>VCHN02000014.1:70768273-70953384 GCA_007115665.2 Sequoiadendron giganteum | reverse complement strand
ATTTTTAGAAAATATAATGATTTAATCCTTTAGAAGTTCCATTTTAAGGATTCCAATTGAAGAGGGTTTGATCAAAAAACCTTAGATCAAACCCCTTTGGATAGAACCTCACTAGTTTTAAACCATACCTATAAATGAGTCTCCTTTACACCTATCAAAATGCTAATAAAAAAACACTTTTGATTTACCTTTTGGGGGATCAAATGAATTCATTTAAAATTTATTTTAAATGATTATTGTAGTCCTTGAAATGAGCTATCCCATGAATATAATTTTAATATGATTTGGTTTTATTATGTATGTGTTTTTTTATTTTTATTAAACATAGGTTTTTCACCGAAAATCAAGCTCCTTGTTTTGCACATGTGGAAAAATAGAAAATTATCAAAATATATATTTTTTAAATATGTCCATGCTGGGTATTGATGTCCTTGATCCATTAAAAAAAAATTATTTAATTTCAATACATACATAAAAATTTATGTTGTATACAGTCCGCCTATGTCTGAAAGGCAATTGGTTTGACTTCGAAACTCTATTAAGGAAAAAATATTCAATAAAAAAATATGAGACCAAATGAAAGTGCTAGATATCTTAGTTAAAAATCTAAATTCAAAAAAAAAAAGAATTTTATCCTTCATACAAATTTTTTTATGTTGTATATAGCGAGCGTCACTTTTTAAAAATGTTGTTTTCTAAAAATAACCAATTTTCATGGGAGATGGAAAAAAAGTGCAATATTATTCCAAAAAAATTGAAAAAAATATTTTTAGAATCCATAGACAAAATGTGATGAGACTCTAGTTTGCATCATATTCAAATTCCTGACGGTTTAGCCACTATAGGTGCCCGAATGTGAAGATTTAGTTAAAAATAATAATTTTAGTGTCTAGTTTGACCAAAAATTGTAAACCACTATTGTGGGATTACCCTTGTATAGGTTTTACCTTTTAAGTTGGAATCAAATTATTAAGAGAGTTTGAAGTGTCATGATCATGTTGAACTTGTGAATTATAATTTTTTTCATTTGCTTCAACCGTGTATATATCTTCTTATTATATTCAAAATTCACCTTATGGTGAAGAGTATATGGGACTCCTTTCATTGCATAAATTTGTGGTATCCCTAGGAGAAGGTTAAATGAAAGAGGTCATGGCATGATGTGGATAGGGTTAGGAAAAATTATAGGTCCAACTTCGATGGGTAATGCAATAATTTCTAATGATTTCTTATTAACATTGTGAAGCCCAAGAATATTAATGCTATTAGGTTCTATAATATTCTTGACCACATTTGTTTCATATAGGAGGTCATTGCTACGAAAATAAAGACCCAATCCATCATCTATGAGAGTGTGCCTAACTAAAATTTCATTAATTATCACTTTTATTATTAGGGCCTCAGGATTATTTTGGATCTCAAGTGATGGTAATTCATGTTGAGGGAATGTAATATCTCATCTTGTCACTTGCATGTAAAAAAAATGAGTTTGCTACATAATTCAATTTATTAAAATATTTTCTATCATTCTTCTACAAAACTTCTTGGAGTATCCAATTGTATGTAAGCTATTTTTTGAATAAATCCCAAAGGGAGATGTTCACTATAATATGAGGAAGTTTATCAACAAGATTATAATCTTTACCACTACAATGAGGAATGTTATATGTGTGAATACAATATGATAACTTGGTTGTTATGACACATGTTTACTAAAAAGTTTCCTTGCAAAGTTTAAGATGGCACTTGGAGGTTTAGGAGGTCTTATAATGAGAGGTGACTTAGGAAGCCAAATAATTAAAGGAGATCAAAGTTTTACATTCATAACTTCAACTAAGTTACCTAGATGGCCTTCTATCAAGGAGGGGGGTCTAATATAAACTTAAAATCTTCATATATGCCATCCATCTTACTATTTGTTGAGGGAAATTTATCTTTGGTTTCATATTATTTTATCCCAAATTGGTAAAGCATTAGAAAAGGGAAAAACAAGATTTGAATGATGCTCAATAATTGGGTCTTCTAACACCAAGATACCTTTTTCAGAAGTAGGAGAGGTATCAATAGAAGAACAACTAGGATTGTCATGATTGGCTATGATTGCATCCTCTTGCACCAAATATTTATTGGATGATATAGGTGAGATGAAGTCCTCAAGGGATTCGTCTAACATTTCAAATTCATCACAACTAAAGGGCTTGGTAAGTATACAAGGTGCTTTTGGAAAGAGATCTAACATGACTAGATTACTATGCAATGTATGAATTTGTGCAAAAATTAAAACTAACTACCCAAATTATGCAATGCTTTCAAAAATGTGAAAAATCATTCTAGATATTTGATGATTTTCAATAGTGAAAGCAATTTTTTTTTTTTTTCAATTTTATAACAAATCAAACAAAATGACACGTTTCTTGAACATGCCATAACATTATTTTAGAATTTCAAAATAGAGATTTGCAAGCTAGAACAAACTGATAATATAGAGACAGAATACTATGCAAAAGTTGTTTCAGACACTTGTAGAAGGATATTTTTTCCCTAGGGTGAATGAATCCTTGAGCAAGGTTCTAAAAAGTGAAATTTTGAAGTTTTATGTTTTTTTAATCTACCCAAATTATGAAATGCTTTCAAAAATGTAAAAAATCATGTTAGAGATCTGATGATTTTCAATATTGAAATGCAACAATTTATTTTTTTCAATTTTACAACAAATCAAACAAAATGACACTTTTCTTGCACATGCAATAACATTTTATTAGAATTTTAAAACATGGATTTTGCAAGCTAGAACAAACTGAGAATACAAAGATAAGAAACTAAGAAAAATTTGTTTGAGACACTTGTAGAAGGAAATTTTTTCCCTAGAGTAAATGAGTCCTTGAACAAGGTTATGAAAAGTGAAAATTTGAAGTTTTATGTTTTTTTTATGTTTCTTTTGGGTAAACCCATAATAGTGGTGTACAATTTTTATGAGGAAGGAAATTTGAGAAAATTTTCACGCATTGAAAATTTCATGTTTTAAAGGGTTCGTTCGAGCTAGGGGGTTCGCACAAACCGTAAAGAGGGGTTCGTTCGAACCCCTAGTTCGAGCGAACCCCCCTTTGCATGGTGGGTTTGCTCAAACTCTGTGATTCCATGTTCCCTTATGGGGAACTAAAAAAAAGGGGGGGTTTGAGAGAACCCCCCTTCGAATGAACCTCCCTTCACCCTCTTGAGTGAAGGCGGGTTCATTCGAAGAAGGGTTCGCTCCTTAACCTTTTATGTTTATTGATTTAATTTTTTTATTCTTTATTATAAGGACTCTAATGGAATTCTATAATTATGTATGGATTTAGACAAGGGAAACCCTACTAATTGTAAGGATCGCAATAACATCCATGGGTTATATACAAGTACCAAGATCTTGACAAGAAAAATCTTTAATAGAGGTCATCATTGGCATATCATGATACCGACATCTACATCAACAACATCAAAGGTTCTATAACAATCAATGATATTTTGAACATCACTATCATCTAGAAAATAATATAAAAATTAAAAGAAATCCAAAATCCAAAAAATAACTAGTAAAGAGAAAAAATTAATAATGAAAACCATTTTTATGGCATTTTGAGGTAGTCGCCATAATTAAAACCTAGTAAAAATAATCATATTTCATAATTAAAAAAGGGAAAGAGTAGGGAGAAATAATTCATCCAATAGTTAAAACCATTATTATGACACATTGGATTCCATAATGAAAACCTAGCAAATAAGCATCATGTGTAAGATCAACTATCTATTTGGACTATTACACTTTGGAGTAAGTTGTCTCATCTACCACACCTTTGTTCATAGAATTTCCATCCAAACTACATTATTTACATCCATGTTTATTACCTACCTTCATCTTTATAAGGAATGGGGCATAAAATTAAAATATGTTTTTGAAAACTCTTGACATGTCTATCCATTATCTATGCACCATAAAATTTCATGTCATTGCCTACATAGAATTATCCAACCCCATATATTAGAGAAAACATATTCGGTAAGAGTACAAACATGTGTCACACTTTTATAAAGGAATTGACCAACATAAATAAAAAATCTCAACTCCAACCACATAAAAGTTGTCTTTATGTTCTGAATTTTAAAATGATGGAAACCAACGAAATGTAGAAATATTGATAAATTTTATTTTTGTAATTTAAAAAAAAATGATATTTTTTATAAATTAAACAGAAAATTATTGAATTATAGAAAATTTTAGGAAAAGGTGATGTCAAGTTGATATCACGAAAAAGGAGAAATAAAATTTATTTTTCCCTAATTTTTTTCCCAAATAGATAGCTTCAACATCTAGTGCATGGAAAAAAATAGATGTATATTTTACTCATAATACTATTTTAAATTCAAACTTCCTATAATTTCATAGTTTTCATTTGATGTCAACTTTTGTCAATTTTTTTTATCATTTTCAAAAAAATAATTATACCCTTTTGGAGAGGACCCTCTCCTCTAGTGCACCATATATTTTTATATTTTCAAGATAATTTAATGAGATCTAATATTCTTCTTTTAATTTTTAATCAGCCTCATTTTCATTATAACAACCTACTTGCAATATAAAAAATAAAAATATTACAACTAGTCAAAGTGTCAAAAAAATATCTATCTAGATTCAAAAGTCTGAGCTCTACAAAATGGTAGTTTTATTTTTTTGAAAAAAAATCATTATCTGTAAAGAAATACTTAGTTCAAGTAGATTATTTTAAAAAAAAAGCACGAGGTGGTTTCCAACAACGATACCTCAGAGATGGATTTGGCTAAAAACAATTTAGTCAAAAGGATTTCAATAGAAAATGTTTTGGCTAAAACATTACATTTAAAGTGAGGCACACTTGGAAATTATAAAGGGAAAGTTTTTATTGTATAGTTTTGGGTGAAACACTTTTTCCTGAAACAATATGTGCCACATATAAGCCACCTGGTTTTGAGAGAAATTATTTCACCCAAAACTGTTTACGATGAAATTTTTTTCACTTAGAACTATTTAGTTGGTCAAATGTGTGACACAAGCTTGTGCTTTTATTCTATTATTATTATGTGAAATAGCCCTTTGAGATCACAACATAAACCATACATCCAATAATCTATATGTGTCATATCCCCTACCTAGTCACCATCACATTCCCTATCTAGCTAATTCTTAACCCTTTTATCTGTATCAGAAGACTTGGTTCTCCCTTGTCATTGGTTTTAGTGTTCCAATCCACCTATCCATGTATTTGTACAACCAATCCTAAAAGAAGTCCATCCAAATGCAACAATCCTAATTGAATGTTGCTATGTAATCTAGCATATAATCCAAAACATCCCTTAGTTTTTTTCCCAACCTTGATGCAAACATTGATCCAACATATACTCATATATACCACATTTACAAGATACAAATGTATTGTCACATAATGCTTTACAAACATGGACCTTCACCTATTAGCATTCAAAAATATTTTGTACATAGCATCCACCTTACTAATGCATAGGACCTCCTTAGAGAGAGTTGATCTCAAAACCCTAAGGAGGAGAACTGACCTCATAATCCTTACAAAAACAACAAAACTTGCCTTTATAGTTGACGCATAACTCAAAAATTTGATTAGGAAAAAACCCTAACACAACTAGGGTTTACCGAAGGTAACAAAAAATCTGCATGAAAAGCTAAATCCAACCAAATACTAAGAATAAATCTACCATAAATGAACCTAACATCCGTGCAAGGCACTCATACAAACAATGAAGAAAACCCAAAAAACCAGCAACAAATCATGGCAAGGAAGAGATCTTTGATAGAAAGGATCCCTGCAACCCATAAAGAATCATGGGAATCATCTCATCATAATGGAAGTTGAAACAAAATTAAATGATATCCCTTCACCACAAAAATCAAAACTGGCAGCTGAGGAAGTAGATGCATCATTAATGGTGCCACCAACAAAACTCACACTAATCGTGAGCATGATTGAGCCCTTGGGCCTGAAAGAAAAGCTTGTAAAAAATTAAATGGATCAGCCCTCTAAAAACACCACACTGTCAGACATCGGACCTCAGGCGTTCTTTAGTAGTTATACCTAAGCAAAGGCATCAACATCGAGCTTTAGGTATTGGACATCAAGCTTGCGCCATGTCATTTGTAGAAAGGCATAAAGAACTAGGGATTGGGTGTGTTTCTTACCACCTTCCATAAGTTTAAATGAAAGGATAAGAGGAAGGAGAAATTATCATCATCGAAAGGTAACCATCAGGGTTTAGGGTTCGGGCCGAGGGCTTACTGCTTAATGCAAAGTGGTAAAGTGAATAGAGGATGAGCGAACACCAATGGTAGAAAAGAATTCATCGAAGGTTAGAGTTTGAGAGGAGGGATTACAGATTACTTCTTAACACTACGTACTAAGAGGTAAGATCGGAAGGAGAAAACCGAAAGTCTGATATTTAAAGACTTGGTTAGGTTTAGCAGAAATGGGACCTGAGGATGGAAACCTAAGGAATCTGAAAGGAAAGAAGGCTTAAGGAAGAAGACAGAGGAAGAAGGAATTTTGGGTGTCGGCAATCAGGAGGATGCTTTACACCATACCTCCTGCAATGAAGATAAAGGGTAAAGAGGAAGAATGATTTTTGTCCCATAAAAAATACTTAGTTGTTTCCGCAAAGCAGATGGAGGGTCAGGGGTCGAAAGAGAGGCTTAACATCTACAAAAGAAAGGAAAGAAGAACTAGAGAGAAATCCTTGTCATTGATCCCTGAAAGATCGACACTTAGTTGATTTCCCAAGTAAGATCTATAATCGGGGGTAAAGTTGATGCCCAACCCCTGACAAATCAATGCTTAGTTCATTTCCAAAAATAAGGGAAGGTGGTATAGGGAAAGGGTTAAGCCTAATGGGAAACAATCGAAAAGCTAGGAAGAGAAATATAAAGAAAGGGAGAAGAAGAAGGAGATAAAGGGTTATAGAAGAGGGATGCAATGAAGGAAGCAAGTGACAACCCAAAAGTTTGAAACCACAACACTTAGCCAATTTTAGAGTTTGAAAATGGATCTTCTGGTTGTAACCTGAAAAAGGGATTTTGCAACTTCACAAAATATCTTGAGCATGATGCACAATTAAGATCTATCAAATCGATTATAATTGATGGGCATGAAAAGGGGAGTGGCACAAGCTGAAAATAGTAGCACCACATCCCTAAAAAGTGTGCTTGAAGATGAATCATTTGTATTTGACTCTTTAGACATTGAGCGTAAGATTTGATACCTTGCTTTGAAATAAGGTGTAAAATCTAATGACCCCCAATCATCATCGAAGACTTTTTTTGTAGGTGAAAGACAATTCTAGGATTACCATAAACTTGTATAGGTTCTACCTTTTAAGTTGGAATCAAATTATTAAGAGAGTTTGAAGTGTCATTATCATGTTGAACTTGTGAATTATAATTTTTTTCATCTGCTTCAACCATGTATATCTTCTTGTTATATTCAAAATTTATCTTATGGTGAAGATTATATAGGACTCCTTTCATGGCATAAATCCATGGTCTCCCTAGGAGAAGGTAATATGAAAGAGGTCATGGCATGATGTGGATAGGGTTAGGAAACATTGTAGGTCCAACTTCGATGGGTAATGGGATCATTCCTAATGATTTATTATTAACATTATCAAACCCAATAATATTAATGCTATTAGGTTCTATAAGATTCTTGACCACATCCGTTTCATATAGGTGGTCAATGCTACAAAAATTAAGACCCAATCCATCATCTATGAGAGTGTGCCTAACTACAATTTCATTAATTATCACCTTTATCATTAGGGCCTCATGATTATTTTGGATCTCAAGTGATCGTAATTGATGTTGAGGGAATGTAATATTTGATCTTGTCACTTGCATACAATCAAATGAGTTTGCTACATAATTCAATTTAATAGAAGATTTGCTATCATTCTTCTACAAAACTTCTTGGAGTATCCTATTGTATGTAGGTGATTTTTGAATAAAATCCCAAATGGAGATGTTTACTATAATATGAGGAATTTTATCAACAAGATTATAATCTTTACCACTACAATGAGGAATATTATATGTGTGAGCTAGAATATAATAACTTGGTTGTTATGACACATGTTTACTAGAGAGTTTCCTTGCAAATTTTAAGATGGAACCTAGAGGTTTAGGAGTTCTTATAATGGGAGGTGACTTAGGAAGCTCAATAATTAAAGGAGATCAAACTTTTACATTCATAACCTCAACTAAGTCACCTAGATGGCCTTCTATTGAGGGGGGGTCTAATATAAACTTAACATCTTCATCTATGCCATCCATCTTACCATTTGTTGAGGGAAATGTATCTTTTGTTTCATATTATTTTACTTCCATATCTTTCTAAATTGGTAAATCATTGGAAGAGGGAAAAATAAGATTCTGATGATGCTCAATAATTGGGTCTTCTAACATCAAGATACCTTTTTTTACAAGTAGGAGAGGTATCAATAGAAGAAAAACTAGGATTGTCACAATTGGCTATGACTGCACCCTCTTGCACCATATATTTATCGGATTATATAGGTGAGGTGAAGTCCTCAAGGGATTCATCTAACATTTCAAAGTCATCACAACTAAAGGGCTTGGTAAGTATACAAGGTGCTTGTGGAAAGATATCTAATAGGACTAGATTACTATTGAATGTATGAATTTGTGGAAAAATTAAAACTAACTACCCAAATTATGCAATGCTTTCAAAAATGTGAAAAATCATCCTAGAGATTTGATGATTTTCAATACTAAAATGCACCAATTTTTTTTTTCTCAATTTTAAAAAAAATAAAACAAAATGACATGTTTCTTGCACATGCAATAAATTTTTTTTATAATTTCAAAACAGGGATTTGCAAGCTAGAACAGAGTGATAATATAGAGACAAAACACTATGCAAAAGTTGTTTGAGACACCTGTAGAAGGATATTATTTCCCTAGGGTGAATGAATCCTTGAACAACGTTCTAAAAAGTGAAAATTTGAAGTTTTATGTTTTTTTATCTACCCAAATTATGCAATGCTTTCAAAAATGTGAAAAATAATCCTAGAGATCTGATGCTTTTCAATACTGAAATACAACAATTTTTTTTTTTCAATTTTACAACAAATCAAACAAAATGACACTTTTCTTGCACATGCAATAACATTTTTTTAGAATTTTGAAAAATGGATTTGCAAGCTGGAACAAACTAATAAAATAGAGACAAGAAACTATGCAAAATTTGTTTGAGACACCTGTAGAAGGGAAATTTTTCCCTAGGGTGAATGAGTCCTTGAACAAGGTTATGAAAAGTGAAAATTTGAAGTTTTATATTTTTTTTACGTTTCTTTTTCTAGTTGCAAATAGATTAAACATTGGTTATTTTTATAGATTTAGATCAATTTAAGACAATGTAATGCAAGATGCAAGTTTGAAACAAAGGTACAATTGTTTTGACAAATTTTGAATGAAAATTTGAGATGTAAAATGCAATATTTGACTAATTCTAAGATTCCACAACTTGAAAATGATGATTTAATGTAACTTGAAAACAAAGAATGCAATATTTTCAATTTGAGACAATTTGATCTACGTGCAAATATGTAACAAAATAGGGCACTTTTCAACGGAATTTTTAGATCTAATATGTAATACTTATCTAATGCAAAATTTCAAAAATGAAGATTTGATGCCAAAATGAAACAAAAGTATTCAATTTTTTTTTAGTTTTTTTTATTTTTATTTTTTTTTTATTTTTTATTTTTTATTTTTAAATTTTTTTTTTTTGAAAACCAACATCTTCCAAGTCAATAACATGGGTTTTTATTATTGATCACAACAATGGCGGATCACGAGCGTGGACACGCGCGGAAGAAAAAGTAGTCCGAAATTCAAAGCATTGGAATCGGAATCGGAAGTGGAGCAAGATCATAAAACCGACAGTCGAATCAGGAGCTGGAATTGAGTCACAAGCAAGGTAAGGATGACCAGGATGATGTGGAATCCAGAGAAAAATACTGGTGGAACCCAGGGGAAAGGAAAATCCGGAGAATATCCCTGCTATTTCTTCCACCGGTAAAAATGAGAAAGATAGAGGGGGAGTGGGGACCACAAGCAATTTTGGTAGCAATCGTAAAACTTGGACCTCCCTATTCGGGGTAAAACCTAATGGAATGTCTTCCTTCCCTCTAATACAAAATATATTATCCCCTGCTAGAGGTAAGTTCGCTATTTCCATTTCAGATCTGATCATAGACCATAATATAGCCCTAATGGAATGAACTCTGGTTGGGAAGTTCATGGGCCCTAGACCAAATATTGAAGTGGTCAGGGAGTTTGTTAAAAATAGATGGAGAATGAGTGGGAAAGTCTCAGTTGCTGCCCTTCCAAAGTGTTTTTTTGCTTTTGAATTTACTTGCAAAGAGGACATTACGACTGTAAGAAGTGGAGGTCCTTGGGTGATAGGGAAATCTTCCTTGGCTCTAAAGAAGTGGTCCTCCCACTTGGATCTATCAGACTCCATCTTTGAGAATGTCCCAGTCTGGGTTAGACTTCCAGGCCTGTCGTTGGAGTACTGGAGTGAAGACATCTTTCATAGTATTGTGAGCTTCTTTGGTCAACTCCTTTCGATCGACATAATGATAGCTGCTAGAAAGAGATTGGTTTTTGTGAGGATATGTGTGGGAGTTCCTCAAGAAATAGATCTACCATCATCAATTGAGATACAATCTAAACTGGGTTCATGGGAACAGAATATAGAGTTTGAAACCATTCCATTTGCCTATTTCAAGTGCAGGAAATCTGGCCATTGGGCAAAAAAATGCCCTTTAAATGCTCCTTCAGAGAAAGAAAAACTAGCAGAACCTGAAAAAAAGGAATGGAAAAAAAAAAGAATGACTCAGGAGAAAAAAAGAGGGAAAATAAAGAGCAAGAATTGGAAAACATAGAAACCGATATTCATAAAAGCTCCTCAGAGATTGAGATGGTCTTGGAGTATAAAGGTGAGATCCCTAATGATCCTCATAAATTGAATCTTGTTAAAGTATCTCCTTCAAAGGATAGGGGTTCTAATGAGGGTGCCCTAGCTAGAGAAGGATATTGAAACCTCTCTCCCTCCTTATCCCAAATGATAGTCCCTTCTGATAAAAATGAAGAGACCCCAGGTCTAGAGGATATTCCTAGTGAGGGCCTATCCTTGGTTTTGAAAATCCCTCTTCTTACCCCGTTTTTTGATAATCTCCCCCCTATGGATGTTGAGCACCTGACAGATCACTCCACTGTTAGGGTTTTAGAATCCCTTGAAAAATAGGATTACTCAGCTAACCTATCTAGTAATGTCTTGTTTTTCCAAGAGAATAGTAATATGGATACCTTACCTTGGGAACAAAGAATACCAAATGAAAAGGATTGGGAATCTAGTAGAGAGACGAACATTGAAGATGAGACTGATAAAGAAGAGAATACAGCAAAGAAGAAGACTGAAAAAAACAAACAAGGGAAGACCCCAAGTGGCATCTCAACCAAATCAAGAGTTAAGGTAGATTGTGGAGCAATAAATAATTCAAGAGGTAAAAAGTCATCGAGAAAGAAAAGAGAGTTGAATGGGTTTCAGGATATAGTGGATGGATCTCAGAAAACCATCCCGGAATGTCTTAACTCCCTCGGCATATAATGAAGATTATGTCCTAGAATGTCAGGGGACTCAATAGCCCCCACAAGTAGGATGTTCTTCGCAATTTTGTTAGAGATCACAAACCTGATATTCTTTTAATTCAGGAAACTAAAATGTCTAAGGAGAAAATTGAAAAGATGAAATTGTTCCAGTATTACAGCAACCAGGGCAATAACTTGAATGGTGCATCAGGAGGCATTGTTACTTTCTGGAATAGCCACAACATCAAAGGAGATCTGATAGTGGAAGGTACGAATCACATAGTTACTAGATTCACTCATATTAGAGATAACTTTAGCTGGATTCAAATGAACATATATGCTCCTAATGGAAAAGGAATGAGAAAATCTTTTTGGTTTGAATTAGCTACCATTAGGAGGATTTTTGATAAAGAAGCTTGGATTATTATGGGGGATTTTAACACACCCTTAATGAATGGTGAAAAATTTGGGGGATCCTAGATTAACTTGGAGAGTAAAGAGGATCTTCAGAATTTCATTGATAATCAATAGTGTCCATCAACTTTTTGAGGTTGGAATGCATTAAATGCAAATTAGGGAAAATTTTGTAATTCATAAAGCGAGAAACTAAGTCAAGTTATGTCACATTTGTACAATTGAGGAGAAGCAGAGCGAGCTCAAGAGATTTGAAAGTGATTCATCAAAACCCTAGTTATTGACGAAGCTTGAAAAGGTATTTACTATTATTTGAACTTTGTGAGTTTACAGTTCAAGCATATACAAGTATTTTTAGGAAAATAAAGTGACACTCCCACTATTTTGGAAGTCTCTGAGAGACCCTGACCCAAATTTAGAAGATATTCCTCAAAATTCTATGAGGTGGATGTCGTGGGTGAATTTTCACATATTTCAAGCAATATTCTACCCTTTGAAGACGCTAGGATATACATTCATAGAATGCTAGAGGAATTTAACCACCAAGAGCTTATGGATCTATGGTATAATTAATTGACAAGAGATGATCACTCTTTAAAGCTTGAATATGAAAAGCTAGTTTGGAAGAAGCTCGATTTTCAAAACTAGATCCCGAAATTTTTCGTCGAGTTGGAGGAAAAAATTGTTAGCATGGATCTTTGTAGGGTATATGGTTGATTTTTGTGGATATGTGTACCTAGGGTAATCAATAAGGAATTTATTCAAGTCGTAATTGGTCTTTACGAAACTAGACCCATTTTAGTTCTAAAGGCTATGAAGAATGATGTAGTCATGAAGCTGACTGGTCCCACATTTGACGAGAGAGCTCTGAATATTAAATCTATATCAAACCCTATCATCAAGTATGTTGTTGTTATGAATGGAAAATAATTATACTTTACCAATAGAGGGAATTTTGTGTCTACTATGAAAATTCATACTACACATGAAATGGTGATAAATGGTGCAAATATTTTGATCTATGCGAGTTGCTTAGGTTTCAACTTATGGAGAACATGAGCGTGACTAAGATAAAGAAACTCTCTTTAAAATCTGGTACATTAGTGGTTTTTCTACTATTCTATTTCCTAAGGGAGTTACTAGGAAGGAAAAACATAATATGGGAATGCAAGAGGCCAATTGCACATCAAATATTTGAACATCTGCAAGTTTTGGATATTTTAGGGTAGAGAACAATACTTTGACTGGATTATTTGTAGTTTTCTAAATTGAGATGTATGAAAGGGATATAATTTCCAGAAGCCTAGTGAAGAAGTATGCTAAGTAAATAACATTTGTTGTAACCACACATGAATGCATCATAGAAGAAGTTGAACCTATAACTCTCTAGATAGAGCCTCTAGGATATGAACTTGATGAAAAATTGGTTGAGATTTACATTGAAATGTTGTTAAATATTCCTTGGTATCCCTCTCTACCATGACATGGAACATATGAAGAAAACTCTACTGAAGTTGCTAAAAAAATCGCATCGAAAATAGAAAAAATGACAAGAAAGAATGTTGATGAATTCTTCCAAGGGCACTCATTCATTAAGGATGACATAGATCAGTTGAAGGAAGTTCTTGACGAGAGAAAGGCTAGGGAAGCTGAGCAATCCTCATGACCTAGGAAATCAAGAATATTATCTTCTAGAATCACACCTAATTCCAATGTTGCTAAATTTGAGAAGGCAAATAACAAAGAAAAAGGTACCCTTGCATATCAACTGATGTTGCAGCCTTTATCGGTCATAGTACCCATGCTTCTAAAAGAAAGGACATACCTTCTACTACACCATTCGCTGCTCCCGGAAGAAGAGTAAAGAAAAAGGATAATAGGGAAAGAAACCTAAGTTATGCTATAAAAGAAGAAAAATATCTTGGCATGAAAGAAGAGAAATAGTCGAAAATGAATAAAAGGAGTAGTACCTCCAATGAAGAAGCATGAACTAGATTCAATATCTCAATAGATGTAGAAACAGAGGAAGAAGGGAATACTTACATAATTCATGTACATAAGAAGAAGAATGAAGAAGGCTCATTTGATCTTATGGAGGACATGCCTTGCTCTACTCTGGTATGTGATCAACCATCTTTAAATATTGGAGCCTTAGTAAATAATATGATTGACAATTATCTCATGCCAACTACTAAGTTGCCTGATGAAGTTAATAATGAAGGAAAGGAAACCATTATTCATGCCTTCATATAGTATATATTCATTTGCAATGTGAGTTTGGAAACTATCTAGAACAAAGTGCCTGGGTTTTTTTGGAAATAATTAGTATGAAGAAGGTGAGAGGTTGTAAATATTGAAGACAAGATGAGAAATGATGCCTCAAATTCTTATGGATCCTCTTTTTCTAAGATAGAGGTTGCCAATATGCTAAGATAATTCTCTACAATGTTTAGATTCAAGCAAAGAGTCAATATGCTTATGAATAAGGAGGAAGAAAGTATGGAAAAGGTAAGGTAATGAACCCAAGACATAATCAGGCAATTGGCAAAGAGTCATGGGACAACACCCTGCTCTTCATCCCATACAACTCAAACACAAGAGCAATATAATATCACAAAAGTAATGGATAATCCATTCTTGGAAAGTGTTAGTGAGATTAGGGACAATTTTAAGAAATCCCCCTCAAAAAAAGATATAGAATCTTGGTGAATCTTTCACTTTTTTAGGAAAAAACTGATTTCTATTGGAAAATATTTCCTTTTAAAATAATCAAATATTGTTTTTATTGGATATTTTTTTACATCATTAACATTTTGTAGAAAATTTTGGAAAATATTGAAAAACAGCAGGAAGATGCATGAATAATGATGGGGAGTCCATCCAATATAAAAAAAAATACCTATAGAAAAGTAGGGACCAAAGGGTGGAAACTATCGATGGTTTTAAGGGATATACTATAATATTTACTTACCACCATTGATTTAAAATATAATGTAATGACCATTTTATTTTGCAAGGTAAAATGTACCTATGATTTGTAATGTTCATGGGGCACAAAATTTCTTTTGGATCACTAATCTAACGACCCTCATTGTATTCTATGAGGTAAAATGTAACCATGATTTGTAATGCTCATGGGTCCTAAAATTACATATTGGAGGTGTATTTTACCTCAAAAAATATAACAAAGGCCATTAGATTATATTGTAAATCAATGGTAGAAATTAAATATTTGAAATATGACCCTAAAGGAACTAATAATTATGATATACTATTGGTGAATTAATATAGATTTGTACTATAATTTATAAAATTTAGGTGAATATGATCTAATCATGTATCAAATATTATGGCGATTTTTTGAGTTATAATTTTTAATAAAATAAATTCTTTGGTGACTTAAATAAGTCTATTATAAAATTCAGTATAAATGCGGTGATTCAAGGTACGTTGTAGCTCTACATATTAGCTAATTTTCTATTTCAAAATTACAAATATTAGCTAATGGATGAATATTAGCCACTAAAAAAATTAGTAAGTCAGATATTGTTGGTATCAAGGAACACTGAGAGGGAGGGTGTGAATCAGTCTTCTGCAATTTTTAACTTTATTAATTTGATCTAGAAAGCACTTATAACATTCAACCAAATAAATATGCATGAACATAAAATAAACAACCATAACACCATAACACAAGGATTTTTACGTGGAAACCCTATTAGGGGAAAAACCATGATGGAAGGCCAATCCACAATATTATTTGAGTATATTTAAAAAAGAATTATAGAATGGGAATGCACTTGCATTCAGGAACATTGCCTAGAGCTCACTGCTCAAAGGAAGACTCGTTGTCCTACAAAAATGTTTAGATTAAATCCATCTAAGAAATTGAACTGAGTAAATAGAATCTACTAATTCCTTGTTATAGTTATGGTTAAGCACATTAGTTGACTTCTTGACGTTATTTCTTATTTTTCTCTTTTGCTCTTCACTACTCTGCTTTTCTCAAATTTGCATCACAAATCCTTTCATGCAAAAGTGAAACTGTGTGTAATCGCTTTTCTATTCAAAACACACACCAAATATTTGCCTATCTTCTTATTCAAAATGATATAATCAATCGCTTATATATATCAGCCACTAAATATTTAATTGCTACATGTCGGCTCCAACAAAAGTATGAAAATATTTATAAATGTTCAGCTTGATCCATAGCTAATTCTTGATGCACACCAACCAAAGTCATCCATAGCATAGTAATGACTCAAATCAATATGATCGAACATGAAAATACATAAAAAATTGCATCTCAAACATCTTCAATGACTATATACATCACGTTAGCTTTTATGCACTGATAAACTAGATCTTCTAACTTGCACACCAATGAATGTGAACCCAGATGATTCTAAGATAGGATATTACATACATCAAAATATCTTCCTTGAGATCCATGACTCAAAATGATAACAAGAAATTTCATGTGAATCGATCAACATAATTTTGTTGGATGCTTTGTTCTTGCTTGACAATAAATTATAGAACTTTTATCTGATTTCCGGTATGAGAAAATTCTAACGTGTGGATTGAATCAATGAGTAGAGTTTCCATCAATGACAACAAAAAATAAAATTTGCAATGTATCTTTCCTACAATCTCCCCCATTTTCATTGATGACAACACTTAGAGAATAATGACTAAGTGTCAGATCAGTATGAACATGAATACACTACCACTCTTCAATATTCAAAAACACAACTTTCATTGAGATGATTAAGGATTTTTTCACTATCCTATTTTCCCCCTTTGAAATCAATGGAAAAGGTAGGAATCCGCACATCAAAAATCAAACTAAATTGTCATGAACAAACTGCATATGTACAAATAGGATTCTTCAACTTACATAAACTTGAATAATTCTGCAAAATTATTCTTCAAAAAGGTCAAAATTGTGTCCCAAACCTTCTTGAGACTCTCCAAGATAAACACATGACCACAAAATAAGTAAGATTTCATTTCTACAGATTCAAGATTTGTTGGATCACTGACCGCCATAGCATCTTGTTCTTCGTTTAAAGCACTCAACATTGTTTCCATCTTAGGACCAACTAGTCCTCCCAGATCACAAACTCTTTCAACCATTTTTCTTTCTTCATGCTTCAATATTTTGATCTTGTCAAGTAGGGATATTACTTGACATTCTTATTTTCCAAAACAGTTAGAGGATTAAATGCTTGAGTGATGTCTGCTAACTAATTTTCACATTCTTTTATTTTCTTTTCAAAATCCTCAGTGAACTTAGATAAAGATAGACATGATTTATAAATGTTTCCACCTTCATTCAAATCACCTTGAATGTTCTTTATATAAGTATCTACCAAAGATTTATCCCTAGCCATCAACCCTTTCAACTTACCGAACCTTTTATCATCAAACTCCTTATGTACTTTATCCTCAACAAATTTCTCAAGGGACTCAAAATGAGTACCTACAATATTAATGAGTTTCTCCAACTTGTCGGAGGAAGTACCAGATCAATCCTTAACATATGTAGGCATTATTTTCTCTAGAATCCTGGATGCAAGATTCAACAACTCACTATCTTAAATATGTGATTTCAGAATTTCTTCCCTTGCTTTGTTTTGAGTGAATGATGCTGCCTTCATTTTCTGAATAGGGGATAAAGTGTCCAAATTGATAGGACCATTTAGTAGTTTATAATCAAATTCTTCCTGTTATTATTCCAAGAACTATTTTACTCCCTTACCAGTGTCTCTTTATTTCACCAAAATCTCCTTTAATTCAACAATCTTTTCCTCAACCACTATTTCCTTAGCTACAGATTCTTGCTTGTCTCTAGGAATCTAAATTTCTTCAAACCACACTACCTTAGGAGCTTCAGTCTCCATAGGCAATTATGTATAATGTATGTTAAGAGGAATATGAGTGTCCTCAACTGTATCTTCTTTTCCTTCTTTTGCTACCAGACCAGATGATACATCTTCATCATGCACTTCTTCAGAGACAACATCAATTCTCTTCCTTAACAAAACTTTCTTTAAAATTTTCTCTGTTTATTTTTCCACTTCTTTAGTCAGACCAATCATGAGCTTGTTTACTCTTGTTTTTCTCTTGAAATTTTTCTTGGCACCATTCAGAATTGTCCTCATTTCCTCAATAGACATTAATGGACATAAATATGCAACTACTCATCTTCAGTTCTTGCATTTACTCTTCTCATTTCCAAAATTTCATAAAGAATTTTGGGTAATGCAAACATTATTTCAATAAGTGCCTTTTTGAAATTATTCAAGTATTTTATTGAGGCTTCCTCAAGAATTATTTGATCAACATTGTCAGAAGTTCATGCCATTCACGAAGAGGCCTAAGATTACCATCCTTAATTAATGCATTCTCTACTTATTTTACATACATACCTATTTTATCAGTTTTCATCTTCTTCTTTTCTTTCACTTTCTCACCAAAGGACTTGTCCTTCGAGACTATTGTTTCCTTTAAACCTTGATGCTTAATTTCTCTCACTCCTTCATCAGACTTTGTTTTTTCATCTTCTAAAATATCAACATAAACTATTTTTCTTTTGTCCTTCTTCCTTTTCCTTCTTTATTGGATGACTTCACTTGAGTTTCCATAGGACTTGATTTCTTAGCAGGACCAGAAAGGAGAGTGCAACTTCTTGTAGACCTATTTCGGGTAGAGGGCGCTACTGGACTGGTAGGTTCAGTTCTAGTTGGCTCTCTTACTTCAGCTCATTCTCTCTTCCTTGTAGTTTCTCTCACAACTTCAAAAGATATACCCATTCTCTCTACAAATATTTCTACTTCTATTCTTACTCTTCTGAATATCAAAGGATTCCTTAGTTCATTATGCACTTGTATATCCTTTTCAGAAAATGTACCAAATATTTCTTTTGATGGATCCCAAGGTTTGCTCAACAAATTTCCAACATTCATTTCCAAAATATGTTCCTCAACCTCATATCCCATTGGCATAATCGAGACTGTTCTAGGATCTTTAGCTTCCATCGAGCATTGATCAATGTCAGCCATAAAATAGATAGTGTCTTTGTACTTCTTCATAATAGATGTGGAATCCTTTCTCTAGCATGCATCATACTCTAATTTTTTTTTAAATAACCCGAGATCACAGTATTCTTTTCCTTACTGTCATCAAATCTATGTAAGATATCTCTAATTTGAGCAGTCATAGGTCTATCTCCTTGCCATTGTACTTTTCCAAGTCCTGGAACTTCATTCATGAAGTAAAAGAATAAACACAATAGAAAATTACCATACTTAAAGGAATTATTCTTATCCTTTTTTATTTTACCAAGAATTTCCATCAAGTGGCTTTTGAGTAATTCGCATAGATCATAATCTGAATTCTCCTTTACCATCTAATATGTTGCATAGATAGTTGTGCCAGATATAGAATTATCTCACCTAGAATAATAGATTTTATAACCAATGATCATATATGAAAATCTGACATCCACATCAATGATATCATAAATTGTCATAGCTCTTATGTCATACTTTAAACGATTTGTATCAATATCTGTCTAATTCTTCATGGAATTTAAGATAGGTAACCCACCAGAGGAATTTAAAGAATAGCAACGCTTATAGGTTCTTTTGTAATTTTAAAAGGTTGATTTAACCACAAAATTTTGCATGAACTCTGCTCAAAATATACCAAACCCATTCACTATCTTCAAACACATAAAATTTTACTATCTGCGTGAATCTCTTCTCTTCTAGGGTTTTGAATTCAGGTTTGACAAAAAAATCCTCTCCTATAATATGATTGTTGTACAAATTTAGTAGCTACGAGCTCCCTAACTCTTCAATTTTTGCATGAATATATTCCCTAATGTCTTCAATATGCAACATGTCATATGGAATAGAAAAAAATGCATCTAAGGGCTCTTTCTCAACAAATTTGAAAGGATACCACTTGAATTTCGGATGGCGTCTATCCATGATATAAATACAATGGAGTATTCATTTTCACAAATTTGCAAATTCACAAGTTTTACAGATAAATACCTCTTTTTTAGTTAGGGGTTTGATCATGGAATTGCCTTCACACTTGAATGTTTACCGAAGTTTGCCGAAGTTCACTTCAGACCTCTGCTTAATTTTTTTTTTGAAGGTGCAAAGTGACAAATGAACAATACACATGACCTTTTATTATTCACATACCTAACCTTTTCTCTCAATAAATTCTTTTTCCCTAACTCATCTGGATACCTTGTTTCCATTCACTATGAAATATAACTCTTCTACGGACCTTCAATTTAGCAAGAGTAGTCTCTCCAACTGTTTTAGCAGCATCTATGGATCATAAATGTAATCACTATAATATCCTGGTACCAACTACTGTCGAGGGGTTTGGAGGATTTTCTTGGAAACTCCCCCTAGGCCAGAGGCCAGAGTCTAATTCTTGGAGGAGTTACTACATCTAGATTTTGGTGCTGGTGTAGAATCATTTTACGCAATGGAGGGATTATTTTTCACCCATGTATTCTTCATTTTCTTCTTGTTCTCACCTGTACTGACTTTCCCTTTTCGCTTTTCATTGTTTGCATGTTTCTCCTCTGATTTACCAGACCATTTTTGTTTCTACATAATCTAGCAACGTGACCAGATTTGTTGCAATTTTAGGACACCACATTTGTTTGTCTAGACCAGTTGTTCCAATGATTTTCTCTTGATCTGCAATGGTTAGCAATATGGCCAAATCTATTGCATGAATAACATATGACATCTTTATAAAAAAAAATCATCATATTTTTGCATTCATTTGACTTATGACCATACTTGTTGTAGTTAAAGCCCTAAACACAAAATGTTTGACCATTTGAATTCATTATACTTCTACATTGAGAAGCCATATGACCATATTTATTATAGACAAAATAGTAACCATTTAATCTTTGAGAATTAGGTTGTCGTATGAAATACCTTCCAGATTTGTTCATTTGATTTTCTTGCCTAAATCTCCTTTTTCTAGATCTGGAACTTTCTCCTTCCTCATATCTAAGACCTCATTTGTCACCTTCAGTCCTTTGACTTTTAATCAATCCATCAAGCTTGGCTCATTTCTATTCGACTCTTTACACATTGAGGGTAAGATTTGATACCCTACTTTGAAATAAGGTGTAAAATCTAATGACCCCCAATCATCATCTAAGAGTTTTTTTTGTAGGTTAAAGATAATTCTAGGATTACCATAAACTTGTGTAGGTTTTACCTTTGAAGTTGGAATCAAATTATTAAGAGAGTTTGAAGTGTCATGATCATGTTGAACTTGTGAATTATAATATTTTTTTATCTGCTTCAACCATGTATGTATCTTCTTGTTATATTCAAAATTCACCTTATGGTGAAGAGTATATGGGACTCCTTTCATTGCATAAATCCATGGTATCCTTAGGAGAAGTTTATATGAAAGAGGTCATAGCATGATGTGGATAGGGTTAGGAAAAATTGTAGGTCCAACTTCGATGGGTAATGTGATAATTTCTAATGATTTCTTATTAACATTGTAAAACCCAAGAATATTAATGCTATCAGGTTCTATAAGATTCTTGACCACATCAGTTTCATATAGGAGGTCAATGCTACAAAAATAAAGACCCAATCCATCATCTATGAGAGTGTGCCTAACTAAAATTTCATTAATTATCACCTTTATCATTAGGGCCTCATGATTATTTTTGATCTCAAGTGATGGTAATTCATGTTGAGGGAATGTAATATCTGATCTTGTCACTTGCATGTACAATAAAATGAGTTTTCTACATAATTCAATTTATTAGAAGATTTTCTATCATTCTTCTACAAAACTTCTTGGAGTATCCAGTTGTATGTAGGTTATTTTTGAATAAAATCCCAAAGGGAAATGTTCAATATAATATGAGGAATTTTATCAACAAGATTATAATCTTTACCACTACAATGAGGAATGTTATATGTGTGACTACAATATGATAACTTGGTTGTTATGACACATGTTTACTAGATAGTTTCCTTTCAAAGTTTAAGATGGCACTTGGAGATTTACGAGGTCTTATTATTGGAGGTGACTTAGGAAGCTAAATAAGTAAAGGAGATCAAAGTTTTACATTCATAACCTCAGCTAAGTTACCTAGATGGCCTTCTATCGAGGAGGGGGGTCTAATATAAACTTAACATCTTAATCTATGCCATCCATATTACTATTTGTTGAGGGAAATGTATCTTTGGTTTCATATTATTTTATCCCAAATTGGTAAAGCATTGGAAGAGGGAAAAACAAGATTCTCATGATGCTCAATAATTGGGTCTTCTAACACCAAGATACCTATTTCACAAGTAGGATAGGTATCAATAGAAGGACAACTAGGATTGTCATGATTGGCTATGATCGAATCCTCTTGCACAAAATATTCATTGGATGATATTGGTGAGATGAATTCCTCAAGGGATTCATCTAACATTTCAAAGTCATCACAACTAAAGGGCTTGGTAAGTATACAAGGTGCTTGTGAAAAGAGATCTAACATGAATAGATTACTATGCAATGTATGAATTTGTGCAAAAATTAAAACTAACTACCCAAATTATGCATTGCTTTGAAAAATGTGAAAAATCATCCTAGAGATTTCATGATTTTCGATACTGAAAGCAAATTGATTTATTTTCAATTTTACAACAAATCAAACAAAATGACATGTTTCTTGCACATGCCATAACATTTTTTTAGAATTTCAAAATAGAGATTTGCAAGCTAGAACAGACTAATAATATAGAGAGAGAATACTATGCAAAAGTTGTTTGAGACAATTGTAGAAGGATATTTTTTCCCTAGGGTGAATGAATACTTGAGCAAGGTTCTAAAAAGTGAAATTTTGAAGTTTTATGTTTTTTTTATCTACCCAAATTATGCAATGCTTTCAAAAATGTATAAAATCATCTTAGAGATCTGATGATTTTCAATATAGAAATGCAACAATTTCTTTTTTTCAATTTTACAACAAATCAAACAAAATGACACTTTTCTTGCACATGCAATAATAGTTTTTTAGAATTTAAAAACATGGATTTGTAGGCTAGAACAAACTAATAATACAAAGATAAGAAAATAAGAAATATTTGTTTGAGACACTTGTAGAAGGAAATTTTTTCGCTAGAGTAAATGAGTCCTTGAACAAGGTTATGAAAATTGAAAATTTGAAGTTTTATGGTTTTTTTATGTTTCTTTTGGGTAAACCCATAATAGTGGTGTACAATTTTTATGAGGAAGGAAATTTGAGAAAATTCTCATGCATTGAAAATTTCATGGTTTAAAGGGTTCGTTTGAACTAGGGGGCTCACACGAACCCAAAAGAGGGGTTTGTTCGAACCCCTAGTTCGAGCAAACCCCCTTTTGCATGGTTGGTTCGCTCAAACCCTGTGATGCCATGTTCCCTTATGGGGAATTAAAAAAAAGAGGGGTTCGAGTGAACCTCCCTTAGAATGAACCCCCCTTCACCCTTTTGAGTGAAGGCAAGTTCGTTTGAAGGAGGATTCGCTTGAATCCCCCTTTTTTGCCTTTCTCCCCCTCTTCCACCAAATTTTAGCAGAATTTTTCCCTTCAAAGCTCAGGTTGAGGATGAAAATGGAGGATACTTCAGAAACCCAAATGGAACATGGTAGTCCTCAAAACGAGCTATCCAACGAATTAAATTTTAATATGCTTTGGTTTTATTATGTATGTGTTTATTTAGTTTTATTAAACATAGGTTTTTCATCGAAGGTCAAGCTCTTTGTTTTGCACATGTGGAAAATAGCAGATTATCAAAATAAAAATTTTAAAAATACGTCAAGGCTGGGTATTGATGTCCTTGATGCATTAAAAAAAAAATAGAGTTTCAATACATACAAAAAATGTTATGTTGTATACAGTCTGCCTATGTCTGAATTGCAATTGGTTTGACTTCGAAACTTGATTAAGGAAAAAATAGTCAATAGAAAACTATGAGACCAAGTGCAAGTGCTAGATATTGTAGTTACAAATGTAAATTTGAAAAAATTAGTATTTTATCCTTTATACAAAAAAATTTATGTTGTATACGGTGAGCATCACTTTTTAAAAATGTTGTTTTCTAAAAAAAACCAGTTTTCGTGGTAGATGGAAAAAAAGTGTAATCCAATTTCAAATATTTTGAAAAAAATATTTTTAGAATCTACAGACAAAATGTGATGAGACTCTAGTTTTCACCATCTTTAAATTCCTCACGGTTTAGCCGCTATAGGTGCCCAAATATGAAGATTTAGTTAAAAATAATAATTGCAATGTCGATTTTTTCCAAAAAAATTTAACCACTATTGTGGGATCACCCTTTTTCGAGTTGCAAATAGATTGAACATTGGTTATCTTTATAGATTTTGATCAATTCAAGACAGTGTAATGCAAGGTGCAAGTGTGAAACAAAGGTACAATTGTTTTGAAAATTTTTGAATGAAAATTTGAGATGTAAAATGCAATATTTGACTAATTCTAAGATTCCACAACGTGAATATGATGATTTAATGTAACTTAAAACACTAAATGCAATATGAATACAAATATGACTACAACAAACCCTAATGCAACCTATTATGCAATACGAAATGTCATTTTTTTGAATTTCTATGACTTTTTGCAATGCACATATGATACCCTAAATGAAAAAATACAATATAATGCAATGCAAATCTAAACCTAGGAACTGAAGGAATTCTAATTTCAGAATATTTATAGTGTAAGAATGTGGGGTTCACAAAAATGAATATAGATCAACAAGGTGAATTTTTTGAATATCAACCTTAAAGGTTTGCAAACTAGACCTTGATCTATAACCTAATGGGTATTTGAATTGATTAGAAGTATTTTGAATTAATTAACTTAATGATCCTATATTTCCTGATATTAAAAATGGAAGATCTCAAAGATTGATATGCTAAAAAAATTTATTTGAGGGCCTACAAGGACTCATTTACCCTTGGGTGAAGGGGTCTTTCTATTGGTTTATAATCCAACTTTTTGGGTTCCCTGGTACAAGATCCAAGCTTTTGTTTGCCCCAAGTCCCACTATCAGATAGTCAAAAATAAAATTTGCAACTTAGTTTTTGTGTCTTGACAACAATGATGAAAACTTATGCAATAATACAAAATTACACTTCAAGATCTCTTCAATCCATCTTCAACCTATAACCGATACATGCACAAAGAGAGAAAAAATGTTTATTTTATGCGAATGATAGTTTTCCTTAGTCAGACCACATATTTGGTAATTAAACATGGATAGAAAGATAATGAAAATTGATAAATGGAAGGAATGATGAATGAACACTTTCTTACTACAACTCACCAAACATTTAATGTATTTCCTTAGAGTATTGAAACCAAACACAACATTCCAAGGAACTTGATCTTGATTTGCTTGATTGTTTGGATACTGTGATTCTTTAGGATCAACAGTGCATATTAGCCTTCACACAATGACATGAACACACATATTCTTGAACATGATGATATGATTTTGAATGTTGTAATAAATGACTAGATAATATGCTCTTGAATGGTCTTGACAATAATATTTGATCACATAAATTTCACATCTTGCTTGTCAATGTTGAAGTGATAAAAAGACTATGTATTTATAGGTGTTTATCTAATTTCCCAAAAAAATAGATTCAAAAAGCTCGCAATTGCATATCAAGTTTAAATCATTAAAACATTGCCAAAAATCTATTAAAATTTTGGGACCTAGGACCCGAGGAGGACCCATTCACCCTTGTGAAAATGGGTCCTGGCCCAAAATTCCAAGACACACATGATCCAATGTGACCAAAATATTAATTATATTAATTAAGTATAGGTTTCCCTATAAAAAAATTAGCACAGTAATATTTTAGAATGCATAATATAGTAAATCATAAGCTTAATTAAGTCCAATTAATTAAGGGAACCAAACATAGTATTAAATTATAAAAGTATGAGATTTACTACACTACATTATATGTTGTTTAAGTCTTATGCTTTATAACTTGGTCAAAATTATTCATGAATTTTCTAGTCTACCTTGTAACTCTCTCTTGCATACTCAAATACATTTTTTTGTAAATTCTTGTGTATCTTACAAGGTCATAGATATTTTTACACATATTATATGAAATTTGATATTTTTTCACAATTCCATATTAAAATTTTATGTGTGGAATAAAGTTTTAATTCATGTGGGATGCCCTTTTATTTGGAAACATAGATAATCTAAAATAAATAAATAAAATGAAAATGAAGAATTGTGAGGTGTATGATACATAATACAATGGTTTTATGGATACATTGCCTCAATATGTTTTTGAGCTCTTATATTTCATAGAACATGCTATAAAATCTCCTACTATTTAATAATATTTATGTTGATTATACTCCTTGTCTCGAGATAAGTTATTTAATGAGAAGTTTAATGATTCTTGATTACTTCATGAACATATTTTATCATCAACTATATGATGTTGTTACGATTATATATTATGATATTTCTCAAAAAATACATTTTAGAGTGATGTATGCTTTGAATCCTTTAATTATCTCTTGTGGATTGGTCCATTCTCTTTCTATTGTACCTATTATTAGAGACAAAGTAATTAATAAATTTAGTTGAACTAATAATTCATAGTTACATGCTAAAGAATTCTTATTTTATATTATAATAACACACATGGTGCTACTTTCCTAGTGATTATTTTTAGAGATACTTCGATTGATAGGGATTTACAATGGTTTGATATATCATGTTGATAGTATTTCATTCCTTAACCTTTTATGTTTATGGATTTAATTTTTTTATTCTTTACTTAGATTTTTCCTTAGTATTGTTTTAAATATTTTGAATTCTATAAGTGAGGTCATGGACCTATCTATACATTCTAATAAAACATCTTTAAATATTCAATTATACTAAAATATTGTAATCTGTCATGCTTCAACTATTGAGGCCAATTGAAGACATGATCTAATGTTTCATGATTTTCCTTACACATATCCTATCCTCTAACATAAACATTTTTGTGATCTAAATACCTTCCTAGCATAAGATGAATACCTTCCCAGCATAAGATGAATAAGAAAATAAATGCTAAGTATATAATATTTAGTTATACAATAAATTCTAAGATATATAGTTTTTAGGAATATCCAACTTGATTACACTTCCAAAATAAATATACTTATCCAAGATATATGATTTTTAAGCTATTGAAGAGAGGAGGAGAGGCCAAAATAAATATACTCATCCACTACCAATCAACCATTGTGTTAGAATGATGGCCACTTCCATTTTTTGTTTCATCCCCATTAGAATAAGGCTCATGATAAATAGGACTATATATGTTAATATCAGTAAAACCCTCAAACCAATGTGGGATTAGTTTTTGAATATAGATATGAAAATTTTGACTTGTAGACATGACTTCAAGACATAATGTTTAATCAAATACAAATTGAGGGGTAAGGTACATTTTAGAATCTTGTAGGACATTTTTAAAAATAATTCCTTCCATAGAAGAGGAGTGGAAAGACAAACCAAGGGAACATACTCTTCCATAACTAATCAATTATTATCTTAGTAGTGAGTCATATCGTTATGATTCACAAACCATCTAATCAATTAAAAGCTATATCTGAAATCAAAGATCAAACAATATAATTTTAAAATTAACAATAAATATTGTTAAAAAATCTCCTATATTCATCAAAAGCTATTTTTCCACAATGTAAAATATTCGTTTTATATACAGAAACAATTCCATAACTTAGAAAATGAAAGTAAAAGAAGATAATATAAATAAACACAATGTCTTTATTTTTATGAGTCGCGCATGGAGCGAGTAGTTTGAATAGAAACTTTCATGAAATACCACAATAACTTAATCAAAGTATTTCCTACTAGGACACACACGGAACTATAGTTCATAAACAATTTATCGGAAGATGCGTAGAGACATCAGAAAATAAGATTTTCACAACTATGTAGCTAGAGACACTGTCCTAGTGAAATGATACTAGCATAGGTAACATGATTAATTCCCCCTAACTTGAAGTTTGATGGGTAATCCTTTGCTTGGAATCGGAAGAGGTTCACAAATCATCTTCTCATCATGGATTATCATATATATTTTGATATCGAATGATGCACAAATATGTCTGCTTGCAGCTTTGCAAAATCATATACTACACAAAGTCTAGCTCCTCCTCGAAATGGTATAAAAGTATAAGGTGGAGCTTTATTATCAAAATGAGCTGGATCAAATGTTTTTGGCTCTTTGAAAACTTCGCCATTGTAATGAGTTGTGCTAGTCTCCCATAATAACTATCAAATTAAAAATTTGTCAAAACATTTGTTAAATTATAATAATCAATACTATAATGAAATAAATTAAAACAATTTATTTGTTATAGTTTTCATATTGATTATTTACTAATGAAACCAGATTTCACTAATAAATAATCAATTGTTAATGGCAACGCCTATCCAACACTCGAAATACTCATTTGAAAGCTGTATAAAAAGTAACATACCTGCCAGCCTTTAGGTATAGTATAACCCTTATATTGGATGTCTTGAACTGTCATCCTGAATGCACCAACAACTGGGGGTACCATGCGTAAAGTTTCATTAACAACCTTCTGCGTGTATTCCATTTTTTTAATATCCTCCCATGCCAGCGGTTCATTTGGGTTCTTTGCTGCTCGAATCGCTGTTTGCTCTGTGGCACAACAGTATCATATTTTCGACAATTAGATTGAATCCTTTAATCGTAATAAAATGAAATTTATGAGATGGACAAAAAGAAATACCTTGGAGTACGATTTTGTACACATGAGGGTTCAGATACAGCATTCTAACAAGCTGAGTTAAAAGAACAGCCGTAGTGTCGTGACCTCCTATCATGAGCACAATCAAGTTGTCGACAATCTCTTGATTAGTAAGGGACTTACTATTGTCATCCTTCATAGTTATCAACCATGACATTAAATCTTGGTCTGGCGCAGCCTTTCCCTCTGTAATTTCCCTCGTCCTCAAATTCAACAAGGAAGATAGTCTCTTGACTACACGAGCACGAGCGTTTCCTGGGAAATTGAAAGGAAGAGACCAGAGTGCCTTCATGAGTGTAATAGATTCGGCGTTAAGAATTTCCTTCTCTTCAGGGTCCTTCAAACCGAAGAGCAGATCAGAGGCAACATAGAAAGTAAGTTGCTTCAGCAAATCATAAGCAAATAAACTTTCTCTTCCTTCCCAATTCTCTACAAAGTGCTCGAGAACAAGCGACTCCATTCTGGCAACACATTTCTGTAAAGCTTCCGGCTTCATGAATGCCATGATAGCATTTCTTATCCGCTTGTGCTTCACTCCCATTAGCTCGGTAATATTATTAGTGCCAAAAATCCTCATAAAAGTAGTGGGGCAACCTTGTCTGCAACCCACCTATCACATTGATCAGCTTTCAGCGCATTCAGGAATCCAACGGTCTCTCCAATGAAAGGTAGACCAAAACTTCCTGGAAGAAGATTTTTGCCTCCTCCATTGTTGAAAACTTTTGCAAGAAGCACAAACAACACTGAAGCGACTGGAATAGATAGTACCACAGTCAGCAATGGAGGGATGGATTGTTGAACATCTATGAAGACCTTAGCTACCATTGAAAGATTCATGTTATACTAATGACTCGGAATACTCTTTTCAATGAATGGATGGAAATAATGAGGAGGAAGAGAGAATTTTATAGGAATGAATAAGCAATCCATTCAAATTCGAATCTCTTCCGATGCTTCTCATTTTGTCTTCGAATCTCTTCCGATGCTTCTCATTTTGTCTTATTGATGAGAAAGTTTGCTCTTTTAATACTTTTAAGTAATAATCAAAGTTCTGACAATTTGCCAGAATTTTGTCTCTTGATGATTAAACATGCTATTTTTTTTATGAAACCGTTATTTCAAAAAAAAACCCCTTTAACACTTTCAAGGCAAGCTTGTCATCCTGCATCATCTTGCATCTGGCAAGCTTGTCATCCTGCATCATCTTGCATCTGCCTTCGGCTTCGAAACACAAACAAACAATTTTGAATGAAGAAATTAGTGTCTTCATTATAGTATTGGTCAAGATTTCGAAATTCCTTGCTCATTACGTTTCCAGCCGTGTCGTTTTTTTCCTCTTTTTAAGGATCCTCTTATCAATAAGTCGTCTATTGGGAATGTGCAACAAGACAACTTTTGCTCACTAGAAGTCAAAATCTGTTTTTAAAAGTCAAATCTTTCGGCTCAAAATATATTTTTTAAATATTTCACCAAATCTTATCTATCAATGATTTTTTATGATCAATCTTCATAATTGATCTTTTTGTCCACCTTTTTTAATTTTTTTTTTTGAAATTTGTCATATTTCTTTTGTTTGAGACCTCTCATCAATTGTGAGTTCTTTATTACTCACACCTAGCTTTTTACATCTGATGGTTACTTGTCATGACTACAACTTCAATGCATGCCAAGTGAATATTATGAGAAGTGAAATGAAATTAGAAAATTAGAATGTGGATCTATTATTAAGGAGTTGTAAAGCTCATCTACAAAATAAAAAATTCTTATGATAGACTAGGCCAAACTATATAACTTTATCATTCCCAAGGTTGTAATTCATGATATGGTCTAACTAGTGTGGCTTGGTCTTTTGTTTATGTAAGTCTTCAAACTTCACTTACCTCTATCTTTTGCACTTCTTTTGATTTTTGGTCATGCTTACAAGTATGATAGGAATTACTCGAAGATGATTCATTGGCTATCATTAATTTGAAATTGAAGCACACACAAAAAAAGTGTCACAAACATGCCAAACAAGGTATGTGAATGTAAAATGTGATGTGGTAGTGGACTAGTGAACTAATGTAGTGTAAAGAATTAATCTTTTAATATTTTTTTCAGATTAGATTTGTATTTTATGATTGATAGGTTAGTAGATGAACTCAAATGCCATAAATATTTTTTCATTAATACATGTTCATGGTAATTAATTGGAAATATATAGCATGGGATCCAATGTGATAATGAATATTTTGTGAGAAGTTTAACTTTTTGGCATGAATAAGGTGAATTTAAATTTAGTAGACAGTGTCCCATAAAACTATCTAGTCCAAGGTGGCTATTTTTTTAGATTATGTAATGAAAAATCGTGAAGTGGTTTGTAATAGTAGATTACTAATGGGTTGTATGTACTAAATGGGTCAAAATTCATGTTAGGACTAAGTTTTTATGATGTTAGTAAAAATGGTATAAAAAGATGTAAATTTTGAAGTATGAAAATTTATCATTTTAATTATAAAGAATATTATATTTTGACTTGCAAGTGGGATTTTTAAATTGAATAATTTAGTAATGCACAATATTTAGTTTGTTTGAATAATTTAACCACGCTTGCATTGAAGAATAATGAATTTGATAAAGAATGTTAACTAAAAAATTAAATATTGGTGACTTTGAATGTATGAAAAATATAATAGAAGACTTAAGAGATCTTACTCAAGCTAAATTTATGTAAAGGAGCTATGTGAAAAAAATACAAAAAAGCGAACTTATAAAAAAAGACATAGAAATACATTTTCAATAGATATATAAATGCATGATCAAATAATACACATATTAATCATACTTTAAAATTGTTAACAAGAGAATAGACTCATTAAAAAAATTCATTAGAGTATGAAATTTGTCATTATGCACATGTACTAAGACATTGTCGAAAAATAAACAAAAAATTAAAAGGAAAAAGTCATCATAATACATTGCTTCCCTTATAATTATATAGAGAGATGAATAATATTTCATCCTTTTCTACCCTTTAAATTATAAAGAAAATTAAAACTATTCAAATAATTAAAAATAAAGGAAAAAAAATCAAAAACATAAATCCAACAAATATTTTTCAATTAAAAAATTCAACTATAAAATCAAATAAAGTCACTTATATATAAAAATTGTATCAACACACTAAGTTCAAATGTGAATTTTATAATTGCATCTATTAAAATGAAAACAAGAAACACTTATTCCAACATGTTTTTGATAAAAGGGTAAAATGGGTTCTACAGGGACCTGAAACCACAAAGTTTACAAAATAAAAAAGAGGACACCAAAGTCCCACCAAAAAGACCAGCTACTCGAGAAAAGACCAGCAACAACCAAACGAAAAGGACCAGAAAGGTCAAGATGAAAGGAACAACAAAGTAAGCACAAAGAAAACCCCAGCCATTAATTCAGAGTCATGAGTACAGACTCTGTCTCCGCCTCCAGATTCTACATATCTTTAACCCCTTTATTAAAAGTTTGGATCATCTTCAGAGTAAGGGGGCCTTGCGCTTCAAATTGGCTCTGGTTCTTTTGGAAATTCCTGCTTTCGTATCCTGGCTTTTATCCTCAGTTTCCTCCAGATCTACCACCAGAGACCCCTGCTGCACTTTGTGAAGCTTCTTAGTCATCACGTTAATGATAATGGCAATGTGTCTTCCCATACGGTTGTTTTGCTCAGCAATGGTTTTGATGGTGTTCCATAAGTTCTCAACTTTGGAGTCAATATTTCTCTTACTATGATCCACTTCTTTCTTTTCCATCTCAACAATCTTAGTGCCCATCTCCTCAATCTTGGTTTGCAAGGCCCAGTTTTTAATTTTTAGCTCATTAATTTCAGAGAAAGTCCAATCCAAGAGTTTGGAGTGGGACTCAGAATTGGTTTTGGCAAGGTTTAGATAATCCAGAGAGGGCTCTTTTCTAGTATTAGGGCAAGTATTCTCAGGGTTAGGAGTAATAGGGGAGTAATCATTAATGTGTATGTCTGATAGAGGATCAGCACAAAGCTCGGTTTTGTTGGCATCAGACTCCTCCGACTCAGAGGACTCTTCGGAGTAGGAAACAAGGATTTTGGCCAGGGTTTTCTTATCAAAAGAGCTAATCTTAAGGGAGGGGTTGTCAGGCTCAAGCTCAGTGCAGGTTTTACTAGAATTCCTAGAAGGAACAACATGCAAGCTAGGGAATTTTATAGCTGGACTAGAGTTAGGCAAATACTCTGAGCCACTGGGCTCAGTATCATCACTCTCAGAATCAGGGTTGGTTTCCAGAATAGCAGGAGTGGGCACATGGGGATATTCAACAATCAACCTTATTAACCCAGTGTGGAGAATGGGGAATCTTTTAGGGTTTTTCTTATTATCCTCCAAGCTTTTCTTCAAGGAGTAGAAAAGATAATAGGGGATAGAGACCCTTACCTTGTATCGGAAATGGTTGAGAAGAGCACAGTGGTAGCCATAGACTTTTGTGAAGCGCCTGTCCACCGTAATGTACTACATGATGACCCACATAAACTTTCTCCAAATAGCCTTTATGGTATCGACATCGAAGTAGCTGTTAGCAATTTTAACCATACTTAGCCTTTCCTTGTCCTTTTTAGGAAATCTGATCACTGCTTCATCAGAAAAAGCCCTGTCCCTAAAGAACTTCTTCCCTTCAGTGGATAATCCCGTAACATTAGCAATAAGATTTTCACCGAGTTCCACATTCCTACCAAATAGGGTCAACTTATTCCAACATGTTATTATTCATTTAATTTTAATACACATTGTGCTTGGGTAGTGATTGGTTCTAGATTATTCCTTTGCAATTTCCATATTTATTTTTTAGAAGTGTGTAAACTATATAACTTTTAAATGTTATTCTGATATTTCCTACAACATTTCCTAACTTGAAATGGTGTTTTTTTCTGTATTTTGGAATAGTAACTTTCCAAATTGTTTTGGCATCTCTAGTGACATAGGTTTCTTTGTATTCTAGAGATATACTTAAAATTAAAATAATACATGTCACTTCTTTTGTGTAGCATTGAAAATATTAAAACCTCTAGTGATAATCCTATTCTCCCTTATTTATTGTCAACCAATGCATGTGGGATTAAGAACCTTACATCAAACCAAATGTTTTCTCATTTGCACAGTAGACCAACATTGAGGCACTCGATTTTGCATGAAAGATATTTTGTGGAGAGGACAATGGGTTCCTTCTATATATTCAGAAACTTATACTTTCTTCCATTATTGTTGATGAAATTTTTGAGGTCCACACTGGTCAATTCTTTAGTTATTATAGCCCCCATGGTAGGAAATTAAAAATAAAATCCTTCCCAAAGATGGAAACATATAGAAATAAAAATAGAAAAAATAGTCCATAGAAATGGGAAAGGTAATGAAAAACAAGAAAGGTCCTTTAAGAGAGCCCCAAATGTCTCAACCACCTAAGCAGACAGTTCTTAGAGTGTGTCGATTAAGCCTGAACAACAAAATATATTGAGATTGAGAGGCATCTAGAACCCTGATCTAGAGCCAAACATGTAGTTTGTACAAAGTGAAATGCATTGGAAATTCCTATTAATAGCCTATGATCTACAAAATATCTACCATCCACAAAGGCACGAGACATATAGAGTGCATTGTGAGTGTCATAGAGTGTTCCACACACAACAATGATTTAAAAATATTGTGTGACGATTATCCAATTACAATAATACAGGTGGAATTTTGCATAGTTCGTACAACACTAAACCCTTGGTTGACATTGTGTAGAAGTAGGTCAATTCATTTTGATTAATTATGCAAGTTTACAAATCTAAAAAGTGAAAGTGGAAATTTGTAGACCCATAAGAGGGGTTGGCATTGAGTTTTGTTTACTCATGGTGAAAGGAAAAGGTAGAAGATCTATGATATGAAGGTATTTTTGAATTGAAAAAACCCTATGTATATACCTATAGAGTGTGAACACTTTGGCATGAAATTTTATTTTTATTACACTTGAGGGAGATTAAACTGTTGGAATAATGAAGAATGAGATCTCTGGGTTTGTTGTCATCGATGTCAACACTGTTTGGTGACTATCTAAGCAAACCATGTATCTATATTGATCCTGTAATTTGGTTCATAAATTCTCTTAGTAAAAGATCACTCTCTAGTATTTTGATATGTTGGTTAGGACTGTCAGTTATAGCTATGATCAAGCTTTCAAAATTTTTGGGTCATTGGACTAAGATATCTAAATGGTAGAAGTTTGGAATTATTTTGGGCAACACAGTTAATGATTTCTTGTCACATTAATGTTCAAAGAGTTCCTTATTAGGTCTTGGCTGACATAAATTGTGTTTGACACATTTCATTTTGTGCACCAAAAATAACTTTTTTTGGACCAACAAGTCATTTTGAATTATGTTTGTTCACATCCAATTAGGCTGATCTAATTGATGTATGAAGAAGTAGTTGTATATATGTATGCGGAATAGACTTGTGCAATGTGTGTGTGTGAATAGATACAAAATGGTGATGCGAGTTATGCAAAAAGTGCTATGGTGTGAAGTTGTTGATTGTTGTTGTATACCTACTACCAGAGTAGGATTTTTTTTTTCCAAAGCTTAATTGGAACTAAACTTAGCACTTTGAAGGTGTACTTCTTCAGTTCATCTTTTGGTAGTGAGTTATATCTTTTTGTATCTTGGTGGTAATCCATTTTCTATTCACTTGAGGCTATGAGCCTTTCAAGGATAATGTGTCCTGGTGGTGAGCCCTATAATATTTTATAATTGATTATAATATATTGTGAGTTCATCCTCATCGTGTTTTTTCCCACTTTAGGTTTTCCACCTAAAAATATTGGTGTCTTTGAGTTATGTGATGTTATGATCCATTTCTTGCTTTTACTTATAGTTGTAGTTAGATATGTGTTAATAATTTGATGGTTAGGAATCAAAGGATTTAGTGGAATACAGATTCACCCCCTCTTAGAATTCTCTATATTCAACAATTAGAATCAGAGCTCAATTCCTTTGAAGAAGTTTTACAACTTGAGGATGGTCCAAAAATTTGAATACAATGTGGCTAAGAAAAAATATGTACTATTCCTTTGGAAGAAATCTCTACATATAAGGAATTCCATTTCGCTCTTGAAGAACTAGACAAAAGTCATGTTGAAAAAGAAACTCTAAACGAAAAATTGAAAGAAGCAAATGAATGCATTAGAAAATTAAAAGAAAAAATCAAAAAGTTCAAAGAGAGGCATAGAGAAGTCAGTGATCAGTTGAAAAGGGCTAATGAAGACATCATTAGATTGATGGTGCAAGTGGAAGAAAAAAAAAGAATTGAAGAATGTCAGAAAGCTAAAATTCAAAAAAAAATTGATGAATTTACAAAGATTGAACAAGAAGTGGTAACCCTAAGATTTGATCTAGAAAAAGAAAGAGCTCATGAATAAAATATAAAAACAAGTTCTACAATGCTTGATAGGTTGGTCACATTTCATAAACAAACTAAGGATAAAGGTGGTCTAGGACTTGAAGAAAGATAAAGTTCAAAATAAAATCAGACTACCAACAAAGTGGATAATCAAAGGAAGACTCAAGGAAATAATAAACAGTTCAAAAAGAAAAGAAGCAATACCAAAAGGATTCCTATTCGACAATGTAATTATCGAAGGTACCCATGTTTTAATGGCTTTTGTTTGTCATGCAATAAACTTAGTCATAGGGCAACAAAATATAGAAGAAAAATGAATCAAAATGTTGGATTCTTTGCTGGACAATGCTTTACTTGCAATAAGTTCGGATATAGAGCTACCAAGTGTTGAAGAAAAATAATTATGAATAGACTAAATGTTAGTGGAATTTTTCAATATTTTCAAGGCTACTATTATACATGCAATATCTTTGAAAACAAAGCTAATCAATATAGATCAAGGATATTTAATGCAAATCAATTTTGTCAAAGACATGTTGTGTGCTACACTTGCAACAAACCAAAGCATAACTCAAAATTCTATAGAAGAAAAATTGGGAAGAAACCTGATTCAGAACAAAATAAAAAATCAATGAACAAAGTGGATCCTACCGAAGTAAGAAAAGGAATGGAGGAAATTTGGAGGAAAAAGGAAGAACCTGAGAACAAAGATGAGTCAAATGCATTTTTATCTACATTTGGTGCAAATACTTCTAAAAACTAAACCTATTTGTGGCTTCAGGGGGAGCAATTACAAATATATCCAAAAATCCCCCGATATGAGAGGTGTCAAGAAATGACACACATATATATGATGTAAGTTGTCATTCTAAATATGTTGAAGAAATTTCTAGTAGAAAATATGCAAATATAGAGAATTACGAAGCCTTTTTGGGTTTCCAATGTATTTAATAGTGTTTATCAACTTTTTGAGGTTGGAATGCATTAAATGTGAATTAGGGAAAATTTTGTAATTCATAAAGTGAGAAACTAAGTCAAGTTATGCCACATTTTAACAATTAGGAGAAGTAGAATGAGCCAAAGATATTTAAAAGCGATTCAAAGTATTTTGCATCAAAACCCTAGTTATTGACGAAGCTTGAAAAGGTATTTACCGTTATTTGAACTTTGTGAGTTTTGAGTTGAAGCATATACAAGCAGTTTGAGGAAAATAAATGGCCACTCTCACTGTTGTGTCTTTCAGAGACCCCAACCCAAATTTAGAAGATATTCCTCAAAATTATATGAGGTGGATGTCGTCGGTGTATTTTCACATATTTCGAGCAATGTTCTACCCACTGAAGACACTAGGACATACATTCATAGAATGCTAGAGGAATTTAACCACCAAGAGCTTAGGGATCTATGGTATAATGAATTGACAAGAGATGATCACTCTTTAAAGATTGAATATGGAAAGCTACTTTGGAAGAAGCTGGATTTTTAGAACTTGTTCCTAAACTTTTCCATTGAGTTGGAGGCAAAATTTCTTAGGATGGATCTTTGTAGGGTACATGGTAGATTTTTGTGGACATGTGTACCTATGGTAATCAACAAGGAATTGATTCAAGTCATAATTTATCTTTACGAAACTAGACCCGTTCCAATTCTAAAGTGTATAAGGAATGATTCAGTCATGAAGTTGGCTAGTGCCACATTTGATAAGAGAGCTCTGACTATTAAACCTATCTCAAACCCTAACATCAAGTATTTTGTTGTTATGATTGGAAGAAATATATACTTTACCAACAAAGGGAATTTTGTGTCTACTACAAAAATTCATACTACATATGAAATGGTGCAAAATGGGAAAGATTTTGATCTATGCGAGTTGCTTAGGTTGCAAATTATGAAGAACATGAGCATGACTAAGATAAAGAAACACTCTTTTAAATTTGGCACATTAGTGGTTTTTCTACTATTCTATTTCTCAAGGGAGTTACTGGGAAGGCAAAACATAATATGGGAATGCAACAAGTCAGTTGCATATCAAACCTTTGAATGTCTGCAATTTTTGGATATTTCAACGTAGAGAACAATTGTTTAATTGTATTATTTTTATTTTTCTAGAATTAGATGCATGAAAAGGATAGAATTCCCAAAAGCCTAGTGAAGAAGTAAGCAAAGGAAATAACATTTCTTGTAACCACGCATGAATACATCATAGAAGCAGTTGAACATAGAACTCTCTAGATAGAGCCTCTAGGATATGAACTTGATGAACAATTGGTTGAGAGTTACATTGAAATGTTGTTAAAAATTACTTTGGATCCCTCTCTACCACGACCTGGAACATATGAAGAAAAATCTAGTGAAGTACATGATAAAAAAAATTAGCATCGAAAAGAGAAAAAATGACAAGAAATAATTTTGAGGAATTCTTCCAAGGGTAGTCATTCACTAAGGATGATATAGATCATTTGAAGGAAGCTCTTGATGAGAGAAAGGCTAGGGCAGCTCAACAATCCCCTGGATCTAGGAAATCAAGAATATTATCTTCTCTAATGCTACACCTACTTCCAATGTTGCTAAAGTTGAGAAGGGAAAGAACAAAGAACAAAGTACCCCTACATCAACTGATGTTGTTGCCTCTACCGATCCTAGTACCAATGCATCTAAAAGAGAGGAAATATCTCCTACTGCACCATTTTCTACTCCCAGAAGAAGAGTAAAGAAAAAGGCTAATAGGGAAATAAACCTAAGGAATGCTATACAAGAAGAAATAGATCTTGGCATGCAAGAAGAGCAACAATCAAAAAGGAATAAAAGGAGTAGTACCTCCAATGAAGAAGCATAAACCAGAGTCAATATCTCAACATATGAAGAAACAAAGGAAGAAGAGAATACTTACATAATTCATGTTCATAAGAAGAAGAATGAATAAGGCTCATTTGATCTTATGGAGAACATTCCTGGCTCTCCTCCGGTAAGTGATCAACCATCTTTAAATCTTGGAGCCTTAGTAAATAATATGATTGACAATGATCTCATGCCAACTGCTAAGCTATTTGATGAAGTTAATAATGACAGAAAGGAAACCATCATTAATGCCTTCATATAATATATAGTCATTTTCAATGTGAGTGTGGAAACTATCTATTAAAAAGTGGCTAACAATGTTTGGAAATAATTAGTATGAAGAAGGTAAGAGATTGTAAATGTTGCAGACACGATGAGAAATTATGCCTTGAATTCTTATGGATCCTCTTTTTCTAAGATGGAGGCTCCCAATCTGCTAAGAGAATTCTCTACAATGTTTAGAGTCAAGAAAAGAGTCAATATGCTTATGAATAAGGAGGAAGAAAGTATGGAAAAGGTAAGGTGATGAACCTAAGACATAATCAAGAAATTTGCAAAGAGTCATGGGACAAGAACCTGCTCTTCATCCCATACAACTCAAACACAAGAGCATGTTAATATTGCAAAAGTAATGGATAATCCAGTCTTGGAAAGAGTTGGTGAGATAAGTGATAACTTTAAGAAACCTCCCTCAAAAAAAGATATAGAATCTTGGTGAATCTTTCACTTTTTTAGGAAAAAATTAATTTCTATTGGAAAATCTTTCCTTTTAAAAAAATCAAATATTAATTTTATTGTATTTCTTTTTACATCATTAAAATTTTGTAGAAAATTTTGGTAAATATTGAAAAACAATAGGAAGATGCATTAATTATGATGGAAAATCCATCCAATCTAACAAAATAATACTTATAGAAAAGTAGGGACCAAAGGGTGGAAATTATCTATGGTTTTAATGGATATACTATAATATTTACTTACCACCATTGATTTAAAATATAATCTAACAACCTTCATTGTATTCTTCAAGGTAAAATGTACTTCTGATTTGTAATGTTCATGGGGCACAAAATTTATTTTCGATCAAATACCAAACTCTTCACCACACCCATCAATTGAATAGTTAATATGTGAAAAATTGGAGCAATTGAGGGGCATTGGTGATGTTTAAAAGACAATCTCTCGACTATCCCAGATGAGAAACACATTGAAAGGAATAATTAAAATATAGAAATCCTCTCCACCCAACATAATTTCGTTATTTCATGGTGAGAATCCATGACCCATGGATAATACTGTGAGGCAATCCCACAATAGTGGTTTACAATTTTTGGCCAAACTGGACACTTAAATTATTATTATTAACTAAATCTTCACATTCAGGCACCTATAGCGGCTAAATCGTGAGGAATTTTAAGATGATGCAAACTCGAGTCTCATCACATTTTGTTTGTAGATTCTAAAAATATTTTTTTCAATTTTTTTGGAATCAAATTGCACTTATTTTTCCATCTCCCACGAAAACTAGTTTTTTTCAAAAAACAACATTTTAAAAAAGTGACACACCGTATAACGCATAATTTTTTTTTCATGATGGATAAAATTCTAATTATTTCAAATTTAGATTTTTAACTCTGATATCTAGTGCTTCCACATGGTTGGATCGTTTTTTATTGAATATTTTTTATGTAATCAAGTATTGAAGTAAAATCAATTACAATTCAGACATAGTGCGACCGTATAACACGTAACATGTTTTGTATATATATCAAAAAAAAAAAAAATTTGGTTGGATCAAGAACTTCAATATCTATTGTACTCATATTTTTCAAATTTTTTTTGATAATCTACTATTTTTATACATGTGCAAAACAAAGACCTTCATTTTTGATGAAAAACCTATGTTTAATAAAACTGAAAAACAAATAAATTAATAAAACCAAAACATATTAAAATTATGTTAGTTGGATAGTTCATTCTGAGGACTACCGTAATCATTTCAAATAAATTTTAAATGAATTCATTTGATCCCCCGAAAGGTAAATTAAAAGTGATCTTTTATCAGTATTTTGATAGGTGTAAAGGAGACACATTTATTGGTATGGTTTGAAACTAGTGAGGTTCTATCCAAGGGGCTTTGATCTAAGGTGGTTTGATCAAACCCTCTTCAATTGGAATTCTTAAAATGGAACTTTTTAAGGCTGAAATTATCATATTTTCTAAGAATATGTGATTTCAGCAAAAAATAGAATCTCTCATAAATTGTAAACCACTATTGTGGAAGCACCCTTTGTGGGATTGTCTTACAATGAGGTGAAAGATCTTGAAATAATAAAATCCCAAATAGCCTCTTTATTTGTTAACCCCTACACCGGTCTACTAGCTAATGTTAATAAACCAAAAAAATGTATAATATGTTGCACGAATAAGGACATTGTAGATAACTTTTGGGATCATTGGTGGATAGTTTTTGATAAACCATCCAACAACAATATTGATGTACCATTTTACTAAGTTATTAAAAAATTATACGTTGATTTTGTGGTAGGGCACCATGTCAATTACTTTTACATTAAACCCTTCAAAGGCATCGGTGGAGGTATGCCCCAGGATAGACCAGGGGCAGTTAGAGTAGTCTAAGGCATAAATTTCCCCCCTCCTCCCTTTCCTTAGTAACCTCCAGTACATCATCCAAATATAATCGAGGATGCAACCACACATACTATTATGACTATTCACTCTTTGAGTGATCTTTTGGTTTCCCATACTGCTATAGTAGCTCAACCACATGCTGGTGATGTTGGAAATGGATCAAGTGCTACCGCATCCTCCTCCTTGGGTCCACATATTTTTTTACCACATACTTGCACTATGTTCCACTTGATATGCTTGGGTCCTCTTGTACGGCTTGTTGAGCATCCCTTAGACACTTCTTATTTTGACCTCCATAATGTGGACGATATAGGAGATCAAACAAAGGATATTGGAGCACACCCTATAGAGTCCTCTTGTGTTAGAGAAGGGGACATTGGAATATTTACACAGGTAAGATTTAAGTTGTAATTTCATAACTTGCATTTTCTTTTAAATGAATATTAATAAGAGATAGTATCAAGTACTAATATTTATTTACATGGTCTATTTAATAGTTGATGTATGAAGAAGAGCTTTTATGGGTTACTAAAAACACCCTCAAGGCCATGTCATTTGGTCTCAACATGCATGTGGTATATATTTTTGCACTCACTTATTTACTTTTTTATTATATGCTTTCTTTTCATTTGAATTATCATTAATGAAATTATATATTAACTTATATGTTTATCTTATTTTCTCTTGTAGGAAACACCTAGAGTGAGCGAGGTGCAATGGTAGATAAGGGAAAGCTAATTGAACTCAAATTTGATTGAATTAAAATTTTAAGATCTTATAGTGATTATACACACACTGACATAGATTGGCAATTTCATATACTTGTCATTTTTATGTACATACGGTTATGACCTACACATCCTTGTTGACAAGTGTCACAATTCTTGAAGGAGTAGGTGTTGGAACACTTGAAGGAGTAGGTGTTGAAACACCTCAAGGAGGAGGTGTCGAAACACCTAAAGGAGATAAATAAAAAGAGACGCCTAAAGAGGTATGTGTTTATTTTATTTTTTGTTTGGTAAATATTTCCCTATTACCCACAATTGTATGCTAACTTGTATCAATTTTATGTTTTTGTTCACATATATAGATTGAAATTGCAAAATCTAGTATGATTGATTCTTTGAGAGAGGCATATTATAGGACTCCCGATGATTTGAAGAGACGTATATATGAGGTAATCAAGGTTTCAATTTTAGATTTCAATTATAATTCAATGTATATTAATTTTGATGTTAATTATTCGATTTTAAATTATATCATATAACTAATCTCAATTGTGGTTTAAATTTTTCTTGTGCAGTTACCTTTAGAGCCAAAGAGTGCTTCAAAGAGGCTCCATTTTGATGATCCACCATTAGTTTAGGATGAGATAGATATTTTGTCATGTATATTTTGAATAGATATTGAGATGGCATATGCCACATTTTGTTAAACTTTGTTTGAGATGGCGTTGATGCCATTTTTTTATATGGACATACACTTGATTATTGGATAATTCGATATATAAAATTTGAGAATCAAAATAATTTTTTCCTCATGTGCATGTTTAAACTATTAGAAAATTTAATCCTGAGCAATGGTTAAATATCAATGTACAATAGCATAAAAACTAATGGTTATAAATTATATAGTTCACAATAAAAAATAATGAATAATGGTTAAATTATATCATATATTGATTAGTTATATTATGGTTATATTATATAGTTTAAACAACTTTGAAGACAATAAAAAATGGTAAAGTTTAAATATTCAAAAGTCATTGTCTCACACTACATATTTTATATTGGATTATCATTACATATTGAAATTCAAAAAATATCATAGTTTTATGTTGATAAACATGCCAAAGTGATGCAAATCAGGGTGGAAAACTCTCAAAAAACCCAATTTGATTAGGTTCAATCAACTATTCATCCCTTACAATTCTATTTCATCAACTTTTCATAATTTCATGTTAGGTTCCTTGTTGCACTCCAAAAGTGGTTCTTCAGGGATATCTTTTAGACAAGGAAATCTCTCCACAAGAGTAGGACATTTTTAGATACCCATTATTGTATTATTTGACATATCTCAAAGGGGAAACAGTTTGTTTCACATCAAATCCATCAACCAAATGCTTCTACACTATTCCAATAAGCCAATTATGTCACATTTACAAGAAACCACCCTTTAATCTTCCTTCCAAAAACAAAAATATATTTAAAAGTCATGAAAAGGGTACATAAGCACTCAGTCAACAATCATCTTCCAAAGAAACACTCACCAACACTCCAAACACTCAAAACCCTCACTTTTGACAAGTTTCAAGGGGCTTTATTGAAAACCTAACCTCATGACCTTTAATCATTGTTTCAATGCCTCCAACACCTTCAAATATGTCTTACCTTTCTTAATTAACTCTTAAAAAGTTATGCCCCAAGTTTTTTCCATCACTACCTACTCTTAACCTCCAAATTTCACTAAAAGCACATATTTTTGACAACTGGCATCATGCCCAAACCCCCAAATGGCCCCCCCTACTCCTGAAATCTTGCACACATGCCTCATACAAATAATTATGTCATTCCACCAAGTTATAGTAGAATACAGTGGGTGGAATGGCCTAGAACATCTTTTTGTTACTTCAAACCCTCAAAGAGGAACTCACATGAGTAGATTCTTGATAATGGGCTCCAGAAACAACTAGACTCGATGATATTGCACCAAACCAACTATAATTTAAATTATATTCATCCTATTACTAATTCCAGTTCACATCATAGCAAAACAAGGTCTATACGAGCCGTACCAAGCCTGCAACAACATAAAATACAGGAAATTTGCAAAGTAACCATGTCTTATTAATGATTAGTATTCAATACAAACTTTTCCAACATTTATCAAGCCTCTTGAGCTATTTTTAAAATTGTAACCTTCAATTCCACCTCACCAAATGAATAAAACTACCATTTGAACTTCTTTGACCATTGGTATTCCCTATTTTGCAATTTTGCCTTTTTGCATATGACAATTTTACAATATTTTGCAACTTTTACCATATTGAACCAAAAGACCCAAAAATCACTAGCTACATAAAAATGGTCTCAAAGGACCTTGTTCATGACCAAAAAAATTAATAAACCCTAAGCACTAACTAGTGCAGGGGCACCAAGATCATTTTATGCAAATGTTGACAATTGAGGTCTTTTGGTTGTTCAGGGATATTTGAGTTTTTTGTTCAAAAAATAAGGTCATTTGGATCAGTTTATGATTTAATGAGTCCATTTAAAGGTTTTTATGTGGTTGGAAGATCTAAGTAGAAAAATATTGCAAAAATTGCAAAATTGTGTAAAAGTTGTCAAAATTGCAACTTATTGTCAAATGGTGGAAGTTCAAAAGTCATCTTGTTGTAGTTAATGGGGAAAGCAGTTGGACTTTTTTTAGTAATGTTTTTAATTCCTTTAAAATTCCTTGTGAATGTTTGAAGAGAGATTATCTCTTGAGAATTTGAATCTTGAATACAAAAATCAATGTTTTTTGAGAAATTTTTGTGTTTTGCTTTATAATATGCAAATTCAAGGCATTGTACTTTCTTGTACATAATCCTTTTGATCCATGTTGAATAAAATTTTATATGGGGCCATTTTATATTTTATTTGAATCTATTCTTGTGAGATATCACTAAGTTTAAAGTTTTTTGTAGGCAATTCTCAAGAAAGTGGTTGTTAGCCCTATGTCGAAGGTTTTGAAGTCTCATAAAATGCATTAATGGACCATTTTTCCTTATGTAACTCATGTTCCTCAGTGGAATGGGACCAATTGAGTATTATTAGTGGTTTGGATGGATTGGGAAGGTAGGGGAGGCCTTGAAAGTGATTTTGCATTATGCCCTAATTGGCAAATTTGTGCATTTTGGGTGAAATTGAATAGTTTCAGAATTAAAATGGATTAAATCCTTGGGGGCAGTAGGTTTTGATGGAAATTTGAGCATGTGCAGACCTAATAAAGTATTTTTGAGGTATTTATTGATTTATTCAAGTGTGGGAAGGAATACTCTCAATAAATCCTCTTCGAAAAGGGTGTAAATGAGGGTTTTGGAGTTAGGTGTTTAGGAGAGTGTTTGTCTAACAAAGAAAGTTGGTTTTGGGGTTTTTTTAACCTGATAAGAGACTATCCATAGGTTTGTAGAGGTGGAAGGAAGTTTTGAGTATACTTTCTTTGTAAATTTGACCTATTTGAGGTCTAGGATAACGTAGAAGTTGGGTTTTGGAAAAGTTGGTACATAGTGATCTATACTACTTTTGATATATGTTTTATGTTGGCTAAAAGGGAACATCTAAAAAGGTGATTTTTTTGTTGGTGAGAAGAGTTAATTAAGAGAAAAGTTCAAAATACCAGGTCTACACATCTATAAGTGAAACTATGTGAAATATTAAAGAATTGATGAGATAGTAACTTAAGAGTTGAAAAGTTGTTTCAAAGTGTTTGAATTGTGATTGGTGAGTGGTTTCGTCCCTGATCAGCATCACTAACACTTGAACCCTAACTGAAAAAGAATGGACTAGGTGCCCCTTCACCACAAAGGATATGAGAAGCCTAGTTATGAAAAAAATTGTACATACTTTCCATACATGTCTACAAGGGTAGCTGCAAATATACTACATGTGAAAAATTCCTATATCATTTATGCTTTAATGGTTGTCCATTGATGTAGGGGCATCAGGAGCCTCATAGGCATACATGGTGATCATTTTGGGTTTTTGGTTGATTTTGTGTTTCTTGGGTGAGGATATGTGTAGGATCGTGATGGGCCAAAACATGGCGATATCTAAGTGATATGATGACCCATGTGGCTGATGATTTTTTTTTTACCCAAAATTGATGAAAGGAAAAGGTTTTTTAAAAGAGATTCTCATCTTTCGACCAATATAAATTATGATTTACTTTGAATTTAATAAATAATTATTATTCATTTTCTATTTGAACTACGACTAAAATCTTGATTGATAGGCTGATTGAAAAAAATCTATAGCTTTCAAAAGGTATCACATTTTGTGAATCCAAAACACGCATCACATTCTATGCTTCACATATTGTTGGATTAAAAAAAAAGAATTGAATTTCTTGAAGTTTTGACCAAGTTAAGGTGGTCAGACATACGAGTTTTTTATATTTTTAAAAATTTGTAATAAAAATTTCATTATTAATTATTTACTTGGAAAATAATTACAAAAAAATATGAATCAAATCAGGACATGAGTCCCCTTCTTTTACCTAAAATCTTATAAAAATGTATTATCATTTTATTATGTTTAGGGTGGTCGAACAAACACCTACTTCTTAATTTTTCCCTATAATTTAGGTACTACTGTATTGAAATTTCAAATTTTCACCAAATATATATATATATATATATATATATATATATATATATATATATATATATATTTTAAATAAACCTAGTATCTTAGAAACTAAATTTAATTTTATACAAATTCTATTCTTACATATTTTGTAACTAATATAGATAACTTATTCAAATTTTTATGTCAAGTTGCCTAACTCTGATTTTCTGAATTTTATTGGCACTTAAGGGCTTGTTTTTTCCATGATGATCCTACACATACCCCTATAACAAGGTCATCCATGGCCATTTGGAGTCATTTAGAGTCATTTTAAAGTGATTTGGGGTCATTTGTCAAAAAATGTAAAAAGTTGTCAAGTTGCTAAAATGTTATCAAACAACACCACATGCCTCCAAACATTGTATCATGGGATAGCGATTATCTCACAACATCACATGTCTATCGGATTACCACCACAGAGGTGCGGTTCCCTGCAATACTGTAAGCTTATCAAAAAACCACCACGGGGGTATAGTCTCCCTATAATACCGCAAGCCTACTAGATGATCACTGCAGGGGTGTAGTAAAGAAACTAACAATAATCGATGTCTGACAAGGTTGATTCTTTCCATACTTGATTTCCATTGAAGTTTTGTGAGGCTGAGAAATGCCAAAGAACAACAAACCAATTCTGAAAATGTTTTTTGGGTGATGAGGATTGCATGTTCATCAAGATTCTCCTACATCATATTTTTAGCTTAACAATGAAAATTTAGTGAAATGTTATTATTTTTGAGAAAAGGAATGGAAAAATACATAAATTGAATCCAAAAATATAGAGAGTAGACATAAAGGAACTTGGTATGTGAATTTGAAGCTAAACTGTCTCATCAAGGGTGTGGTGTTCCCCAAGCTATCCTCCTATTTTCTAAGACTTTATTTCATATGCCGGAGTTCTTTGGTCTATAGCTCCTACTCTTTTGAGCTCACTATCAAAACTTCTTTTATTGATTAGAAAATCTAGCTTTATTCTCTTGATAAGTTTTAGGGCTTAAATGGATGACTAAGAAATTAGTCCTTAATCTTCCTTCACTTTTCTTCGGATGTTTGAAAGAGGTGGAATGGTTGTTCCATATATGTGATTTCCTAATTCAAACCCTATTTTCGTATTTCTACCTCCACAATAGCTATGATGATGTATAAAAGAAAGGTTAGCATTGGTCGAGTAGAGACTAAATGATAAACAACTAATAAATCGACTACTCCTATAACTCACCACTTAGATTTTTTTCCTTGATGGAATGAATTCATGTACTCATCATCTTTAAGGACAATTTGATTACTTGATTGAAGTCATGCAGGTATTAGTACTCACAAAAAAATGACCATAAAACATGAACAAACTTACATAACAACATGATGAATGATTTTCAAGATCCTAGACTGAAACAAATGTTGCAATAATCATCATAATTATGCTCTTGCGATCTCTTGATTTCCCTTAAAATTCTTAATTTTTTTAATATATTTTCCTAGTTGTGCTTAGTCTTTAAAATTATAAAAATGACTAGTATTTATACTCAATTATTCTAATTTCCCAAAAATCTAATACTGATAGGCAACAAATGACTTTAAAAATTCTTCAAATAATAAAATGTTGACATTGAACTATCCAAAAACATACCAACCAAATTACCAACAAAAACCTATCCAACAATAATCCCCTACTTTTTTCAAAGAAAGATTTCTTACTGATGAGAAAATAGTCAACATTGATAGATTTTAGCTAAATAATGATGTGTTAAAATGTTGTTTCCAAAACAAAAAAAAAACCCTTTCACAAAAAAAAATTGTTAGAGTATGTAGCATCAAGAAAGAGGATCAAGCCTAAATTAGAAAGTCATCTTAGACCCAATATAGTGTGGTGTAATTCCTAGACATCATGGTCTTAGTTACTCTTCAATTGAGAAATCTAATGATGCTAATGATACCCGAATGGAAGTTGCGGAAACTTAATTCAATACAAGCATCGAAATAGGGGCCATATGTAGTAATTTTCATAAGGTTGTTGACAATACTCCTTTAGTCCACACCATAAACAACCATTAAGAAACATTAAACCTACCAATTGGAACCAAGAAAAAATAAAGTACTACAATGAAAAAGACAAAAAAAATAAAATCAATAAAATCAAACTTCATCCAAATCCAAAAGTTAATAAAAATTTGGATGCATGAAAAAAGAGGCCTCCTACATATAACAAGTCTCCACCTAATTTAAAATGGCTACCAAGAAAGACCTATAAAAGTGTTGGTTTCAAACACAATCACAATCTCACATCAAAAATCCACCATCCACTATCCCAAGTTTGGAAAGTAAATTTAATCTTTCTAAAATGACAAGTAATCACTCCACATATACCATCACCCATGATAATCCAACATCTTCCTTCAAGTCCAAAAATCGTACTTGAAAAATACATCACATCTTGGAAACAACACTTTATTATAAGGACTCTAATGGAATTCTATAATTATGTATGGATTTAGACAAGGGAAACCCTACTAATTGTAAGGATCACAATAACATCCATGGGTTATATACAAGTACCAAGATCTTGACAAGAAAAATCTTTAATAGAGGTCATCATTGGCATATCATGATACCGACATCTACATCAAAACCATCAAAGGTGCTATAACAATCAATGATATTTTGAAAATCAGTATCATCTAGAAAATAATATAAAAAATAAAAGAAATCCAAAATCCAAAAAAGAACTAGTAAAGAGAAAAAATTAATAGTGAAAACCATTTTTATGGCATTTTGAGGTAGTCGCCATAATGAAAACCTAGTAAAAAATCATCATATTTCATAATTAAAAAAGGGAAAGAGTAGAGAGAAATAATTCATCCAATAGTTAAAACCATTATTATGACACTTTGGATTCCATAATGAAAACCTAGCAAATAGGCATCATGTGTAAGATCAACTATCTATGTGGACTATTACACTTTGGAGTAAGTTGTCTCATCTACCACACCTTTGTTCATAGAATGTCCATCCAAACCACATTATTTACATCCATGGTTCTTACCTACCTTGATCTTTATAAGGAATGGGGCATAAAATTAAAATATGTTTTTGAAAACTCTTGACATGTCTATCCTTTGTCTATGCACCATAAAATTTCATGTCATTACCTACATAGAATTATCCAACCCCATATATTAGAGAAAACATATTGGGTAAGAGTACAAACATGTGTCACACTTTTATAAAGGAATTGACCAACATAAATAAAAAATCTCAACTCCAACCACATAAAAGTTATCTTTATGTTCTGAATTTCAGAATGATGTAAACCAACGAAATGTAGAAATATTGATAAAGTTTATTCTTGTAATTTAGAAAAAAATGATATTTTTTATAAATTTAACAGAAAATTATTGAATTATAGAAAAATTTAGGAAAAGGTGATGTCAAGTTGATATCACAAAAAAGGAGAAAATAAAATTTATTTTTCCCTAATTTTTTTCCCAAATAAATAGCTTCAACATCTAGTGCATGGAAAAAAATAGATGTATATTTTACTCATAATAATATTTTAAATTCAAACTTACTATAATTTCATAGTTTTCATTTGATGTCAACTTTTGTCAATTTTTTCTATCATTTTCAAAAAAATAATTATACCCTTTTGGAGAGGACCCTCTCCTCTAGTGCACCATATATTTTTATATTTTTCAAGATAATTTATTGAGATCTAATATTCTTCTTTTAATTTTTAATCAGCCTCATTTTCATTATAACAACCTACTTGCAATATAAAATAAATAAATATTATAACTAATCAAAGTATCAAAATAGTATCTATCTAGATTCAAAAGTTTGAGCTCTACAAAAGGGTATTTTTAGTTTTTTGAAAAAAAATCATTATCTGTAAAGAAATACTTAGTTCAAGTAGAATTTTTTTTAAAAAAAGCATAAGATGGTTTCCAACAAGGATACCTCAGAGATGGATTTGGCTAAAAACAATTTAGTCGAAAGGATTTCAATAGAAAATGTTTTGGCTAAAACTTTACATTTAAAGTGAGGCACACTTGGAAATTATAAAGGGAAATTTTTTATTGTATAGTTTTGGGTGAAACACTTTTTCCTGAAACAATATGTGCCATGTATAAGCCACATGGTTTTGAGAGAAATTATTTCACCCAAAACTGTTTACGGTGAAACTTTTTTCACTTAGAGCTATTTAGTTGGTCAAATGTGTGACACAAGTTTGTGCTTTTATTCTATTATTATTATGTGAAATAGCCCTTTGAGATCACAACATAAACCATACATCCAATAATCTATATGTGTCATATCCCCTACCTAATCACTATCACATTCCCTATCTAGCTAATTCTTAACCCTTTTATCAGTATCACAAGACTTGATTCTCCCTTGTCATTGGTTTTAGTGTTCCAATCCACCTATCCATGTATTTGTCCAACCAATCCTAAAATAAGTCCATCCGAATGCAACAATCCTAATTCATGCTATGTTGCTATGTAATCTAGCATATCATCCAAAACATTCCTTAGTTATTTTCCCAACTTTGATGCAAACATTGATCCATCCTAGTCACATTGATCCAACATATACTCATATATACCACATTTGCAAGATACAAATTTATTGTCACATAATGCTTTACAAACATGGACCTTCACCTATTAGCATTCAAAAATATTTTGTACATAACATCCACCTTACTAATACATAGGACCTCGTTAGAGAGAGTTGATCTTAAAATCCTAAGGAGGAGAAATGGCCTCATAATCCTTACAAAAACAACAAAACTTGTCTTTATAGTTGACGCATAACTCAAAAATTTGATTAGGAAAAAACCCTAACACAACTAGGGTTTACTGAAGGTAACAAAAAATCTGCATGAAGAGCTAAATCCAACCAAATACTAAGAATAAATCTACCATAAGTGACCCTAACATCCATGCAAGGCCCTCATACAAACAATGAAGAAAACCCAAAAAACCAGCAACAAATCATGGCAAGGAAGAGATCTTTGATAGAAAGGATCCCTGCAACCCATAAAGAATCATGGGAATCATCTCATCATAATGGAAGTTGAAACAAAATTAAATGATATCCCTTCACCACAAAAAACAAAATTGGCAGCTGAGGAAGTAGATGCATCATTAATCATGCCACCAACAAAACTCACACTAATCATGAGTATGATTGAGCCCTTGGGCCTGAAAGGAAAGCTTGTAAAAAATTAAATGGATCAACCCTCTAAAAACACCACACTGTCAGACATCGGACCTCAGACGTTCTTTAGTAGTTATACCTAAACAAAGGCATCAACATCGAGCTTTAGGTATTGGACATCAAGGTTGCGCCATGTCGTTTGTAGAAAGGCATAAAGAACTAGAGATCGGGCGTGTTTCTTACCACCTTCCATAAGTTTAAAAGAAAGGGTAAGAGGAAGGAGAAATTATCATCACCGAAAGGTAACCATCAGGGTTTAGGGTTTGGGTCGAGGGCTTACTGCTTAATGCAAAGTGGTAAAGTGAATAGAGGATGAGCGAACACCAATGGTCGAAAAGAATTCATCGAAGGTCATAGTTTGAGAGGAGGGATTACATATTACTTCTTAATGCTACATACTAAGAGGTAAGATGGGAAGGAGAAACCAAAAGTCTGATATTTAAAGACTTGGTTAGGTTTAGCAGAAATGGGACCTTAGGATGGAAACCTAAGGAATCTAAAAGGAAAGAAGGCTTAAGGAAGAAGATAGAGGAAGAAGGAATTTTGGGTGTCGGCAATCAGGAGGATGCTTTACACCATACTTGCAATGAAGGTAAAGGGTAAAGAGGAAGAATGATTTTTGTCCCAAAAAAAATACTTAGCTATTTTCACAAAGTAGATGGAGGGTCAGGGGTTGAAAGAGAGGCTTAACGTCTACAAAAGAAAGGAAAGAAGAACTAGAGAGAAATCCTCGTCATTGATCCCTGAAAGATCGACACTTAGTTGATTTCCCAAGTAAGATCTATAATCGGGGGTAAAGTTGATGCCCAACCCCTGACAAATCAATGCTTAGTTCATTTTCAAAAATAAGGGAAGGTGGTATAGGGAAAGGGTTAAGCCTGATGGGAAACAATCGAAAAGCTAGGAAGAGAAATATAAAGAAAGGGCGAAGATGAAGGAGATATAGGGTTATAGAAGAGGGATGCAATGAAGGAAGCAAGTGACAACCCAAAAGTTTGAAACCGCAACACTTAGCCAATTTTAGGGTTTGAAAGTGGATCTTTTGGTTGTAACGTGAAAAAGGGATTTTGCAACTTCACAAAATATCTTGAGCATGATGCACAATAAAGATCTTTCAAATTGATTATAATTGATGGGCATCAAAAGGGGAGTGGCACAAGCTGAAAATAGTAGCAACACATCCCTAAAAAGTGTGTTTGAAGATGAATCATTTGTGTTTGACTCTTTAGACATTGAGGGTAAGATTTGATACCTTGCTTTGAAATAAGGTGTAAAATCTAATGAACCCCAATCATCATCGAAGAGTTTTTTGTAGGTATACAAGGTGCTTGTGAAAAGAGATCTAACATGACTAGATTACTATGCAATGTATGAATTTTTGCAAAAATTAAAACTAACTACCCAAATTATGCAATGCTTTCAAAAATGTGAAAAATCATCCTAGAGATTTGATGATTTTCAATACTGAAATGCACCAATTGTTATTTTTTCAATTTAAAAAAAAATCAAATAAAATGACATGTTTCTTACACATGCAATAACATTTTTTTATAATTTCAAAACAGGGATTTGCAAGCTAGAACAAACTGATAATATAGAGACAAAAATACTATGCAAAAGTTGTTTGAGACACCTGTAGAAGGATATTTTTTCCCTAGGGTGAATGAATCCTTGAACAAGGTTCTGAAAAGTGAAAATTTTAAGTTTTATGTTTTTTAATCTACCCAAATTATGCAATGTTTTTAAAAATGTAAAAAATAATCCTAGAGATCTGATGATTTTCAATACTGAAATGCAACAATTTTTTTTTTCAATTTTACAACGAATCAAACAAAATGACACTTTTCTTGCACATGCAATAACATTTTTTTAGAATTTTTAAACCTAGATTTGCAAGCTAGAACAAACTAATAAAATAGAGACAAGAAACTATGAAAAAGTTGTTGGAGTTGAGAAGATACAACTTCATAGGAGCCTAGTGACCTCTGGAAGCAAATAACCTGTTACAAGGAGAAGCAAAGAGAAGCAACAAAGAGAATGCTCAAGAATGTGGAGCAATGTATTCACCCAAAATATAAAAATGAATAATGATACAAAAGATAGTTTTCAACCACATATAGGTGAAAACCCTAGGCTTGCACAATAATAATTAATAAAGTAATTAATTATTATGCACCTAATGTTAGCTTAAGTGAAAAAGGGTAAAAGGGAACTTTAAGTAATTAAACAGATATTGTTTAATTAATAAAGTAAATAACCAATTACTCTAACACCCCCCCTTAAGCTAGACTTAGGGAGAAGCTAAAACCTAGAAGAAGCTACTGAAAGCAAAAGCAATGGGTCCTGACAACAAGGCTCGATCAGGTACCCATGTACAAAATCAATGCAAACTAAATGAAACGGGGTAAAAGAGAAAACCCAGTGAGAACAAAACTCCTCCCCAAAATAGAATGCAAGGAAGGAACGCAATGCACTAATGAAAGAAGGATAGGAGGTGGATAACATTATACCCCCCATAAACAACTTCTATCATATAAGTACTTGTACAATGGTCTCCATAGGAGAGATAGAAAGAGAGAAGAAGGCCCCCCCACAATGACGAAACTCCTATCACAATGGTAGATACCTGATGTAGAATCCAAAAGGAGATCCTGAAGTAGAAAATTATATTCCTCTCCTTGGGAAGAAATGGATCCAAAGGACAATGTCGAAGAAACCCTATGAAGAATGATGAACCAATCTATCTCAAGATGTGTGGCATGATATGATGCTGAAGAATCTCACTATCTGAACTGAAACAAATGATGCCAAATCCAAACTAATGTGGAGAATACTGAAATGCAACCTCTGAATGCATGGATAATGGTGGGTGAATAGTGATAACCTGACTGTCAAGGTAAAGGAGATGAATGTCCTCAAAATAATCCTCCAAATCTGCAATATAGGACTCCACAAACAAGAAAGATATGTCTACAACACAAGAGTCCGAAGTAGCTATTTCTGGAAGATGTATGATTCCTTGCTACACTGAATCATGAACAACAAGACATGCTGATGAAGTCTCAGTCTGAAGAGTAGGAACTGTGAGACAAACCTCTGATCCATCAGAACATGTAATGGTGTCTAAATACTCAAGCTCCTCTAAAGTATCATGATCAAAGGGTGTATTCTCTCTCTAAGCAATGGCTAAGAGACAATATGAAGCAGGATCCTTTGGGAAAGGATAGAGAATTGGGTCTCCATAGATCTCCCATAGACGTGTCCAAAGTGGGTGAGGACAATCAATGTCCAATATAACTAACATAGTGTCATGATCAACACTAGACAATATAAGTCCTACTATGTGATTTCTAATGATATCCCATGCTAATTTTCCCTCTGAAGTGGCTGGTTCAGGTATGAGATCATACAAATAAGGAAAAATATTAAGCCACCTACAATGTGTAAGTAAACCCTTTGCCCATGACTCATAATTACCCCATTCTAGAAGTACAACTAAAGGGTGAGTAGAAAAGCCCATGATAACTCTTCAAATAAAAAATCTGAGAAATCTAACCTTACAGCATTTAGATCAAATTAAGATAACCCATTCCATGCAAATGAAACCCATGAAGGAGCCAGAATGACCAAGTAATAGAGCAAAGTGTAAAACATACAAAGCTGAATAAAAAATACCTGGTAAATATTTTGATAAAATAGACTATAGATCTGGAAAGAGCACTATAATACCTTTCCAATGCCTATTCGTTTGCACAAAATGGAGTTCGGACGCAAAAGATACGCCCCCTGGAGTGAAAAATCCAAGTTTTGACTTTGAATACCAAAAATGATAGAAAAACAGAAAAATTAGAAAAAATTACTAGTACCATTGGAACAGCGCCGAAACTAGCTTTCCAGTGATATCTTGTTTTCAAAAATCTGAGAAAAAATGCCCATTTTATACCCAATTTAGTGCAAGCTGCTCAAAAAAGAACAAAAAAGGCCTCCAAGAGCCCTCAAGGGCTAAAAAAAAGAAGCCCCTGGTCGCATTTAGGACCAAGGGGCTGGTGGTTGGGGGCTGGGCTGAAACCTTAAGTCATACATATGACCGTGATGCTGTCAGGGTAAGCCCTCAGGGGCTGGCGGCAGGGTGTTGGTCACCCACATGACCACCTGCAGGGCTCGGTCGGCGGGCTCATGGGAGGTCAACATTCACGGGGGCGGCCGAGCTCAGTGGGTGTCAGCGGGCTCGGTCGTCGTCGGTGGGGAGCTCGGTCCGGCAGTAGGGGGGAGCTCGGTGGACAGTGTGTTGAAAAAAAACCTTATTTTTTTAAAAAAATTAAATTTTTTGTGATTTTTGCTACAGAGGGGGCCGTATGGCCAAAACCCAAAAAAAAATTTGCATCCCTAGTCGACTGTAACCAAAATCGACGAATTGACAATCAATTTAGGGGTTTTTGGGTGTTGTGAATCCAATGGAACTATCCATTTAGGCCCAAAGTGAACCCAAAATTAGGAGTATGCTAAATCCACAAGAAGAAACTTTAGAACACTAGATCTGCTTCCAATGCAAAAAACTCAAAACAAGAACAAGCAGCTACAGATTTGAAGCTCTAATACCATGTTGGAGTTGAGAAGATACAACTTCATAGGAGCCCAGTGACCTCTGCAAGCAAATAACCTATTATAAGGAGAAGCAAAGAGAAGCAACAAAGAGAATGCTCAAGAAAGTGGAGCAATGTATTCACCCAAAATGTAAAAATGAATAATGATACAAAAGATAGTATTCAACTACATATAGGTGAAAACCGTAAAAAGGAAAACCCTAGGCTTGCACAATAATAATTAATAAAGTATTAATTATTATGCACCTAATGTTAGCTTAAGTGAAAAAGAGGTAAAAGGGAACTTTAAGTAATTAAACAAATATTGTTTAATTAATAAAGTAAATAACCAATTACTCTAACAAAAGTTATTTGAGACACCTGTAGAAGGAAATTTTTTCCCTAAGGTGAATAAGTCCTTGTATAAGGTTATGAAAAGTGAAAATTTGAAGTTTTATGTTTTTTTATGTTTCTTTTTCTAGTTGCAAATAGATTAAACATTGGTTATTTTTATAAATTTAGATCAATTTAAGACAATGTAATGCAAGATGCAAGTTTGATACAAAGGTACAATTGTTTTGACAAATTTTGAATGAAAATTTGAGATGTAAAATGCAATATTTGACTAATTCTAAGATTCCACAACTTGAAAATGATGATTTAATGTAACTTGAAAACAAAGAATGCAATATTTTCAATTTGAGACAATTTGATCTACATGCAAATATGTAACAACAAAGGGCACTTTTGAATGGAATTTTTAGATCTAATATGTAATACTTATCTAATGCAAAATTTTAAAAATGAAGATTTGATGCCAAAATGAACCAAAAGTATTCAATTTTTTTTTAGTTTTTTTTGAGTTAAATGAAATATACAATCTTAATGCACGTAACAATTGTAGATTTGAACCACTTCATGAATGCAATATGAATAGAAATAGGACTACAACAAACCCTAATCTAACCTATTATGCAATATAGAATGTCATTTTTTTGAATTTCTATGACTTTTTACAATGCACATATGAAACCCTAAATGAAAAATTTAAAATAATGTAATGCAAATATAAACCTAGGGTTTGAAGGAGTTCTAATTTTAGAATTTTTATAGTGTAAGAATGTCGGGTTCAGAAAAATGAATATAGATCAACAAGGTGAATTTTTTGACTATCAACCTTAAAGGTTTGCAAACTAGACCTTGATCTATAACCTAGTGGGTATTTCAATTGATTAACTTAATGATTCTATATGCCCTAATATTAAAAATAAAAGATCTTGACGATTGATATTCATAAACAATAGATTACCAGTGTCTTGTTGAAGTGCAGAGAATAATAAATATGCTAAAAAATATCATTTTTGGGGCTGAGAAGGACTCATTTACCCTTGGGTGAAAGGGTCTTCCTATAGGTGTGTGAGACAACTTTTTGGGTCCCCTAGTACAAGATATGAGCTTTTGTTTGCCCCAAGTCCAACTATCAGATAGTCAAAAATAAAATTTGCAACTTAGTTTTTGTGGCTTGACAACAATGATGGAAACTTATGCAATAATACAAAATTGTGCTTCAATATCTCTTCAATCCATCTTCAATACATAACCTATACATGTAAAAGGAGAGAAAAAATATTTATTTTATGTGAATGGGAGTTTTCCTTAGTCCAACCACATATTTGGTAATTAAACATGGATAGAAAGATAATGAAAATTGATAAATGGAAGGAATGATGAATGAACACTTTCTTACTACAACTCACCAAACATTTAATGTATTTCCTTAGAGTATTGAAACCAAACACAACATTCCAAGGAACTTGATCTTGATTTGCTTGATTGTTTGGATACTGTGATTCTTTAGGATCAACAGTGCATATTAGCCTTCACATAATGACATGAACACACATATTCTTGAAGATGATGATATGATTTTGAATGTTGTAATAAATGACTAGAAAATATGCTCTTGAATGGTCTTGACAATAATATTTGATCACATAAATTTCACATCTTGCTTGTCAATGTTGAAGTGATAAAAAGACTATGTATTTATAGGTGTTTATCTAATTTCCCAAAAAAATAGATTTGAAAAGCTCGCAATTGCATATCAAATTTGAATCATTAAAACATTGCCAAAAATCTATTAAAATTTTGGGACCTAGGACCCGAGGAGGACCCATTCACCCTTGTGAAAATGGTTCCTAGCCCAAAAATCCAAGACACACATGATCCAATGTGATCAAAATATTAATTGTATTAATTAAGTATAGGTTTCCCTTTCAAAAAATTAGCACAATAGTGCTTTAGAATGCATAATCTATTATATCATAAGCTTAATTAAGTCCAATTAATTAAGGGACCCAAACATATTATGAAATTATAAAAGTATGAAATTTCCTACACTACATTATATGTTGTTTAAGTCTTATGCTTTATAACTTGGTCAAAATTATTCATGAATTTTCTAGTCTACCTTGTAACTCTCTCTTGCATACTCAAATACATTTTTTTGTAAATTCTTGTGTATCTTACAAGGTCATAGATATTTTTACACATATTATATGAAATTTGATATTTTGTCACAATTCCAGATTAAAATTTTATATGTGGGATAAAGTTTTACTTCATGTGGGATGCCCTTTTCTATGGAAACATAGATAATGTAAAATAAATAAATAAAATGAAAATGAAGAATTGTAAGGTGTATGACACATAATATAATAGTTTTATGGATACATTGCCTCAATATGTTTTTGAGCTCTTATATTTCATAGAACATGCTATAAAATCTCCTATAGTTTAATAATATTTATGTTGATTATACTCCTTGTCTCGAGATAAGTTATTTAATGAGAAGTTTAATGATTCTTGATTACTTAATGAACATATTTTATCATTAATTATATGATGTTGTTATGATTACAGATTATGATATTTCTCAAAAAATACATTTTAGAGTAATGTGTGCTTTGAATCCTTTAATTGTCTCTTGTGGATTGGTCCATTCTCTTTCTATTGTACCTATTATTAGAGACAAAGTAATCAATAAATTTAGTTGAACTAATAATTCATAGTTACATGCTAAATAATTCTTATTTTATATTATAATAACACACATGGTGCTACTTTCCTAGTGATTATTTTTAGAGATACTTCGATTGATAGGGATTTACAATGGTTTAATATATCATGTTGATTGTATTTCATTCCTTAACATTTTATGTTTATGGATTTAATTTTTTTATTCTTTACTTAGATTTTTCCTTAATATTGTTTTAAATATTTTGAATTCTATAAGTGAGGTCATGGACCTATCTATACATTCTAATAAAACATCTTTAAATATTCAATTATACTAAAAAATTGTAATCTGTCATGCTTCAACTATTGAGGCCAATTGAAGACATGATCTAATGTTTCATGATTTTCCTTACACATATCCTATCCTCTAACATAAACATTTTTGTGATCTAAATACCTTCCTAGCATAAGATGAATAAGAAAATAAATACTAAGTATATAATATTTAGTTATACAATAAATTCTAAGATATATAGTTTTTAGGAATATCCAACTTGATTACACTTCCAAAATAAATATACTCATCCACTACCAATCAACCATTGTGTTAGTATGATGGCCACTTCCATTGTTGTTTCATCCCCATTAGAATAAGGCTCATGATAAATAGGACTATATATGTTGTTATCAGTAAAACCCTCAAACCAATGTGGGATTAGTTTTTGAATATAGATATGAAAATTTTCACTTGTAGACATGACTTGAAGACATAATGTTTAATCAAATACAACTTGAGGGGTAAGGTACATTTTAGAATCTTGTAGGACATTTTTAAAAATAATTCCTTCCATAGAAGAGGAGTGGAAAGACAAACCAAGGGAACATACTCTTCCATAACTAATCAATTATTATCTTAGTAGTGAGTCATATCGTTATAATTGAGAAACCATCTAATCAATTAAAGGCTATATCTCAAATCAAAGATCAAACAATATAATATTAAAACTAAGAATAAATATTTTTTAGGAAACTCCTATATTCATCAAAAGCTATTTTTCCACAATGTAAAATATTCGTTATATATAGAGAAATAATTGCATAACTTAGAAAATGAAAGTAAAAGAAGATAATATAAATAAACAGAATGTCTTTATTTTTATGAGTCACTGATGGAGTGAGTAGTTTGAATAGAAACTTTCATGAAATACCACAATAACTTAATCAAATTATTTCCTACTAGGACACACATGTAACTATAGTTCATAAACAGTTTATTCGAAGATGCGTAGAGACATCAAAAAATAAGATTTTCACAACTATGTAACTAGAGACACTGTCCTAGTGAAACAATACTAGCCTAGGCAACATGATTAATTCCCCCTACCTTGAAGTTTGATGGGTAATCCTTTGCTTGGAACTGGAAGAGGTTCACAAATCATCTTCTCATTAGGAATTATCATAGACCACTTATATTTTGATATCAAATGATGCACAAATATGTCTGCTTGCAGCTTTGCAAAATCATATCCCACACAAAGTCTAGCTCCTCCTCCAAATGGTATAAAAGTATAAGGTGGAGCTTTATTATCAAAATGAGCTGGATCAAATGTTTTTGGCTCTTTGAAAACTTCTCCATTGTAATGAGTTGTGGTAATCTCCCATAATAACTATCAAATTAAAAATTTGTCAAAACATTTGTTAAATTATAATAATCAATACTATAACGAAATAAATTAAAACAATTTGTTTGTTATAGTTTTCATATTGATTATTTACTAATGAAACCAGATTTCACTAATAAATAATCAATTGTTAATGGCAACGCCTATCCAACACTCGAAATACTCATTTGAAAGCTTAATAAAAAGTAACGTACCTGCCAGCCTTTAGGTATAGTATAACCCTTATATTGGATGTCTTGAACTGTCATCCTGAATGCACCAACAACTGGGGGTACCATGCGTAAAGTTTCATTAACAACCTTCTGCGTGTATTCCATTTTTTTAATATCCTCCCATGCCAGCGGTTCATTTGGTTGCTTTGCTGCTCGAATCGCTGTTTGCTCTGTGGCACAACAGTATCATATTTTCGACAATTAGATTGGATCCTTTAATCGTAATAAAATGAAATTTATGAGATGGACAAAAAAAATACCTTGGAGTGCGATTTTGTACACATGAGGGTTCAGATACAGCATTCTAACAAGCTGAGTTAAAAGAACAGCCGTAGTGTCGTGACCTCCTATCATGAGCACAATCAAGTTGTCGACGATCTCTTGATCAGTAAGGGACTTACTATTGTCATCCTTCATAGTTATCAACCATGACATTAAATCTTGGTCTGGCGCAGCCTTTCCCTCTGTAATTTCCCTCCTCCTCAAATTCAACAAGGAAGATAGTCTCTTGACTACACGAGCACGAGCTTTTAAGCCTTTGTTAAAAGTGGTTCCTGGGAAATTGAAAGGAAGAGACCAGAGTGCCTTCATGAGTGTAATAGATTCGGCGTTAAGAATTTTCTTCTCTTCAGGGTCCTTCAAACCGAAGAGCAGATCAGAGGCAACAGAGAAAGTTAGTTGCTTCAGCAACTCATAAGCAAATAAACTTTCTCTTCCTTCCCAATTCTCTACAAAGTGCTCGAGAACAATCGACTCCATTCTGGCAACACATTTCTGTAAAGCTTCCGGCTTCATGAATGCCATGATAGCATTTCTTATCCGCTTGTGCTTCACTCCCGTTAGCTCTGTAATATTATTAGTGCCAAAAATCCTCATAAAAGTAGTGGGCTGGCTGTTAACGACGGTGCTGTAGTCATTCTGTAAGAGAAAGCGGTTGCCCTCTTGGCCAGTGAGGACGGCTGTTGGGCAGCCCATCAAGGAGGTCTTGAAAACGGGGCCATGTTTGGCAACCTTGTCTGCAACCCACCTATCACATTGATCAGCTTTCAGCGCATTCAGGAATCCAACGGTCTCTCCAATCAAAGGGAGACCAAAACTTCCTGGAGGAAGATTTTTGCCTCCGTTGTTGAAAACTTTTGCAACAAGCACAAACAACACTGAAGCGACTGCAATAGATAGTACCACAGTCAGCAACGGAGGGATGGATTGTTGAACATCCATGAAGACCTTATCTGCCGTTAAAAAATTCATGTTATACTAATGACTGGAATACTCTTTTCAATGAATGGATGTAAATAATGAGGAGGAAGAGAGAGTTTTATAGGAATGAATAAGCAATCCATTCAAATTCGAATCTCTTCCGATGCTTCTCATTTTGTCTTATTGATGAGAAAGTTTGCTCTTTTAATATTTTTAACTAATAATCAAAGTTCTGACAATTTGCCAGAATTTTGTCTCTTAATGATTAAACATCCTATTTTTATGGAAACCGTAGAGTTTTTTATTTCAAAAAAAGAGCCCTCCTTAACACTGTCAAGGCAAGCTTGTCATCCTGCATCATCTTGCATCTACCTTCGGCTTCGAAACACAAACAAACAATTTTGAATGAAGAAATTGGTGTGTTCATTATAGTATTGGTCAGGATTTCGAAATTCCTTGCTCATTACGTTTCCATCCGTGTCGACAGTTGAATGTTTCACTACTTACCGCCTTTTAACGTCGTTTTCTTCCTCCTTTTAAGGATCCTCTTATCAATAAGTCGTCTATTGGGAATGTGCAACAAGACAACTTTTGCTCACTAGAAGTCGAAATCTTTTATTTTTAAGTCAAATCTTTCGTCTCAAAATATATTTAATTTAAAAATCTCACCAAATCTTATCATAAATGATTTTCTATGATCAATCTTCATAATTGATCGTTTTATCCACCTTTTTCAATTAATTTTTTTTTAAATTTATCATATTTCTTTTGTTTGAGATCTCTTATCAATTGTGAGTTCTCCGTTACTCACACCTAACTTTTTACATCTGATGAGACACTTGTCACATGACTACAACTTCAATGCATGCCACGTGAATATTATGACAAGTGAAATGAAATTAGAAAATTAGAATGTGGATCTATTATGAAGGAGTTGTGAAGCTCTACAAAATAAAAAATTCTTATGATAGACTAGGCCAAACTATATAATTTTATCGTTCACAAGGTTGTAATTTATGATATGGTCTAACTAGTGTGGCTTGGTCTTTTGTTTATGTAAGTCTTCAAACTTCACTTACATCTATCTTTTGCACTTCTTTTGATTTTTGGTCATGCTTACAAAGTACGATAGGAATTACTTGAAGATGATTCATTGGCTATCATTAATTTGAAATTGAAGCACACACACACAAAAAAGTGTCACAAACATGCCAAACAAGGTATGTGATGTGGTAGTGGACTAGTGAACTAATGTAGTGTAAAGAATTGATCTTTTAATATTTTTTTCAAATTAGATTTGTATTTTATGATTGATAGGTTAGTAGATGAATTCAAATGCCATAAGAAAATTTCATTAATACATGTTCATGGTAATTAATTGGAAATATATGGCATGAGATCCAATGTGATAATGAATATTTTTTGAGAGGTTTGACTTTTTGGCATGAATAAGGTGAATTTAAATTTGGTAGACAGTGTCCCATAAAACTATCTAGTTCAAGGTGGCTATTTTTTTAGATTATGTAATGAAAAATCATGAAGTGGTTTGTAATAGTAGATTACTAATGGGTTGTATGAACTAAATGGGTCAAAATCCATGTTAGGACTAAGTTTTTATGATGTTTGTAAAAATGGTATAAAAAGGTGTAAATTTTGAAGTATGAAAATTTATAATTTCAATTATAAAGAATATTATATTTTGACTTGCAAATGGGATTTTTAAATTGAATAATTTAGTAATGCACAATATTTAGTTTGTTTTAATAATTTAACCATGCTTGCATTGAAGAATAATGAATTTGATGAAGAATGTTAATTAAAAAAGTAAATATTGGTGACTTTGAATGTATGAGAAATATAATAGAAGACTTAAGAGATCACACTCAAGCTAAATTTATATAAAGGAGCTATGTGAAAAAAACACAAAAAAGTGAACTTATAAAAAAAAGACATAGAAATACATGTTCAATAGATATATAAATGCATGATGAAAGAATACACATATTAATCATATTTTAAAATTGTTTACAAGAGAATAGACTCATTAAAAAAATTCATATGAATTTACATTTAACAAACCTTTTGTGAATTTGTTTCCAAATTTCTCTTTCATAGGAATTATTATAATGTTCTACTTTACCCTTTTAGCCATTTATCTATTGAAAAAAAATCTCCAAATTGATGGAATCTCACTATTTTTTGTTATGTCAAACCAAGTAACTCTGTTGATTTAATGACTTACAATAGATAATTTTCCTAGAAATTAGACTTGACACTCCTTTTTAAGCATTGAATATAAATGCATTACTATTCATTTACCTTTTCCATCCTCCTAGAATGAGAGATAATTGAATGTGTTTGTGTTGTATAAAATGAATAGAAATTTATCTTTTGTACCAATATATCAACACACACAATAGGCTTTAGGTGAGAAAGAAAAAGGGCGTCAATAGGCCAATTTTAATTTAGGTGAGTTGAGTTCATAATTATGAGGATGACTTCCTGATTGTGGACTTGACATAGGATAAAATAGATGGAATAGATGGAATAGATAATGATAAAAATATAGTTTAGGAATCAATACATTTATTATTATGAATAATTAGATGGATAGATCAAATGTATTGGAATATGTGTGCGTAGAAGTAAAGTGTTAATAAACATAAGATCCTATACAGATAAAGGTGAGGTAAAATTTATGTAAACATGTTTTACTGTATATTAGAGTATGACATTTGTCATTATGCACATGTACTAAGACATTGTTGAAAAATAAACACAAAATTAAAAGGAAAAAGTCATCATCATAATACATTGATTCCCTTATAATTATATATAGAGATGAATAATCTTGCATCCTTATAATAATATATAGAGATGAATAATCTTGCATCCTTATAATAATATATAAAATAAAATAGTTAAAATAATTAATAATAAAGAAAATTAAGTGAATCCTTTTTTACCCTTAAAATTATATAGAAAAATAAAACTATTCAAATAATTAAAAATAAAGGAAAAATAATTCAAAAACATAAATCCAACTAATATTTTTCAATTAAAAAGCTCAACTATAAAATCAAAGCAAGTCACTTATATATAAAAATTGTACCAACACACTCAGTTCAAATGTGAATTTTATAATTGCATCTATTAAAATGAAAACAAGAAACATTTATTCCAACATGTTATTATTCATTTGATTTAAATACACAATGTGCTTGGTTAGTGATTGGATTTGGATTATTCCTTTGCAATTTCCATATTTATTTTTTAGAATTATGAAAACTATATAACTTTTAAATGCTATTTTGATGTTTCCTACAACATTTCCTAACTTGAAATGATGGTTTTTTTTGCATTTTGGAAAAGTATCTTTCCAAATTGTTTTGGCATCTCTAGTGATATAGGTTTCTTTGTATTCTAGAGATATACTTAAACTTAAAATTATACATGTCACTTCTTTTGTGTAGCATTGAAAATATTAAAACCCTTAGTGATAATCCTCTTCTCCCTTATTTATTCTCAACCAATGCATGTGGGATTAAGAACCTTACATCAAACCAAATTTTTTCTCACTCACACAGTAGACCAACATTGAGGCACTTGCTTTTGCATGGAAGATATTTTGTGGAGAGGAAAATGGGTTCCTTCTATATATTTTGCAAATTATACTTTCTTCCATAATTGTTGATGAAATTTTTGAGGTCCACACTAGTCGATTTTGTAGTTTTTATAGCCCCCATGGTAGGAAATGAAAAATAAAATCCTTCCCAAAGATGGACACATATGGAAATATAAATAGAAAAAATATTCCCTAGAAATGAGAAAGGTAATGAAAAACAAGAAAGGTCCTTTAAGAGAGCCCCACATGTCTCAACCACCTAAGAAGTCAGTGCTTAGAGTGTGTCGATTAAGCTCGAACAACGAAATATATTGAGATTGAGAGGCATCTGGAAGCCTGATCTAGAGCCAAACATGTAGTTTGTACAAAGTGAAATTCATTGGAAATTCCTATTAATATCCTATGATCTACAAAATCTCTACCATTCACAAAGGAACGAGACATATAGAGTCGATTGTGAGTGTCATAGAGTGTTCCACACACAACAATGATTTAAAATATTGTGTGACGACCATCCAATTACAATAATACAGGCAGACTTGTGCATAGTTCGTGCAACACTAAACCCTTGGTTGACATTGTTCAAAAGTAGGTCAATTCATTTTGATTAATTATGCAAGTTTACATATCTAAAAAGTGAAAGTGGAAGTTTGTAGACCTGTAAGAGGGGTTGGCATTGAGTTTTGTTTACTCATGGTGAAAGAAAAAGGTAGAAGGTCTATGAGATGAAGGTATTTTTGAATTGAAAACACCCTATGTATAGACCTATAGAGTGAAAACACTTTGGCACATCAATTATTTTTATTACACTTGCAGGAGATTAAACTGTTGGAATAATGAAGAAGGAGACCTCCAGGTTTGTTTTCATTGATGTCAACATTGTTTGGTGACTAGCTAAGAAAATTATGTATCTATATTGATCCAATAATTTGATCCATAAATTATCTTAGTAAAAGATCGCTCTCTAAGCTTTTGATATGCTGGTCAAAACTGTTAGTTATAACTATGATCGAGCTTTCAACAATTTTAGGTTATTGGGCTAAGATATCTAAATGGCAGAAGTTTGGCATTATTTTGGCCAACACGGTTAATGATTACTTCTCTCACGAATGTTCAAAGAGTTCCTTATTAGTTCTAGGCCGACCTAATTTGTGTTGACACATTTCATTTTGTGCACCAAAAATTTTTTTTTTGGACCAACAAGTCATTTTGAATTATGTATGTTCACATCCAATTAGGCTGACCTAATTGATGTATGAAGAAGTAGTTGTATATATGTATGTGGAGTAAACTTGTGCAGTGTGTGTGTGTGTGAATAGATAGAAAATGGTGATGAGAGTTATGCGAAAATTGCTATGGTGAGAAGTTGTTGATTGTTGTTGTATACCTACAACCGAAGCAAGATTTTGTTTTTCCAAAGCTTAATTGGAATTGAACTTAGCAGTTTGAAGGTGTACTTCTTCAGTTCATATTTTGGCAGTGAGCTATATCTTTTTGTATCTTGGCGGTAAGCGATTTTGTATTCACTTCAGGCTATGAGCCTTTCAAGGACAGTGTGTCCTGGCAGTGAGCCCTGTAATATTTTATGACTGATTATAATATATTGTGAGTTAATTTTCACCGTGGTTTTTCCCACTTTAGGTTTTCCACGTAGAAATCTTGGTGTCTATGAGTTGTGTGATGTTATGATCCATTTCTTGTTTTTACTTATAGTTGCAGCTAGATATGTGTTAATAATTGGATGGTTAGGAATGAAAGGGTTTAGTGGAATACAGATTTACCCCCCTCTCAGAATTATCGGTATTCAACAATTAGTATCAGAGCTCAATTCCTTTGAAGAATTTTAACAGCTTGAGGATGGTCCCAAAATTTGAATACATGGCTAACAAAAACTATGGACTATTCCTTCAGAAGAAATATCTGCATATAAGGAACTCCATGCTGCTCTTGAAGAACTAGACAAAAGTCAAGATGAAAAAGAAACTCTAAAATAAAAGTTGAAAGAAGCAAATGAATGCATTAGAAAATTAAAAGAAAAAATCAAAAAGTTCAAAGAGAGGCATAGAGAAGTTAGTGATCAGTTGAAAAAGGCTAATGAAGACATCATCAGATTGAACGTGCAAGTGGAAGAAAACAAAATAATTGAAGAATTTACGAAGCTTGAACATGAAGTGGTAACCCTAAGATTTGACCTGGAAAAAGCAAGAGCTCATGAAGAAAATATCAAAACAAGTTCTACAATTCTTGATGGGTTGGTCGCATTTCAGAAACCAACTAAGGATAAAGGTGGTCTAGGACTTGAAGAAGGACAAAGTTCAAAAGAAAATCAGACTACCAACAAAGTGGACAATCAAAGGAAGACTCAAGGAAATAATAAATAGTTCAAGAACCAAAGAAGCAATATCAAAAGGATTCCTATTCGACAATGTAATGCTCGAAGGTACCCATGTTTTAATGGCTTTTGTTTCTCATGCAATAAATTTAGTCATAGGGAAACAAAATGTAGAAGTAGAATGAATCAAAATGTTTTTAATTCTTTGTTGGAAAATGATTTACTTGCAATAAGTTTGGACATAGAGCTACAGAGTGTAGAATCCAAATAATGATGAATAGATTAAATTTTAGTAGAAGGACTCAATATTTTCAAGGCTACTGCTATACATGCAATATCTTCGAAAATAAAGCTAATCAATGCTGATCAAGGATATTTAATGCAAATCAATTTTGTCAAAGACATGTTGTGTGCTACACTTGTAACAAACTAGAGCATAACTCAAAATTCTGTAGAAGAAAAAATGGGAAGAAACTTTATGTAGAACAAAAGAACAAACCATTGAACAAAGTGGAGCCTATCGAAGTAAGAAAAGGAATGGAGAAAATTTGGAGGAAAAAAGGAAGAACCTGAGAACAAAGATGAGTCAACTGCATTTTTATGTACATCTGGTGCAAATACTTCTTCTAAAAACTAAACCTAGTTGTGGCTTCAAGGGGAGTAGTTACAAAGAAATCTAAAAAGCCCCCAATATGAGAGGTGTCAAGTAGTAACACACGGATATATGATGTAAGTTGTCATTTTGAATATTTTGAAGAAATTTCCAGTAGAAAATATGCAAATATAGAGAATTACGGAGCCTTTTTGGGTTTATAGTGTATTGAATAGTGTTTATTAGCTTTTTGAGGTTGGAATGCATTAAATGAAAATCAGGGAAAATTTTGTAATTCATAAAGTGAGAAACTAAGTCAAGTAATGTCTCATTTGAACAATTGAGGAGAAGAAGAGTGAGCCAAAGAGATTTGAAAGTGATTCAAAGTATTTTTCATCAAAACTCTAGTTATTGATGAAGCTTGAAAAGGTATTTATCGTTATTTGAACTTTGTGAGTTTTAAGTTGAAGCATATACTAGTAGTTTGAGGAAAAGAAATGGAAACTCCCACTATTGTGGAAGTCTCTGAGAGACCCCGACCCAAATTTAGAAGATATTCCTCAAAATTCTATGAGGTTGATGTCGTGGGTGCATTTTCACATATTTCGAGCAATGTTCTACCCATTAAAGACACTAGGACATAAATTCATAGAATGCTAGAGGAATTTAACCACCAAGAGCTTAGGGATCTATGGTATATATGATGAATTGAAAAGAGATGATCACTCTTTAAAGATTGAATATAAAAAGCTAGCTCAATTTTTGGAACTAGTTCCCGAACTTTTCGATTGAGTTGGAGGAAAAATTTGTTAGGATGGATCTTTGTATGGTACATGGTAGATTTTTATGGACATGTGTACCTAGGGTAATCAACAAGGAAGTGATTCAAGTTGTAATTGGTCTTTAGGAAACTAGACCCATTCCAGTTCTAAAGGCTATGAAGAATGATGTAGTCATGAAGCTGACTGGTGCCACATTTGATGAGAGAGCTCCAACTATTAAGCCTATCTCAAACCCTATCATCAGGTATGTTGTTATTATGATTAAAAAAAAAATACTTTACCAATAGAGGGAATTTTGTGTCTACTACAAAAATTAATGCTACATATGAAATGGTGATAAATGGTCCAAATATTTTGATCTATGTGAGTTAGTTAGGTTGCAACTTATGGAGAACATGAGCATGACTAAGATAAAGAAACACTCTTTCAAATTTGGCACATTAGTGGTTTGTCTATTATTCTATTTCCCAAGGGAGTTACTGGGAAGGAAAAATATAATATGGGAATGCAACAGGCCGATTGCACATCAAATCTTTGAACATCTGCAAGTTTTGGATATTTCAGGGTAGAGAACAATACTTTGACTACATTATTTGTAGTTTTCTAAAATGAGATTCATGAAAGGGATAGAATTCCCAGAAGCCTAGTGAAGAAGTATGAAAAGGAAATAACCTTTCTTGTAACCACACATGAACGCATCATAGAAGAAGTTGAACCTATAAATCTCTAGATATAGCCTCTAGGATATGAACTTGATGAACAATTGGTAGAGATTTACATTGAAATGTTGTTAAACATTCCTTGGTATCCCTCTCTACCATGACATGGAACATATGAAGAAAAATCTAGTGAAGTATGCTAAAAAAAATTAGCATCGAAAATAGAAAAAATGACAAGAAAGAATGTTGAGAAATTCTTCCAAGGGCAGTCATTCACTAAGGATGATATATATCAGTTGAAGGAAGCTCTTGATGAGAGAAAGGCTAGGGCAGATGAACAATCCTCTTGACCTAGGAAATCAAGAAGATTATCTTCTAGTGTCGCACCTACTTCCAATGTTGCTAAAGTTGAGAAGGGAAAGAAGAAAGAACAAAGTACCCCTGCATCAACTGATGTTGCTGCCTCTACCGGTCCTAGTACCCATGTATCTAAAAGAAAGGACATACCTCCTACTACACTATTTTCTACTCCCGGAAGAAGAGTAAACCAAAAGGCTAACAAGGAAAGAAACCTAAGTTATGCTATACAAGAAGAAAAAGATCTTGGAATGCAGGAAGATAAATAGTCAAAAATGAATAAAAGGAGTAGTACCTCCAATGAAGAAGCACAAACTAGATTCAATATCTCAATAGATGAAGAAACAAAGGAAGAAGAATAATGAAGAAGGCTCATTTGATCTTATGGAGGACATGCCTTTCTCTCCTCTGGTAAGTGATCGACCATATTTAAATCTTGGAGCCTTAGTAAATAATATGATTGATAATGATCTCATGCAAACTGCTAAGCTGTTCGATGAAGTTAATAATGAAGGAAAAGAAACCATTATTAATGCCTTCATATAGTATATAGCCATTTGCAATGTGAGTGTGGAAACTATCTTGAACAAAGTGGCTAAAAATGTTTTGAAATAATTAGTACGAAGAAGGCGAGAGGTTGTAAATGTTGAAGACAAGATGAGAAATGATGCCTTGAATTCTTATGGATCCTCTTTTTTTGAGATAGAGGTTTCCAATCTACTAAGAGAACGATCCACAATGTTTAGAGTCAAGAAAAGAGTCGATATGATTATGAATAAGGAGGAAGAAAGTATGGAAAAGGTAAGGTAATGAACCCAAGACATAATCAGGAAATTGGCAAAGAGTCATGGGACAAGAACCTGCTCTTCATCCCATACAACTCAAACACAAGAGCATGCTAATATCATAAAAGTAATGGATAATACAGTCTTGGAAAGTGTTTGTGAGATTAGTGGCAACTTTAAGAAACCCCCCTCAAAAAAATATTAGAATCTTGGTGAATCTTTCACTTTTTTAGGAAAAAAAATAATTTCTATTGGAAAATCTTTCCTTTTAAAACAATCAAATATTAATTTTATTGTATATTTTTTTACATCATTAAAATTTTGTAGAAAATTTTGGAAAATATTGAAAAACAATAGGAAGATGCATTAATTATGATGGCGAGTCCATCCAATAAAATAAAATAATACTTATAGAAAAGTAGGGACCAAGGGGTGGAAATTATCGATGGTTTTAAGGGGTATACTATAATATTTACTTACCACCATTGATTTAAAATATAATGTAATGAACTTCATTGTATTTTGCAAGGTAAAATGTACCTATGATTTGTAATGTTCATGGGGGCACAAAATTTCTTTTGGATCACTGATCTAACGATCCTCATTGTATTCTATGAGGTAAAATGTAACCATCATTTGTAATGCTCATGGGTCCTAAAATTACGGGCCCTATGAGAATTACATATTGGAGGTATATTTTACCTCACAAAATATAACAAAAGCCATTAGATTATATTGTAAATCAATGGTGGAAACTAAATATTTGAAATATGGCCCTAAAGCAACTAATAATTATGGTATACTATTGGTGAATTAATATAGATTTCTACTATAATTTATAAAATTTAGGTGAATATGATCTATCATGTATCGAATATTATGGCAATTTTTTGAGTTATAATTTTTAATTAAATAAATTATTTGGCGACTTAAATAAGTCTATTATAAAATTTGGTAAAAATATGGTGATTCAAGTCATGTTATAGCTCTAACTATGAGCCAATTTTGGATTTCCAAATTTCAAATATTAGCTAATTGGTGAATATTAGCCACTAAAAAAATTAGTAAGTGAGATATTGTGGAATCAAGGGACACTAAGAGGGGGGGGTGAATTAGTGCTCTGCAATTTTTAACTTTATTAATTTGATCCAGAAAGAACTTATAACATTCAACCAAAAGAAATATGGATGAACATAAAATAAACAAACATAACACCATAACACAAGGATTTTTATGTGGAAACCCTGTTAGGGGAAAAACCATGATGGAAGGCCAATCCACAATATTATCTAAGTATACTAAAAAAAAAATTATAGAATGGGAATGCACTTGCATTCAGGCACATTTCCTAGAGCTCACTACTCAAAGGAAAACTCATTGTCTTACAAAAATGTTCAGATTATATCCATCTCAGAAATTGAATTGAGGAAATAGCATCTACTAATGCCTAGTTATAGTTCTGGTTAAACACATTAGTCGACTTCTTGACCTTCTTTCTGATTTTTCTCTTTTGCTCTACACTGCTCTGCTTTGCTCTAATTCACATCACAAATCCTTTCATGCACAAGTGCAACTGTGCGTAATCACTCCGCTATTCGCAACACACACCAAATATTCACATATCTTCTTATTCAAAATGATATAATCAATCGCTTATATATATCCACCACTAAGGATTTAATTGCTACATGTCAGCTCCAAAAAAAGTATGAAAATATTTATAAATTGTCGGCTTGATCCATAGCTAATTCTTGATGCACACCAACCAAAGTTGGCCATAGCATAGTAATGACTCAAATCAAAATGATCGAACATGAAAATACTTAAACAATTGCTTCTCAAACATTTGCAATGGCTATATTCATCAAGTTAGCTTTTATGCACTGATAAACAAAAAAAAATCAACTGGATCTTCTAACTTGCACACCAATGAATGTGCACCCTAATGATTCTTAGATAGGATATTAGGTACATCTAAATATATTCCTTGAGATCCATGACTCAAAATGATAATAGGAAATTTCATGTGAATCGATGAACACAATTCTGTCGGATGCTCTGTTCTTGCTTGACAATAAATTATAGAACTTTTATCTGACTTCCGGTATGAGAAAATTCTAACGTGTGGATTGAATCACTGAGTAGGGTTTCCATCAATGACAACACAAAATAATATTTGCAATGTATCTTTCCAACAATCTCCCCCTTTTGCATTGACGTCAACACTTAGAGAGAAATGACTAAGTGTCAAATCAGTACCAACATGAATACATAGCCACTCTTCAAAATTCAAAAACACAACCCCCCCTGAGATGATTAAGGAATTTTTCACTATCCTATTCTCCCCCTTTGACATCAATGGAAAAGGTAGGAATCCACACATCAAAAATCAAACAAAATTGTCATGAAAAAATTGCATATGTACAAACATGATTCTTCAACTTACATAAACTTGAATAATTCTGCAAAATTGTTCTTCAACAAGTTCAAACTTGTGTCCCAAACCTTCTTGAGACTCTCCAAGATAACCACATGACCACAAAATAAGTAAGATTGAATTTCTACAGATTCAAGATTCACTTGATCACTGACCGCCATAGCATCTTGTGCTTCGTTTAAAGAACTCAACATTGTTTCCATATTAGGACCAACTAGTCCTCTAAGCTCACAAACTCTTTCAACAATTTTTCTTTCTTCATGCTTAAATATTTTGATCTTGTCAAGCAAGGACATTACTTGATGTTATTTTTTTCCAATAGATACAGTTAGAGGATTGAATGCTTGAGTGATGTCTACTAATTATTTTTCACATTATTTTCTTTTCTTTTCAAAATCCTCAGTGAACTTAGATAAAGATAGACATGATTTATAAATGTTTCCACCTTCATTCAAAGCACTTTGAATGTTCTTTATACAAGTAGCTACCAAATATTTATCCCTAGCCATCAACCCTTTCAACTTACCAAACCTTTTATCATCAAACTCCTTATGTACTTTATCCTCAACAGATTTCTCAAGGGACTCAAAATGAGTACCTACAACATTAGTGAGTTTCTCCAACTCATCAGAGGAAGTATTGGATGGATCCTTAACATATGTAGGAATTATTTTCTCCAGAATCCTAGATGCAAGATTCAATAGCTCACTATCTTCAATATGTGATTTTAGAATTTCTTCCCTTACTTTGTTCTGAGCAAATGATGCTACCTTCATTTTCTGAATAGGGGATAAAGTGTCTGAATTGATAGGACCTTTTAGCAGTTCATAATCAAATTATTCTTGTTATTCTTCCAAGAACTCTTTTACTACCTTAGCAGTGTCTCTTGCTTTCACTAGAATCTCCTTTAATTCAACCTTCTTTTCCTCAACCACTATTTCCTTAGCTACATATTCTTGCTTGTCTCTAGGAATCTCAATTTCTTCAACTGACACAACCTTAGGAGCTCCAGTCTCCATAGGCACTTTTGTATCATGTATGTTAAGAGGAATCTAAGTGTCCTTAACTGTATCTTCTTTTCCTTCTTCTGCTACCAGACCAGATGAGACATATTCATCATGCACTTCTTCAGAGACAACATCAATTCTCTTCCTTAACAAAAATTTCTTTAAAATTTTCTCTGTTTATTTTTCCACTTCTTCAGTCAGGCCAATCATGAGCTTGTTTAATCTTGTTTTTCTCTTCAAATATTTCTTGGCACCATTCAGAATTGTCCTCATTTTCTCAATAGACATTACTGGACATTAATATGCAACTTCTCATCTTAAACTGCTGATCTTCAGTTCTTGCATTTACTCTTCTCATTTCCAAAATTTCATAAAGAATTTTGGGTAATGCAAACATTATTTCAATAAGTGCCTTGTTGAAGTTATTCAAGTATTTTATTGAGGCTTCCTCAAGAATTATTTGATCGACACTGTCAAAAGTGTCATACCATTCACAAAGAGGCCTAAGATTACCATCCTTAATTAATGCATTCTCTACTTATTTTATAGACATACCTGTTTTGTCAGTTTTTATCTTCTTCTTTTCTTTCAGTTCTTCACCAGAGGACTTGTCCTTTGAGACTATTGTTGCCTTTGAACCCTGATGCTTAATTTCTCTCACTCCTTCATCAGATTTTGTTTCTTCATCTTTAGAAATAGAAACATAAACTCTTTTTCTTTTGTCCATCTTCCTTTTTCCTTCCTTATCGGATGACTTCACTTGAGTTTCCACAGGACTTGATTTCTTAGTAGGACCAGAAAGGAGAGTGCAACTTCTTGTAGACCTATTTTGGGCAGAGGGTGCTACCGGACTAGTAGGTTTAGTTCTAGTTGGCTCTCCTACTTCAACTTGTTCTCTCTTCCTTATAGCTTCTCTCACAACTTCAAAAGATATACCCATGCTCTCTACAAATATTTCTACTTCTTTTCTTACTCTTCTGAATATCATAGGTTTCCTTAGTTCATTATGTACTTGTATATCCTTTTCAAAAAATGTACCAAATCTTTCTTTTGATGCATCCTGAGGTTTTCTCAACAAATTTCCCGCATACATTTCCAAAATATGTTCCTCAACCTCATATCCCATTGGAATAATCCATACCGTTCTAGGATCTACAACATCCATCAAGCATTGGTCAATGTCAACCATAAAACAGATAGTGTCTTTGTACTTCTCCATAATAGATGTGTGAATCCTTTCTCTAGCATGCATCATACTTTGATTATTTTTGAAATAACCCCAGATTGCAGTATTCTTTTCCTTACTATCATCAAATTTATGTAAGATATCTCTAATTTGAGCGGTCATAGGTCTATCTCCTTGCCATTGTACTTTTCCAAGTCCTGGAACTTCATTCATGAAGTAAAAGAATAAACACAACAACAGATTACCATACTTAAAGGATTTATTCTTATCCTTTTTTATTTTACCAAGATTTTCCATCAACTGGCTTTTGAGTAATTTGCATATAGATCATAATCTGAATTCTCCTTTACCATCTGATATGTTGCATAGATAGTTGTGCCAGATACAAAATTGTCTCAGCTAGAATAATAGATTTTATAACCAATGATCATATATACAAATCTGACATCCACATCAATGATATCATCAATTGCCATAGCTCTTTTATCATTCTTTGAATCATTTGCATCAGTAACTGTCTAATTCTTCATGGACTTTAAGATAGGTAACCCACTAGAGGAATTTAAACCAATAACAACGCTTATAGCTTCTTTTGTAATTTTAAAAGGCTGATTTAACCACATAAATTTTGCATGAACTCTGCTCAAAATATACCAAACCCATTCACTTTCTTCAAACACAAGAAATTTTACTATTTGCGTGAATCTCTTCTCTTCTAGGGTATTGAATTCAGGTTTGACACATAAATCCTCTCCTATAATGTGATTGTTGTACAAATTTAGTAGCTACGAGCTCCCTAACTCTTCAATGTTTGCATAAATATATTCCCTAATGTCTTCAATATGCAAGACGTCGTATGGAATAGACGAAAATGCACCTAAGGGCTCTTTCTCAACAAATTTGAAAGGATACAACTTGAATTTTGGATAGGGTCTAGATCCTTGATATCAAATACTAGTGGAGTATTCATTTTCACAAATTTGAAAATTCACAAGTTTTACCAATAAATACCTTTTTTCCAGTTAGGGGTTTGATTCACACTTGATATTTTTCCGTTCACAAAAGTTCACTTTAGAGCTCTTGCTTACTTTTTCTTCTCAAGGTGCAAAGTGACAAATGAACAATACAAATGACCTTTTATTATTCACATACCTAACATTTTCTCTCAATAATTGTTTTTTCCCTAACTCATTCGGATACCCTGTCTCCATTCACTGTGAAAGATAACTCTTCTATGAACCTTCAATTTAGTAAGAGTAGTCTCTCCATCTATTTTAGAAGCATCTATGGATCATAAATGTAATCACTATAATATCTTGGTACCAACTACCATCAAGGGGTTTGGAGGATTTTCTTGAAAGCTCCCCTTAGGCCAGAGGCCATAGTCTAATTCTTAGAGGAATTACTAGATCCAGATTTTGGTGCTGGTGTAGAATCATTTTCCGCAATGGAGGGATTCTTTTTCACCCATGTCTTCTTCATTTGATTCTTGATCTCACCTGTAGTGACTTTCCATTTTCCCTTTTCATCCTTTTACATGTTTCTCCTCTGATTTACCAGACCATTTCTATTTCTACATAATCTAGCAATGTGACCGGATTTGTTGCAATTGTAGCACACCACATTTATTTGTCTAGACTAGTTGTTCCATTGATTTTCTCTTGATCTGCACTATTTAGTAATATGGCCAAATATATTGCATGTATAACATATGACATCTTTATAAAAGTTTTTCATCATATTTTTGCATTCATTTGACTTATGACCATACTTGTTGTAGTTAAAGCACTGAACAAAAAATGTTGGACCATTTGAATTCATTCTACTTCTACATTGAGAAGCCATATGACCAAATTTATTATAAAAAAAATAGTAACCATTTAATCTTTGAGCATTAGGTTGTCTTACCAGATACCTTCTAGATTTGTTCATCTGATTTTCTTGCCTAAATCTCCTTTGTCTAGATCTAGAACTTTCCCCTTCCTCATATCCAAGACCTCATTTTTCACCTTCAGTCCTTTGAATTTTAATTAGGTCATCAAGCTTGGCTGAGGTAATATTGAAATTCTCCTTGAATTCATTTGTAGTAGCAAGTTCATCTCTGAGTGTAATGACCTATCTTTCAAGTTCTTCTTCATTGTTTCTGGATTGATGTAATTCAAGTGCCAAATTTATGAGTCCATCATGAATTCTGTTGCATTCTTTAGATTTCTCTTTCAAGGACTAAGTGAGGTTCTCTTCATTCTTCTTTTTATCTTCGATCTCCTTGGTTATCCTCATCATAATAGATTACATCTCATACTTTAGGATTGTATTATCTTTGGTAAGATTTTCACATTCTTTTGTCTTTTCCTTTAGAGCTTGACTTAGTTGTTAATCTTCAATGCTTTTACCATCATTCTTCTTAATCTGATCACAGAGTTCCCTTCTCTTCTCCTTGGACTTATTGATTTTATCTTTCAATGATTCAATGAATTTTTCAGCATCCATGAGGTTTGCTTGCAATTTCTAAACTTCAAATTTTGACTAATCAAGATCATCTAGGGCCACCAAGAGTTGCTATTGAAGGCTACTTGAATCCATTGAATTACTTTCCCAAATCTTCCCCATGCTTTCAGGATTCTTCTGAGGAACTAAGCTCTGATACCAATTGTTGGAATCAAGGAACACTGAGAGGGAGGGTGAATCAGTGTTCTACAATTTTTAACTTTATTAATCTGATCCAAAAAGCACTTATAACATTCAGCCAAAAGAAATATGTATGAACATAAAACAAACAACCATAACACCATAACACAAGGATTTTTACATGGAAACCTTGTTAGGGGAAAAACGACGGTGGAAGGCCAATCCACAATATTATCTAAGTATACTGATTTTTTTTTTATAGAATGAGAATGCACTTGCATTCAGTCACACTACCTAAGAGCTCACTACTCAAAGGAAGACTCACTATTTTATAGAAATGTTCAGATTAAATCCATTTGAGAAATTGAATTGAGTAAATAGCACTACTAATTCCTGGTTACAGTTCTATTTAAGCACATTAGTTGACTTCTTGACCTTTTGTCTGATTCAACTCTTCTTCTCTGCACTGCTCTGCTCTTCTCTAATTCGTATCACAAATCCTTTAATGCCAAGTGAAACTGTGCGTAATCGCTCTGCTATTTGCAACACACACCAAATTTTCACATCTCTTCTTATTAAAAATGATATAATCAATGGCTTATTTATATCCGCCACTAAGGACTTAATTGCTACCTATCGGCTCCAACAAAAGTATGAAAATATTTACAAACTGTCAGCTTGATCCATAGCTAATTCTTGATGCGCACCAACCAAAGTCGGACATAGAATAGTAATGAATCAAATCAATATGATTGAACATGAAAATAATTAAATAATTCCTTCTCAAACATTCAAAATGGTTATATTCATCAAGTCAGCTTTTATGCACTGATATATAGAAAATTAATCAACCGGATCTTGTAACTTGCAAACCAATGAATGTGCACCCTGATGATTCTTGGATAGGATAGTACATACATAAAAATATATTCCCTGAGATCCATGACTCAAAATGATAACATGAAATTTCATGTGAATTGATGAACACAATTTTGTCGAATGCACTGTTCTTACTTGACAGTAAATTATAGAACTTTGATTTGACTTTCGATATGAGAAAATTCTAACGTGTGGATCGAATCACTGACTAGGGTTTCCTTCAATGACAACACCAAATAACATTTGCATTGTCTCTTGCCAATAGATACATGGTGTTTCAAATATTCCTACCCCTTCGAATGATACAAAAGAGACAAATATCAAATATTCTAATGATCAACATAAATATCATACTTGTAATGAACCAGAAGAACATCATTAAACTAACAAAAAAAATGGTGAGAAAGATAAAGATGAAAATGAAGGAATAAAGGATAAAAATTATAATGATGAACAGGATAATAAGGATAAAAGGGATAAAGAAAAAAAATATAAATCCTCTTGAAAATCCTCCAAAGAATAAAAACAAGAGGAGAAATAAAAGGAAAAAGAAGAAGAAAAGAAGGAAGAGGAAGACAAGAAAGCAGTTCCAACTAAGAAGAGTGAAGGAGAAAACCCCAAGACCGTTGAATTGTCAAAACCCACCAAACAATCATCCGAAATCACTCTCAAAGATCTTCTATCAAGAAAAATGATACTTTAGCACGTGCTACCACCAGGTAGCTAATTAAGCTACCATCACATTTGGGTTATGTAGATTTGACTAAGATTACACCAAGTGAAAGAAATAAAATGTGTGGTACTTTTATCAACTCTATCACATAGGAAACTGCTGAATCATATCAGAAAGGAAATTAATTGATAAATGAAGCTATTAGATCTTTACAAGAGACAACCCCTAGTTTCACAACTGATGATTCTTTAGTACTGATTGAGAACTTAAAGCTTGTAATTGATTCTTTCAAGGAATACACCTCTAATCTTAAGGAAAAGAATATGAAAGAGGTGGAGTCAAGTCTTCTAGAGAAAGTGTTACTATTTCTACAAGATAAGTGTGTAATTGCATATGACAAATATTTGCAAAGTTTGAAAGAAGTAAGGGAATGTGACGAGGAAGCTCAGTTATTATTTGTTTTTTGCATGAAGTGGCCCGATGCCACTCAAGGTATTAAGGATTGAATGGACTCAATATAGTCTCAACTTGTTGATGCCTCTAGAGATTACAAGGTTGAAGATGATAGAAACTACATTGATTGGTCTTCTATTGAAGACCATCGGCACAATTTTTTCATTCTATAGGGGAAAAATTATGTAATAAGGTAGTTTGGCCAGCTTGGAGATCTGGTAATGTCCAGACATTTTTTCATATCAAGTGCTTTGATAAATACAAAAAAACTAGAGAAGGTGAACTTAATTGTGACCACTCTAGAAGAAGGAGAAGAATGTCTATTGAAACTAGAGTCACTACATAAAACTCTTACCAAAGAAAAAGGAGTTTGGGATGATGGAAAGCTGGCTTGGAAAGCAATTCTCAAGGAATTACAAGGTGCCCCTAGTTCTTGATTGAATTTTTTTTACGGTTTCCCCATCCTTTGTCCTTGGTGTTCAAGGGGGAGAAGATTTTTTGTTTTGGTGTTTTGTTTCTAAAAATAGTTTTGTGCTTTTGTTTATATAAAAGGGGGAGTTGAGTACATGAGCATTGCACGATTTTGGTTTCGAAGAAAGCTTCATTTTTTGCACATGTTGCCATCAATGACAAAGGGAGAGATTGTTGGAAGAATGAAGAAGGATACCTCTGGGTTTGTTGTCATTGATGCCAACACTATTTGGTGATTGGCTAAAGAAACTATTTATCTATATTGACCTGCCAATTTTATCTAGAAATTCTCTCAGTAAAAGATCACTCTTTGAGCTTTTGATATGTTGGTCAAGACTATCATTTACAACTATGAACGAGCTTTCAAAATTTTTGGTTGATTGGGATGAGATATCTAAATGGCAGAAGTTTTGTATTCTTTTTGCTAATAGGATTAAGGATTTCTTGTCTCATGAATGTTTAAAGAGTTTCTTATTAGGTTCGAGCCAACCTAATTTGTGTTTGACACTTTTTTTTTTGTGATCCAAAAATATTTTTGTTTTGGTCCGACAAGTCATTTTGAATTATGTATGTTCACATCCAATTAGGCCGACCTAATTGATGTATGAAGATATAGTTGTATATATGTATGTGGAGCATACTTGTGTAGTTTGTGTGTGTGTGAATAGATAGCAAATGGTGATGCGAGTTATGTGACAAGTGCTATGGTGGGAAGTTGTTGATTGTTGTTGTATTCCTGCAGCCAGAGCATGATTGTTTTTTTCCAAAGCTTAATTGGAATTGAACTTAGCACTTTGAAGGTGTACTTCTTCAGTTCATCTTTTTGGTAGTGAGCCATATATTTTTGTACCTTGGTGGTAAGCCATTTTGTATTCACTTCAAGTTGTGAGCTCTATAATATTTTATGACCAGTTATAATATATTGTGAGTTAATCCTCACCATGGTTTTTCCCACTTTGGGTTTTCCATGTAAAAGTCCTAGTTTCTATAAGTTTTGTGATGTTATGAATCATTTCTTATTTTTACTTATAGTTGCAGCTAGATATGTGTTAATAATTGGATGGTTAGGAATCAAAGGGTTTAATAGAATACGGATTCATCTACAGGCTCTCAGTATTCTATGTATTCAACATTAACTCGATGTGATTTTTTTCTTCTCACATGGAAAGGAAACTTTTAAAAATTTGGAAGTGCATTTATATAGATTGAAATAAGAACTATATTATATCTATTTCATTTTCTACTCATCATGTACTAGTTTTGTATAAGAATACTTTTCAAAATATTGATCCATTGAAATAACATCACACTAAAACTATGCAATGTCCTTCTTCATTCTAATTGGACTAACCTATGCACTCAAATATAAAGTGCCACAGTCTAGGGGAATTAAAAACTCAATCAAAGGGGAGTGTATCATGTTGTGTTGTGTGAACTTCCACATTCATTTTAGACTTTATTACTACATTTATTTTTTTCTAAATAAATCTTATTAAAGCATGTATAAACAATAACCAATAACTCCTTTAACACATTTTAACTATTACCAATGGAAACATAAAGTACAATGTGTGCTTAAGAATAATTTTCTATATAGGGTAGCTTATTGAGGTTCAATTGAGTGATGATAGGGCTACAGTAAAATTATTTTATAAATGTGATCAAGCCTTCTTTTTTTTTGTGTTATAGTTTCTCCTAAAATCCTATTTCATATTGAATATTTTTAAAACAATTAATGAAGTTTTGACAACCTTAGATTTTTTTTGGCAAATTAGATAAAATAAAGAGTTATGAGTTAGAGAATGAGCTCACCAGTTTGATACCTAAGATATTTGATACCCTAGAAGAATTTTTTACTAATTTTATGTCATTAAGGATATAGTTGAAATAATGTGGGATAGAGAAAGAGGATGATCAACTTGTCCTTTCTATAATCTCTTAATTGGGTTTTCAAAATTTGTGTTTTTGTCTACCTTCATCTCTACTAAAAAGGTTGTTAGAGCCATGTGTAAAACACCTTCACTAAATGACTTCATTTCCAACTTGACTAGGGAGAAGGATAAGTTAGTTCAAATGAGAACAATGAAGTCTTCAAAACCTTAAGTTGTTATTGTTGGGAATGAGAAGAAAGGCTTCAAAGAATAAAGGAAACAAGAAAAACACTCAAAAGGACAAGGAGACTAATAAAGATCAAAATATAAGGCTAGTTGAAATGAACACTAAAAATTCTTCAAATCAAAAGAAACCCTAATAAAGTAAAAAGTTAAATGTTCCTATTGCAAGAAACATTGAAACAATGAGCATAAATATATGAACTATTATATATCTACAACCTCACACTTCTTCTTGAAAAATAATAACATAAGGGTCCCTAAATCTATCAAACCATTCTCATCTACTCAAGAATCTATCAAGGAAAATGACAAAGAAAAAGAGAAACCTAAGGATAAGGATTTAGTTGCTATTACATATTCATTAGCTCTACACTCGATCATAGAATTAGGTGCCTCACACCAAATGGGTTCCTCATAGGTTGGGTTTTCTTCCTTAGAGACCTCTAGAATTTATTCTATTACTTTGAGTGATGACACTCCAACATCAATTGTATGAAGAGGATTGTTGAAATTGAATATGAGACATTCAAAAATGTTCTAAATCTACCTTCTCTTCTAGGTAATCTCCTATTAGTGTATTCTATTACACACATAAGAAAGGGGATGAGTTTAGTTTTCTCTAGATTCAATTGATATTAAAGATTTACACAAAACAATTTTATGGATTTTGGAAGGGAATATCACTAAGACAAGGGCATGTGCAAGATTATGATGGGCCAAAAAGTGGCGATATAAAAAAGTAGCATTTTGCATTCACCCAAAAATATGAAAATCCCGAGTTGACTATTTTTGGGTTGGGTGTTAGTACATTCTCCATCGCAATGCCCAATCTAAAACAATACAAATCATATATCTGATTTGATTAGATATTCGGTTTGTCTCGGGTTATATACACCCAAAAAGTGTTTTCCACAAGTCATTATTTTAATGCAGCATCACAACGCCTGAGAGAGCGATGACCTTTGCAAATCTGATATCAGATATGTTTTGATATCCAATTTAGAAGGTAAGCTTTTGGTTTTTTTTGTTTTAATCAATTTTTGTATTAGTTTTGTATGATTTTAACTAGTTTTCTATGATTTTTTATTAAAACTAGGGTTTTTTTCAATAATTTCATTTATATTGTGTAATTTCAATTAGATTAATTAGTTTTCAACTTTAATCAGGTATTATGGCTAAGAATTAAAACCCACAAATGCCAAACTCTCCACCACGCCCATCAATTGAATAGTTAATTGGTGAAAATTGGAGCAATTGAGGGGCATTTGTGATGTTTAAAAGACAATCCCTCGATTATCCCAGATGACAAACACATTGAAATAAATAATTAAAAATATAGAAATCCTCTCCATCCAACATAATTCAAATCTTTCGCGGCGAGAATCCATGACCCAGGAATATTACTCTGGGGTGATCCCATAATAGTGGTTTACAATTTTTGGCCAAACTAGACAATAAATTTATTATTTTTAACTAACTCATCACATTCGGGCACCTATAGTGGCTAAATTGTGAGGAATTTGGAGATGACACAAACTAGAGTCTCATCACTTTTTTTCTGTAGATTCTAAAAATAGTTTTTTCAAATTTTTTGGAATCAGATTGCACTTATTTTTCCATCTCCAAGGAAAACTGATTTTTTTCAAAAAATAACTTTTACTAAAAGTGACGCACACCGTATAATGCATACTTTTTTTTCCATGAAGGATAAAATTCTAATTGTTTCGAATTTAGTTTTTTGACTCTGATATCTAGTGCTTCCACTTGGTTATATAGTTTTTTATTGAATATTTTTTCTTTAATCAAGTTTCAAAGTCAAACCAATTACAATTCAAACATAGTGCGACCGTATAACGTGTAACGTTTTTTGTATATATCGAAACTCAATTTTTTTTTGTTGGATCAAGGACTTCAATATCTGGTGCACTCATATTTTTCAAATTTTTTTTTATAATCTGCTATTTTTCGACATGTGCATAATAGAGACCTTCATTTTCGATGAAAAACCTATGTTTAATAAAACTAAAAAAACAAATACATAATAAAACCAAAACATATTAAAATTATATTAGTTGGATAGCTCGTTCTGAGGACCACCATAATCATTTCAAATAAATTTTAAATGAATTCATTTGATCCCCCGAAAGGTAAATCAAAAGTGATTTTTTCTCAACATTTTGATAGGTGTAAAGGAGACTCATTTATAGGTGTGGTTTAAAACTAGTGAGGTTCTATCTAAGGGGGTTTGATCTAAGGTGGTTTAATCAAACCCTCTTCAATTGGAATCCTTAAAATGGAAATTTTTAAGGCTTAAATCATTATATTTTCTAAAAATATGTGATTTCAGCAAATATCTGAATCTCTTAGAAATTGTAAACCACTATTGTGGTAGCACCCTCTGAGGGATTTTCTTACAATGAGGTGAAAGATCTCAAAATAATAAAAGCCCAAATAGCCTCTTTATTTTTTATCCCCTACACCGATCTACTAGTTAATGTTAATAAACCAAAAAAAATTATAAAATGGTGCACGAATAAGGACATTGAAGATAAATTTTGGAATCGTTGGTGGATGGTTTTTGATAAACCATCCAACAATAATATTGATGTACTATTTTACTTTATTAAAAAATTATACATTGAGTTTGTGTTAGGGCACCATGTCAATTACTTTGACATTAAACCCTTATAAGGCATCGATGGAGGTATGCCCCAGGATATACTAGGGGCACTTAGAGTAGTCCAAGGCCCATATGTTCCCCCTCCTTCCCTTCCTCAGGAACCTTAAGTACATCATCCAAATATTATCGAGGATGCAACCACACAGACTATTATGACTATTCACTCTTTGAGTGATCTTTTGGTTTCCCATATTTCTATAGTAGTTCAACCACATGTTGGTGATGTTGGTGATGGATCAAGTACTACTGCATCCTCCTCCTCAGGTCCATTTGTGTACCACATACTTACACTATGTGCCACCAAATATGCTTGGGTCCTCTTGTCCAACCCGTTGAGAATCCCTTCAACACTTCTGATTTTTACCTCCATAATGTGGACGATATAGGAGATCAAACACAAGATATTTCAGCACACCCTATAGAGTCCTCTCATGCTAGAGAAGGGAGCATTGGAATAGTTACACATTTAGGATTTAAGTTGTAATTTCATAACTTGCATTTTATTTTAAATGAATATTAATAAGAGATAGTATCAATTACTAATATTTATTTACATGGTCTATTTAATAGTTGATGTTTGAGGAGGATCTTTTATGGGTTGCTGATAGCACCCTCAAGTCCATTTCATTTGGTCTCAACATGCATGTGGTATATATTTTCACACTCACTCGTTTACTTTTTTTTATTATATACTTGCTTTTCATTTGAATTGTCATTAATAAAATTATATATTGACTTATATGTTTATCTTATTTTTCTCTTGTAGGAAACACCTAGAGTGAGAGAGGTGAAATGGTAGATAAGGGAAAGGTAATTGAACTCAAATTTGATTGAATTAAATTTTTAAGATCTTATAGTGATTATACATACACTAACATAGATTGGCAGTTTCATATACTTGTCATTTTTATGTACATACAATTATGACCTACACATCCTTGTTGACAAGCTTCACAATTCTTGAAGGAGTAGGTGTTGGAACACTTGAAGGAGTAGGTGTTGAAACACCTCAAGGAGGAGGTGTCGAAGCACCTAAAGGAGATAAAGAAAAAGAGATGCCTAAAGAGGTATGTGTTTATTTTATTTTTTGTTTGGTAAATATTTTCCTATTACTGACAATTGTATGCTAACTTGTATCAAGTTTATGTTTTTATTCACATATATAGATTGGCATTGCAAAAGTTGGTATGATTGGTTCTTTGAGAAGGGAATATTATAGGACTCCTGATAATTTGAAGAGACATATATACGAGGTAATCAAGGTTTCAATTTTAGAGTTCAATTATAATTCAATGTATATTAATTTTGATGTTAATTATTAGATTTTAAATTATATAGTATAACTAATCTCAATTTTGGTTTTAAATTTTTCTTGTGTAGTTACATTCAGAGCCAAAGAGTGCTTCAAATAGGCTCCATTTTGATGATCCACTAGTAGTTTAGGATGAGATAGACATTTTTTCATGTATATTTTGAATAGATATTGAGATGGCATATGCCATATTTTGTTAAACTTTGTTTGAGTTGGCATTGATGCCATTTTCATATATGGACATACACTTGATTATTAGATAATTTGATATATAAAATTTGAGAATCAAAATAATTTGTTTCTCATGTACATGTTTTAACTATTCTAAAATTTAATCTTGAGCAATGGTTAAATATCAATGTACAATAGCATAAAAATTAATGGTTATATTATATAGTTCACAATAAAAAATAATGAATAATGGTTAAATTATATCATATATTGCTTAGTTATATTATGGCTATATTGTATATTTTAAACAACTTTGAAGACAAGAACAATGGTAAATTTTACCATTTTAACTTTAAAGCTTAAATACACAAATGTCATTGTCTCACACTACATATTTCATATTGGATTATCATTACATATTGAAATTCAAAAAATATAATAGTTTTATGTTGATAAACATGCCAAAGTGATGCAGATCAAGGTGGAGAACTCTCAACAAACCCAATTTAATCAGGTTCAATCAACAATTCATCCCTTACAATTCTATTTCATCAACTTTTCACAATTTCATGTTAGCTTCCTTGTTGGACTCCAAAAGTGGTTCTTTAGGGATATCTTTTAGAGAAGGCCATCTATCCACAAGAGTAGGACCTTTTTAGATACCCATTATTGTATTATTTCACATATATCAAAGGGGATATAGGTTGTTTCACATAAAATCCATCAACTAGATGCTTCTGCACTATTCAAATAGGCCAATTAGGCCACATTTACAAATCAACTACCCTTTAATCTTCCTTCCAGACACAAAAAAACATTGGAAAGTCATGGGAAGGGTACATAAGCACTAAATAAACAATCATCTTCCAAAGAAACACTCACCAACACTCCAAAATCTCAAAACCCTCAATTTTGACAAGTTTCAAGGGGGTTTATTGAAAACCTCACCTCAAGACCTTTACTCATTGTTTCAATGCCTCCAACACCTTCAAATATGTATTCCCTTGCTTAATGAACTCTTAAAAAATTCTGCCCCAAGTTTTTCCCATCACTACCTACTCTTAACCTCCAAATTTCACTCAAAACACATATTTTTGACAACTAGGCATCATGCCTAAATCCCCAAATGGCCACCCATGCTCCTAAAATAATGCACACATGCCCCATACACCTAGTTATTCCATTCCACCAATTTTTAGTAGAATACAATGGGTGGAATGGCCTAGAACATATTTTTGTTACTTCAAACCCTCAAAGAGGAACTCACACGAGCATATTCTTGATAATGGGCTCTAGAAACCACTAGACTCAATGATATTGCGCAAAAAAAACTGTACTTGAAATTATATTCAGCCTATTACTAATTAGAATTCACATCATAGTGAAACAAGGTCTGTACAGGCCGTACCAAGCCTGCAACAACAAAAAATACGTGAAATTTGCATAGTAACCATGTCTTATTAATGATTAATCTTCAATACAAACTTGTCCAACATTTCTCGAGCCTCTTGAGGTATTTTTAAACTTTTAACCTTCAATTCCACCTCACCAAATGACTACAACTACCATTTGAACTTCTTTGACCGTTGGTATTCCCTATTTTGCAATTTTGCCTTTTTGCATATGACGAGTTTACAATATTTTGCAACTTTTGCCATATTGAACCAAAAGACCCAAAACTCACTAGTTACATCAAAATTGTCTCAAAGGACCTTGTTCATGATCAAAAAAATTAATACACCCTAAGCACTAACTGGTGTAGGGACACTAAGAGCATTTTATGCAAATGTTGACAATTGAGGTCTTTTGGTTGTTTAGGGGTATTTGAGTATTTTTGTTCAAACAATAAGGTAATTTAGACAATTTCATGATTTAATGAGTCCTTTTATAGGTCTTTATGTGGTTGGAAGATCTAAGTTGCAAAATATTGCAAAAATTGCAAAATTGTGTAAAAGTTGTCAAAATTGCAACTTATTGTCAAATGGTGAAAGTTCAAGAGTCATCTTGTTGTAGTTCATGGGGAAAGCACTTGGAATTTGTTTATTAATGTTTTGAATGCCTTTGAAAGGCCTTGTGAATTTTTGAAGAGAGATTAGCTCTTGAGAATTTGAATCTTGAATACAAAAATCATTGTTTTCTCAAAAATTTATGTGTTTTGCTTTATAATATGCAAATTCAAGGCACTGTACTCTCTCGTATATAATCCTTTTGATCCATGTTGAATATAATTTGATAGAGGGACATTTTATCTTTGATTTGAATCTATTCTTGTGAGATATCACTAAGTTTGAAGTGTTTTGTAGGCAATTCTTAGGAAACGGGTTGTTAGCCCTATGTTGAAGGTTTTGAAGTCTCATAAAATGCATTAATGGACCATTTTTCCTTCTGTAACTCATGTTCCTCAGTGGAATGGAACCTATAGAGTAGGAGTAGTGGTTTGGATGGTTATGGAAGGTAGGGGAGTCCTTGAAATTTATTTTGCATTATGCCCTAGTTGGCAAATTTGTGCATTTTGGGTGAAATTGAGTGGTTTCAGAATTAAAATAGATTAAATCCTTGGGGGCAGTAGGTTTTGATGGAAATTTGAGCATTTCCATACCTAATAAGGTCTGTTTTAGGTATTCGTTGAGTGAGTCAAGTGTGGGAAGGCATACTCTCAATAAACCCTCTTCGAAAAGGGTGTAAATGAGGGTTTTGGAGCTAGGTGTTTAGGAGAGTTTCTTTGGCAAAGAATGTTGGTTTTGGGGGATTTTTGGCCTACTCAGATACTATCCATAGGTTTTTGGAGGTGGAAGTAAGTTTTGAGTATAATTGCTTTGTAAATTTGACCTATTTGAGGTCTAGGACAATGTAGAAGTTGGGTTTTGGAAAAGTTGGTCCAAAGTGATCTATACTACTTTTGAGATATGTTTTATGTTGGCTTAAAGGGTGTCTAAAAGGTGAATATTTTGTGGTTGAGAAGATTTAGTTGAGAGAAAATTTCAAAATACCATGTCTACACATCTATAAGTGAGACTAGGTGAAATATTAAAGAGTTGATGAGATAGTAACTTAAGAGTTGAAAAGTTGTTTCAAAGTGTTTGAATTGTGATTGGTGAGTGGTTTCCTCCTTGCTTTGCATCACTAACACTTGACCCCTAATTGAAAAAGCATGGCCTAGGTGCCCCTGCACCACAAATGATATGAGAAGCCTAGTTATGCAAAATTTTGTACACTTTCCATACATGTCTACAAGGATAGCTGCAAATATAATACATGTGAAAAATTCCTATATCATTTATGCTTTAATGGTTGTCCACTAATGTAGGGGCATCAGGAGCCTCATAGGCATACATGGTGATCATTTTGGGTTTTTGGCTGAATTTGTGTTTCTTGGGTGTAAAAATTTCATCCATGACCATTTGGAGTCATTTAGAGTCATTTTTAAGTGATTTGGGGTCATTTTTCAAAAAATGTAAACAATTGTCAAGTTGCTAGAATGTTGTCAAGCAACTTTTGCAAGAAAGTGTAAATATGAATTTTTATTAACAAATTGATTAAAAAGTGGTTGTAAATGGTTGGGATAGATGATAGGTATATAAGGACACTCTCCCAACTCAAGAAGGGGTTGGAAATTTTTATATAAGGACACCATCCCTAAATTGTGCATATGCTTGTTTTAGACCATCACCTCTTAAAATTGACTGGTACACTACCCCTTGAGCCAATTAGGCCACCTTTTCAAAGAAAATTCAAGGGATCCTTCACTTAGAATTCCAAAATCTATTCCAACACTTTCAAGAGGTTTCAAAACCTTAGAATAACCAATTTTCATTGGGGGAAACAATCACAAAACCATCAAACCCTTGTTTTAGGCCATTTCAAGCTTGTACAATGAGGGTTTATTGAAACTATGTTCTTTAGACCATATTTCACCCTATCAACACCTCAAAAACATCAAAATAAGCCTTCCCAAGCTTATTCCATCAACTCCCAACATTTAACATTGTCTTTCCACCAAAATTCAACTCACCCACCATTTTCAAGCCAAAATTCATGAAAATACACCTAGGGCAGAAATAAAAATCCACCAAAACACCTTCCCTACTATTAACACCTATGAAAACATATGAAACTACCCTAGTGAAACTCATGTGACCAAAAAAACTATTATGATGTGTTCAAATGGGTACATTTATGCTAGGCGTGGTCCTCTTATGCATCGAAACAAGTAGAATCGCTTTGAGCTACATTCAATTGGCAAAATACCTTGAGTCCAATGTGCAAAATTGCTGCAAACTTCAACATTATTGTATTTAGACACTGTGATGCTTAGAAAATTCTTGTCTAACCCTATGGGATTGCATTGGGCCCCTCTACAATAACCTCGCTCAGTTTTTTCTATCTCGGAGGCCTTTTCCTGTGGTGGCAATTTTTTGCTTGGGGAAAAAGTTGTTAAATGCAAGTAGTTGAAAGTTGCAAAGTGGTGAAAATTTCATTCTACAACATGTGTGACCAAATATAATATTATGACCTATCTGGATGGGTACATTTATGCTAGGAATGGTCCTCTTATGTACCAAAACATGCAGAATTGCTCTGAGCTACATTCAACTGGCATAATCCCTTAAGATTCCAAAGTGCAAAATGGCAGCAAACTTCACCATGCTTGTATTCAGACACCATGATTCTTAGAAAATTCTTGTCTAACCCTATGGGATCATGTTGGGCCCCTCTATAATAAGCTCGCTCAGTTTTTTCTATCTCAGAGGCCTTTTCTTGTGGTGTCGAATTTTTGGTTAGGGAAAAGGTTGTCAACTGAAAGTAGTTGAAAGGTGCAAAGTGGTGCAACTTTCATTCTACAACTCATGTGATCAAATGGATTTTTCACATGAATCTGGATGGGTACGTTTACACTAGGCATGGTCCTCTTATGCACTAAAACACGCAGAACCACTCTAAGATACATTCAACCGATAGAATCCCTTGGTGAGCGTGTCCCCTAAGAAAAGTAGTTGATTTTGGCTATTTGTAGCCTAGTAATGATCATGCAATAGTTATTTAAGGTTGGCAACATGTTTATATTGGTGATGCTTTGTAAAACTGGCCTAATTGGCCAAGGAGGGTAGGGTAGCAGAATTTTTTTGGAGGTGTTGGTCCAAAGTGACCTAATGATCTTTTGATATATGTATTTGAAGGCCTTGATGGGTGTCTGGATTGCTATTTGGTTTGTGGGATTGAAAATATCCATAGCTTGTTTGAAAGCACTTGTTTTAGGATTTTACCCATAGCAACAAGGCAATGTGTAAATGATAGATTTTCTGCAAACTAGAATAACAATGTTAATACTAATCTAAATATAATCTAAAATAAAATAACAAAGAACAAGGAAATAAACAAAACTAAACAATTAATGGAAAGCTCTCACCGAATGTGCGTTCACCCCTTTGAATTATCTTGATTGTTCTTCTCCATTTTTCCTTTTTAGTATTCTTGCCCTCAGATTTCTGTGTTTGAATGCAAGTATAACTTCGTCGAGTGTCTAAGCAAATAATCAAAGATAAGTCTCTTCTCAAAAGTGTATGATTTCGGGAGGAGGAATAATGATAATGACAGACCATTTTATAGATTTTGGGTTTTCGAACAATCGACTCAGATTGAAAGAGAGATCAACAAATGAGATTGATGAATGCCATGCGATGTGAGTTCTTGTTTAAGATAGAATGTGAGTTAGAATGTGAGTTAGAACACGAGTTTAGGAAAGACTGCAGATAGAAACTAAGTTAGAACGTGAGTTAGAACACAAGTTCAGGATCCTAACTTCAAAAATAGAAGAAATAGACTTTGTATGCAAAAGCCAAAGTTAGAACTCAAAGACCAATGCATTCGAATGCAAATAGGAGTTAGAACTAGTTAATCGACTAGTTGTGACGAAGAGTATAAATAGGTGTTGAATTCAGAGATAACCGGAGAATTAAAAATAGATCTCGAGTCAGAAGGTGAGCAAATGACTTAGATAACTGAATGATAGAGGAATGTGACATAAATAATTAAATATGAATTAAATGTTAATTTAATTCAACATTCGAAAATGAGAGACTTTAATTAAATAAATAAAGTAGTTTATTTAATTTGACTGTTTGAAAAGGACAAATTGAATAATTAAATAATAAATATTTAATTATAGATAAAGTATGACAAAGGGGATAATTAAATAATAAATTATTTAATTAAGAAGGAAGAATTAATTAGTTAGCGATACACATGTGGCTCAAAAACTGACAGATGCGGTTTGCATGCACACATGTGACTCAAAAACTGACAGATGCGGTTTGCATGCACACATGTGACTCGGAAAGTGACAGTTGCGACTCGTGATATGCAGAATATGAATAATGAAAGTTTTGACAGACACATGCGGTCTTTCCCCTAACAGATGCGACTCTTGATGATAGACGTGGCATTTAAACTGACAATTACGACTTAATTTTCTGACAGTTGAAATTTTCCCGAAAGTTGTTGATTGACTTTGTTTGTTTGATCAATTTTTTTGATGAATACAACAAAGAAAAAACACAATAATCAATGTATTTTCAATTTTTGTGATGAAAGGACTATTAAGACTCGAAAAACATTTACAAGCTAGGATTTTAGGACAATACTTGTTGAGTTATTACTTGGATTTCTCTAGCTACGCATATTTATGGCAAATGACTAGTAGCTTGATCTCACTGGCTCCCCTCCATGACACTCACTTATATGGGGCATCTAAGCTACTGTATCCATGAAACTCCCATGGCATACATTTCATTTCCACACATAAATCGTAAGAATGTAAGACGGCTTCATAGGGCCGACCCTGCTACACCAACAAGTAGGTAGGATTTTGGTAACTCTACAACAAGGTGTTTAATAAGGGCATTCCATTCATGGGAAACTATCCAACGTCAGTGAGAGTCCATTTATGTCCATCTCGTTGGAAAAGTGCGCGTGATTCTGGGGCTTTCCCCAAGAATCCACTTTTATATACCGACTGGAAGTCGCTTGGCTTTATCGTGCTACCGGTCTGAGTCGTCTTGGGGTGAGTACTTTTTCCCACCAAGATAGGCCCAAGTTCTAGAGTCAGTAACCATTTCTCTTACACCTAGGATTGCATTACTGCACAAGGGGAGAGGATACTTCGATTACTGAATTGTAAGGGTTACAAATATGTGCAAAGCACCAAACAAAGAAGACAGTGGTTCTTTTTAATCCAAACGAAAATTGTCTATCTATCAATCAAAAAATTCTTAACCCACATGACGATTATCTATCTACCAAAAAAAAGCTTGCTTAAATATATAAATTAACATAAAGGCATTAGGTCCTGCATGCAAATTAGCAGTAGTTCATTGTTCTTTGGATTTCGTCCTGCAGAAAATTGTCTTAGGTTTTTAATGGTCTTCTATGCTTCGTCCTGCAAACACTACGTTATTCCACCTTAACACAACTAAAACAAAGATTAGAAAAAATCCAAACAACCTAAAAAGTGAAAACTGAAAATATGGATGCACAAAAATCAATAAAAAAAGTGAAAAAGTTTTACCAGCCAGATGCGGCTTTTGGAGCCACAGATGCGGTTCGATTGTTCATAGGCGGATGCGGTTCGCAAATTTTGTTGACAAGAGGATGCGGTTCGTGACTTCGTGGATATGGTTTATGATGGCGGATGTGTCGCTATTTTTCACAGATGTGTCATTTTGCGGAACAGATGTGGTGTGCCATATGAAAAACCTGCAAAAAAGAATGAAAAATGGAAAAATCGAAAGACGGAAATGTGTGAATTTTGAAGCATGTTCACGTCGGGTTCACCAAATGTAACTGTAGATTAAAAGTAGATGTATCTTTTGAATGATGATGATGAGATGGATAATATGCAACTAGAATAACAATGTTAAATCCTAATCTAAATAATAATATAAAATCAAACAACAAAGAACGAGGAAATAAACATAAACAAAACTAAACAATTAATGGAAAGCTCTCACCGAAAATGCATTCACCCCTTTGAATTATCTTGATTGTTCTTCTCCATTTTTCCTTTTTAGTATTCTTGCCCTCAGATTTCTATGTTTGAATGCAACTATAACTTCATTGAGTGTCTAAGCAAAATATCAAAGATAAGTCTCTTCTCAAAAGTGTATGATTTCGGGAGGAGGAATAATGATAATGACAAGCCATTTATAGATTTTGGGTTTTCGAACAATCGATTCAAATTGAAAGAGAGATCGACGGATGAGATTAATGAATGCCATGCGATGTGAGTTCTTGAATTAGATAGAACATGAGTTAGAACACGAGTTCAGGAAAGACTGTAGATAGAGACTAAGTTAGAACGTGAGTTAGAACACAAGTTCGGGATCCTAATCTTCAAAAATAGAAGAAATAGACTTTGTATGCAAAAGCCAAAGTTAGAACTAGAAGACCAATGCATTTGAATGCAAACAGGAGTTAGAACTAGTTAATCGACTAGCTGTGATGGAGAGTCTTCTCGCAGAGATAAGTAGGTGTTGAATTCAGAGATAACTGGAGAACTAAAAATAGATCTCGAGTCAGAAGGTGAGCGAATGACTTAGATAATTGAATGATAGAGGAATGTAACATAAATAATTAAATATGAATTAAATGTTAATTTAATTCAACATTCAAAAATAAGAGACTTTAATTAAATAAATAAAGTAATTTATTTAATTTGACTGTTTGAAAAGGACAAATTGAATAATTAAATACTAAATATTTAATTATAGATAAAGGGGTTAAATGAATAATTAAATAATTAATATTTAATTATAGATAAAGTATGACAAAGGGGGTAATTAAATAATAAATTATTTAATTAAGAAGGAAGAATTAATTAGTTAGCAACATAATTAAATAATTATGATTTATTTAATTAATCAAGTTGAATAAAGGGTCATTTATGAATTAATGAACTAGTGAATTAATTAAAAGGGGTATTTAATTAATAGAGGAAATATGTATTAGAAAGGGTAATTAAATAATGAACATTATTTAATCATGACAATGGATATTAGAAAATTATGTCGAAAGTGGTGTTCGCGGGCCTAGACCAATTTTCGGTATCTACACAATGAACTATTTGACAAGATGCTTTGGTAGACATGTATGAAAAAATTGGTAACATAGACAAGGCAGTGAACTATTTAAAAAAAATACCTCAAAGAAATCTAGTCTCATAGAATGCCATGATAAGAAAATGCAATTGGTAGCTACTCCTGGTTATTAGTTATCCAATGTGAAGTAATTGCATAACTGCATAGGCTGACTTTGTAAAAACTATATTGTAATTAAAATTTTGTCATCTATCATGATCTTGTTATTAGTTATGCAATGTGAAATTTTTTCATCTCTATATGCTATGGAAATACTTTTCAATTTCAAAAAAAATAGTTTTTCTCTTGTTCTACAATTGTTTACGTGTTTTCAAATATGATTTTATACCGATTTTTTCAAAAAATCTTATACTTTTGGTATGTCGATTATTTTTTCTATGAATTGGAAGCATGAAGCATACACGTGAATACACACAATATACATGAATTATACATGTGAATCAGTGAATCATACATGTGAATAAGTGAGGCACAAGCAATTGAAGCATTCGAAAGGATACAAACCACCAAGAATGGAGCTTATTGACACAATATGCTTTAGATGGGGATTATTAGATGTAAAAAAAATTGATGTAGAGAAAGGAGGAAACTTGTTTCTAATCACAATTCAAACTCCTTTGAACCAGCTTTGTAACTCTCAAAAACCTATTGCACCAACCCTTTACAACTTCACCTAGTTTCTCTTGTAGGTGTCCAACAAAGGTTTCTTGACCTCAACTCCCCAATATAGTTTCAAACCCACTACTAAAATAAATTTTTAGACACCCTTTATGTTCTTATATAACATATCGAAAAATCTCACACAGTTCTTTTGGAACCAAACCCTCAATCTGGTGCATCTATGTTGTCTTAAACCTTCAATTAGTTCACTTTTACAAAGCAAGTACTCTCAAAACTTCCTTCCAACTCCAACAACCTATAAATAGTCAATTAACAGCTTATAAAAACTCAAAATCCACTACTCTTTGTTAGGTAAAATCCTTCTAACCCTTCTAACCATAAATCCCTTAAAAATGCTTGATTAGAGGAGGGTTTATTGAAAACCCAACATCCACAACTTAACTCAACATTCCAAAACCTGCAACATGTGTTAAATGACCTAAAACAACTTAAAATTCCTCCAAAATCTTCTACCCCCAATGTTTACAACCTTTTCCAAACTGAAACCATCAAATTTCACCAAAACTCACTCCATCGAGCCACCCGCCTATATACAATCAACCACCAAACACTCAAATATCAATGGTTTTCAATCCCAAAAAATCCAAAATGGTCTTAATATTTCTCTCCACTAAAAACAAGCCACTTCTTGTCTTAATCTTCGTGTACGAGCAAGTTATTTAACCTACAACAACAAATTATAAAGGAAAATACATAATTTTAAAGAAACAAGGCACTTTATTTGAGTTTCTTTCACAAATTCATCAACACAAACCTTGCTTCGAAGTTTACAATGATATTTAAGCACTTTCCCACCAACATCAACCATTCAAAACTAACTTCTAACCTACTTGACCATTGGCCTTCTCCAACTTTACAAATTTTTCAATTTTGCAACTTTTGTTTGACAACTTTTTACATCATTTTGCATTTTTTTCAATATTAACTCAAATGACCCAAAACCACACTAATATGACTTATTACATCACAAATTGGTCTATATGACCTTATTAGACCTCAAAAAATACTCAAACACTAACATACCTAATACCAGAGCATGTTTCCAAAACTTGCAAATTCAAACTTTCATGGTGCCCCTCCACCAAAAATCCATGCGTAAAACATTCAAGCATACAATTTACACAATAAGCATGATAACATCATTCAACAATGGAAACTGTAGTAAAATCAGAATTTTTTTAATAAAAAATTCATAAGGCTATACAATGATATATATTGATATTTAAGTATATACAATATATCCAAAAAATCCATATGGACATAAAATGTCATGTATATATCGATAGTACAAAAAATATAGTACAAAACATATTTCCCTCTAGGGGAAGGAAATAGATCCCGTCGAAATTCAGCTAGATGGAGTGGTTGTTGGTTCTCTTGTCTTTCGAACATGCTCGCTAGTCCTCCTCTCTTCACTCTAGACATTGAAAATATAGTTTACCATAGTAGCAGAATGTGTCAATAATAAGACTAAATGAAAAAAGATTGAAGAGAATTCTATGTTTGGATAGTAGATAGAAAAAGTGAAAAAAGATGAATATGGAACTAAAATCTTTGAAAATATTGTATCCATATCAGAGAATTACCTTAATTTTAGCTTCTTCAATAGTTATATATCAGAGCATTACCTTAATTTCAGCTTCTTCAACTGTATCCTAACTATTCCATTAGCCAACCAATTACTTTTTGCAAGTATTAAATAAAGAACACCAATGAACTTAAGCAAAATGAACCTAAGAATTGTACCTTCCATTATTGAATATGCTATTCAAGTGTGCCTAAAGGGTCATCTCTTTGCTTAAGAGTATCCAATATTTCTTCATGATCAACATTACTAAGTGTCCATAGTTGTTTTGTCTTTGGTTTGGCGTGATGCTTCAAAACCTAATATTTGTTGCTATAACAAGCTACAAATACATGACAATGGTTTTGTGTTTCTCGTAGTCTTCAAATGCATGCACCCATTCTTTCTAATCATGTATGTTTGCAACCAAGTTCTTGCAACCACAACTAAACCTTTAGGATGCATGAACCCATCATCATCTTCCATTGGTTGTGTTAGCTTATGCTTTATGTGCACACATCGATCCAACCAATAGTTTGATCTCTCTTCATTCCCCTGTGATGCAACAATTGCAAAAACATGTCCTAGTTGTAGTAGATCTGAAAGATAGTCGTAATCAATTGAAATTTCCATTATGTCACTTGTCATGGATATTGTTTGAGATAAAGGAGTTAGATATTGTGGAACCCATGGGTAAGTACACCAATCTATGACAAAATTTTGGCTCTTAAGATGCCACTTTTGTTTTTTATGAAATTAGCAAAATCTGATTTGCACGAGAAAATGAAGATAGTTATATGCTCAAAATTTCTAGATGTGGCAAGAACAAAAGTTGAAGTGCTTCGAGTCTAGTTTCTAAGCTACTATTTTTTTCTAAATTAATGAAGATTAAGGGTCTCAAAAAGGTGGGGGGGGGAAACAAGTCCTGTTTTTATCAAAAAAATAGCATAGTGCCTGAGGGCTCCCCCCTTTTTGATTGACTTTTTTTTAGAATTTCAAAAATCCCAACTGTGAGAAATTAGCTAACACCATGTAGTTTCTCCTCATTCTTTCAGATAATTTTTTAAATGAATATATAATATTTTAATGAATTTTCAAAGTGGACACATCCTAAAAAGCTGAAATTTGAGCATGCTCCCCCCTAAAGTTTTTGCAAACTAATCGAAAATTGATTCTTTTTTTTTCATCATGTGTAGAATGGAGTCTAGTTTCAAAAACTCTAATTTGTTTCACGTTTTGATGAACGGGTAAAAATCTATCGTAAAACTAGCACATGTTGGTTTTTGACCAAAAACAGAGGCATTTACAATAGAAGCCATGGATCAAAACCTTAACTAAATCAAAATGAAAAAAGAATTATATATTTAGATAGCTAGAGAGAGGTTAACTCTATCACGGTTTTTTATAAAATTCCATTGAAAGACGTGAAAATGAGACGGGGAGCACAGACGAAAATATGAGGAAATTTGGAAGATCCTGTCAATTAACACGTCCAAAGCAGGCCATTTGGCGAGTGCTAAATTTGGCATGCGCCAAATGTGATGAGTCATTTGGCGAGAGAAAAATTTGGCGCTCGCCAAATGGCCTGCTTTGCATAGAACTAGAATTTCCCCTCTTTGGTGAACACCTTTGATAATGCTTAGAGTGCATAGTTTATGATCGTAGATGGATAGTCGAGGTTTTACCTTTCATACCTTCTCTAACTCATTGCCGTAACTAGATAACTCGTTATCACTTTGAGTTCTCTATCTCTTAGGTCTCTTTCCCTCCCACATAGGTACCTAAATAAATCTATCTCACTCCAACCCCCTTTCTCACTCTCCCTCTCTCTCTCTCCCTCTTTTGTCTTTTTGTCTCTCTCACTCCATCTCCCTCTCTTAGGTTGTTATCTTTTTCTCTTTGTCTCTCTCTCAAGTCTCTCCCTCTCTTAGGTTTGTCACTCACTCCCTCTATCTCTCTCCCATTCCCTCTCTCTCACTCACTCTATCTCTCTCCCTCTCTCTCCCACTCTCTCTCTCGGGTATCTCCATCCCCCCTCTCTCTCTCTCACACACACACACACTCCCTCTCTCTCTCTCCCACTCCCTCCATCTCACTCTCTCCCACTCTGTCTCTCTCCCTCTCTCTCTGGTCTTTCCCTCCCACCCCCTCTCCCTCTCTCTCTCTCTCAAGTATCTTCATCCTACCCCCTCTCCCTCTCTCTCTTTGTCAAGTCTCCCCATCCTACCCCCTCTCCCTCTCACAGTCACTCCCTCTATCTCTCTTCCACTCCCTCCCTATCTTCACTCCCTCTATTTGTCTCCCTCTACCTCTCCATCTCTCTCAAGTATCTCCCTCCCACCACCTCTCCCTCTCTCTCAAGTTCCTCTCTCTCTCATGCCCTCTATCTCTCTCCCACTCTCTCCCCCTCTCCCTCTCTCTCAAGTCTCTTCCTTCTACCCCTTCTCCCTCTTTCAGGCCTCTCTTTGTCTCTCTCACTCACTCCCTCTATCTCTCTCCCATATCCTCTATCTCTCTCACTCCCTCTATCTCTCTCCCTCTCTCAGATATCTCCCTCCCACCCCCTCCCACTCTCTCTCTCTCTCCCTCTATATTAGGTATCTCCTCCCACCTCATCCATCTCTCTCGAATCCCTCTATCTCGAGTACTCCCTCTCCCCCGAGTACTCCCTCTCCCTCCCACCCCCTCTCCATCTCTCAAGTCTCTCTCTCTCTCACTCCTTGTATCTCTCCCATCCCTCTCTCTCCTACTCTCTTAGGTCTCTCCTTCCCATCCCCTCTCTCCCACTTTATCTCCCTCTCCTTCTCTCTTGGGTGTCTCCCTCCCACCCTCTCTCCCTCTCCCTCTCTCTTATGTTTCTCCCTCCCTCCCACCCCCACTCCCTCCCTCTCTCTCCCTCTCTCTCTATCTATTTCTATGTCTCTCCCTCTCTCTCTCACTCCCTCTATCTCTCTCCCACTTTGTCTCTCTCCCTCTCTCTCTCACTCCCTCTATCTCTCTCCCACTTTGTCTATCTCCCTCTCTCTCTCACTCCCTCTATATCTCTCCCACTTTTTCTCTCTCCCTCTCTCTCAGGTCTCTCCTTCTCACCCTCTCTCCCTCCTCTCTCTCAAGTATCTCCATCCTACCCCATCTTCCTCTCTCTTTATCAAGTTTCCCCCTCCTACACCCTCTCCCTCTCACAGTGACTCCCTCTATCTCTCTTCCACTCCCTCCCTCTCTCCCTCCCTCTCTCTCTATCTCCCTCTCCCTATACCTCTCTCTCAAGTATGTCCCTCCCACCACCTCTCCCTCTCTCTCTCTCAAGTAGAGGGTTTAGGGATTAAGGGCTAAGGGTTGACAGTTGAGGGTTGAGGGATTAAGACATTATGGGGGTTGAGGGATTAGGGTATAAGGGTTAAAGGTTTAGGGTTGAGGGATTAAGAGGCTATAGGGTTTGATGGATTATAGTTTAAGGGTTGAGGGATTAATATTTGTAGAGGGGTTGATGGATTAGGGTTTAAGGGTTGAGTGTTGATGGATTAAGAGGGTATAGGGTTTGAGGAATTAGGGTTTAAGGGTTGAGGGTTGAGGGGTTGAGGGATTAAGAGGGTATAGGGATTGAGGGATTAGGGTTTAAGGGTTGAGAGATTAAGAGGTATAGGGGTTGAGGGATTAGGTTTTAAGGGTTGAGGGTTGAGGGATTAAGACGGTATGGGGGTTGAGGGATTAGGGTTTAAGGGTTGGAGGGTCGAGGGTTGGAGGGATTAAGAGGGCATAGGGTTGAGGGATTAGGCTGAAGGTCGACACTACCAGGGATTAAGAGGGGTATGGGGTCAGGGTTAGGGCTTAAGGGTTAAGGGTTGAGGGATTAAGAGGGTATATCAGTTAAGGGATTAGGGTTTAAGGGTTAAGGGTTGAGGGCTGAGGGATTAAGAGGGTATGGAGGTTGAGGGATTAGGGTTTAGGGGTTAAGGGTTGTGGGTTGAAAGGGTATAGTGGTTGAGGGATTAGGGTTTAAGGGTTGAGGGTTAACGGTTAAGGGATTAAGATTGTAGAGGGGTTTAGGGATTAGGGTTTAAGGGTTGAGGGTTGAGGTTTGTGGGATTAAGAGGGTATAGGGGTTGAGGGATTAGGGTTTAAGGGTTGAGGGATTAAGATTGTAGAGGGGTTGATGGATTAGGGTTTGAGGGTTAAGGGTTGAGGGTTGAGGGTTGAGGGATTAAAAGGGTATAGGGGTTAAGGGATTAGGGTTGAACGGTTGAGGGATTAAGACGGTATGGGGGTTGAGGGATTAGGGTTTAAGGGTTAAGGTTTGAAGGTTGAAGGACTAGGAGGCTATAGGGGCTAAGGGATTAGGGTTTTAAGGGTTGAGGGTTGAGGTTTGAGGGATTAAGAGGGCATAGGGGTTGAGGGATTAAGAGGGTATGGGGGTTGAGGGACTAGTGTTGAAGGGTTAAGGGTTGAGGGTTGAGGGATTAAGAGGGTATAGCGGTTGAGGGATTAGGGTTTAAGGGTTGAGGGTTGAGGGTTGAGGGTTGAGGGATTAAGAGGGTATGGGGGTTGAGGGATTAGGGTTTAAGAGTTAAGGGTTGTGGGTTGAGAGGGTATAAGGGTTGAGGGATTAGGGTTTAAGGGTTAAGGGTTAAGGTTTGAGGGATTAGGAGGGTTTAAGGGTTTAGGGGTTGAGGGATTAGGGTTTAAGGGTTGAGGGTTGAGGGTTGAGGGATTAAGAGGGTACAGGGGTTGAGTGATTAAGAGGGTATGGGGGTTTAGGGATTAGGGTTTAAGGGTTAAGGGTTGAGGGTTGAGGGATTAGGAGGGTATAGGGGTTGAGGGACTAGGGTTTAAGGGTTGAGGTTTGAGGGTTGAGGGATTAAGAGGGTATAGAGGTTGAGGGATTAGGGTTTAAGGGTTGAGGGTTGAGGTATTAAGAGGGTATGGGGGTTGAGGGATTAGGTTTTAAGGGTTAAGGGTTGAGGGTTGAGGGATTAAGAGGGTATAGCGGTTGAGGGATTACGGTTTAAGGGTTGAGGGTTGAGGGCTAAGGGATTAAAAGGGTATGGAGGTTGAGGGATTAGGTTTTAAGGGTTAAGGGTTGAGGGTTGAGAGGGTATAGGGGTTGAGGGATTAGGGTTTAAGGGTTGAGGGATTAAGATTGCAGAGGGGTTGAGGGATTAGGGTTTAAGGGTTGAGGGTTGAGGGTTGAGGGAGTACAAAGGTATAGGGGGTTGATAGATTAGGGTTTAAGGGTAGAGAGTAGAGGGATTGAGTGATTAAGAGGGTATAGGGGTTGAGGTATTAGGGTTTAAGGGTAGAGGGTAGAGAGGTTCAAGCATTAAGAGGGTATAGGGGTTGAGGTATTAGGGTTTAAGGGTAGAGGGTAGAGGGGTTCAAGCATTAAGAGGGTATAGGGGTTGAGGGATTATGGTTTAAGGGTTAAGGGTTAAGGGTTGAGGGTTGAGAGGGTATATGGGTTGAGGGATTAGGGTTTAAGGGTTGAGGGTTAAGGGTTGAGGGATTAAGATTGTAGAGGGGTTTAGGTATTAGGGTTTCAGGGTTGAGGGTTGAGGGATTAAGAGGGTATAGGGTTTATGGGATTAGGGTTGAAGTGTTGAGGGTGGATGGATTAAGAGGGTATGGGGGTTGAGCAGGGATAACTTTAGTGGTGAATCTTCACCAATTGGAAAACTCTAGGAATTAGGTAAATTCAAATTGGCGAATTCTAGGTATCTAGCCAGGTGTTCAAATCGCTCGGATTTCATGAACTATCGGTCCAATGCATGTCCATTCGCCAGTAGTTTTTTTTTACAGGGCATGTTTAGGCAAAATATTCGCCATAACAGGCTATGCGTTCCCAATGGATCGATCAATATTTTCTCTTGGAATCCCGAGGAGCATGTCATAAAACACCAACATATTCGCCAATACTATTAAAACAACATTATATGAGGACCCATTTTTCCAATTAAAATTTACAAATAGTTGGTTGAGAAGCCCCATTCGCCAATTAAAATTTATAAATAGTTGCTTATGAGGACCTATTTCAACTTGAAAATTACAAGGTATCGTTGTATAAGCAATTAGGATTTTCCAAATTTTTAACATACCATTTAAAAATCCCACTGAATTCACCAAATATGAATTGATATAAATACAATTGAAACTGTTATTTGTTCTTACACATTTTGTTTTGTTCTGAGGTTCTACTTCTCAATTCATAAGTAAGCGAAACTCAAAAACATAGACTCAAAGGTGAGTGATCATTTCTTCATACTGTTATTAGTTATTAGTTATAATAATAAGATTTCTTTATCTATTTTCCATTCTTGCTTCAGTCTTAAACATGATTTTGAATAGGGAATGGGATCTATATTCTCTGTCAGTCTATCCTTCTTAAACAAGAAGACATTTTTTTCCAAATTTTATTTGAAGTGAGATATCAATATGTCGAGCAACAACTGTAAGGGTAAGAGACTAGGAGGCCATCAAAATGCCCAAAATGTGGAGGTACCATACAGTCTTACTTTGGAATTGGAAAAGCTTCTAATCCATCAGATCAAGGTGGAGCTACACCATCAACTCTTCCACCAAATATTATTGAAGATGGCAATGACAATACCTCACTGCCATAGGAAGGTCAAGGTGAGATTATCATTGTGTTAAATCAAAATGTATCAAATGAGGATGGCAATACCGCATAAGATGTTCCAAGGGATACCCTGGATAACTAGAATGAGATAATTGACTTGGATGAGGATGACATTGGTAGCAAGAAAAGAAAAGGAAAAGAAAAATTGGGGCGTGAGTGGGAAATGACAAGGAATTTTCAAATTGGTTGGTTTTCGAAGTACCCATTCCTTGAAGTAGTAGGGGTATCAAACAAAAATGATATTGAAATGGAAAAAGAGGTCAAATGTAAGATTTGTAGTTGGAAATGTGGAAGAGACAAGAGGATGTAGCTAAAGCTTGAAACTATAGAAAAGCATATCAATAAATTTTACGAAAAACAAATCATAGAAGGAAAGGAACAATCAATCGTACGATGGAAATTAAAGGAATAATGTCTTCATGTTAAGTATGTCATAGATTATGGAGAGAATAACCATAGAATGTTGAAGATTAAAAAATGTGAAGGTACACTTGAGGCTCATTTTAAAAAAGCCATGGCAGCAGCAAATCTATCAAAAACTATTCAGATGAGTGTTGTTTTTTATATTTTGTCCAGGGCTGTCCTATGAGAAACTACCTAGAATATTTTGATTTATTATCTTATTTGATTGTTCCCAACTTTCCCTTCTCACATTGGTCAATAAACATTGGATGGGAATGGGCGAACTATCTTGCTGCAATGGACAATAAAGATTTAAAGGAGAAATTAAAAGAGTCAAATTTCATTGCATTATCTTTAGATGAAGTTACTGCGATAGACAATACTTCTTGGGTTTGTATGCATTTGTATACTATAGAACAACATGTTCACCAAGCTCATCTTCTTTGTGTTCGTAAAATGAAGGAAAATTTAACATCCCAAAATCTATTTGAACTAGTCAAGAAATCTTTGAATGAAATTGTAGGTATGGATGAGTTGACATTTGCCAAAAAGTTGGTGTGTGTAGGAGTTGATGGAGTTGCAATGATCCAAGGTCAAAGGAACGGTCTTTGAATAAAGTTACAAACTACTTGTGCACCATACATGCTTGGCATTCACTGCATGGCCCATAGAATGAATTTAGCATTCAAAATTGTAAGCAAGTTTCCTACAGTATCAAAAGTTGAAAATCTAGTTCGCGAGATCCACGCATACTTCTACCGAATTCCCAAACATTTCCCTAAATTTCAACATTTTTCTGAGGGAATAACACCTGGAAACAAGCTTCTCAAGGATGTCGATACTAGATGGATCTCCCTACACGGACCAATGCAACGAGTTCTTTCAGAATATCAATCCTTGATTGGAGTGATGTATGAGCATCGTAGCACAATAGACAAAGCTCCTGACCTCTTACATAGGTTAAGTGATATAGAGACACTCTTGACTTTAGCTAGTTTTCTCCCCATGCTAGATGAGATGAACAATCTTGTGAAGAAAGCCCAAGATAGACCTATGTATATTTATGAATATCCCAATCTACGTAAACTTACATGCTTGGCCCTCGATCATCTATATCTAGATCTAACACAAGAAGGCACAAATTATTTGATGTGGCAGAAAATTACTGATTTGAATAATCTTGATAATCATTTATAGTTTAATGCAAGCGGGAACTTATGTATTTGTGTACATGGATATGAGATACCAATGTACCATTGTAGGGCAACCAAGCACTCTAGAAAATAAGTACCTATTAACGAGGAAGATTTTAATGACATTGTTAAATCTGTTAGTAATAATTTGAAGGAAATTGAAAAATATCTTTCCTCAGAGATTCGTGAAATGTTCCCTCGACATGAAATACTTGAATCCATGGGTATTGTGTATCCTCAATTTTGGGAAATTGAGATAACCCAAAATATTTTCATGATCAAGTAAAAATCTTGATTGAATAGTTTTTGAAAAAGGTAACATACAATGAGAAGACAATAGAAGGAATTTTAAATGAAAATAAGATTAGAAAGCAATGTGGGAGTTTTGCAATAGCTATGAGGGACCAGTATAATTCCATGGGCAAGGAGAAGGCCTTTGAACTAGGATCAATAAAAAAGGTTTGGACAAGCTTAGGTTAGAGTGAAATATTGTGTGGTTCGATGTCAGAATATTTAAAACTTGTTAATTTATGTCAGACAATGATATTGGGGTCGGTGGAGGATGAGAGAGTTTTCAGTACATTGGGGTTTTTGAAATCAAAGTTAAGAAACAAACTGGAAAATAATTTGGAAAATTGCTTGAGGATGAAAGGAACTATGTATAATGTCAAAAAAATTCCTTTTGATAGGGCACTCGCAATCTGGAGGCCCACATGTGAAAGAAGATGGACCGGGTTGTGCAACACAGGCTCTCCAATTCCAAGAGTCATCGGTACTAGTGGTAGTACTAGTGGCAGTGGCAATGGGACTAGGCCTGGGACAGATGACAATTATATTGAAATTGACACAAATCAAACAATGAATGTTGAATTTGAGACACAGGCTGAAGAAAGTGTAGAGCAGTCTAAGAATCAAGATGACTCTTTTACTTTATCTGAAGATGAGCATCAGTTTGAGGACCCTCCGTTTGGGAAATGGAAGAGAATTAGCAGGTTTTAGGTATTTTTACTGCACTTCATGAATCAATTTCCATTGTTCCAAAGTCCAAATTGTAGTTGATGATATTTTATATTGTATTCAATGAACATTGAAATTGTGAATCATTGCACTTCATGATATCTTATTTTATATTGCACTCAAGCACTGCATGAATCATATTCCAAATTGTAGTTGATGATTTTTTATATTGTATTCAAATAAATTGTGAATCATTGCACTTGAAGTTTAAGATATTTTATTTTATATTGCACTCCAAGTCTCCATGATATTTTATATTATATTGCACTTCATGAATCATATGCCAAAGTCAAACTGTAGTTGATGATATTTATAAATTATATAAAATTCAATACCATCGGCCTAACAATGCTTCATCGATAGAACCCCCATCATAGTCCCGTCGATGGCCCGATGAAAATAGCTCACAACATAGGATCGGTGTAACAATACTCTATCGGGCTGACTCCTAAGGTGCTCTCCCGATATACCGATAGATTCTTCAACAAAAGTAACCATGAATTATAATTTATGACCATGGGCATGAATTATCTTATTTTATCAATAATCACAAAAATATACCACTTTGATTTTATGAACAATGCAAATTGTAGAAATTTGTGTGACAAGATCCATATTATAGCCTACATTCACATTGCATCCATAAATATTAAACAAATTTGCAATTCCGTAGTGACGTATTCCTTCCCCCATTCCTAACAAAATTCAATACCATTAGCCTAACAATGCTTCATTGGCGGAACTCCCATCACAATCCCGCCGATGGCCCAATAAAAATAGCTCACAACCTAGTATTGGCGTAACAATACTCTATCGAGCTGACTCCTAAGGTGCTCTCTCGATATACCAATAGAGTCATCAATAAAAGTAACCATGAATTATAATTTATGACCATGGGCATGAATTATCTTATTTTATCAATAATCACAAAAATATACCACACTTTGATTTTATGAACAATGCAAATTGTAGGAATTTGTGTGACAAGATCCATATTATAGCCTACAAGTACATTCACATTGCATTTGCATCCATAAATATTAAAAAAATTTGAAATTCCATAGTGACGTAGTCCTTCCCCCATTCCTAACAAAATTCAATACCATCGGTGGAACCCCCATCACAATCCTATCGATGGCCCAATAAGAATAGCTCACAACCTAGTATCAGTGTAACAATACTCTATTGGGATGACTCCTAACTCCTAAGGTGCTCTCCTGATATATCTATAGAGTCAAGTTGTCAACAAAAGTAACCACTAAACCATGGCCCATGGGCATGAATTATCGAATGCATAAAGTATATCGAGGGAACTATGGTGCATCGGGGAAACATTATCTGCCATCCCACCGATAGAACACAGGATAGGTGTCCATCGGTGGAGAGGGTGGCTATCGGTGAAAGACTGGTGTGACATCCCAGGGCATCGTGTAGCTGTGCTACGATGCATTTATGAACTAGAATTAAAGTGAATTATATCACAATTTGATTGCATAGTTGTTACAAAATCCTAGAAGATTTCGCTTAGGGCAGAAGAAGAAAGGAAAAAACTTGGAGTTCTGATGCAACAAAGATTGGTGGACTGTGGAGGTGACTCGACAAGACTCACATAAGTACTTCAATTTCAGACCCAGTTGAGAAGCTATTTTACTCAAAAGCTTAAGATTTAAATAATGGAAGAGAGTATAGACAAACACAAAGCTAAAAAAAAGAAAACTGAAAAGCCTAAGAGACTCTTAAATGAAGACTTTATAGATCAATGTCCTAGGTCAGGGCCGAGACCCAAGAGGAGTGCTCAAACAAATCCTTCCATGGATCTATTATGGGACAAACAAAAGGGATTAGGGGATATTTGGACACCGCAATGAGGGTATGACCTCTTCATGTACCATTATAGAAAATAATTTAGGTTTCAACCAGTCTATAATCCATGGAGGTTGAACCTGGGAAGAATTGTGGTGCCTAATGTGTTTGTGAACATAGAGCTAATTAAAGCTCTTTCTATCATATATGAACCCAAGAAAATAACTATTCAGTCACATGGCGGGGGTGACATGCTTGTTATTTCTAGGTATCTCATTTCTAATGTATTTCAGTTAGAGTGTTCACTGAATTTATCATTCACGATCAAAGATCTCTTGATAGACTATCACCACATGGATACCAGCTATAAGGGATGGAAACTAACTTTGCATAGGCCCAAGGATGAAGGAGGCCAACTCGGGAGGTTCTCTAGTAGCGAAAACCCTCCTTTCCATGAAGATTTGTTCGAAGAGTATTTTCAATACACCTATTATTCAATTGGCCAGGTTTTGGGAGTAGAGGTTCCGCCTCTCATGTCGATTGCCCTAATGGTCTTAGCTGCAGACATACAAAGCAAGGATGCCAAGCCATTTGATTATGGTAGCTACTTGGCCAATGCCCTACATTGAGGGCTTGAAAAGATTAAAAAATAATAGTGATAATATTAATTTTGAACACTATTCTTTGCTTATGCATTTGCTATTTTACGAGGGACAAGTCAGAGGGGTCTAGAGTGAAGAATTAAGGATAAAAGTGAAGAATTAAGGATAAAAGATACAGATGAAAATGGAGATTTTAAACCTGTACAAATATGGACTTCATTATGGGATAGCTGATTTGGTAGGTCTCATTACCTTTATTTTGAAGATTTTTTTGTAAAACCATTGATAAAGTTGTTGGGGTATCCGTGCAATTATAACCTATCCCAAAAAGTACAAATATTTGTAAGACCAAAGGAAAGTGACCGGAGAAATAAATTGAATCATAACTGGGGAGACTGGTATCCTTTCCCTGATTGTACAATGATAAGGGTTTATGGGTTCGAAGGGGATCCACACTTGATGCCATGAGTAGTTCCTAACTGAATTTATTTTTTAGAAATTGTGAGCCAATTGGAAAAATATGATTCCAAACACCTCAAAGGACATAGAAAAAAATCAATTATGCCCAGCACCTTATGTTTTGGAGGCTTTATAGTGGTTCCATTGAAGGATATGGAGAAATTGATGGTAAATGAGCACAGTACAACCTACCTCTAGGTGATCTAAGGAAACAATTTGATGCATAAGGGTTTATTCACAAGGTGAGATTATCACAGGGGTTATCAGGGTATGAACATTTTTTCTCAATCAAAGATGTCATAAGAAACTATGATGAGGCTTCCACCAAGGAAAGAATGGCTACCTATAACATGATCATGCTTGCAAAGGAATGGAAAAGGAAAAATGTCCCATCTTATTCAAAGGCATTTGGTGAGATACAAAATCCTTTAACAAGAATTGAGCAACTCATCGCTCATTTCAATGAACTCGTAAAGGATGTTCCCCTAGTTATTTTTGATGCACCTCATGCAACCTATTTAGGAGTACAAGCTAAAGACATAGAGCCCTTGGATTACATACCTTCATAGCCTACTCCTGAGTTATTTTTTTCTGTAGATACTGATATAAGTGAAGAAGAGCAGGGTGATGAAGAGGGTGAGCAGGTCAAACAAATCAGTGCTCCTATGATTGCATAGTACAAGCCCCCTCAAGAGTAGAATATTGTAAGATTTGAGGCATCAAATGAACTATCTGATGATGTCAGGGTTAGGGCTAGACAACAGTTTATTTCTGATTGTGATTTTTTTAAATCTTCTGAATTTAAATCATTTGTTTATGAATATAAAGGTATAAAAATGAGACAACAGATATAGGATATCACTCCTGAACATGAGGCAATCGCTCCGGAGGAATTGAAAAGGGAGGTAGAAAAGGAAATGGAGTCCATTACTCCTGAAAGAGGTAGGGAATTACTTCAAGAATCTAGAGTGTTGCTCCTTCCAGGGTGGGATATTATCTCTTCAATTGTATTTGATAGCTTTAGAAAAAGAGGGGATACGACAATGAACTTAATAGAAGAAGCAAATGATAAAATGTATTCAAGATTTGGGTACAATCGAGATGAGGCCACCTTGCTTATTTGGTCACTGTATCTCCATGATAAAAGACCTGCTATAATTAGTAATCCAAACCAAATTTTTTTTCATCTCTTGGTTCAACAAGTAGTGGATACCAACCCTATGGAGACAACATAATTGAACATAAATGTGGCAAAATTTACCAAAGCACAGATCGAAAAATTGATTAAGGAAAATGACAAACTGAAGAAGGAGCTAGAAAATCAGAGAGAGAAAACATCTTCCTCCTCTACATCAGAGTTGTACTCCCCATGGCTTGAAAAAGGTAAGAGAGTTCTTGATGCATTGGCTGATGTAGCCTACTGGAAGAATTTCCATCTGAAATCCTAGGGGAAATGCAAAGAATTGGAGAAAGAACTGAAAACCATCAAATATAACACTGTATCTAAAATGATAAAAGAAAGGTTCAATAAAATGATGAAATGTGTTATTGAATATTGGGAAGTATTCAAACAAACATGCATTGCATTGGTGGAGAATGAACGATTGCAGCCTAGAATGATGGAGAAAAAAAAGGAGCTCGTAGATAAGAATGTCATGAAAGGATAAATATTTCTGACATATAACAAGTTGGTAGAATCACATAATGGATATCATAATAGTCTTAGGCAATATTTTGACTGCTTTGATTCAGTCCCACTCCCGACACTTCATTTTGGCATTGGAAATTTGCGAGAATATGATTATTGGAAGGAAGAGCTTGTTGGGCTTCTAACTGTTGCATTGCAAGAAATAAATGATGAGGTTATGGTTTTACAAAACACTCATAAGCAACTCCAAAAAATAATGTCTATGGAATATGATATGAAAGAGGTGATCTCTAACATGGACATCTATGTTGAATAGGAGTACATCCATCACCTCTCTGCAGTCAATCTGTTTATTAGCCAAACTATAGATGTGTCAAAATCGGATCCATCGGGACAACCATTAGATTCAGATGAAGAACACCAGCCGACAACATGATGAGTTCCCTATCATGGAGTAGAATCCTTGAACAAATCTTAGGTGGTCAGTGGTCATGGGCTTCTACTTGGAGATTAACAGATCGGTGCATTCACCTGCGACATTGTTTTATTTATAATTTCAGTTATGTTTAGTTGTCAAATGTCATGACTTTTTACAAGGGGTTTGTAGCTTGTTGCCTCTCATATATAAGAGAGATCAAGACCCCAATAGGATATCAATGGATCATCACATCATTTTTAATTAGACTTTAGAGTAGAAAATAGTAAGAAGATAGATAATAGATTGCACCAATTCACCCATCCATCTCATATCATAGACTATTTTTATAATGCATATCATTTGAACTTTGAAGATCAATACAATGGAGAAGGTTACATATATTTACTTATTTTCTTTCGAGTGTTCAACTATTATGGATTCATATGCTTATAATTTATTAACTTATTTGGTTGTCTCCAAAGTGGTTGTTTATGTTATTCAAATTGAGTGTGTGGAAGTACATTTAATTTGTCAGTACATTGAATTTGAATTCTTCAGGAATAGGGGTTGTGACCATGGGGTTTTAGATTTATTTATGGACATGATCATTGATCAAGTAGCAATGTGGGCCACAAAATGGATCTTGTCACACAAATCTCTACAATTTTTGCTAATCATAAAATCAAATGTAGTGTATTTTTGCAGTATGTGGGATGTGGGTGAGGTGTAAGTTGGTGGATACTGATCAGGATGTTTAGTCAAAACATAACAAAAGCTAATAGTTCAACATCCATAACTTAGAATCTCTACCAAGAAGTAAATATAATGATCTAACAGTTCAACATCCATAACTTGGAAGCTCTACCAAGAAGTAAATATAATGAGCTAATAGTTCATCACTAGTTCAAATGATAAAAATAAATAATACAGAATCCAGATAATTGAACATCATCACATTACTGAAGTCTAAATTTGAGCTTTTTAATTGAATTTCACATGAAGGAGTACATATTGGCATTGGAAATGCAAAATCTTGCCAATGCCCAAAGACAAATCTGCATAGAGCTGAGTTGGAACTTTGAAACTCATATTATCAAAGATTAAAAATAATAAATCAAGTCATTGTATCACCTTTTCTAGCAACTTCCACTCTTCACGTGGTGGAATTGCCATTTGCTCTAACTGATGTTGTTTGACTTGAAGTTTTGTTAACATTTCATGATTGTTATTAGAAATGGAACCTATCTTGAATTCTTCAGTCAATTTTGCATTCAAGGTTATTAGTGTTCTGATGGAATCCAAATAGTTCACATTTGGGTTCTGAGGAAACTGGTCCAAATCAATCTTCCTTGCACCTTCCATCTTCTTTTTGAAACCATCATTTCCAATGAATCTCTCATTTGTGTCAAAAGCTTCTTGAAAACCAAGCTCTGTGAAGTTCCTTACCTTTTCATCCACCGCCTTCATCTTGTCTACAACCAAATACAAATATTCCTTTGTTCCACATATTCTCGAACACTTTTCAATGATAGATGACAACTTCATTGAGGTTTCAATCTGATTAGTAATCCCTTTTGACTTCATATCATTGTCACTGGCTTTGTAGACTGTTTGTAGAACTTGATTTGCAAATTTCTCTAATTCTAGCACCTTTTTGTTGTCCACTAAATATTTGTTGAGCTTCTTATAATGTTATCTAATAGCATCAATCAATTGAAACATGTCACACAAATGATCAAACCTCTGCATTATTTCATCCCAGATATTTTGTTTCATATGCCTCACTGTATCTCTACAAAATGCAGATAACTTATTTTGAGAAGACTTAATTTCTTCTTTTGCTTCCGTCAGCTTTGTCTCCAATCTTTCATTTATTTTTCTCTGTTTCTCCAATTTTTGTTCCCACTGTGCATTTCCATTCACAATGCTTAGTCTTATTTTTTCTGAAGTGGACTTTTCCTCATCATATTTCTTGTTACTCTCATCTAGCCTTCGCTTCAGGTCATTCACTTCTCTCTCATTTGATATATCCTCTTTGCTTGTTGATGTAGAGGCATATTTTATTATTCTTTTTTCTAATTCATTGCTCTTGTTATCTACTTCTTTCCTCTTTTCTTTCTCACTTGCTAGGTCTTCTTGTGACTTTTCTATTTGGGTCTACAACCTTTTCTTCTCTCTATCTTGCTTTAGCAATTATGTGTATACCAATTCATTGCTCTTCTTTGATACATTAATTTTGTTAATATTTTTCAAGCCAGAAAAATCCAATCGAAAATTGGTTACCTGGTATTCAGATCGATCCATTTGATTTGTTGGTTTGTTTTGAACTGTGGGAACAACAATTGTGTACTCCATGATTTATTTATTTGTGTCAAATGTGGGTAATACAATGGTTGTTGTAGGCTCTGAAGTTACAGCGGACCCACTCTCCATTAGTTGCTTCATTTCTTTTTTATTCAAGTCTGATTTCTTTCTAAACTCTTCAATGAAATCATAGCTTGGGGAGGCAGGAACAATGGAATTATTGAATGGTGAAGGAATAGGAGTACTTGCAGTTGCTAATGATGTCATAGCCACACTAACTGGAATTGGGAGAGTGTCTAGATTTAACTCCTTTGTGGTATTGGTGGATCCACTGATAGTGTGACTTGGACCTGTCAAAATCCTTTGCCTCTTTTGATTGCCTTGATCACCTGGTGTTTCTGTGGCATATTTTATTGTTTTCCTCTTAGTATTGTGTGTAATTTGTCGTTGTAGCACATGTTGACCACTACTAGTACTACTACCCATACCATCTCCACCAATGGCACTCCCAGTTGCACTAAGATGTCCACCAAGGGCATGTCCTAGTTGTGATTGTATCTGACCATGATGATGAGGATTAGAAGCTCTAACAAATTGATTTTGACTTGTATGCCCTTGGTTTACTTTTTTACCTCCAAGCCCAAGGCTAGATTTATTACATGTTTTTCTATGCTCAAAATTTGTTATTGTCCAATGACCTTGTCCTTTGGACCCCAAAGGACCACCTTCATAACCAATTTTTTCAAGAATGGCTGCTCCTGAAGTATATGTTGAAGCATATGCTTCTTTTGTGGCCTCACTTAAACCAGGTTTGTAATTGGCATGCCTTTTTTCTTTTTCTTCCCTATCAATATCATCATTAGATTCATCATCAGATTCATTACTTCCTTTGCTTCCATGGTGATCAAGATTCTCTATCTTCCATAATTTGCTAAAATCTTTATCTTCTTCGTTAGCTCCATACTCTGCAAGAGATCTTGGATCACCTAGGTCCTTCCTCATAGACCAAAAGGCAGTAATTTTTGATCGTGACCAATTTTTATCTATAACTTCCTTCTCTAGAGAACCTGGAATTTTTACTTTACTAGATGGTTTATCACTTTTTTCATAAATTTTTTTGTATGGCCTGATTGTCTTTCGGTGCAATGCCATAATTTCTGCTGACAATTGTTCATAATGAATACCATTCTCAGCAGCACTTTTCTCCATTGCTATTTTGACCTCATCCCAAGAATCCTTGTTTCTCAAGTTTTCAAGCAAGGGTTTACTTTGATGTACAATTCTATTTGCATCATTCCTAGTGGCCACAATCATTGATTTAATGATGTCACATGGATCATACTACTAGTGGCAGATAGCATCAAAGTCAAAAAAAATCAAAAGATTATGTGCCACACTAAATTCTTTTCTCTCGAATGTGAACCCTCCACATGAAAAAGGCAAAGAAGGAAATAAGGTCTTCTTTTGTTGACTGAGAAAGTGTATTTCATCAGCACTCTGCACCTACCTTACATATTCCAATGCAAAAACCCTTTTGGTCACATGTATTGGAAGTTTGTATGGTTATACTCCCGATCCATAAAATCTTAGCACAATATATTCTTCCATTAAGTACCGATCAGCCAATTCTATTTCTTTTCCTAGTTGCATGCAGTTTCTACATGACATAGGTAATCTAGGCATTGGAGTATTTGTAATTACTTGATGCAATGGAGCCAAAAAGTAGTCTACAAAATTATTGTAGTTCCTTCGAGAATCATGCATCCTTATCTCAGTGGTCCATTCATATACTAGAGCCATTTTATTTTCCTTTGCATTACTATAGGGTTGAATCTGAAGCTTGTTGGTCTGAAACATTTCTCTAAATTTGAATAGAAAAAGATAGCACAAGTAGGTTGTGAACCTAAATGTCTTCGTAGAACCTACTTTAATGATTAAAAATTGTTTATGCATGGATTCTATAATGTGCTAAGTATAATTATATTTGACATGTTCATCAACATAATGGATATTATATACCATTTCAAGGAGGCTTGCACCCACTTCCAAATTGCTATCTAGACCGAGGAAAAATGCTAGCATGGAAATAGTATCCTGAACCCATGGTTTAAAAATACCCAAATTATAAGGAGGCTTATGATCACCTTTCAATTTGTTTCTATCCTTAACTATTTTACTTAAGAAATCATTTTTCAGCCTTTCTTCCACTGCTTCATAATCACTAGCAAGCTTTTCTAGGTCAATGTGGTGGTTTCCAAATTCTACGGTTGTAAACCCCAACACTTTTCCAAGTTCTTTTGCATTAATGGATAACGATTCTTCGTGGTTATCTTTATTAACAATTGCTCTTTTCTTATCATCATAATTTTCGGCACAGACCATGATAAATTCTGGGCAAGGGAAAACTTCATGTAACATCATGCGCCCTAATCCAGTTACCCACAGTGCACTGATACTATCAACTTGTGTTTTCTTTGCAGCCTTATTCTGAGATGAAAATATAAGTTTTGAGGTACTCCTACCATAGATTTCAGGATCAGAAATATCATGGTACCCAATGGTGAAACCTAGGGTTTTAAGCAATTCAGCATAATGTATTTTTTTATCAGACATTGCTCTAGTGGTACTGGTGGTAGACATGCTTATACAAATGTGAAGTTGTGAAATTTGAATTCCCTAATAAGTAATACCTATTAGTCCTCCTTAATTTTAATGAATTCTTGAGTCTCTAAACCCACACTTCAAACTTTGAAAAAATAAGATTTTAAGAAATGTCAAACGATGAAATGAAGTTGTAGGAATTCTTTCACTTACACAGATTATGAGTCCTGACTCTTGAAAAATGGAATGGCGTTGTTGGAAGTGGAACTGTGGAATCCAAAATAGTGTGGTGCACTACAATGAGCAATTTGAAGAGTGAAGACTTTAAAAATCACTATACAATTTCAATGTGCAAAGTGTTTTAAATGCTTTTTTTCTCGTAATTGGAATGTTAAAGTGAATGAAACGTCTTAGGATTTAGGTCTACAAGACTACAAGTTGAAAATTATTAATCGTTGATCTTTCTAAATATAACAATTATAGGGTGATTCTGGAGGTTTAAGTTGGGAAGCCCATCGCTCTGTGCATTTCATTACGGAATGCAACTACAACCATACATCAAATGTTCATCCAACGGTTGAAACTTGAGTAATTTATGATATTATCTTTAAAGTTTAAAAATAAACATTAATCACTTGATAGTTAACACTTAGTAGTACAAAGTGCTTTAAATGCTTTGTTTCTCGAAATTGGAAAATTAAAGTGAATGACACGTCTTAAGTCTACAAGTTGCAAATTTTTAACCGTTGATCTTTCTAAATCTAACAGTTATAGGGTGATTGTAGAGGTTTAAGTTGGGAAGCCCATCGCTCTATGCATTTCATTATGGAATGCAAATACAACCATACATCAAATGTTCATCCAACTGTTGAAACTTGAATAATTTATGATATTAACTTTAAAGTTTAAAAATAAACATTAATCACTTGATAGTTGACAGTGACACTTAGTAGTACAAAGTGCTTTAAATGCTTTGTTTCTCGAAATTGGAACATTAAAGTGAATGAAACTTCTTAGGTCTACAAGTTGAAAATTCTTAATCTTAACTGTTGATCTTTCTAAATCTAATGGTTATAGGGTGATTCTAAAGGTTTAAGTTGGGAAGCCCATTGCTCTATTCATTTCATTATGGAATGTAACTACAACCATACATCAAATGGTCATCCAAGGGTTGAAACTTGAGTAATTTATGATATTAACTAAAAAAAATAAACATGACACATGTGTTTTAAATTTAATACCATAGGCATCAACCTAACAATGCTTTATCGATGGAACCCCCATCACAGCCCCCCCGATGGCCCGAAGGCGAAGACTCATAACTCATAAGGTGCACTCCCCGATATACTGATAGAGTCAAAAAAAGTAAGCACATCATTGTAACACATAAACATCGGTGGAACGAATGATTGCATTCCCCCGATGGCCCGATATAACCATGAATTATCAAGTGCATATTGCATAAAGTATATTACTTAATTTCTCAAAAGAAAAAAACTGATTTGAATATATTGAATTATTAATAGACACTGAAGTTCCGAACTCAGAAAACAACTCTTTACTCTTAAGCATAAATGAATAACGAAGATTCAAGGAATCAAGAATAACACAACACAACCATTTATTTTATTGCAACTGAATTTCAATGTCGCATTATTACATATCTTTTTACAGATGAGTAGCACTGTAGCTCCTATTTTTTATAAATAACATATGTCAGTGTGTCACTTTAGTACTTTACATAGACAAAATTTAATAGTTTATTCCAAGTTTTTTCTTGTTACAATGGATTACAGATTGATTCCAATTTCCAAGCTTCTGCTGCTAAAAACTTACTATAAATGTAAATCTAAAAATAAATGCATGATTCCAAGCTTCTTCTGGTGACAGCGTAATACAAATGTGGCTCTGAAAATAAATTTAGGATTCCAAGCTTCTACTGGTGGATTTTCCAACCATGCTAGGGAAAGGGGATTCTAATCAGTCTTGGGGAAATGGGAGTCATGAAGATAAAAAATGTACTTATCCCCTTTGAGAAACAGAGCCATGTTGGGAAAATGGGAGCTATTAGACTACAAGAGGAGAAGCAAATATGCTTCCATCTTTTGCATACAACTTCCATGCATAGGTATAGCACTTACCTCAATCAGAGCTCCTCATCCTGGTTCAAAACCCGTCTAAGAAGTTAGGTTAACTAAATCAACTTCTTTCCAATTCCAACCATTCTGGACTTGAAGGAAATTCGTCTTTTACTGATTACTCTGTAACTACATAACTGTAGGTAGGAGAATTTATAGTATCCCCAATACTGCATCATCTTCTTTGTGAATCCTTATTAACCCTAGAAAATAAAAACCCTTATGGCACTATCTACTATTCACTGAATCACTATCCCTATTTATGGGCCACCAGTGCCGCTACTAGGCTGTATAATTAAAATGTTTAATTTGATTGAAATCTGGCTACATGTCAACATGAACTGTACCTCAAGCTGACAAGTTGTCAAAATCATTCAAAATTCAAATGATATGAAATCATTACAAATATTGTTTCATTAAAGCTATGATTTGTCCAATAAATTGCTTCGGATTTTTATATCACATATGGCATTAATCATTGCCACTGCCTGCACTAGCAGTATGACAACCACACTTTCTTCAAAAAGATTGAGAATTTCAATTAAATGAAATGTACTATTTCGAGGCATTGAAAAGACAGAATGAGTGATGAGCAATGAGTCTTGATCTCGCCACATTTCCACATCTAACGGTTATAGTGTTATTTCAGAGGTTTCAAATCGCAAGGCTAGTGCTTTAGATATTTACTTCTGAAATGCAACTATAGTCATCCATCGAACATTCATTGAATGACCCCTATGATTTTTCATTGGCATATCTATTTATTTTTCCACTGTATTTTTTTATTATTTTGAGATTCTTTTTAATTCGGCAATGAAAATATATTTTTTGCTTTGAAAAAAGGTTTTAATTGCCAATGGAGAAAAAATTCTGGTTTGAAAAATGGTTTTAATTGCCAATGAAAAATATTTTATTCTATTAAAAAAATTTGCAATTCGCCAAGATTTTCCATGAACTTCCAAGGATTATAAAATATTCGACAATTGGGATTAATTTTTTCTCCCATAAAACGTAAAAAATCGCCAGTAAAATTAATATTTTTCATCGGGAAGTATACAAGATTCACCAAGATTTTACACCTACGCTAAAGGGGGGGCATTTCTTAAAGTTTTCCCTAGGGTTGAGGGATTAGGGTTTAAGGGTTAAGGGTTGAGAGTTGATAGATTAAGAGGGTATGGGGGTTGAGGGATTAGGGTTTAAGGGTTAAGGGTTGAGGGTTGAGGGATTAAGAGGGTATAGGGGTCAAGGGATTAGGGTTTAAAGGTAGAGAGTAGAGGGTTTGAGGCATTAAGAGGGTAGGGGTTGAGGGATTAGGGTTTAAGGGTTGAGGGATTAATATTGTAGAGGGCTTGAGGGATTAAGAGTTTATGGGGGTTTATGGATTAGGGATTAAGGGTTAATGGTATAGGGTTTACAGTTTAAGGGTCCCATTCCCTCTCTCTCACACTCTCTCTCTCAAGTCTTCCCCCCCACCATAACTGAATAAATTATTTCCCTCTCAAGTCTCTCTCTCTTGGGTCTCACTCCCTCCCATGCTATCTAGACTAATATGTGTCACTCCAATGCCCTCTCTCACAATCCCTCTCTATCAGGCGTCACTTACCTCCCAACCTACTCTCTTAGGTCTCTCCTTCCCACCCCCTCTCTCCACTTTGACTCCCTCTTCTTCTCTCTCAAGTGTCTCCCTCCCACCCTCTCTCCCTCTCTCTCTCTCTTAGGTTTCTCCCTCCCACCCCCTCTCCCTCCCTCTCCCTCTCTCTCTCAAGTATCTCCCTCCTACCCCCTCTCTCTCTCTCCCACTCCCTCTCTCTCTCACTCCCTCTATCTCTCTCCCTCCCTCTCTCAGGTCTCTCCTATTGAAAACAACATATTTGGCACTCGCCAAATTTGGAGAGCACCAAATGTGTTTTACCTTGAAACGGTAAAATAAGGGTTGGCCCCATGATTCAGGCCCACATTCTCCTATATTTGTCTGGTTCAATGCTTTATCCGAGTCAGAATTGCCTTTTTTTATGCAGTTGACTTCATATTGTACCAATCTGTGCTTGATCCATCACCTTTTTACCACCAATTTACATGGTAGACAACATAGAAGAAGACATTTGGAATTTTCTACATCATTTTACATTATCTGAGGTAATATATTCATTTTGGTAATATTGAAATGTTTATATTTAGTATATTTGTTTGTTTTTGACAATATAAACTAAATTTACTTAATGATTTTATTAATCATAACAATGGGACATATAATTCACCATTGAATTAGATGGGATTTGCATAAAAAAGTTCAATTTTTATGAGTTTGAAGAACAACAAAATTAAAAATATGGCATTTACTTAACATAAATTTACTTATGAATTCTATTTGCATTTCTTATAGTAGTCCATTTCCAGCATGGCTAGTGGAATTCACTCTATTTCATTTTTTTTTCAGCTAATTTGGAAAACTTTTATTTTCATTTAATTTGGAAAACCTAATAGCTTTCATCAATGTTAATGCAAGTGTCCATTAATTTTTTTGTTCCATAAAAAATTCACCTTCATCACATGTGCTTAGATAAATTCAAGTGAGTTGACATAGTTGTTAATGCAAGTTTCCATTCATTCATACCATTTACCTTTCTAATAAATTAAAAAATCAGAAATTTTGTGCAATTGAGAATGCTTATTGTCTTTCTAAGCTACCTCATTTCCAAAGAAATAGTGAATAATTATAAGATATAGTATCACAAACCCTTCTTTGAATTCATATTCTTCATGACTTCATTGAAAATCAAAATTTGGTTGTGAGAAAAATAAACACAAGATTCTCTAGTGTTCATTTAAGTGGAAACAACTTATACCCTAGGTTTGTGATGCAAAGCAGGGAGAAAAAACCTTCAACAATCATAATTAGATCAGTTTCAAACAATCTTCAAACTCAAAAACCTCAATTCAATGTGGAATTGACCAATTCACATTCACTTCCTTTTAGCATTCACAATAGAGAAAAAATTTCATATCTTATCATATCTTAGTCACTAGAACCCTCTCTAATGCATCTAAACACTAAACCCTTTCTTTAGGCCTTTCTATTCTTGAAACAAGGAGGGTTTATTCAAAATCAATGTTCCAGGCCTCTGGTGTAGGAGCACCTTGTAAGATCAATTTTGTAAAAAAATCATCTTTAGTGAGCATGGTCAAATGCTATATCTTTAGTTAATGTTGAGTATATTGTGTTTAGTAAGGTCAATTAGACCATTTTATAATGTATTTGGAGCTAAGGGAGTTCAGTTGTGTCATAGCTTGCAATTTGGCTAAATGTGCTAAGAAAAGTTGCTAAAAGATGCAAAAGTTGCAGAGTTCAAGGGAGTTGGAATGAAATAAAAATATGTATAATAACCTTCAATTCCTTGAAGGAGAGGTTGTTGGTTGATTTGTACCCCATTTTTTTATCAAGAAGAACATTATTTTCTAAAAATTTATCGGTTTCTCTCACTTTTCTTGTTGTTGTATGGCCTGTACGAACTCTAAGATGATATGAAACTAGTTGGATGTTTTAGATTAATGAATTATCTTTAATTTTCACCTATTTATATGTTCTAACTCTTTGTATAGAAAAAGTTATATTTTTTTTACTGCTGCTACCTACTTTCATAGTGTTCTTGGATTGAAGGGTTTCATTATGTAATTCGACGCATTACACCTTTTCTGCCTACTATAACTTGTGGAATGGGTCGTCTAACTTTCAAAATACATGCCTAACCTATTTATAATGTTGTGGAGTCAAGGTTGGGTGTTTGGGATGATGTTCTAGGATGGTAGAAGGGTCTTTTCATGGTGAAAATTAGGGCTTCAAAAGGTGTTTTGACAAAATGTGGGAAGGAATATCCATGTAATGTATTACTCAGCATGTGTAGGGTCTGGTAAGTGTGTTTGGTGCTTTGTATGGGTCTAATAGGTCTGGGAGATAGGATTTTCATTAAAACCCCAAGTATTTTGCTTGAAATTAAGGGTTTGGTGTATTAGGGGTCTAGAGGTCTTGGACCTAGAAACAAATCAGGAAATTGGAGTTTTTGACACATAAAATACTACCGTTTAAGGATTTTGAGTGAATATGTAGTGTTTAAAAGGTACTCTCTTTGTAAATTAGGCCAATTGAATAGCCTTTTCCAAGGTGGGTCTATTGGAAGTCAATGTTGGTCCAAAGGATTTGATGTTGGGGTTTACCTATGTTTTATAACTTGCAAATGGGTATCTTAATCATCCCTAATTTTTTCAAGTGTTTTAGAAAATCTTGGTGAAAAGGCCCTTGAACTGGGTTACCTATGCTATAAGGGAAAGCTTGGTAGAAGTTTGGATTTTTAGTTGAACATCTGATTTTGCTTTGGAATCTAATTGATTCTCATTGATTTGTTGTATTGAATGGTTTCCACCCCTCTCTGCATCAAAAATGGTGTTTCTTGGTAAGTTAAGTGATCAAGTTGTGTGTAAGTCTATTAAGAGCCTTCCTCTAAATCTTTGAACAAGTTCATTGTGGATCCCTACATGTACTGCATCAGCCTCTAGGTACTTTGCCAACTCTTCAAACACACTCAAAATCCCTACTCTAATATCTAACCGTACAGACATCTAACTCCATGATGTATAAAAAATATTGTGTAGCATAGACATGTTTGATAATCCCAAACAACTCACTGCCTTCTTTCAAAAAATGCTTTCGTGTGTTTCATATTTAATGCAATGTAATCAGCTATATCAATATTTTCATAAAATGCATTACTTACTTTTGTTCTATGTGTGTTTGTGAACATGTAGCATTCAAGGTCATGCCGAGGAAATGACTAAAGCCTCTAACACCAGAAGAACGTGCAATTAAAAATTCAAGGAGAAGAGAATAAAAAACTGTAGCTCATGAAGTAAAGGAATTGCAGCCCATACAACCAAAAATTTCCATGCAATCTAAGAGAGATGTCAAATTGGAAAAACAAAGGGCACAAATGAGGAAAGTTCGTGGAAGGATAGGAATGGATACCAAAGTTGGGGGCACATCGTCAACCATAGATGAAGCTCAATGCACATCTCCAATTGAAGACACATCGACAACAACATGTGGTTTTCCAGGTACATCGGAAATTACATCTCGAATTGAAGAAACACCATCAAAAATATTTTGTTTTGAAAGTACATCAGCAAACACATCTCTATTTGAAGGCACTCCACAAACGAAATCTCAAGTTGGAGGTACAACATCGATTACATGTTAATCTCAAGGTATGTCATCAATTGCACCTTCAATTGAAGGTACACGATATATCCCTGATGTTGTTGACCTTCCCAATATTGACACAAATTTACATTTGAGAACTCCTCCTAGAGTTTTGCATAGAAAACCTACATTTTTTATTGATATTGATTCCAATGTTTTGAAATGGATGCCTAATAAGATTCCAAAATGTACATGTCAAATATATGCACAAAGGATGTGGAGTTTGTTTTTTGCAAAGCTAAGTGAGGGTGGAAGATGCCAACTATTTCTTGAAATGATGAGACAACTCAAATTTAGTCCCACCATGAAGGCTCTTGGGCTACGAGTTTTGAATGACTCAAGTGAAAATTCCATTGTAAATAACTTGATGAGTGCATACGAGAGCATGGGTTATACCTCATGCACGAAGGATAGTTGTACCACATGACATGTGATGACAACAACACTGTTAACCAGTCAAACAAGGAACAAGGTGAACCTTACAAAGGCAAGTAAGTCTTTGAAAATAAGTAGATCATCTCTAATGAGAGCCAAAGGAAGGCGTGAAGGAGTGGAGGATCCAAATAGTAATGAGTTATGGGAATTTTCAGGTAGAGTGCCACAAAAAGACACAAGAATTGCTCAAGGCTTGAGATCTGTAATTGTGAATTATTGGAAGGATAGCACAAGGACCTATCCTAATCAAAGAGATGTTGTAAGAAGGATAATTGGTAGTAAAAATTGTGAGCCACATCTAATGCATTATTTGGATACCACTCAAACCCAATTTTTTGCTGATTTTGTATAGAAGTTTCCTGAAATTAAAATATGTCAGAGGTATTTTGAAATGCTAAATCCTTTTTATGTCAAAATAAATCACACAGGCACTACTTTTTTTTGTAGGTTTCATATTGAGTTTTCTAACCATTATGATGTTTATCGATGTATATGTGTAGATATGCATACTGACAATGTTTTGCAGGAATGTAACATAATGCCTCCACCTAAATCGTCAAGGAAATTTTTGTCTTCCATTTTATGTGAAAGAGAGGATGGTCAATTTTTTTACAAAAAATCATGTTTGGATGGCACATGTGATCATTATGGTGGCATGCAACATTTTTCAAATTTCCAACACATGGCTAGTGCACACACAATTGGAGACAAAATTGTGGAATTTGGAAAATATAAGACAGTGGCATACAGTCTAAAAGATGGGAATGAAGAAAAGAAGTGTGAATTGGTTAGTGATAAGATTCCAATGTAACAGTTTATGGGAATTTTTCATGATCAGGTGGTCTATGATTGTGCAAGGCATACACACATAGCACAATGGTTGGACTCATAGTTCAAGTTATGCAAGGACACATTTCCACTTCGTCATATCGTTTCAATTGTCCACTTCGCTAAGAACTACACACTACAACCATAGAACGAGGTGCAATCACAGTACTAAAACTCCATGCAAGTTGCTATATTTGTGCTTATAGCATTCATTCATGCAAATGATAATACAAAGGAAAATAGGAAAGTATTGAGGGAGTATCACTTTTACATCAGTGATGATCGCACACATTCTATAGAGTTTGTGCAAGGTTGCTTTCATATTTTCTATGATGATCTGGCTAGCAGGGGCATATCATTTAGTCATCATATCATATGGTCAGATAATTGTACATTACAATTCAAGAACACTAGAATGTTTTATTGGTTGAGCAAGATGCATACAATTAGTGGTGTTCAGTATATGTGGAACTTCTCAAAGGTCGGGCATGGAAAGGGGGAGCATGATGGAGCAGGGGCATGTATCAAAAGAGTGCTAGTACAAGAAGAGTTAAAGTACACAAATGGTGTAAATTTGATAGATGCAAGATCAATTGTCCAGTAGTGCAATGGTGTAATGGGTCCAGTTAGTGAAGGTAATTCTTTAGTTCGTAGATTTTTTCATTTAGTATATGATACTAACATTGTAAAATATGAGGATTGTTGTACACTAACAAGATCGAGTGAGCTACACTCTTTTAGAAGATCCAATGCAGGTACATGGACTATCCATACAAGGAAGATGGCATGATTTTGTTATGGATGTATAGTTCAATCATGGAATTATTGTGAGTCAACAAAGTGGGTTGACAAATGGTTTGTAAGAAGTCTAACCCCACTTGACACTTATCAGCTCCTGACGGCTCTACAAATCATAGAGATGCAATCATCCATTGACTTTGATCATGTATCAGACCTACTAGAACCAGGTAATATATCTTACAATTTTTATTATGTTGCTTAGTTAATACATCTAAGAAGATGAACATATCAATGTAGTGCACGTTTATGTGGTGATTGCAGATGAAGACAATGAAGAGGGTACATATTATTACCTTTTCCATTGTATCGAGGCCAAAAATAAATTGGAGTTCCCAATTATAGATGGAGAAAATATAGAATATCCTACAGATTCGGTGGTTATTACTGGAACATGGCTTCAAAGGTATCCAATTAAGAATGTTGTAGTTTGGTTGTTTGAGGACTTCAACAAGCATCAGAAAATTATTCACTACTCGAACCTTGTCGTCACCACCAATGTTCATTTGATCAAATATAAGGGTAGGCCTGTGAGCAAGAACTTGTGGAAAGTGCGTGAGTCTGACCACGAGGCAATACTTGACACAATAAAGAGTAGAGCAGACCCAAATGGTTCCCTGGATTGATTTGTAAGTATGCACATTGAATTTGTAAAGTCATGTTATTGATCACTCTTTTGGACCAACACCTTGCAATAAGTCTTTTTCACCATTAGTGTTTGATGCCATATGCATTTACGACTACCATTGATCCTTTTCTGATTGTGACTATAGGTAATACTAAATTTTTTCAAAGTATATAAGAAAAGAACAACATTGGTTGGTGGTGCAAGTGTTCAGTGGTTTCAGAAACATCAGTTGTTGGTGCATTTTATGCTTGTCAATCTTCTCTTTCTTTTCCATCTCATAGATTTATCGGATTCTTATATGCTACATGTTTTATGTTAAGCCTCTTAGTGATATATTTGAAATTTATACGTAGGGTCATCGAGAGATGATAAAGTAGAGAAGGGGAACATCACCATTGTAGGACCTTCAATCGACCTCCTTATCTAGCATGCATGAAGGTGATACTTGGTCTAGTCAACTATATGACTAACATTATTTAGTTATTTCTCTTTTAATGATTTTTATGTGAGTCTATGTCTAAGATTGAGAGGCTTTTGCAGAATTTTTGTGGACCAAATTCCTATGATACTACACAACCAAAGAGAGGCTACTACCCATGTGTTTCATAGGGAATAGGGGATGTACATGTTTTGAACCATTTTGGAATGCAAATAACTAAGCTAGCTGAGGTGGAATGGAGAAATGAAACTGGGCAGCAACTCCTTTTGTTTCTTCTCAAATATAATATATTCCATGATCTATGCTGCAAATGGGAGGATTATTTCCCTGCATGTATTGATACAAGTATTGAAAAATGGGAAGATTTTCAAGATGTTCTTCCTTCACTATTTTAATATTTGTCATTGACTTAGTGTATTTTTTTATATAAAAAAATTATGAGAAATTAATACATACAAATGTGTATATTCCTTAATATATGCCTCAATTAAATGTGTATATTACATTTAAAATTTGTTGTAATGCTTCATGGTTTATATTTAAAGTTGTCTTCAAGGAAAAACATGTGCATTTATGAATAAGAATGAAATAATGTCTAATATAATTTTAGAAAAGCATATTTTATTGCCCCTACTGATGCACAGATGGTGGTAACCCAAGACACAAATTGACACAACTTCTCTCAAATATTCCAAGCAAGACATCAACTTTCAATTAACTCAGCCTTGTAAAATAGCATCAAACTCAATAAGGACCCTATAGAGGTTGTCAACATCCAAGAAATGATAATTAAATCAACTTTGAAGCAATCCCCAAGGCAGATTCATTGAATTCCTCAAAACTCGCCTTTTGTCAATCCTACCAAATTGGCAAGCTAGTGAGCTCACTGGCTTGCCAAATCCATAGGGTTGACAAGGTAGGGGCAGCGTATGCCTCATAGAAATTGATGCAACCTAGGTCATCTCTAATATACCTTAGGGTATGACATTCAACCAAACAAATACTATGGACCAATTTACAACACCACAAGGGGACCTAATGAGGTTGTTCCAAACAAGAACCATGATGTAGAGTGGATCAACCAAATAGGAGAGATGACACAACTTATCTCAAATATGCCCACTTGGACATCAATTCACCAAACTCACAATAGGGTAACCTTGCCACTTGACATGGGATTTTGGCCAATCAGATTGAGATAGAGGTTTAAACCAGATATGTTACCCAAAAACATGTTTCTCTTGACCACTCTAGGACATAACACCATAACTTGCACCTAAGGAATTCCATTTTCTCATCACTCTAGCCTTTAGGCCTCTTTTACCCTTAACCCTTATAGCACTGCCTGGTAGGATAGTCAAGACAAAAACCACATGCAAGCCTGTACCAGGCTCAAACCACTAAATTTGGACAATAAATGGATGCCCCTACAAAGTATCAAATCCTCCCTTCTTAATGACCAAATTTAAAGTCACAACAAGCCAAAAAGTAACATATAGTGGGTGGAAGGCTTAATATTGCATTTTAATGCACTCAAAACCCTTAAAATAGGGTATACATATTGAACCTCAGTAATTGGCTTATAAAATGCACAAAATCACTGGAAATCCAACCAAACTATAAATAAAATGGAGTTAAGTCTACTGCCCACCTAATTCTATCGAAAAGAGAGCACAATCGCTCGAAGATACATTCAACTGACTCGATCCCTTAAGGGTCCAAAGTGCAAAATCGAAACAATATTTGATAGGGTATTAATCATAAACCGTGGTGATTATGAAATCCCTATATGAACCTAAGAGATCATGTTGGGCACCTCTAGAATAGCCTCTCTCATTTTTTGCTATCTCGGAGGCATTTTCCTATGGTGGGAAATTTTCACTCGGGGAAAAAGCTATCAAATGCAAGTAGTTGAAAGTTGCAAAGTGGTGCAACTTTCATTCTACATCTCGTGTGACCAAATGGATTGTTCCAACGCATTCAGGTGGGTACGTTTATGCTAAGAATGGTCCTCTTTCACATCCAAACACACGAAATCGCTCTGAGCTACGTTCAATCGGATCGATCCCTTAAGGGTCCAAAGTGCAAAATGGCTGCGAACTTCAACATGCTAGTATTGAGACACCATGACACTTAAAAAATTATTGTCTGAGCCTATGGGATCATGTTGGGCCCCTCTACAATAACCTCTCTCGGTTTTTTCTATTTCGGAGGCATTTTCTTATGGTGGTGAATTTTCACTTGATGAAAAAGTTGTCAAATGCAGGTAGTTGAAAGTTGCAAAGTGGTGCAAATTTTTTTCTGCAGCTCGTGTGACCAAACAGATTGTTCCAACATGTCTGGGTAAGTACGTTTACAGTAGGCATTGTCCTCTTTTGTATCCAAACATACGAAATCGCTCTGAGCTACATTCAACCCAATCGATCCCTTAAGGGTCCAAAGGGCAAAATGGCAATGAACTTCAGCATGCTATTACTCAGACACCATGATTCTTAGAAAATTATTGCTTGATCCTACGAGATCATGTTGGGCCCCTCTATAATAACCTCTCTCAGTTTTCGCTATCTCAGAGGAATTTTCCTGTGGTGGTGAATTTTCACTTGGGCAAAAAGTTGTCAAATGCAAGTAGTTGAAAGTTGCAAAGTGGTGCAACTTTCATTTGTAGCTCGTGTCACCAAATGAATTATTCTAATGCATCTGGGTGGGTACGTTTATGCTAGGCATGGTCCTCATTTGCACCCAACCATGTGAAATCGCTCTGAGCTACATTCAACTGGATCAATCCCTTAAGGGTCCAAACTGCAAAATGGCTGTGAACTTCAGCATGCTAGTATTCAGACACCCTGATGCTTAGAAACTTTTCTTCTAATCCTATGGGATCATTTTGGGCCTCTCTACAATAACCTCTCTCAGTTTTTTCTATCTCAAAGGCATTTTCCTATGGTGGCAAATTTTAACCTGGGTAAAAAGTTGTCAAATGCAAGTAGTTGAAAGTTGCAAAGTGGTGCAACTTTCGTTCTGTAGCTCGTGTGACCAAACAGATTGTTCCAAAAATCCACATGGGTATTTTTATGCTATGTATGGTCCTCTTTCACACCCAAACATGCGGAATCACTTTGAGCTACATTCAATTGGATTGATCCCTTAAGGGTCCAAAGTGCAAAATGGTTACGAACTTCATCATGCTATTACTCGGACACCGTGATCCTTGGAAACTTTTGGTCTGATCCTACAAGATCAAATTAGGCCTCTCTACAATAACCTCTCTTGGTTTTCTCTATCTCGGAGACCTTTTCCCGTGGTGGTGAATTTTCACTTGCGGAAAAAGTTGTCAAATGCAAGTAGTAGAAAGTTGCTAAGTGGTGCAACTTTCGTTCTGTAGCTTGTGTGACCAAACGAACTGTTCCAATGCATATGAATAGGTATTTTTATGCTAGGAATGGTCCTCTTTTTCCCCCAAACATGCGGAATCGGTTTGAGCTATGTTAAACCCGATCGATCCCTTAAGGGTCCAAAGTGCAAAATGGTTGCAAACTTCAACATTCTATAAATCGGACACCATGACACTTAGAAAATTCTTGTCTAATCCTACAAGATTTTTTTGGTCCCATATATAATAACCTCTCTCAATTTTTTCTATCTCGGAGGCATTTTCTTGTGGTGGCAAGTTTTCACTTGGGGAAAAAGTTGTCAAATGCAAGTAGTTGAAAGTTGCAAAGTGGTGTAACTTTCGTTATGCAGCTCATGTGAACAAACAAACTATTCGAATGCATCCAAATAGGTATGTTTACACTAAGCATGGTCCTCTTTCACACCCAAACACATGGAATCACTTCGACCTATGTTCAACCAGATCGATCCCTTAAGGGTCCGAAGTGCAAAATTTCTATGAACTTCAACAGGCTATTAATCAGACACCATGATGCTTAGAAACTTATCATCTAATCCTATGAGATCATGTTGGGCCCCTCTACAATAACCTCTTTTTTTTTTCTATCTCTGAGGCCTTTTCCTGTGGTAGCAAATTTTCACTTGGGGAAAAAGTTGTCAAATGCAAGTAGTTGAAAGTTGGAAAGTGGTGCAACTTTCATTCTACAGCTTGTGTGACCAAATGAATTGTTCCAACACATCTGAATAGGTATTTTTATGCTAGGAATGGTCCTCTTTTATACCCAAACACGCAAAATCACTCTGAGCTACATTCAATCGGATCGATCCCTTAAGGGTCTGAAATGCAAAATGGTTGTGAACTTCAACATGCTCGTATTCAGACACCATGCTACTTATAAAATTCTCATATGATCCTATGGGATCACGTTGGGCCCCTCTACAATAACCTCTCTTGGTTTTTTCTATCTTGGAGGCCTTTTCCCGTGGTGGTGATTTCTCACTTAGGGAAAAAATTGTCAAATGCAAGTAGTTGAGTGTGTAAAAATGACTTTATAGGCATTATATCACCATGAGACCACATTTATTTGAGGCATCTTTTGAACTAGTTTACTGCCTTATCTATGGCTTGTCATGGCATTCCATCAACAAATTTATTTGATGCATTTTTTCAAACGGTTCACTGCCTTGTCTATGCTATTGCTTACTATTATGCTTTTGATATATTTTTTTGAAATATCCATAGCTTCTTCAAAATCACTTGTTTTAGGATTTTAGCCATAGAAACAAGGTAGTGAGTTTTTTGACAAGATGCTTTGGTAGACATGTATGAAAAATGTCGTAACATAGACAAGGTAGGGAACTATTTGAAAAAATACCTCAAAGAAATTTGGTCTCATAGAATGCCATGATAAGAAAATGCAATTGGCAGCTGCTCCTAGTTATTAGTTATGCAATGTGGAGAAATTGCATAACTTCTTAGGTTGAATTTGTACAAACTATATTGTAATTGAAATTTGGTCATCTATCAGCATCCACTTATTAGTTATGCAAAGTGAAGTAATGCTTTGAATTTGAAAGATGTGCAATGCAATGTAATCAACGATATGAATATAAACTACAAAAATCTATTTTTTACAATTCATTAGTTAAAATATTTATTTTATTTGCTCTCTATATCTCTATATGCTATGGAAATACCTTTCAATTTTTTAAAAGAAATGTTATCTTTTTTTGTACAAATTTTCCCTATTTTTTCACAAAGTATTATACTTTTGGTTTGTCAAAATTTCCCCCAAAAGATTTTTTCTACTATGCATAGGAAGCATGAAGCATATACGTGAATACAAACAATATAGGTGAAGTATACATGTGAATAAGTGAATCATACATGTGAATAAGTGAGGCACAAGTAATTGAAGCATTCCAAAGGATAGAAACCACCATGAATGGAGCTTATTTACACAATACCCTTTAGATGGGGCTTATTGAGCATTCAACAATAATTAATTAAGCATTAGATGTAAACAAAATCCATGCCTACAATATTCAAGCATACAACTTACATGATACACATGATAACATCATTCAAGAATGGAAGTAGCAAAATAAGAGTTTCTTTAATCAAAAATCCGAAAGGCTATACAATGATATATATTGATAAAATTATATACAATATATCCAAAAAATCCATATAGGCTTAGTAAAAAGGATCCATATGGACATAAAATATCACATATATATTGATAGTACAAAACATATGTTCCAAAATGCCACATAGGCATACAAAAAACAACACTAATACAAAGTCATTTCCCTCTAGGGGAAGGAAATAGATCCCATGCTACCTTCGAAATTTGGCTAGATGGCACGACTATTGCTTATCTTGTCTTTTGAACACACTCACTAGTCCTCCTCTCTTCACTCTGGACCTTCAACTGATATAATTAAAAGTAAACATGTTAACACATAGAAATTGAATTGTGGAATGGCATATAACAAAATATATAATCACTTACCACATACATATAGTCATCATGCACATTTACATCATCACCACATCCACGATCTGGAGTGACAACCACCTATAGCAACCATTAAGATAGAAATTAAACTACATAAAAGTATTGTGAAATTTTTCTAGAATAAACCATAAAAGAGAAAATATAATGTCAAATCGACTAATCTATTCCATACCTCTCTCAATGGATAAGAACTGGCTATTGCTATAGCAACTCCATTGTCCATCATGCCACCAACATCACTAGGGATATCTCTTGTCAACATCTGCAAATGAAACAATATCTCAGGTATCATGTTGATATAAAGACCAAGAGGGGATAATGGAACATAAGGTGAAATAAGAGAGGGTAATGGGATGGGAATAGAAGGGTGATGCAAAGAGGGGGCTCAAACTCATTCAAAGTGACAAATTTCATTCAAGAGACATCTAACAAGATTAAAATGGCCTATTAAAGTTATCCAAACAATCCTCCAAGCTTGAAAACAATCAGGAATCTAACTTCTCACTTTCACCCATGTAACCTAGCAATAGTGCAAACTCAGTTTTTGGCCTTTAACTCCCATGCTTTCCAAAAAAATTGACAATCAAAAGGTGGATTCAGATACCCATTTCAGATTTATAAAACATATTTGTTAACCAGATACAAGTATTTTGGACCAATCCCTTGAAATTAGACCCTCAACGCTATCCTAGGCCAGATTTACAAAGAAACACACCTTTAAACTTAACACAGACCCTTGAAACCTTGGGGCAGAATTTTCTATGCCCTCAAACCTCTAAAAACACAATCAACACCGAGGGTTGACACCTCCAACATAGCAAACTCCAAAACCCTCAATTTCATGCCAAGTCAAGAGGGTTTATTCAAAGTCCCACTTGCACAACCTCCTAGACCATGCCACCAACTCAGACATGTATATTCTGACCCTAATATACTCAAAATTTGGAAAAAAATCCACACTCTCATTGATCTCCACAAACCTTAGACCCAAAGGCTCCATATTCATGTTTTTTTCTTCACAAAACTCATCAAGGCAGCAAGTTTATCTCCTTAGTTCCTTCTCCACAACTCTAATCATGCAACCTACAACCTACTTAGACTCGCTAGGGCCCATTACACTAGTTATAGTAGGTACAGTCGGTGTAAGGGACCTTAAATCATGATTTTGGTTACAAAACCCTCAAATAGTGTGTCTTCGGCCTATCATAGGAAAATAAGGATATTTACCATAAATCACGATGGATCTCCCTCAAAATTATTCCAAAATATTGTTAACACCTTCCACCACAAAGTAAAATTATTTACATGGAACAATTAATCTTTACGAGATCGTACAAGCTTGCAAATGACAAAAAAACTCAAAAATTTGATGAAAAACATAGATATTCTTATTGCCAATGCTTCAAACTTCAAGCCAACATTACAAAATGAGTTGTCATGCCTTTTTAAAGGCTTCTCCTCATCAAACCAACACCCGAATTCCTTAGAACTACTTTTTAAACCTCTCATGACCGTTGCATTTATGCAACTCACAAATTTAGCACTTTCAAGTTTTGACTCTTTATATTTTCCTAGACCCTCTTAAACACCTAAAATATTAAAAATAGTCTAATGAGACCTTATTCAACTAAGAAATCATGACTTACTCAAGAAAACATCATCCTATCTACCTTGACACCCCTTGTCAACTTTGAGAATTCCTTCCACATGATTTGAAAACCTTACAAGATGAATAAAAAATCTCCTCAAAGTTGATCAATTACAATAGAATGGTCACATTGGACCTTATTAAGACTCAAGGACTCAAATCAAACATCCTAACACACCTTTCCTATCTGATGCAGAGTGGCAGGGAAGGTAAACACATAACTATGATGGAAAAGGCAATCCAATTCAACGCTTATCTCAAATACTCTTACAAGGAGTCATAAACTCCATTATTCTTTAAATGATCAGCCCCCACTCACCTAGTGTTCACAACTCAAACCACCCATAAAACTTGAAAGCATTTGGATCATGTCACATTAGGATAAAACAAGGATCAACAACCCTCTAGCACTTAGGTTTCAACAAACAACTATCACTATTGTGATTTCAACCTCACTGCCTCTTAATAGTATAGGCATATAATTTCCATTCCACTAGGATTTAGCAACTCTGCAATGTAGGGATGGAAGAAACATCAATAATTCACTCAAAACCCTGATTTTGAGGGTTTTTAGACCACCCAGGAGTAAAATTAAGGTATCTCCCTTGATACTCAATGAAATCTCACCACTCCAATGCCAAAAGAAAGCTTATTCAATTACCTATCCAACCATTATAGGCTTGGATCATGAAATAATATGTATAGACCATATCAAGTATGGGATCATAAATTTCTTCAAGAAAACATAGAAATCATTAAACACTTTATTGAAAACTTCTTCCAAACTTCAAGAACAGCCTTGCCTTGACCCAGAGAGGAATATATGAGTTTATTATACTTTCCCTTTGGAAGTATCTCCTTCTTCAAGTGAGCCATCACCAAATCTCCAACCTTGTATTGAACATCCCTCTTCTTCAAATCTTCTCTTTCTTTGTACTTCTCAACATTATTTTGTAGAGTTTCCTTCACTTGTTGATGGATATCCCTGATTGTAATAGAAAATTCCTCTCCTTGAGAACGTATCCTATCAAATCCTTCTAGATCTCTTAACTCATAGACCCCTCTAGGGTGCATGCTATAGACTACTTCAAAAGCGATCCTACCAATGCTCCTATGCATGGATTCATTGTATGCACATTCAGCTTGAGGTAAAATCAGATCCCAAGCTTGTCCATGCTCCTTGGTAAGACAACTCAACATATTTTCCAATGATCTATTCACCACTTCAATTTTTCCATCTGTTTGTGGATGGTATGCAGAGCTAAAGGATAGGTTTGTGCCAAGTTTCTTCCACAAGGTCCTCCAAAAGTGACCTATGAACTTAGAATCCCTGTCAGAAACAATGCTTAAGGGAAATCCATGTATTCTAACAACCTCCTTAAAGAAGATACCTATTATACTAGATGCATCATTGGTGCATTTAAAAGGAAGAAAATAATCCATCTTACTAAACCTATCAACCACCACAAAAACACTATCAAAACCTTTTTGGGTTCTAGGCAGCCCCAATACAAAATCCATACTTACACTCTCCCAAGGCCTACTAGGAATGGGAAGTGTTTGATAGAGCCCTATATTTGATGAAGTTCCCTTTGCTCTTTTGTATATTGTGCATCCTTCCACAAACTTTTTCACATCCACTTGCAGCCTTGGCGAATAGTAGTACCTCCTCACTTGTTGTAAGGTCTTATCAAGGCCAAAATGACCTCCAAGACTCCCACTGTGTTTCTCCTTTATAATATTCTCCCTCATTGAGCATTTAGGCACACACAATTGGATTCCTTTGAAGATAAAACCATTTAACAATAGATAATTAGAGTATTCACCATGAGAATTATTCAAATTCAGATCACAAATGTGGTATACCTCCTTAAAATATGCATGTTCATGATACATGTCTTTCAATGCATCAACCCCCATGCATTGGAGTTGGATCTCTTGCACTACATTATACTGAGAGCATCTGCCACCTTATTTTATTGGCCCTTCTTATGCTTTATTGTGCATGTATAGGCTTGTAAAGAATCCACCCACTTCATGTGCCTATGATTGAGTTTATCTTGTGCATTCAAGAAACTCAAAGCATGATTATTAGAATAGACAACAAATTATTTAGGTAGCAAGTAGTGTATCCACTTTTTGAGGGCTTGGACCATAGCATACAATTCCAAATCATAGGAATAATACTTCCTCTTTGCTTCATTCAACCTCTCACTGAAAAATGCAACCGGTCTGCCTTCTTGGCTCAAGACAACCCCTATTGCCTGGTTACTAGCATCACATTCAATTGTAAAAACCTTATCAAAATTAGGGAGAAAAAGCATAGGTTGTTGTTCTACTTTATTTTTCAGAAATTCAAACCCTTTATCAGCCTCATTGGTCCAAGAAAACTTACCCTTGTTACCTCCTTTGATGGTGTCCAAGATGGGTGCATAAATTTGACTAAAGTTCTTGATGAACTTTCTATGAAAGCTTGAAATTCCATGAAAGCTTCTCACATCTCCCATGGATTTTTGTATTGTCCAAGTAAGAATAGCATCCACCTTTGAAGGATACATCTTCAAACATCCCTTGGAGATGACAAATCTAAGGTACACTAGTTCTCCCTTCATAAATTCACACTTTTCCATGTTCATCAATAGCTTCTCCTCTTGTAACCTCTTCAATAACATGTATCTTAATGGCTATTAATGGCTCTTGAATCAGTAAAAATCCTCCAATTCCCATCCTTCCTTGGTGCTAGGACAATAGGAACAACACATGGGCTTAAACTCTTTCTCACTAGCCTCTTATCCAACAAATCTTGCACTTGTCTTGCAATCTCCTCATTCTAAGCAGGTGTCATCTTATATGTAGCCTTATTGGGAAATGTATCCCCTAGAATTAGATCAATATGGTGGATTATATCCCTAATGGGAGGTAGGGAACTAGGTAGTTCATTTACCGTTATGTCCTTGTAGCTTTCCAACAACTCTTGGACCTCTTTAGGTGCATATTCCTTCTTCTTTATGGGCAGAACTGCTTCACTCTTTGGATTCATAATAAGGAATAATCCTCTTCCTCCTCCTTCCTTCAAGGTCTTCATGAAATCCTTCTCACCCACCATAAAAACACTAGGCCCTTCATGCTTTTCCTTGTCTTATTCTATGACAGGTGTGAGGTTGTAAGTCACCCCATCCTTCACAATGGAGTATGTATTCTTCTCCCCATCATGCTTGGCCTTCCTATCAAACTACCAAGGCCTCCCAAGTAGAAAGTGGCACACATCCATAGGGATGATGTCATATAGTATCTTGTACTTTTATGACCCAATGTTTAATTCTACCCATACTTTCTCATTCACCAAGACCTATTGTCCTTTACTAAGCCATGAAACTTTGTATGGGTTAGGGAGAGAAATCCTTTTCAAATTCAATTTTTCTACCATCTCAATTGAAGCAAGATTATCAATTGATCCTGAGTCCACTACTATCTTACACACCTTACCTTGTACCTTGAAATTCATTTTTTAGAGTGCCTTCCTTTGTGAGGGTTCTTCAAGGATTGGTGCCTTGAGCAATGCTCTCCTAATCATCAAGTTCTCTCAAACTTCTGATGTGAGGTTTACTGCAGGTGAGGTCACACTTTCTTCATCTTCATGTACCAATTGATTCCTCCTCTCTCCACCATGAGATCTTGATCCTTTCTTTTGAGGGCATTTGAAGGATGGATGCCCATGCTAGTTGTAAGTGTAACATCTCCCTGAAAACTGAATGGAACTTCTCCCTCCATTAACTCTACCTCTACCATTGTGTCTCCTACCCCTAAATCCCCCTCTATTGATTGATTCTCCACTTGATTCATTAGGATTAGAATCCTCTTGATGTTTTTGGGACTGATTTCTGCCCCTAAAGCTACCTCTACCTCCAAAATTCTCGCCTCTTCCTCTATTTTGCTGCTCTTGTTTTCTTCTTATCTTCTCTTTAGCCTTATGTGCAATTTGTATGCAATCCTCCATGTTCTTGTGGACAACCAAACTGATCTCATCTTGTATGTTGAGCCTTAGGCCATTGATATACCTGGCCACTCTTTCATTCTCACTTTCTACATGATAACATCTCATACTGAACTTGAATAATTGTTCAGTGTAGGATGAAACATCCATGTCTTTTTGCTTCATATTTTTCCTCTTTTTGAAATCTTGCACCTCATGATCAACAGGAAGGAAATGTGCCTTCAACCTATGCACCATAATATCCCATGCATTGATCATAGACTTACCCATCTTCACCCTTCCTTGTTGGATGAAATTCTACCATGACAAGGTGGATCCCTTCAACTTTGTTTTGGAAAAATTCACCTTCTTGTTCTCTTCCATTTCTTTATATTCAAAATAGTTATTCAATTCCTCTACCCATTCCAACACTTCTTCCACATCCATATTTCCACTATACACCAGTAGGTCAATCTTCACTTCAGAGGACTCTCCTCTTGATGCTTGCAATGCTTTAAGGATTCTTCTCTCATGAGGGGGTATCTCTTCCCCTTGAGGGTTCTCTCCACCTTCTGTAGGTCCTTCATCCTCTAGCTCTTCTTCAAAGGAACTCTCTTCCTCCATGACCACTCCTCTTCTTATTTTCATTTCCTTTAAGGCCTCTACCTCTTGTCTCAAGGCCTTCAACTCCATTGCAAACACCGGTCCAGGTTGTTTTGAAGGCATGGTGTCTTCCCCTCAAAAATTAACTACAATTAGGCTCTGATACCACTATGATACAGTGTGGCAGGGAAGGTAAACACACAACTATGATGGCAAAGACAATCCAATTCAACACTTCTCTCAAATACTCTTACAAGGATTCATAAACTCCATTATTCTTTAAGTGATCAACCCCCACACACCTAGGGTTCAAAACTTAGACCACCCAAAAATCTTGAAAGCATTTGGATCATGTCACATTAGGACAAAAAAAGGTTCATCAACCCTCTAGCACTTAGGTTTCAACAAACAACTATCACTATGATGATTTAGGCCTCACTCCCTCTTAAGGCTTGTAGCCCTTACCTAGTAGGACAGTCAGAATAAAAACCACATGGAGGACTATCAAGACATCAAACCCATGGATTTAGACATCCCACATGGACCCCTACAAAGTTCCAAAACCTTTGCTCTTGACTATCAAGGCATAACTCACAATGACCTTTTCTACTACTGCTCCAAGAGGCCTAAATCGCAGACCTACACTTGGGTCTTGACTATATTGGCTCTTACCTTCACCCCAAAACCCAAAAAAAACTCCTACAGGTTTTCCACACCTGTTACCATCATTCCTAAGTGCCCCCCAAACAAATTTTCTAGAAACCAAGCAAAACTCACTTTTTTGCTTGTTTATTAGGCTTGCCACGTAGAGATGTCAAGCCAAGAATCTCACAACACTTCCTCCAATGAGTCTTCCATTCTCCAAGAAATTGAGGACATAATAGTACACACATATACCTTCCATCCCACCAGGATTTATCAACTCTACAATGTGGGGATGGCAGAAACAATAATTCACTCATAACCTTGATTTTGAGGGTTTCCAGACCACCCGAGAGTAAAATTAAGATATCTCCCTTGATACTCAATGAAATCTCACCACTCCAACACAAAAATAAATATTATTCAATCACCTATCCAACCATTACAGGCTTGGAGCATGAAAAAACATGTAACAAGTACGAGATCAACAATTTCTTCAAGAAAACACAAAATCAACAAACTATGTATTGAAAACTTCTTCCAAACTTCAAGAATAGCCTTGCCTCAACCAAGAGAGGCATATATGAAGCCTTCAAAACTCCTCCAACTTCCTCCAACTGAAATTTGAATCAGTTGGCCATTGGAAACACAAAAAGACTTCATTTTTTACTCTTTAATGCCTTATTAAGGCAATGTAGCCAACTTTCACCAACCCAACTACAAAGATACCTCCAAATTGTGTGAAAGGAATCCAAAACTCCTCAAAATAAAAATGATGACTCCCCTCAGGTGTCTAGCTACATCAAGGCATCCTTTTTTCTTAATTTTCCAAAATGCACTAGACTTACAAAGGAGGATGGAGACCTTGTTTGTACAAAAAGTTGGTCATCAAGATGAAAACTCCACCAAATCCCTAGGAGACCTATTAAAAAGGATTGAAATTGTCCATGAGACCTTATTCCAACATTAAAAAAAGAAACAAAACATAACAAATTATTCTAGGTCCCTTAGACCCATGGGTGCTCTTGCATCACTATGAGACAGTTAATGAAGAAACATAGAAAAGAGTGGTGCCCCTGCACCAAAGGGATTGATGGAACATAGGATGGACTAGTATAGAGTGATGGGATGGGATAGGATGGGATAAAAAAATATAGGGTGGAAAATTTGAGGTTAATGGGATACGATTATTGGGGAATAATGCAACATAGGGTGAATTAGGAGGTGTCTAGGGTTTGACTATAGTACATGAAGTGTGAACTTGACCTGTGTGTAGAAATCATAAAGAAGAGTTATCTAGGATGAAATGTGGATAAATATGGTATAAAATAGGATGATATAAAGGAACATAGGGGATCATTATACATCTACAGTGATATAATAATGGGTACAATAAGATGGTAGTAGGACATAATGACACATAGCATGGACTAGAAGATATTAGTGGGATGGGCTAGGAGGGGATCATGGAAAATAGGGTGAAATATTAAATATTAATGGTAAGGGATTAGGAAGGAATAAAGGAACAAAAAGTGAATTAGGAGAACATAATGTGACATGATCAAGGAATACTTGAATGCAATGTTTATGTTTCTCATCAATATTTTAGATTTATATATATGCAAAATTACGAAAACTAGCTAACATAGATTTACAACACCATTAATGAATAAAGGCTACCTAAGTGTACATTGTTTGACGATATGAATTGTGAGGTGTGGAGGAAGAAGGTGCACTAGGAAAATGTTTGAAATCCAAAGCATGTTATGAGACAAACATTCAAATATAACATTCAACTGTTCAAATGCAATAATAATATCTTTAATACTAGTTGCATACATGTGGAATCATCATCGAGAATGTATAAGGGTCTCTAGGAATATAGCATCCCTCATGAATAGTGCGACCCTGAAATTTCATCATATCAAAATTCTACTAATTTAGTTTTTCTTAAATTTCAAAATATATTTTAATAAACAACATTAAAATAACTTGCTAAATTTTACTTGAGTATCAATGTCGAATGTATCATTCAGAATATGATCTGTGAAAGTCATCACCTCTGCAACCGATGTAGGATGTGTAGTTGCATCACAATCACCTTGATAATCGTATGTGCAAACAACACCACGAGCACCACAATGGTGGGGTGGAGCTCAGGGCCTACATGTCTCCTCCACACCAGGCTCTACTAGAGGACTCGCAAATTGTAAAATGGTCTAGGTAAGTGAGCCAATCGAATTCATCGTGTCCACCTCTACACTATCCTTAACAATGGAAGGAACAACAACATGCTCCACCATGGGTCTTCTCAAGGCTCTTAGTGCCAACTGTGGATTACGTCGTGCAATAGGTCTATCAAGTGTGGAGCCCCCACTGCTACCCTAAAATTCTAAGATGTCAAAATAGTTTGGCATTTTATTGAGGACAAACTTGCAATAGAGTTTCCTAAAAAATTATTGTGGCACCTCATGGTTATTGCATGGAGGTTGGTCAAATACCATCCACCACCACTCCCAATTTTATTTTTAATTAACTCATGGTGGCACAAATGGATGAGGAACCTCTTGCATGCATGGGACAAAGTTTCATTAGTTTTTGGGTCTATAAATGGGGTGCACAAGTCGACTTTGCTAATTACTAGTTTTTTGACATCTACATATGACAAACCACTAGAATAAAATTTTCTCATCTCATGCCTCTTATTTGACCAAAAATTCATTTGCTCGCTCATTTCTCCTACATGAGTTACAATTGACTTCAATGATTCAACAATCCCTCTCCTATAAGTGTGGGTTTCGGCATGCTTGGTTAATCTTGCAATTAATTGTTGAATGTCTCTTTTATAGTTTTCAATTTGATTTTGAATATTTTCTTGTGTTCCTTGAGGATGCCTATGAATTGATGGAGGGGTTTTGGGTTGTTCTTGCATAGGAGGCTCTTCATGAGGGGGTGATTGTGAATTCTCAATGTTTTGAGGTGGAGATTCATTCCCTGAGAATTAAAACAATTTTTTATTATAAAAATCTATTTAAATTTGCATTCTAAATCAAATTTGAAATAAATAGAATAAAAATACATACCTCTTTGCATTCTTCAACCTCTCCGACGTGTTGGTGACATCCTCATGGAAAATGGAAAGCTAAGGATGCAAACAATGGAAGATATTTGGCAAGCGCGAGTTTAAGACCTAAAATCCTCTTCCTCAAGCCGCGGGTTGAAGATAAAATGAGGGTTTGAAACCCGATTTTTGGCTTTTATGTCAAATAAGCCTTTTGGTGCATGCTAGCCAAATTTGGATTTTAAGTCATTTGGTGTGTGCCAAATGGCATGCACCAAATGTCTTTTAAGTCATTTGGCATGCGCCAAATGGCTTATTTCAAGTTTTTTTTAATATTTTTTCAATTTGGCACCTACATTGTGTCATAGATTGGTGCACTTACCCCTGTGTATCCACCCACTCACTTGACTCACATTGATACCACTCGCACTAAATACAACTCTAACAAAAACAAGCCAAATATTGTGTCCAAATGGTCCATGTGCTTGCATCTGATCTTTGAAATGAATGCATCTTTGAATAATCTTTTATTGTATGACAATCCAATATGCCTCCCATTGTACCCTCCTCAAACAACCAAAATAATTTTTATATTTTTTAATCGAGTGTCCCACCCTGTGATAGTGTTGATCTACACCAATCAACAATAGAACATGCATCACTAAAAATTTCTCCTAAAATCTTCAATTTCTCCTTAACTAGAGCTCTCTTTACACATGCACCTGCACCATCATGCTCCTCTTTCCCATGCCCAACTTCAATAAAAATCCAAATATGAGGTACATCCCTCTCTACATGCATTATAATCAACCATTAAAACATACAAGAATTATAATCAACCATTAAAACATACAAGCATTATTTAATTGACATGTGCAGTTATCTGACCAAATGAGATGTCGGCCCACTACTATATCATGCTCCTGCAAGAACTTGAAAAAATTCTCGAAACAATGTTGGACATACTAGGACGAGTTAGATCTATCACCACTCATATAAAAATGATACTCTTTGATTATCTTTTGATCCTCTTTTGTACTATCAGATGCATGTCTATATGTTATGTGGACAAAAATAGCAATTTGAATGGAATTGTAATACTGAGATTTTACCTTATTTTGTGGTTGCAATGTGTAGCTTTTTGCAAAATAAACCACTGATATAATAGAGACAATCGAAAAAGATTCCTTACACATCCTAAATTGTTGATCCAACCACTGAGACCTATGGCTATTCCTTGCATACTTGTAGAAAATATTTTCCTTAAAATCTGAAATAAAATAAAAAACATTGCATTCTTTTGTAACCAACTCACATCTAGAACCTTCACCTCCACTCTACAAAGTATATTTGACTATCTCATATCTCTTTTTCTCAACAATATTCTTTCCAAATTAATGTTCGAAACCCTCATGAAAACATTGAACAAACTTTGACAAGCCACCACATTGTGAGCACTTCACATTTAAACAATCATTTCTATAAAAAGGCAATCATCATCTCTAGAACATAAAAATAGATCTAGCAAGTCCCTTGATGATTTTAGAAGATGCATTGCACCACACTCCTACAAAATTTCATTAGTATGAAAAGTAGAATGGATATAACATAATAGTTAATGGTACATTGAGAACTCCACATTGCATTTGCAACAAGTATTATGAATTTTAAGAGGCAGACAATAAAATGGCTTCAAACCTTCAAAATTCTTTTGTGAGATTTCCATATTTGGACATGTGTTACAATAATTTTTTAAAAAAGAACAACATTGTTTGGCTTGATTCCAAGAAATTTTTAGGATGTGGTGTACAATCTCAATTGCCAATTCTTAACTTTAAAGCATCCTTTGCATTAGGTGATACTCTAGAGTTATCATGCCAAAATTGCTACATTACCTGCTTTACATTATCAGTTAGCTTCTTATCAACATGTGGAAGCCTCCCAAAAAAATCCCATGTATCATTTTAGAGAGGATCATCTATTCTTTCTCTTCTTGCAAGTGCTTTATCCAAATTTTTATGATTTATGTCAAAATCAATACAATTTTGTCCCATAAAGTGAGCATTTTTCAATTGATGGCTTACTAGGGCGGTTGTAGTGACTCTTCAAGCAACTCTCTTATCTTTTTCCTTGTTATTTTTTCCAATAGACTTGAGAGAATTAATAATATTTTTGACAATAATAGAATTTTTTTTTGTCTTCTTCTTGACACGAATCTTTAATTTGGCTAGCAAAGGTCTCATATTTTGTATCATTAGCAATTGTACAAAATTTTGCATTGCTTGATCAATGTATTATTGCTAAAATATTGGTTGAAAATTTATGTAGCCCACAACCGAACGGTTCGTGTTGACATCTTGCCTTCAAAATTGTTTATAACATTCTCATCAATTTCAAGTAACCATTTAGGGGTTCTTGAAGGTCTTGAATTTGGAATATGTCTTTCTTCATTTCTCATGTAATTTGGTGAAACATAATTTACACTTGGTTCAATATTATGTTCAACATATTCAATTCCAGCATTTTCAATATCAATTTCAATAATTTCTTTCCAATTTCAATATTATGTTCAACATCTTTAATTCCAACATTTTCAGCTTGAACATTTTTAATATCAATTTGAATAATTTCATTCCCAATTTCAATATCATGTTCAACATCTTCAAATCCAACATTTTCACCTTGAACATTTTCAATATCAATTTCAACATTAGGATTCCCAATCTCAATATCATGTTCAACATTTTCCCCTTGAACATATTCAATTACCTCTTCACTTGAAAGACCAAAGGGCTCAGATTTACAAATATTTGACATACCTTCTCTTCTCTTCCTATGAATTTCCCTATCTCTTTTTCTATACGCTTTAATTTGTTCTTTTGTACAATTTCTCTTACATTTTTTCTTTCAATGACTACTGCTCCCCATTATACCTCCAAAAAGATGCTAAAAAAATGATTGCTTATGAAAAATTTGAGTAGAAGATACTCCAAAAAGTTGATCTTTGTCTCTTCCTATCTGAAATCCTATTGTTGTCACCTGCAAAGCCTACAAATAGAATGTAGGGTCTTTTGGGATGCCCAAAATGATGCGCTTAAGGTTTTTCTATGGCCAACAAATTCGATATCTGATAAAATCTGATATCTCATTTGAAAAAAAATATAAAATGTATTGTAACGGTAATATTTTGGTGTTATAAATCAGATATCTGATTAAATCAGATCCGATTCAATCAAATATCAGATTAAATTGGATATCCAATTCAATCAGACATCCAATTTTTACACACATAGACCCAATAGTAATTAGGAGGTGGAGGGTGGACAAGAGAGAGAGGGAAAGGGAGAGAGAGAGAGAGAGAGAGGGAGGGAAGGCAGATGGGAAGAAGGGGAGAGAGAGGGAGAGATGGAGAGATAGAGAGAGATGAAGAGAGAGGGAAAGGGAGAGAGATAATTAGGAGGGGGGAAGGAGAGGGGAAGAAGGAGAGAGAGAGGGGGGGGAAGAGAGATGAAAAGAGAGAGAGAATTAGGAGGGGGAAGGTAGAGGGGAAGAGGGGAAGAAGGGGGAGAGAGAGAGAAAGATACAGAGACAGAGACAGAGAGAGGGATGGAGAGATAGAGAGAGATAGAGAGAGGGAGAATTAGGAGGGGGAGAGGGGAAGAATGGGAGAGAGGGGGGGGAGAGAGAGAGATGGGGAGCTGAGAGATAGAGAGAGATAGAGAGAGGGAAAGAGAGAGGGAAAGGGAGAGAGAGAGAGAATTAAGAGGGGGAAGGGAGAGGGGAAGATGGGAAGGAGAGAGAGAGAGAGAGATAGAGAGAGAGGGGGGAGGGAAGGGGAGAGAGAGGGAGAGGTAGGGAGGGAGAGAGAGAGTGAGAGAGAGGGAAAGAGATAATATTTAAATATTTTATTTATTAGTAGTATTTGTATGTGGTGTATAAAATATGTGAATGCAAAAGTAAGAAATACAACACAATAAATTAAATATTATATTAGAGAATTCAAATAACAATCTCATCAAATTGAAGGAAGAAACTCTTTAATGCCATCCCATTGTCTGCTATCTCCAAGGATTTTTCAAGTCATTATGGGTCTTAGATTGTATGTATGCACATGACTTGTCAAATGAAAACCTAAAGAACAAGATGTTGGAAATGCAATAAACCTTTCTACATGATTGATTGCTAAAATGATATGTTGTAGATGATTGTGCAAAGATTGTGATAATGCTATGATATTGATAATGAAATGATGTGGTGTAATTATAGAAATTAATATGCAGCTAATGGTAAAGCCATGATTCAAACTAAGTGATGCTAAATGCAAAATTTAATGTGCTAATGCTAATATGCTAAGATAACAATACTAATGAAATTTATACAGAATGTACTTATGCTCAATTCTCTATATTAAATGTTGTAAATGAGGCTGTATTTATAGATTTATCCAATGAATCAGCCTATGTGGTAGGATTTAATAGTATGGATTTGATCTAGAGAGATAGACGGCTGAGGATGGAGAGGTTAGAGAGAATCAAGGAGAGTGTTCCCTTTAGTAGAAAAAATTGCCAAGTGTGAAGGAGAATCAAATGGAGGAGAAAGCCAAGTGTCTCAAAATTGGTTAGAATTTGTTGAGATAAATGCGAATTAAATATTAAGAATATTTAATTTCATGAGACACATGATGAGGTGGAAGATGAGAAGTTATTAGAAATGTGACTGAATTTAATAAAAGGGAGTTAATTAAATAAAACTAACTATTTAAAGTTGTTTATTTAATTAAGACATGAAGAAAATGATTTAAGATAAGAATAATTTAAAGAAAGTGAACTATATAAATAAATTTTTTGATTTATTTATAAGTAGAAGAATTAAAGATTTATTAATTAAATAACTTGTATTTAATTAATTTCTTCCAAACTAAATTTAGGTGTATACATTTTTCCCCTGTTTGAAGTGATGTGTTTGCAACACATTGCTTCAAAGAAAAAAATTCTGATGGTATTAAAAAATAAATTTGATATGCCTCAGACACTGATTTTCAAGTGATGATGGATATACCCCCCCTTGGGAGATAAATCGATAATTTTTGAATTTTAAGGATTTTTTTGAAATTTTGAAATTTTGAAGATTTTATGATGATTTCCAAATTTTATGATGCTGAGACAATTTATCTCCCTAAAATAAAGAATGATCCTGCCAATTTGATTAATTGATTAATTGATGCCTTTGAAAAATAAAATAAATCCCACTTAAAAGGTAAAAAGGTGAAAACGAGCCTCATTTGAGTTCATTTGGATTTTGGAGATTGAGTTGATTGAGCACTTGGAACAAAATGGTGATCCCATTCCAACCCATCGATTCAAGCAAGTTTGATGTCACAACTACCTGATCATGTATGGACCTACGATATGTACCCCGAAAAACCTCTTGTTGAATTTTGAAATTAAATTTTCCCATGTTTTGATTATTCGAAATTTTGCATTTTGTGTTTTCGCACATTTAGGGTCCATTATAGCGCATAGGGTCTCTGTTTTAGCACATAATGTATTTTAGCGCATATGATAGTGTAGCAAATTTGGGTCATGAATTAGTGCATAGAGTCACTTTTCTAGTGCATATGATCATTTAGCACATATAGGTTATGGTGTAGCGCATATGATGAATGATGTGGTGCATTCATAATTTTGGTGCATTAAGATCACAAAATGTAACATTTGGTTTTCTTTTTAGTGCATTTCATGGTTTGGCGCATAGGGACCCTGTTTTGGTGCATTGATAAAATTTTGTAGCACATCCATGATTTTAGTGCATAGAAGCACTATTTTAGCACATTTACACTAGAGTTGTTTTATTTGATTGATATCCTTAATTTTGATGTTTTATGATCGCATCAATCGATGTTTTGATGATGTTGATTGATTGATCTCATGATAGGTCAGAATCAATGATAGGATAGATGATGGTTGACCTCATGATAGGTGAGGGTCAATGATATAAATTCATCGAGATTTGATTGAAATCTCATTAGAGCTAATTAGATTGATTGATAGGTTGATCTATAAGATGTTGATTTGTGATATGTTGTGATTATAGGAGGATTTTAGAGTTCTTCAATCTCGAGAGCACTTCCCAAAGACCTAGGATATAATTCCACAACTACTACTTTCCGATTTAGATATCATTGTGACATGTGGGTTGACTCCTTTGATTGGTATGCCCCAATATAGGATGAACATGGGACTTTTGACTACTTTAGCTAAGAGGTGGCATAGTGACCACAACACATTTCATTTAGCCAGTGGTGAGATGACAATTATGCCAGAGGATGTATATCGTATCTTAGGGATTCTTGTTGTTGGTGAGCTAGTGGTTTATGACCACACATAGTAGGGAAGTATTGATGCACTGCAGAGGATTTTTTATCATGATGAGATTATCAGATATGAGATCCCATGACGAGATATGGTTGCATTATATCAGCCATTACCATCTCTGCTAGCTAGATTCATTGGAGGTTTTATATGTCCCGACCGTAGGTCGAAGGGACTATCAGCTGGATGGGGTTGAATATTGGAGAGCATGATTACATAGGGGATTATATATGCCTTGGGATATTGCATGTTTTCTCATTTGTATCACAATCTTCATTAGGTGGTATACCTTGGAGCTGCTATTCTATCGGTCAGGGTTACATTACTGTAGATTTGGGAATGGGAGCATATAGCTATTACACAACCCATTGTAGACAAAGACCGTCATATTGGGAGGCCCTATGTTTTTGGATATACAGGTCTAGTTGTCTAGCACAAGCTGAGAAAATTAGAGTATTGGCGGTGTGTGTTGGATGATCTAGAGATAGTTACATGGTGGCCATACTTGGATTGCGAGCAATGGCCAGAGGATGATGCTGAGATGTCATATGTGTTCTCTTCTAGATACTTGATTGGTCAGACACCATATGTGATTGAGAGATTCCTGGTTATGAGGGTGCTTCGGTAGTATGACAGAGCTCAGGTTATGCCCCAAGGAGTTGCCTTGTATGGTTGGCAACAACAAGATATTCCAAAGTGGGGACCCTCCCTATCATATGATGTTACCTATCAAGAGTATTTTGGATTACATCCACTGATATGGGATTACCATCTAGATATTATTGATGCATTGATGATGGATGATTATGTACAATATTTCTTTACTCATCCTTTCTCAAGGATATCCAACCCAAAGGAGATAGTACAAGCATTGGATGATGATGAGAGGGCACCACCACATACACCTAGATAGAGGAGAGATGGGGGAGATGGGGATGGGGAGGAGGGAGATGGTGGTGAGGGAGGAGATGGAGATGGAAAAGATGAGGGAGATGAGGGAGATGGGGGAGATGTAGGTGGAGGTGGACTAGTACTTGATGTGAGGTTGGCTCAAAGGAGGAGATCCACGGTGTCTATAGGACCATAGTAGATTTAGATTTGTTTGCTCTCCCATTAGTAGCACACTTAGATAGCTGCCCTACAGGAATAGGTGTAGAATTTACAAGGACAATCAGGCATAGATACAGGCAGAGACATAGGCACAGGCTCAAACAGAGGCTTAGAAATAGGCATAGATCGCCTCTCTAATAGTAGAGAGAGATACCCTGAGACAAAGATGTGAGTAGGAAAAGACCTTAGTAGAGAGATTATAGAGAGTTGTTGAGGGGAACACTACAGTGGATATGCTCAAAGAGGTACAAAATTCTGCTAGGGAGGCCAAGTATTATAGGCTACGGTATCATGAGGTAGTACCTACAAAGAAGTGTGTCAGTTATGCATGGTTTGCTAGTGCCATATCAGGTTGGAGCCACTCACGAATGACTAGAAGAGGTGTGAATGGGCCACCTCCTAGAGATCCATCAAGTAGGGATCCCAGTGTAGGTCCATCAGGTGGTGCAGCAGGAGGTTCAGAGAGGTTGGTAGTGTCTGGGGGGAGCAGCACATATTATATTTTCTCGTATTTGATGCATTTGGGATGTAATGTTGTATACCTTTATTCAGTCAGAGACATGATGATTATTTTTCCATTGTGATGATGTAACTCTCCAAATTTTATTGTATCATTATACATTTTGACATTTATTTTGAGATTATATATGAGATGAATTGGATATTATCGATCTATATGTTGTCTATATGCTTTCATGATGGATGTTTATGATGGATGCATTTGATTTCTGTTTTATATGCTATGTGATGTTTATATGATTATTCCATGGTTATGTATGGATGCAATGATGATGCATGGATTATGATTCTACATGTTCTATGTATGATGCTTTTATGTTATATGAGATGAATGTGATTATGCAAATGAGATGTAATGAACTTTATTTTTGTATTTTTTGAATGTAAATATATGATCTAATGTATGGATGGATGTATGATGATTCTAATGCATGTATTATATGATAATGTTTTCTAATGTATGATAATGCTTATGCAACTACATGTGAATGATCTTGTTTTTGTTAATGTCCAATGTACTCAATCCAATTATGAGAGAGATAAAATCATTTTGAAATTTTCCAACCTTGGAAAAAATCTATAATGCAGATGTAGTTGACTAATATGGATGCAATCTATCTTAACCATGAAAATATAAATATGCATTGTTGTCATTTTTTTAGACGATTTGTTGTGCTTGGTATCATCATTGATATTTTAATATGTTGAAAGTTAGTACAAACATCGATGGTATAATTAGACCATGATGACCTAAGTACAACCTCCATAGATTTTTGATATTGCAAGGTAATAAAATCATCTAGGCATAATTAAACCGAGATTAGCTGAGCATTGCTTGCATAAAAAAGACAAGAGTTAATCCATTTTCTGATGCAAATCCGAAATGTCATCAGTGATACTTTGTAGAGCATGTCCTGTGATAATTTGCATAGTAGTAATGATTAACTCACAAATAGTAGACAAAAAAAAATAATACTCCTTCATAGCTTCTCTAGTCCATGACATCCTTGAGTTGCTCCAGAGAAATGATAACAAAAATCAAGATACAACAGTTGAACATTCATGCCAAAGTGATTAAGCCATGCTTCAGAAGAGTATCATCCATTTAGATTGATTTTGACTAATCTATTTGTTGATTTGGATGGTTGATTTTTCAAAAAAATTGATTGATGTTCAATGTTGAGTTTCAGTTTTGTTGTGTTTGTTATGTTTTTTGTGTTGTTTGACTGTTGTTTTTCTATTAGTTTTAAGCTTAAAGTAGGTTTTCCCCAGTGAGAAACCAACCATTTATTGTGAATATGCACAATGATAACCAAGCCAGGATGAGACATGACCGTGACACCCGAATATGTACATGAAGTTCTTCTGATGAACAAGCATAGTGATGGTGAAAAGTGGATGACTGACACATGTGATAATAGATGGAAAAGCTAATCTATCACAAATAGCGCTTGTTGCCAATTTTTCACTACTTGTTTTTAGTTTACTTTTTTAGATTTTATGATTTTTTTGTTGTCACCAAGATGCATGTTAGCCATTTTTCATCAAGGTAATGAATTTGTTGAATTTTTCATTTTTTTTGTTTTATTTTTGGATTTTTTATTCTTTTGTCTTTTTTTATATATTTTTTTTTTCTGACTTTTTTTGTATTTTTCTATTTTTTGAACTGTGCAGTGGATGAGTTATTTACAAAATCTCTTAAGATGAATCCTATTGATGGGTTCTTCAAACAGGTCCCCTTTAGGTGTAGACAACTAATATGCTCTCGATCCATAGACTAATACAACGATAAAAGGACCTAGCCAATTTGGTTCAAATTTTCCTTTCTTTTCCCTATCTTGTTGATTGTGAGGATTCTCTTTTAGGACCAAGTTGCTAGCTTGAAATTTTCTTGGTTTGGCCTTGTGATTATAGCTCCTTAACATTATTTTTTCATAATCTTCCAAGTGATTAACAACATGTTGATGACGTTCATTCAATAGTTTCAACTCCTGTAGCCTAGACACTCTATAATCTTCCTCTGAAATGATTCCTTTTAATGACACCTGGAGTGAACGTAACTCAACCTCAATAGGTAAAATGGATTCTAATCCATACAAAAGGGCATATGGTGTGGCTCTTGTTGGGGTGCGGATGCTAGTATGGTATGCCCACAAAGGAGGGTTTAATTGAACATTCCAGTCATGTCCATCATTGTTGACAATTATCTTCAAGATTTTTAAGATAGTTTTGTTTGAGGATTTTGCTTGGTAGTTCCCTTGAGGATAGTAAGGTGTGAAAAATTGGTGTTGGGTATGGAATTTTTCACAAATTTCCTGCACATCCTATTTTTTGAATGGTCTACCATTTTCAATGACAATGGAGGTAGGGATTCCATACCGACAGATAATGTAATTCAAGATGAAGGAGGAAATTTGTTTACCTATGATGGTGGTTAAAGGGACAAATTCAATCCACTTTGTGAAATAATTGGTGGTCGTGATGACAAATTTATGACCATTTGAAGATGGATGAATCTTACACACAAGATCAAGTCCCGATTGATAGAAAGGCTAGGTTGATGTGAATGGTTGCAGCTCCTATGCGAGTGCATGGATAATATTTCCATGGACTTGATATTTCTTGCACTTCTTGAAAATTTTAAAAGATTCTTTCTCTATGCTTGACCAGTAATAACCCAAGCATAGGAGTTTCTTAGTGAGAGTAAGACCACTTGAATGAGTGCCACATACACCTTCATGAACCTCTTGTAAAGCGGTTTCATATTCGTTATGTTCAAGACATCGAAGGAGAGTACCATCAAGACCTCGTCAATAAATTGTATCGGCTCTCAGGGTGTGTCGAATTGCTTGATGGATAAAGTTTCATTTTTGGTTTTGGGATAGATCATGTGGTAGGGTATTATTTCTTAGATAGGTGTAGATCTCCCATAGATAGAAGAATCAGCCTCAACTAGATGATACACAACTTGGGACTTAGGATTGTCATAGGTAGGGTTAAACAATTGTTCCACCATAAATTCATAACGAGTTCATTTTTTTGGTATCTATAGAAGAGAGGCAATGGTTGCCATGGAATCTATAGATTTGTTGTCTACTCTTGGATTTTGTTCAAATTTGATCTTAATAAAGTATTTCTTGAAGTCATCCACCATTCTTTTGTATGACATTAGTTTATCATCTTTTGTTTGATAGTCATCACTAACTTGATTTATGACGAATTGAGAATCTCCATAGACTTGTAACTCTATGATTTTCCATTCTACTACTACCTGATGCCAATGATTAATGCTTCATACTCAACTATATTGTTAGTGCAAGGAAACATGAACTATAATATTTTGGAATGGTGTGTCCTTGAGGAGTGACAAGATTCCAACACCTAATCCATGTTGCGTGTAAGATCCATCAAAGTATAATATCCACTGTTGTGTTGACACTGTGAGGACATATGCATATGGAAATTCAATGTACATGTGATGATCATCTTGCAATGGTGCTTTAGCTAACTGGTCTTCTATCACTTGGCCCTTGATTACTTTTCTATCCACATGTTGGATGTCAAATTAAGTCAATATCATTACCCACTTTGCTAGTCTTCATGTTCGATTGGATTTTCTGAGTAGATATTTCAATGGATCTATCTTGGCTATTAGTTTGATGGTATGTGTTAACATGTAGTGTCGTAATTGTTGAGTAGAAAACACCACTACCAAAAAATATTTTTCAATGAAGGTGTAGTTAATCTCATAGCCATTTAGTGTTTTTTTGATGTAATAGATCGCCATATGTTTTCCTATATAAGTCCTCTTGTGCTAGCAAAGCTCCCAAAGACACCTCAGTAGTTTCTATGTAGAGTAGCAGTGGGTTTTTCTCTATTGGTGGTACCAAGATAGGTGGATTCATAAAATACTATTTCAATTGATTAAAGGCAGCTTCACAGTTTTCATCCCATTTGAAAGAAACATTCTTGTGTAGCAAATGAGTAAAAGGATGACTTTTTTCTACCAATTACATGATGAATCTTCAAATGGATTGAAATCTTCCTTGTAGAAATTTTAGTTGGTTGATGTTCTTAGGAGGAGGAATTTCCATGATGTATTTAACTTTCACTAGATCTACTTCGATGCCCTTATCTAATACTATGTATCCTAAGAGTTTTGTTGATGTTACGTCAAATACACACTTCTTTGGGTTTAAATGTACATTGAGCTTTTCCAATCGATTGAACATTTAATCTAAGATTTTCAGATGTCCTTCCCTGGTGAATGATTTTTCTAGTAGGTCATCCAAATAATCCTCCATGAAAGTGTGCATCATGTCATGAAATATTATTGTCATCACACGCTGATAGGTGACTCCTAGGTTCTTTAACCCAAAATGCATGACATTCCAATAGAATGTACCCCATGGGTATGTGAAATTTGTTTTGCTTTGGTCCTCGGTGCAATTTTTATCTGATTATAGCCTAAAAATTTATCCATGAGTGATAGCATTGCATTCCCAATTGTTAAATCCATAATGATGTCTATATTAGGCAAAGAAAAGTCATCCTTCAGACAAGCCTTGTTAAGGTCTCTGAAATCTATGCATACTAATGTTGTTGCCTAGTACAATTTTTGAGATCCACACTACATAGTCCATTGGGTGAATGAATCCTACATCCAATAATTTTTTAAATTCTTCTTTCACCAGTAGGGTGATGTGTGGATGCATTTTTCTCAATTTTTGCTTTATTGGATTCACTCTAGGTGGTAGAGATAAGTGATGCACTATTAGATCTGGATCTATTCCTGGAATTTCAGTCTATGAACAAGAAAAGTTGATTTGTCTCTCTTCAAAGAATTTGGTGAAGCTTGGCTTTTCTTTCTTTGTCATGGATGCCGCTAGATGTAGGGTTTTCATTGTTTTTGCAGTACCAATGTTTATGGTGTTGGAAACAGAAATTGAAAATTTTATTTGGTTTTTTCATTGATGGAAACCCTAGTCAGTGATTCGATCCACACATTAGAATTTTCTCATACCAAAATTCAAATAAAGTTCTATATTTAATAGTCAAACAAGAAAAAAGCATCCGACTAAAATGTATTTCATCGATTCAAATGCAATTTCTTGTTATCATTTTGATTTGTGGATCTCAGGGAAGATATTGTGGTTTATGTACTAGCTTATCCAGGTTATGCATTCATTGGTATGCAAGTTAGAAGATCCAGTTAATTAATTTAATGTTTATCACTACAGAAAGCTGACTTCAAGTATATAATATGTTGTAGATGTTTGTGAAGTAATTTTTTAAGTATTTTTGTGTTCTAAAATGTTCATTTGAGTTATTACTATGCTATGGATGAATTTGGTTGGTGTGCATTAAGAATTAACCATGGATTGAGCTAATAGTTTGTAAGCATTTTCATACTTTTGTTTGAGCCGACAACAAGCAATTAAATCCTAGTGGTGGATATATATAAGTGATTGATTATATTATTTTGGATATGAAGAGATGCAAAGAGTTGGTGTGTGTTGCGAATAGCGAAGCGATTATACATAGTTTCACTTGTGCATAAAAGAGATTTGTGATGCGAATTAAAGTAGAGAAGAGAAAAAGAGTAGAATTAGACAGAAGGTCAAGAATTTGATTGTTGAGCCTAACTAGAGCTATAATCAGGCATATGTAGATGCTAATCTCTCAGTTCAATTTCTCAGATGGATTTAATCTGATTATCTTTGTAAGACATTGATTCTTCCTTTGAATAGTGAGCTCTAGGTAGTATGCTTGAATGCAAGTACATTCCCATTCTGTAAATTATTTTTGAGTATACTCAAATAATATTGTGGATTAGCCTTCCACTATGGTTTTTCCCCTAATAGGGTTTCCATGTAAAAATCCTTGTATTATGGTGTTATGGTTGCTTATTTTATATGTTCATGCATATTTCTTTTGATTGAATGTTATAAATGCTTGAAGGGTTAGATTATAAAGTAAAAAAATGTAGATCACTGATTCATGCCCCCCTCTTAGTGCTCATTGATTCCAACAATTGGTATTAGAGCCTACTTCCTCGGAAGAAGTTTAATAGCTTGGGGAAGATCGGGGAAAGTAACTCAATGGAATCAAGCAGTCTTAAACAACAAATTTTGGTGCCCCTAGATGATCTTGATCAGTCAAAATCTGAAGTTTAGAAACTGCAAGCAAACCTCATGGATCTTTGTCCGTCCATCCATCCATCCATCCGTCCATCCATCCATCCATCCATTTCCGTCCATTTCCGTCCGTCCATCCATCCATCTCCATTCCCTCCATTCCGTCCATCCATCCATTCCATTCCATTCCATTCCATCCATCCATCCATCCGTCCATTCCTCCGAATCCATCCGTCCATCCATCCACTCCGTCCATCCATCCGTCCATCCATCCATCCTTCCATCCATCCTTCCTTCCTCCATCCATCCCTCCATCCATCCATTCCTCCTTTCCATCCATCCTTCATCCATCCTCCATTCCTTCCATCCATTTCCATCCATCCATTCCATCCATTCCATCCATCCGTCCTCCTTCCGTCCATCCATTTCCATCCTCCATCCATTCTTCATCCATCCGTCCAGTCCATTCCATTCCTTCCATCCATTCCATCCATTCCTTCCATTTCCATCCATCCATCCATCCATCCATCCCTGTCCATCCATCCATCCATCCATTCATCGTCCTCCATCCAGTCGTCCATTCCTTCCATCCGTCCGTCCACTCCGTCCGTCCTCCATCCATTCCATCCATGTCCATTTCCATCCGTCCATCCTCCGTCCTCCATCTTCCTTTCCTCCCTTCCTTCCATTCCTTCCTCCATTCCAGAACTCCATCCGTCCATCCACCTATCCATTCATCCAACAAACCTTGAATCTGTGGAAATGAAATCTTACTTGTTATGTGGTCACGTGGTTATCCTGGAGAGTCTCAAGAAGGTTTGGGACATGAGTTTGGACCTGTTGAGGAACAATTTTTCAGATTTATTCAAGCTTATGCAAGTTGAAGAAGCTTGTTTGTACTTATGCAGTTTGTTCATAATAGTTTTGTTTTATTTTTGATATGTAGATTCCTACCTTTATCATTGATGTCAAAGAGGGAGAATAGGACAATGGAAAATTTCTCAATCATATAAGGGGGAGACTTGTGTTTTTGAAATTTTGAAGAGTGGTAGTGTATTCATGTTGGTACTGATTTGGCACTTAGTCATTTTTCTTTAAGTGTTACCATCAATGCTAAAGGGGGATATTTTTGGAAAGAGACACTGCAAATGTTATTTTGTGTTGTAATTGATGGAAATCCTAGTCAGTGATTTGATCCACATGTAAGAATTTTATTGCACCGGAAGTCAGATCAAATTTTTGTATTTAACAGTCAAACAAGAATAGGGCATCCAACAGAAATGTATTTCATCAATTCATAGGAAATTTCTTGTTATCTTTTTGAGTCAGGGAAGATATTTTGGTGTACATACTACCTTACCCAGGGTGTGCATTCATTGGTACATGCAAGTTAGAAGCTCCGGTTAATTAATTTCATGTTTATCAGTGCACAAAGCCGACTTCGAGGATATTATATGTTGCAAATGTTTATGAAGTAATTGTTTAAGTATTTTTGTGTTTGAAAATGTTCATTTGAGTCATTACTATGCTATGGCCGAATTTGGTTGTTGCACATCAATAATTAACCATGGATTGAATAATAGTTTGTAAGCATTTTCATACTTTTCTTTGAGCTTACAACAAGCAATTAAATCCTAGTGGCAGATATTTATATCATTTTGGATATGAAGAGATGTGAAGAGTTAGTGTTTGTTGCAAATACCAACAATTATTCACAGTTTCACTTTGTGCATAAAAGAGATTTGTGATGCGAATTAAAGCAGAGCAGAGCAAAAGAGAAGAATTAGATAGAAGGTGAAGAATTCGATTGTTGAGCCTAACTGAAACTATCATCACGCATATGTAGATGCTAATCTACTAGTTCAATTTATTAGATGGATTTAATCTGATTATCTTTATAAGATAATGAGTCTTCCTTTGAGCATTGAGCTCTAGGAAATGTGCCTAAATGCAAGTGCATTCCCATTTTGTAAAACATTTTTTAGTATACTTAGATAATATTGTGGATTGGCCTTCCACCATGGTTTTTCCCTTAACAGGGTTTCCACATAAAAATCCTTATGTTATGGTGTTATGATTGTGTGTTTTATTTCCATGCATATTTTTCTTTTGATTGAATGTTATAGATGCTTGAAGGGTCAAATGAATAAAGTTAAAAATTGCAGAACACTGATTAACCCCCCCCTCTCAGTGTTCCTTGATTCTAACATATGGATTGTCTAGGCTCAACCAATACTAAAGATCTCTCATGATAATGTTCGAGAAGAGTGTCAAATATCCCATCCTTCAGTGCCTTAGATAGGTTTTCAGCATTGGATATGCTCTTTATTTTTACTTTTTCTTGATCTAATACTGCCATTAAATTGTTTTCACCATTATATCAAATTTTTATATTCATTTTGTAGCTAAGAGATTTGGCACTCCCCTTGCTTGAAGCTTCGTTATGAGATTCATTGGTGGAACTTGTTTCAGGATTTTCAAAGAAAAGGAAGTTGACAATGGCATGGTCATCTAAAATATAGCGATATCAAGCAGCTCGGTTTGGTCCCAGTCAATGAGTTTGGAGTGTATTAAAGGTAAGGGATCATCAGATTGGTCAAGGTCCAAGGCAGTGAGGGTCATGATGGAGATGTTGAGGTGTTTAGTAGTAATTTCAAGGTTTATGATGTTACTCTCCTCTGAATCATCTATCTCATTCGATGTTTGATCGTCCTCACTAGAGCCATCGATATGTTGTGATCAAAATTCAAATGGTCTAGACCCTAAAATTTGTCCTTCCATACGTATGGGTGCATACCTCTGTATCACAGATTTCTTTGTCTTGACAGGATTATTTAGATAGTGAATCCCATTCATATTCATTTGAGTCTGTTTCGAAACTGGCTTGTAATTGGAGGACTCACTCACAAATTTGCTGTTTGGTTTCTTCTTTTGTCTCTTCTTTGTATCCTAGCCCTGTCTTTTCCTTTGAATTATTTATGATAGGTTGTATTGATTCCATGATAATTTATTTTCTTTTGCCGACATGACCTTTTCCTTCATATCCCATCTTATCTAGATTGTAAACCCTTTACCATGTGGTTCTATTAGTACATTAGAAATTGATTCTTGAGATTGTTCTTCGTCTTTGTACAACCAATTTAAAATGTCTTTGTCTTTAGATTCATCCACTAGAGTGCCTTCTTTTACAAATCTACTATTAAAGAGTGTGATTTTTTGTGAAGATTGTTTTCTGGATGTCAATGGTTGTCCATAGGATTTTGGAGAAGGAAGTAGTTATGATAGACATAAGGACTACTCACAAGAATATTCACCCATGCCTTTGTCTTTCAACTGAAATTTTTTATCAAGTAGTTTTGACAAAGCATTTAGTTGAATTTCATTGCTTACAAAAGTAGAATCACCAATGCCTTTATCTTTCGATTGGAACCTTTTCTAAGACTGATTCGACAAAAAATTTAGTTTTCTTTCATTGCTTAGGGAAGTAGAAATGATAGCTTCTCTGTTATGTGGTACAAAAGTATCTTGAATCGTCTTAAGAGTATTGCAGTATTGAGGATTGTTGGAATCAATTGAAATGGTGATGTCTTGTCCATTATAGGGAAATTTCAAGCATTAATGATACATTGATGGCACCGCTTGCATCTCATGGATCCAAGGTCAACCCAAGAGTATGTTATATTTCAAATCCTTGTCTAAAACTTGGAAAACTATATATTTTTGAATCAGTCCCACTCGAACTAGCAAGACAATTAGTCCTTGAGAGGATATTTCTTCATCATCATATGCCTTAATAGTGATCTTTCTTCTAGCATCTATTGCATTTTATGAGAGTGAAACTTTGAGAAGTTCTAATATGGATATTTGTGTTGGAATGTTTTGCAAATGGTCCACTATGTTGTATTGATTTGATGAGGAGATGAGTGCTTTGGATGTACTTCCTTTCAATACATACTTAGATTGAGCTCTTGTGGTAACATTTACTCGCATGTTGTCTTCTTTGTCTTTGATTTTGATGACATTAATTTGATTATCAGTTGCAACCATGTCTTTCTTGATGTAATTGAGTTGAGTTTTAGCTATAACAAAGTTTTTTTTTTCATTGATTTCAATGTCATTAGTTTGATCATCAACTATCAAAATATGAAGAATGGTAGAATCATAGACATAGTTCAAACTTTTCCCTTTGGTGTTTGTTGAAGAGGATTCCCCTTTTTTCGTAGGTAGATGGTTTTTGAGTGCTCCATGATCAACATTTGTTTGAGGTCCTTCTATTAATATTTCCTTTCTATCTATCAAATCTTGCACCAAATGTTTCAGTAGCATACAATCGTTTGTTTTGTGACCCTTGTTTATATAAAAATCACAATAATGTGCATCATTCCACCATGATGGTTTAACTCTAGGTTCCCAATCTCTTGCCTCTGGTAATGTTATGAGTTTGGCTGCAAGAAGCTCTTTTAATGTTGATTCAATTGATTGTCTCAAAGGTGTAAATCTTCTTCGATTTGACGGTGTTTGATATGATGGTGGTTTAGATTCAATATTGTTTTGATTGGTCTTGGGTGTAATTCCTAATAGATTAAAGACTGGTTTTGCATTATGTGTTTTAGCTGCACCATCATTACTAGCATTCTTGTTTCTTTGCCATAATTTGGGTTTCCCATTGCTATTGTAATGATTGAAGGAGTTTGCTGACTTGTTTCCTTCATTGTAAATTTTTAATACTCCTCTTTTAACCAAGGCTTCTTTGATTTTGAGTCCATTTTCAATCATCTTTTCCAAGTTGGGTGGGCATTGCAATTCGATTCTATAGCTCATCTCATCATTTATATTATCAATGAAGATTCCCATATTTTCCTTTCTAGCTATAGGACGAGTATATCTAGCAAATAATCTTCTCCATCCTTGTAAAAATATGAGAAATGATTCACCCTTTTTTTGTTTTGTGTTGCAACGATCTTTCATGGTTATCTCATGTTGGATGTTGTATGAATATTGTGTGATAAACTTATTTACCAGCTCTTCAAATGATCTAATACCTGGTGGGAGTTGTGAAAACCATTGCATGGATTGGCAACCCAAACTTCTTGGAAACAATCTCATCAAATAGGTCTCTTCATGCACAAACTCCAAGATCATGGTGCAAATTTCTCTTACATGATCTATAGGACCATATTTGCCATTATATTTATCATATTTTGGAAGATCACAATTTGGTGGGAATGGTATTATGTTCAGACTTCTATCAAAAGGATAAGGGAAGATTTCTTACAACAAGTATCTTTTTGGGGTTCCTCTTTGCATGTCTTGAATCTGTTGTTGGATATTTTGTATTTTATGGGTAAAAACACTCATTGGATTTGTGGTTCGTAAATTAGCTTACGTCCTCTTGGGAGTTCCTTTTAATTGCTTTACATCAAAGTCATTTGGTAGTTTCACACCTTGGTTGGCTAACATAAGAAAATATTTTTCTCCATATTTTGAACCATAATTTTCTCCATGAACTTGTGGAATTTGGGGTCTTATTGAGCTTGTTGAATGTCTTCATCAGTGATTTCATCATTTTTAGGTTGGTGGAATTTGTGAAAGGGATTCTCTTCTGCTTCATCCATGATGTTTTGTGTTTCAATTTCTTGTTCTTTGAGTTTTTGTTTCTGAGATATTGTTAAAATGGGCATACAAGTGATAAAATTTTACTATACTTTGATCTTTATTTCAGAATGCCAAGGAGATACCTAAGTCAAGTAGAATGATGAATTCTATTGATGAGACTAAGGTGATAAATATGATGAAAATGTGTTGTTTCGTGATGAAGGATGATAGATCATGATGATGAAACTCAACTAACAATCAAAGATAGGTTTGATGATTAGGCACTTTAAGATGGTTTGATCCAAGTTTAGTTAAGATAATTTCACTTGCAAAGGCCAATTTCTTCAAGTTTAAAGTAATGGTTGAATGAGCAATGATCTATGTTGATGAAAGAATCCCTAAATCTGGTTTTAATTATCTGATAGACATTCAAATTAGCTCTCTATTTATGAGTCAAATGGATGCACTAAAATAGATTCCAAATGTGCTAAAAGATGGTACATATGTGCTAAAAGATGTCTTGAATATGCTGGACTATTCCCTAGATGTGCTAGAACATGAAACTAATGCACTAAAAGATCTGATGAATGCACTGGAAAAGACTTGTATGTGCTAGAAGATGAGCTAAATGCGCTAACAAAAGCAAGAGATGTGCTAGACTGCCCCTAAATATAGTTAAAGTTATCTGATAGACGTTCAACTTAGTTCTGTTGGAGTATCAGGTAAATGCTCTAACAGATTGCAAATGTGCTAGAAGATGGGACTGTTGATGCAAAATTTTATATGTAGCAGCTGTCTTATGGGAAACTTAGCTATTGGGGGACATAGTGCGCTAGCTAAGTGACCTCCGGGATTTTATCGAAGCCGGCTCTTTGCTTAGTGGTTTGAGGAAAAAGATAAGGAGAATAACATGAATGTAAAGCTTACACTCCAGGCGATGCGCCAAAGTCTTAGATGAATTTTACCAGAGCACAGTGCATAATGCAAAGGCCCGAACCATTAAATTGCTATTAATTAAGATAAATTTTCTCAAAAGCACTTGTCATTCAACACCATCCCTCTATATGCATAATGTAATTGAACATAACTTTGCTTTAACACAGAAGAGTTGAAGAAACATGATCTATATTTATATTAGCTATGAAAGGTTACACAAACTGAAGAACACACATTCATACAAAAATAAAGACAATAGCATAGGTCAATAGTACCAGCGAACAATTGAAAACAAAAAGGCCGAATCTATTTGGCACAGTCCAAAGTATTTGAATTGAAAGTAACTATTACACAAGGCTTAATCCTCAGTGCTTGAGAGATCTCTTAAACTTCATCAACAACCTAATAAAAGAAAAACCAGGCCCCATATATAGGCCATCCCACCGCTTGAAAAATGCATCATGGAAGAGCTGACCATGCATGGCGATCCTCGGCCCAGATGATCCGAGCCGCCATAGTAAACATCCATCGATCAGCAGCACACCAGTGAGGCCATGATACAAAACATAAAAACATAGAGCAACAGGAGAAGACATGCGGTGGCGAGAAGCACAAAAGATCCATTAGCATTTCCAAGGTAACTGGCATAGGAAAAATAAATGCCACGTGTCATCCAGACAGAGCTTGGCAGAAAGCAGCAAGAACGCTTGGTAGAAAGCCGCGAGAGAGATCCACATGGAGAGCTTCGAACAAAAGTGAAGAACGAGGCAAAAAGAAAAGGATGAGGTGGGTCTGACTCGGAAGAGCAGCCAGCACGAGCCACGCAGCACGCAAACGGAGACTGATGAAAAGCAAATTGAAGCCAAAGAAAAAAGCTTCATGAGGAAGCCACGTGGCAAGCTCCGAAGATAGTGAGCATACAAAATTAAGGCATAGCCACAAAGGAAAAGAAAATGGCCAAGGCATGGGTGGTTTTTATTGAACAGTCTGGCGACTAATAGGGGCTTTTCACTTTGCGAAAAGGAGAACCCTAGAAACCTTTTCCTCTGCAACACAATGCTCACAACCTTGTGAGGGCGGCTTGCAGATTGGTCCATACTTCGTCTGTTGGCGTAGAGAGAGTTCGCAAGTGCTCATGAGCCAGTCTGAGATTGATGATTGCTTTGAAGGGAAATTTACCTAATACTTTTGTTTCCAATTCCAATTGGAAGAAAAGTTGTGCCAGTTGATGTATGATCGCTTTGATCTCATCAGCAGTTGGGGATTGATCAAAGGTGTGGAAGACGAAAAGGTCCTGCTTCTTCTCTTCAATCATTTCAATAATATGGTCCACTCCTACTATTGCTTGGTTTGTAATGAAAGGCGAGGGGAGGCCTCTTTGAGTCAAATGGGAAAACTTTTCTCGCATGTCGCTTGTGACCTGGTTCAACCGAGCTCTACAATCTGCCACCTGTTGAACGACCTCATCCATGGAAATGAGGCTACTTGCGCCCAAAGCTATCATTGTTCAATCGTTGATGCCCATGCTATTCAATGCTTCATCTGAAGCGGTATACAACTTACCCAATAATATCTTAGCCTCGGGAACCTTGTCAGAAGTTAACTCCTGAACCTGTTGTATCGATTCACTCACCATTTCACAAAGACTAGCCGCTTGTGCCATAAAATTTAAAGTGGACTACAGGGTAAGGCACAAGGCCTTTACGTTATCCTAGTATGATGCATGCAGCCCCTTCCAAATTTCCAAGGAACTCATCCGAGGCACAATGGGTTGGATTCTCAGGGTAGCCAACTCTACTTTTTTGCTGCTTAAACCTACCACTGCTTCTGCCAAGCTTTTATCCAATGCAGACATCTGCTCCTTTAGGGAAAGAACTTCCTTTTCTCTCTCTGCCAAGGCCGATTCAGCTTGCTTAGCCTTTTGAACCTCCAACTCCAGGTTGGCGTTCACTTCAATAATCTCGGTAGTTGTATTCTACCGGAGCTCCCTCATGCCTTCAATTAGCAGGTCAGACTCAGCATGGAGCTCTTTTTCCTTTGCCTGGAACTTTTCTTCACTTGCTCAGAGTAGTTTAACTTGCTTCTCAAGAGTCGAAAAAACCTCTTCGCCCAAATTTTGTAACTCTTTGATTTTATTTTTGAAGGTAACCCTCTCCTTCTCCAGGTGACCTATTTCGTTCTCTTGGGCTTTGAATTTGTTCACCCAGATGTCAACCTTCTTTTTCAGCTTCGCAATTTGATCATCTTTCTTCTTGTCCTACTGGCTGAGCTTGAGGAAATCAGTAGTCACTATTTTTTAAGTCTCCTCCATTAGCTCAACTTTATCTTGTGGTCGGGCCTACCGCAAGTCCAACCTGATAGCATTCACAATATAGTCATTTGGCTGCATCTCGCTTACTGCCCTGATCACATTAGGGGTGATCTTCGTGAATATCAAGGAGTTATGGGCCTCATTGAAAACAGTTTGCAAGTGGGGCTCCGCCTGCTTGGTCCCGTCCTTCGCTCTTCACTTGCTGATTCGGTTGGCACGGGCATTTTTATTTGCATCGACCTACGAGAAATATTCCTGGGCTGGGATACCCAATCCACCGGCGAAAGGATACTCCTGAGGGACACCCAGCAGGGAAGATAGTGTAGCTAATGCATCAGAGGTTTTGTTGGGTCGCATTATAATAGCCGAGGAGAAAGAAGGGATGAATTGGCCACTCGGAGGGGATGAAAATGAAGTGACGGAGTAGGGAAAAACTGGAGACGCACCAACCGTAGGGCTGGGCCTTGGGGATAAAAATTGTTGACCCACGAGCCTGGTACTGACACCAAATTGTGTTCTAGGAAAAGGAGTAAAAGCGGAGGGCATAGGAGGGAAAACAGGAGGAGCAAGACCGAAATGACCGGCAAATCCAGGAGTGGAGATGATTTGCGCGGATGAGATGGCAGGGGCAGACTGCGGTGGGACCAAAGACATAGAGGAGAGAGAAGAGGGAGGAAAGCTTACCTGATGTTTTGGTGGAGCCGCAGATGTCTCGACCGCTTCCGTTGTTGGTTGCTCTTCCTCCACATCGGCCTTTTTGGTACCTTTTCGCTTCTCCCTCGGGACATCATCGAGGTCAAGAATGTCCTGACTCTTACTACTAGTGGTCCTTGTCCGCTTTCATTTTGGCTTAGAAGAGGTGGCTGGCATGAATGCCAGCATGCATAGCTCTTCCTCCTAGACAGGCTGCTTACCAGTGTTTCTTTCAAGCACTGGATTCTCAACGACGACAGGGGGAATCTGAATTACTTCCTCCTCTTTTCTATATTGCTGCATGGATGTTGAATGGTTCAGAGAATACTGAACATCCGGATGCTCAATCTCCCAAATGTCATCAAACTTCTCAATGAGGGCGACTTCATTGTATAACTTGCCAGATGCTAGAATCTCCTGCCGGTATATCCAGAAAGCTTACATCTTGTCGGGTTCCCAATTGAGCTTCTTTAATTAAGTGACCAAAGGGGGGCTGATCGTGAGCTTTGGGTTGACCCTCTCCGTGATGTGATAAAAATTTAGCTAGGGTGGTCGACCATCCACTGTAGGCAAATATTCAAGGCCTACATATCTACTTAGGTTTCCTCGAGATCCCTCCGAAGGTCCCAGAATGGCCGAGGTGAGTGCACGATCTTGATGCCAATGTCCAATAGATTATTGTCAGGGTTGTAATTCCAGGAATCATCTATTAGTACCAGCCCAAGATGACCCAATTTTGAAAGTAGAGTCATTGAGGTATCAAGCTGCGGGGTCCTCTTCTTTGCCAGTGACATTGAACCAAACATGATTGGCAATAGTAAATAGGAGGTCTGGTGTTTTCCTCCCCAATAATCATCATCAAGGGTACATAGTTGTCTCATTGCCTCCAGGGCTAACACTTTATCGGAGAGGAAATAGGGAAGCTGAAAAGGCTCCCGGACAAAACCCGACAAACGGAGCATAGTGAAATCCGTGCCGAAAAACCAGTCACAGGGTGGTACTAACTTCCCAAGCCAGGACCTCTGGCGGGGTGAAATGCGTTCAATCATATTTATACTAGCTTTACCCAAAGCCCTCATAGTCGGGGCTATGAACGCATCCGAGAATACGTAATAATCAAAGGTTTTTGACATGACAAGAGTCCATGTCGAAACCGGCTTCCTCAAGCCATTCTCATAAAAAATGGACAGGGGCAAAGATGTTGAAAAGTAATCCATATTTTGGTGTAAAATTAAATAGGCCAAGAAAGATGAATACCTAAACCTAGAGCTGACCCCAAATTCCTTTAACTGCAGTCGAATGCCATCGCTAATAATTTTTGCAAAATCAAAAAACAGGCCCTCACGATTTTTCCTTAACATAAAGCAGAGGGACATTTGAAACTGATGGACCTTTGTGTTGGAGTCTAAACCACACACCATTGGTAGCATAGAAATGACAGATTGTACTGTACCTCTCAGAGCTTTGAAACTGAAAGGGAATTTAGGCAGGGCTGAACTACTCGGATATTGAAGCTCAGAGCGATAAAATTGTGGCCCCAATTGGAACTCTCCCCACTTTTGTTGCATTCTTTCCATTTCAAAATCTTCAACCTCCTTACCCAAAGGAAACGGGACACACAACATATCTTGAATAGCCATGGGGCTAATGACTAACCATAAATCCTTGTCGTTGATAACCCCAGTGCTTGGGTCGAACTGTGTCACGCATGCTGCTACAATCTCTGGGCAAGGGTGCACCAAAGGGACCATGTACTGTGCAAGCCCACAGTACCATAGCCGTTTGGAAAATTGGTTTGTTGTATTCTTCATCCTTTCGCATGCAGCTTCTCGAAGGCTCTTAGGATTGGTAGACATCTCGGGGTCAAAGACATTGTTCCAATTCTCCAAAACCACTGCCTGGTCCCTATGAGGAACCATGCTCAACAACCTCTGGTTTACTAGGTGAGTGAAAGGCCAGTTAGGCTTTGTAGGTATGCTTAGAGTGGCATAAGACTCTCCATCATAAAGCTGCATGTAGGGCACATTCTTCATCTACTCGCTTAGAGCTACTTGAGCTGAAGTCTCTACAAGGTTTTCTGTAATTTTGGCCATTTTTGTCTCCACAAGGGTCTTTGTGCTAACCTTTGACAAATGACCTAGCTTCTTTTCAAACTTTTCTCTTCTTGCGAATGCCTTAATTGCTTAATTCTTTGGCAACTTCTGCAATAAATATGTTTCCTTGCATGCCATAACTTGCCTTTTCAGCTTTCTCGGGAATGGCGGATGAAAAAGGTATGTGCTAGCCATTTATGCCAAGTTGTTACTATCATTATCAGCTTTACTCATGTGAAAAGATCGCCAACCAACCGAATTGCTTAAAAATTAAAAGACAATCTTTCGCATGTGACGGGAGCGGATCCTTGTCTTGGAAAATGAACCCAAGCAAACCTTGCGAGCATTTCTCTACAGGCTATTTGTATTGATTGGAATTAATGCTCACACAGGGCACATTGCCCAATAGAGTCTTTCTCAATAACCTCATCCGATTCGGATGAGACAACGACACTTTGTATTACTGACAATTGGCCGATCTATTTACGATGTGGTAGCTTGGCGGAGCAAGTTGCAAGCTAATCCAGCACCTCTCCGTCAGCTCGCACACTATGACACGGAAAACCAAGGTGAAGTGACCCACTCCGCGAAATTGTTAATCATAATTTCTTCAGCAAGCACAGCTTAGGCAGCTTATAAATTAGCCCCTTGTGCAACATTGTGAATCACAACATCGACTGGCCTTTCAATTTAGCAATCTCTTGCTGGATAGTATTTTTAATCTCTTAGCTAGAAAAGCAGAAATCGTGGAAACACCAGTGAGGCTCACTTGTAGAAAGACCCAAGCAGCATTCCTTGGCAAGATTACTTGCAAACGCTTGAAGCGTATGACAAGTGCCAAAAACCTATTGTACGTGAAAGCCATCAAATGGATCCTCCGGAAGGACTGCGTGCGTTATGAAGAGCAATATCAGGTGAACACCAACGTCTGCTCCCACTTTGTCACCTCGCTGCTAGACATCAGCGTCAGCAAACGTAAAATTATAAAACTGATGAAGCTGGTGTTCCCTGCATGCTACTTCGGAGGTTTGGAGCAGATTGTGTGTGCAGCCCAATTGGGTCAAGGCATTCCTTCAGTTCGGAACATTCGCCTGCAGCAGCTGTGTGGAGGCATCGTCCCAACCAAGCCCTTTTTGTTTGGCTTCAAGCTAGAAACCCTTGAAGAGCACCGTGCCAGAGTCTGCGAAGGCTGCCATTTCTTGATGCGCATTCATTATCTTGAGCCATTTTCTAGTTTTCAATGGTATGAAAATTTTGAGAGAATGGTATTTCCAGAGCCCGAGCTGCCTGCTGCTATGATTGCCTGTCCTTCTCACTAGTGTTCTATAGAAAAAAATGTTTTACCAATTTTGCTTCTTTCTGCTTACAAGTCCCGCGCCTTAGCGGGCATATGTAAATGTTAACACAAGGCCTCCCAGCCCCACTATATTGTAAATTTTTGACCTTAATGAATATAATCCACTATGCTTCTTTTGTCAACACTTGGTTCATTTATAACTTTCTTTTAATTGCTTACACCATTGCTGCATTATTTCAATCTTGTGCCAAGAAGACCCAAAACTTAAAGTGACAAAGAGTAATTACATATATACAAATGTACAAAATTAACACATATACAAAATTAATAGAACCTTTTAAGATGTATTCCATTAACTGGAATACTTAGAGCATTTCCTTCCATATCTTCTAACTCAAAAGAGTTAAACTGTTTGCACTGGTAGATGTTGAATGACCCTTCCCAGAGGCTGTTGAATTTGCTATGCTGTCTGGGTTTTGTTCTGCATTCATTGAATTTGAGAACCAAATCTCCACGTTGTAGTCCCTGATCTAAAGCCCTTTTGTCAAACCATTTCTTCACTACCTGTTGGTGACTATTCATTGCTTCCAGGGCATGTTCTCTTTTCTCTTGCACCTCAAGCAACTCAGAAAACCTTACTTCCATGGCTCCATTTTGTTCAACTTCTAGAGACTTGAGCAATTGTAGGGCGGGAATCTCTGTGGCAATAGGCAGCAATGCCTCCTTTCCATACACCATCTCGTAAGGAGATGTTTTTAATACCTGCTTGGGCGTAATTTGATCTGCCCAGAGTGCTGTCTAGAGGTTCCTATGCCATTCCTTTTGATGTTTTGAGCCTATCCATTTGATCAACCGGATGAGGTTCTTATTATTGGACTCTGCGAGACCATTTCCCTGGGGATAATAGTTAGAGGAGGTCTTCAAGAACACCCCGTATTTTAGAGCGAATTGGCTCATTTTCGAGCCGAGAAAATCTTTGGCATTGTTAGAGATAATTGTCTTAGGTGGGCCAAATCTGGCTACTAGTTCTTCTAGGAAATTAACATTCGCTGATTCAGTTGCATTTATTAAAGGCACTGCTTCTGCCCACCTAGTAAAGTAGTCAGTTGTTGTTAATATCCATTTATGTCCTGCGAGAAGAAAGAGGGTTGATCATCCCGATGAAATCCAAACCCCATTGATCAAAAGGTTCCTCTATCACTATGGGCTTTAAAGGCATAGTATCATTCTATCTCCTTCCAACATAGAACTGACATTCTTTGCAAGACCTAATTAAGGAAAATGCATCATTAAAAAGTGTTGGCCAATAATAACTAGCACATATGATTTTAATTGCTATGGTCGTCTGGGCCTACTCCTCGTTGACACATCTCAACAGGATGCCGTTGAATTTTTTTTAAAACAGGACACCCTCCAAAAGGACAAAATTGCCATTCTGTAGGTGATAGAAACGCCTTTTAAAAGATGGGAGGTCTGTCGGATACTTTCCTGTCTGCATAAAATTTATCTTGTCATCAAGCCAGTTACTCTAGGGATTCTCTTCATTTATTAACATAGGTTCCAGAGCGTCACATTCTGCCACTGTTTCACTGTTTTCGGTGATATACTCACAGAGTCCTTTCCCCTTGACAGTCTTGACAGGTCTAACCTCAATGTCATATTCTAGGATCTTGGTGATCCAGTTAGCACATTTTTTGGTGATTTCTCCTTTCATGATATATTCTCGCACACTAGGATGTGGAACACAAACAATCACCTTATTATATGATATCAAATGTCAGAACTTCTTAAGCCCTTTAACAATGGTGAAGGCTTGTTTCTCTACAAAGTTATACTTTACTTCGTATTTTTTTTAAGTTCGAGAATAAAAGGCAACAGGGGACTCCCTTGCATCTTTATCATCTTTCTGCATAAGCACTATAGCAATACTATTACCACCACCAAAAACATACATGATAAAATCCTTTGACAGGTTTAGATTAACCAGCAGAGGAGCGGAAGAAATAGCCTCTTTTACAAGTTCGAAAGCTTTTCTAGCTTCCATCATCCATTTGAAAAATTGGTCCTTCTTAAGCATTAAAGTAAATTGGATGAACAATGCCTGCAAAGTCCACAATAAAATGGCTAATAAAATTAACCTTTCCCAGAAAAGATTGCACACCTTTTTTGTTGACAGGCAACGGGATCTCCCAAAATGCATCGACTCTCTCTGGATCAATAGCAATGCCCTCCTTAGAGATGACATATCCCAATAGTTTCCCTTGGGGAACTCCGAAAACGCACTTCTTCGGATTCAGGGAGATTCTAAATTCCTGGCATTTTTGGAAAACAAGCTCCAAATGATCAAAATGATCATCAGCAGATTTTGAGAATATGGCTAGGTCATCTAGATAAATGAGTATAATCTTGTGGATCAAATCTTTAAAATCAATGTCCATAGCTCGCTAGAATGTGGCTCCAATGTTTGAGAGCCCAAAAGGAATTTTGGCATAAGCATACATTCCCCACTTCGTGGTGAACACCATTTTGTATTGGTCTTCTTCCTTTACCCGTATCTGGTTATAGCCCGAAAAACCATCTAGCATTGAAAACATTTCGGAACCAGCTATAGTCTGAAGAATTACCTCCATTGAAGGTAGGGGGTAGTGATCTTTAAGGATGCCCTATTTAGGTCTCAGAATTCTACGCATAAGCGTATCTCCCCATTTTTCTTCTGGACTGGCACCATGTTAGACACCCAAGTGTTGTGTTTGATCAGAAACACTATCCGAGATGCGATCAATTTGTTCAGCTCCTGTGACATTAGGGACTCTATTTTTGGGTTCACAGGCCTCTGCTTTTGACAGACTGGCTTTTCCCCCTCTATCAGCTCAATAGTATGCTCAATGATCCCAGGATCATATCCTTTTAAATCATCATATGACCAGGCAACTACACTTGGATATTCTTCGCAGAAATGTTTTAGTCTATCTTTATTCTTTTCCGACACTTCCTTTCCAACTTTGAGCTTTCTATCTTCTCTGACATGCAGATCAGTATAATCACCTTTGTCAGCCACGAGCTTCCTTTTATCTCTTGTTGCATCATCGAAATAAAAAGACTTTCTAGAGTGACTAGACCCCTCGGAACCTTGTTAGATTTCAGCTGAATAATTTGATCTCCGTAAGCCTCGACGATCTTCGGCTATAGCTAATCGGCGAACTCTCCAGATGATTGAAGAAATGATGCAATATGAGCATCACTATCAAATACTTGCCAATGTTGATTGTTATCTAGGACAGCGGGTCTTATAATTACCTTCACAACATGTTTATTTTTTAACAGGTCCGATGTCGGCTCGAACTGAGCTCCAATAGCTGCCATGTTGTCAGCTTCGGCGTTTGTTTCTCTCGATATTGCCTGTATGTTGAATGCCTCGAAGCTGTTGATCAGATCCCAGACTCTATGCTGGTAAGATCGCATGCGGATATTCTTCGCAGTCGAAGTTCTGTGGACCTGATTAACTACCAACTTAGAATCTCTGAAGACACTTATTTGTTTTGCACCCATTTTCTCCACAAGGCTTAAACCATGGACAAGCCCTTCATATTCAGCTTCATTGTTGGAACATGCAAACTGGAAGCGGTAAGACCTCAACGTCTTTTCATCAGTTGGGGATATCAAACGAATTCCCGCTCTGGCTCCTACTTTACATCAGGCTCCATCGAAGTATAACATCCATATTTCTGGAGACTCTTCACCCTCAGGTTCTTTAGTTACTTTGGGTATGATTTTCCCTTCTTCATGTATTACATAGGTTCCGAGGCCAGTTGCATGATAATTTCAAAAAGGATTTGTATCAATAAATTCTTCAATAAGGATACTAACATTAACTAACATAGGTATACTAACATCTAGATAGTTATACATTAACTAAAATATTTAAATATTATACATAATAATATAATATATTATTTATTATACATAATTTCATAAGAGATTATCATAAATCATATATTATATATTAAATTATAAACTATATTTTATATTCTAAACTAGATATATTAAAATAAACTATAAACTATTTATTGCATTTTTTTAAATCATATATTATAAACTATATTACATTTTTTAAAATAATATATGAAATATATCGGATATCCGATTTAATCGGATATGTAATATTTCTGACACAAACCTTGCTACCTAGGGGTTAGCCTCAAGCTTCCTTTGGAATTTGGCTAGGAAATGCCAATCCTAAGAAGTCAACACAAAAAATGTGTTTAATAACTTACCTTGCTTTTCTAGACTTCGCCCATGTGGCTGACGGCTTTCTTTTTACCCAAAATTGATGAAATGAAAAGGGTTTTTAAAGGAGATTCTCAGCTTTCCACCAATATAAATTATCCTTTACTTTGAATTTAATAAATAATTATTATTCATTTTCTATTCGAATTACGACTAAAGTCGTGATTGATAGCCTGATTGAAAAACATCTATAGCTTTCAAATGGTATCATATTTTTTGAATCTGAAACATGCATCACATTCTATGCTTCACATAATTTATGATTAAAAAAAAAATGAATTTCATGAAGTTTTGACCAAGTTAAGGTGGTCAAACATACGAGTTTTTTTATTTTTTAAAAGTTGTAATAAATTTTTCATAATTAATTATTTACTTGGGAAAAAGTACAAAAAAATATGCATCACATTGGGACATGCATCCTCTACTTATATCTAATATCTTAATAAAACATATTATCATTTTATTGTGGTTAGGGTGGTTAGACAAACACCTACTTTTTACTTTTTCCCTGACATTTAAGTACTACTGCATTAAAATTTGAAATTTTCAGCAAATAGATTTTTTTAAAAATAAACTTAGTAGTTTAGAAACTACAATCAATTTTCTATAGATTCTATTCTTACATATTTTTGAAATAATATAGATAAATTATTCAATTTTTTACATCAAATTTCCTAACTCTGATTTCTCATCACCACTTAAGGGCTTGTTTTTTCCATGATGATCCTCCACATACCCCCAAAATACATACCTTCTCACATTTATCACTTATGTTTCTCCTATAATCTTTATTACTCATTCAAATAAAGTTAAAAAATTATGGCATGAGTGGTTTCACTACCTTAACTACTACTAACTTAAGTAGCTAAATTAACTTGACATGGTCATAGGGTTTCCTAGAATTATATTCTCTAAAGGGAAGTATCCTAAAGATAAATTAAATAAAGGAAAAGCATGAAAAGCTATAGAATTTTTTGATCTTGTTCATAGTAATTTATCAAGGGAATTTCCCAAATTCATCTTTCAATAACACATGATATGCTCTTACTTTCATAGATGAATTTTTCAAGTGCACATGGTTCTACTTCCATGAAAAAAAATTTGAATTCTTTGAAAACTACCTAGAGACTTTAAGGATCATGTTGAAAAATAGTCAAGAAATGTCATCAATGTTTTTTCAATTGATAATGGCATTGAGTATGTAAATATTAGGTTTGAATTTTTCTTACATCATAGGGAAAGACTTGCATTATAGATTTCTTTACACTCCCCACAAAAATGGTGTTGCAAAAAGTAATATCATATCCTTATAAGAGATTCCTAACTATATGATATACTCCAAAGTCCTTACACCATAGTACTTGGCATAAGAAATCAACTATTATTGTTACATTTAGGATAGGGTTTCTTAGAAACCTTTGGAGGGTATTACTCCATTTGAATCTTGGACTATAAGGAAACAATTAATTGAGAACTTCTATGTCTTTAGATCTATAGCCATGAAACACACACTATTGGTTTTTTTTGGTTAATTCTAATTGATTCCTAAAACTATCTAAATAAGTAGCCAATTTTTATGCTCAAATGTTCTAGGGGGTTGACCAATGAACAAGACAAATGTTTAAAAAATTTCTCCTCTACACTCCAAGCTCTACAAAACATAGGAGTGTGTTTCTATGTAGTAAACCTAATGGTATTTCATACAATTCATGCAATGCATTACTTTAAAAAAATATGATCTCTTTATGTGACCAAGAGTTATAGATAAAACACACTTGATAGGATAGATTCTTGGACTTTTATGTATTATGAGTATGAGAACATGGGAATAATTTTATGGAAAGTATATTAATAGAAAGGGAATTTTTATTTTCAAATTTGGTGATCATGGAAAAATAACTAGACCATACATCCAAATTGGTGCCCTAAACCTACACAATGAAGTCCAAGAAAATTCAAATAAAACTCTGAATAATAGACTTCAACCTAATTTTGCTAAAGCTCAATATCAATGCCTTACACTAATATTATTAGAATTTACAATAAATTATTCTTAATAATCCCTATATACATTCAAAACCCTCAATATTATTTATACAAAAAATTAATCTATTACTTCAATAGAAGCTATAAAAGAAACATTCAATTGCATAAAAATTGGAAACATGAATAGAACTAATCCTCTATCAATTTCTATTCATAAGTGATAAAGAAATATACAATTAAGGAGATAATTGATTATGAGATTTTCACAATATATTCATGTATAGAGCTAGTACTGCTATACAAAATTAGAAATTGCATTGACATTCTTTTAGGCCATGAAAACATAGACTAGACTCACATAGACCAAAAATATAGACACTCTACTTATAAAATTCAAGGATACTTTACAAATGGCCCTAAATTCCCTTCTATAGAAACAAGGGAGCAACAAGATTGAGGTCATAGATAGATTTTGCATTTTTATTTGAAAATCATGTCCTAGGATTAGACAAAAACACAACTACCTTGTAGAAGACAAAAAGAACCTTCCACTACCTCATAAAAAATAGTTGTTGAGCCATAGGAGAAAATATTTTTTGATGCTACAATGATGAGGCAATGAATGATTACACAAGGATTCTCCAACCAAGTTTCAAGCATATCCCTTTTCTAAACCGTTGGAGTTGAGGTTGATGGGTCACAAAAGACAAAAATGTGTAAAAATTATCAAGATACATGTAGACTATTGGGAGATCTAAATTCCATGTCACTATATGAGGGTGAGTGCAGGATCATGGGGGTCCAAAAAGTGGTGATATGACAAAAAAGTGGTTGATGACATTTTTTATCCAAATTTGATGAAATGAAAAGGGTGAAAAAATTGTCAACTTTCGAAAAATATAAGATATGCCTTAGTTGGAATGAAATAGATAATTATTATTAATTTTCTACATACATTTTGACTAAATTCCTGATTGATAGGTTGATTGAAAAACATGTATAATTCTTAAACAATTTTACATTTTTTGAATCTAAAACATGTGTCACAATCTATACTTCCCATACGATAGGATATAAAAAATAAAAAATGAATTTCATAAATGTTTGACCAAGTTATGGTGGTCAGACAAACACATTTTAATATTTAAAATAATAATATTAATAATAAATTAATAACTAATTATTTAATTGCAAAAAAATTACAAAAAAAAATGTGGCACATCTAGGCATGTTTCCTCTACTTATATTGAAAGTTTTAAAAACTTAATTACTTTTTTCTTTTACTTAGGTTGGTCAGACATACACTTTCTTTTTAATTTTTCTTGATAATTTAGTACTATTGCATTGAAATTTCAAATTTTAACCAAATAGATTTATCTTTTTCCAAAAAAGGAACAGTATCTTAGAAACTACATTCAATTTTCTATAAATTATGTTCTTACATATTTTCCAAATTATGTTAACAACTTGTTCAAATTTTTATGTCAAGTTGCCTAACTCTGGTTTTTTGAATTTTCATTACCACTTAAGGGCCTAGTATGGACCCCCATGATCTTGCACTGGCCCATGACTTGGTTTTTTAAAACCCGGACTTAGATGAAAATAATAGGAATCAAAGTCAATTCTAGTGGCCATTGAAAAACAAGAATCTAGTCAGCATTATTCATATAATGTAAATACTTTTCATATAAGATTGCACTCCAGTTTCTTTGGAAAAAGCTTCCAAACCCTACTTTGTAGCAACCAAATTATTTATAAAAGTATTAAAAAAGTTGGTGTCTACCTTCTTGTCATCATAGATTTTAAAATGATAGAATAGGGGCCAATGATCTAAACCTTATCTTCCAATCATCATAGGATTGAAGCTCCCCATTTTCATTCAAAATGCTAGGCATAATCTTTATTTAAATATTTTCAAAATTCTTAAGTTTAGTTTTTTCTTTTTGAGTCAATTTAGCCATATATGTTTTTATCTCCCTTTCCAGCTTAGCCATGGTGAATGTAGGAAAAATGTCACCTAGTGAATCATTGTCATGTATAGATCCCTTATATATACCTTGCAAAGCTACAATTCTTGGAGTCCATTTATTAATGATACTCCCAAGTCTATCTTGATCCCTAGAAACCCTATCAATATCATCCTGGAGGTTTGTATAATCCTTATGGATTCTTCTAATCTCTTCAAAAAAATTGACAACACATGCCCTAAAACATTTGATATGACATGGCTCATCTCATCATGCTAAATATTTTGAGAATCCTTTATTTGCTCCTTCAAATTTTAGAACTTATCATTAGGTTCTTCATCCCCCCTTATCAAATCATTTGCAAGCCCTACTGATGAAGAAATTATTTCTTGTGTATTATCTGGAGGAGGCATTGTTTGAGTCTCTTTCATCTTCAATTTATTTTACTCAATAGTAAGTTCTATATGATCCTTCAATATTTTATCATATGTGTTGGATATTGTGGTTGTGTTGCTGATATGTGGTTGTCATTGATGTCAACACTATTAGCATTGATGTCTTGAAGGTCGTATATGTCGATGATATTGATAAAATTATAATAAATTTGTTGAAGGTTGTCTATGAAGTTGTGAAGTTCAGTATAGTGGAAATTTAAGTATGTTGGTATTCAAAAGTTGCACTTTAAAGGGTTTGTTTATGAGCCTATATAGCTTATACTCTGGAAGTTTTAGAGGTGCACATCAAGATTGGAGAAAATTGTTAGTTTTTGTGTTCCTACAGTTATTCTGTTACTATAGCTAGGGTTTCTGGAAGAAGATAATGTAATCCTAGTAATTTTATCTATTGTGTATGCTCCTATGATGTTCGTTGATTTTTCTAGATCACGCTCTATCCTTGTTTCACATCCGCGTTGATTGGTGTGATCGTGATCAGAGGTTTTTCCTTTGTGTGTTTGGGTTTTCATGTTTTTGGCTGACATGGTGGTTGCAGCATGTTGTGGATCCATGTGGATTAATTTTTGAGTGTTTGGTATGTTTGAGGATGTTGTTTTAGGTCATCATTATGTTGTGACTGACTTCGGTTGGTGTGCATTGAGATTTGTTCATGAATTCAGCCGATAGTTTGTATTCATTTATTCTTTTATTTTTGGCCAACAAAGTTGTTAATGTAATTCCATGAAGTGGATATATATAAGAGCGATTTTTTTCTTTATTTGAGATGTATATGTGATAAGTGTGTATGTGAAATGTGAAAATATAGATCAGATCATTTTATTGCAAAGTAGAGTGTGAATAATTTTGAGTGAAGTGTGAAGAAGTGTTTTTGTGCCTAACCAGAACTGTCATCAGGATTTTGAAGAAGCTAATTTCTCAATTCAACCACTTCATATGTATTTAATCTAAAAGATTTATGTAAGATAGTGTGTCTTATTTGAGCAGTGAGCTCTAGGTAATGTGCCTAAATGCATGTGCATTCCTTATTTATTTTCCTTATACTTTTAATAGGGTATAACTTGTGGAGTAACCTCCACCATGGTTTTTCCCCTAATAAGGTTTCCATGCAAAAATTCTTGGTATCATGTGTTTCTGATGTGTTGTTGATTCATGCTTTCATTGCTATTTATCAGATCTGAGATTAAAGGTTAATAAGGTTAAATAAGTTTTAAATTTTGTGACAACTAATTTACCCATCCTCTCAGTTGTCGATACTTGTTTTTCCAACAATTGGTATCAAAGAAGGTTCCTCTGAAGAAGTTTAATAGCTTGAGGTGATATGAGATGGCATCATACAAGATGGATAGTCCTAGATTTCATGGAAACAATTACTCTCTATGGAAGGCTAGAATGGAGTGTCATTTGAAGTGCATTGGTGATCCCTTTTGGAATATTGCAAAGAACATATATGTTATTCCTCGGAATGGTCCCTCTACTTCTAATGAGATCAAAGAAGATGAAAAAAATATCAGGGCTATAGAAGCATTGTTGAGTGCTCTGACAAATTCAAAGATGACAAATGTGATGGGTCTGAAAAGAACATATGAGATCTGGAAAAAGCTAGAAACATTGTATGAAGGAGATGCACAAGTAAAAGTTTCCAAGCCACAAAGTCTAAAAGGTAAGTGGGAAAACTTGAAAATGAGCAAAGATGAAAACATTATTTCTTTCATGAAAAAAATAAATGAACTAGTGATGGGTATTAGATGTGCCTGTGGAATCTTGGATGAAGAAGAGATTGCAGCTAAAGTACTCATATCATTTCCTACTTCTTAAAAAATGAAAACTCATTCTATTGAAGAACTTAGGATAGTAACAAATGTGACAAGAGATATGTTGATTGGTAAGATTGCTGCCTTTGAATTAAGTGAATTTGGTGATTCTAATCCTAAGAAAAAATATGCATTTAAAGCTACTATATCCAGAAGAAACCAATAGAGATATGATCTGGGAGAAATTTCCAGAAAGACATTCAAGTATGAATATGAGATGAAACAAATTGAAGATGAAGAAAGAGAGTTAGAAGAGCTAGAAGCATTGATTGTGAAAAGAGAAGCCAAAGGACAATGCAAGTATAAAGGAAATTATCCCATTAAATTTTTCTCTTGTAATAAGATAGTTCATTTTGTATCAAGGTGTCCTGAAAGAGTTCCTAGGTCTAAACCTGACAAGCCTAGATTTCAAAAGAAATGTTATTATGTTGAAGAAGGTGTTACTAATAATGAATCTGATAAAGAAAATGGAAATGAAGATGGATGTGTATTTATTTCTATCAAGGAAAATGGTCTAGTATCTACTAAATCTGCTACTGATAAGAATATTGAGAAAGCTCTTGCAACCAGAATTGAAGAAAAGGATGAGTTAGTGACTGAAAATAGATGATCACATCATATGATTGGTGAAAAAAGAAATTTTATAAGCTTGGAGAAATATGATGGTGGTGTTGTAAGATTTGAAGATAACAATGCTGGTGTGATTTGTGGTAGAGGCACTATTTATCTTGGTGGTAAATATAATACTGATGATTTCCTTTATGTTGAAGGATTGAAGCATAATATGTTGAGTGTTGGGCAGTGTTGGAAAAAAGCTACACTGAGAGGGGGGGTGAATCAGTGTTGTGCAAAATTACCATTATTAACCTTTATCTTCAAAGTACTTGCAAAATCCAACCAAAATGCATGAACAAGAAGAAAACAATCACAACACCATAACACAAGAATTTTTACATGAAAACCTTGCTAGGGGAAAAACCATGGTGGATGGCCAATCCACAATATGATTCGAGTATAATCAAATAAATTTTACAATATGGGGAATGCACTTGAATTCATGCACACTGCCTAGAGCTCACTACTCAACGGGAAGGATCACTTCCTTACAAAGAGAATCAGATTAAAACCATCTGAGAGTTTGAACTAAGAAAAATAGCATCTACATATGCTTGATTACATTTTCGGTTAGGCACAATATTCAATCTTCTATCCTACAAATTGATTCTGCACTTTTGCTCTATTTTTCTCACACTCGCAACATAGATCCTTCATGCACAAGTGAAACTATGCATTATCACTCTTTTTCTCTACTCTTATTCACAATTCACTTCAACACACTTAATACATACTTCAAAATGATACAGACGATCTCATATATATATCTGCAACTTGGAATTCAATTACAATATGTCAGCTTTAATAAAACAAAATAATATTTACAACTGTCAGCTCAAATCATGAGTAAACCTTAATGCACATCCACAACAGTTGGCCAAAAATTATCTAGGACCCAAACAAAGATGCACAAACAAAAAAATAATTAACTAATTACTTCCCATACTTTCACGACATGATATATTCATGAAAGTCAGCTCCAACACTAATAAAATAGAGAATTAGCCAAGCCGATCTAATAGCTTGCACACAGATCAATATGAGGCATTGAGATTTATGGATAAAAATAAGCATACATCGATCAACCTTCACTAAGATACGCAACAAAAAATATTAACTAAAAATCTGTATGTGAATCGATGAACCCAAAAGTGCCAAATGCTCTGTTCTTCCTTAATTGTTTTCAATCTGGCTGCCAGTAGGATAAATTGATGATGCAATGATCTAATCACTGACTAGGATTTCCATCAATGAAAACACCAAATGATATTTGTAGTGTCTCTTTCCAACAATCTCCCCCTTTGGCATGGATGGAAACACTTAGTGAAAATTGACTAAGTTTCAGATCAGTACCAACATTAACTACATTGCCAAAATTTTAAAAACCAAACTCTTCTCCAAAATACAATTCTCTCCCTGAGATGATTATACATTTTTCACTCTTCTCTCTCCCCCTTTGACATCAATGGAGAAGAAAGGAATCCGCATGCGAAAAATTTAACAATTTTTTTATGAACGAGTTGCTTATGTACAAAACAAGCTTCATAAGATTACAAAAACTTGAAAATGTCTAAAAAATCTTTATTCAACAGAGCCAAATTTATGTCCCAAACTCTTTAGAGACTCTCTAGGATTGTTATATTTCCACAAACCAAATAGGATTGTGTGTCTGTAGACTCCAAGTTTGTTGGATCACC
>VCHN02000014.1:70714396-70768173 GCA_007115665.2 Sequoiadendron giganteum | reverse complement strand
TTCCCAAGTAAAGACATCACTAAACTCTTGACATAACAGAATAAAATCTTGTTGTTCCTCTTTATTACATACCTTTCCTAGATTGAGAAGTTTACCTTTGAAAATATCGATCGCCTAATAGTGCTCTTCCTTAATAGTCATGCCGCATTTATCTTTTTGTAGCTAGTCATCTAAATTGAAAATAGATTCCAGGGTCACCAACCCCTTTGGAAACTTTTTTTTCTTAAATAACACAATCTGATTATCATACTCCTACTACCACTTTTGCTGATTTCCATCCACAAATTCTGCTTCAGTAATTAAGAAGCTTACAATTTTCCCATCGCTATCAAAAACTTGCCAACTCACATTATTATCAGGTACATAAGGTTTGAATATAATCTTAACATATTGACATGCCTCTACTTTTTGAATTTCATTAGGAATATCAAACTGGGCTCCTATGGCAGCGAGCCTATTTGCATGCTTATTTTCATTTCTAGGAACTGAACAAATATTGAAAGCATCAAAATCTTTAATCAAATCCCATGCACGATGCTTATACTTGTTAAGTGCATCATTTTTTGCAACATTCAAATTCCTAACTTGATTCACTATCAGTTCCGAATCACCATAAACACGTAAGCATTTAATACCTCTTTTTCAGGCCCATTCTAGGCCATGTACAAGTGCTTCGTATTTAGCTATATTATTTGTATAGCTAAATGAAAACCTGAAAGCTGAATAATATTTTTCCCCTTCTGGTGAAATCAGGATGGCTACACCAGCAACACCTATACTGCTCCTTGAGCCATCAAAATAAAGCTTCCAAAGCTTATTTTCTTTCTATGTGGGTTGTCCTTCCTTTTTAAATAGATTAGGCATATCAAAATCAGGTTCACGAATCATATAAACCCCTAATCCTATCTCATATGTGTGTTGGAAAGGATCAAGCTCATGATCTTCGACTGCCCATTCATCTAGATTCATATTTTCGATCTAGTTACAGGGGTGATGTAGAGGTTAGCATTTATAGGGTTTGAGATGTATGGCTCGATATGGTATTTGGCTAGAGCTTCACATTTTATGGTCACTTTCGTACCATATCTTGTTCTAAAAAATAGGTGAGACCAATCAGAAGACAAAAATCCACCCAGCTTGGCTATAAAATCCTTTGAAAGGCAAATGGCAAAGTGAGGTGGAAAATCAATAACATGTATATCTTGATGGATTGCAAAACTAGGGGATGCATGCAAAGTAAGAGCTAAATTTTTGACTATACCAACAGTTTTAACAATAGACCCATCCAATTGAACTACACCCTTCTGAGAATTGGGTTCATAAATAGGACCTAATGCATCAGCTAAGCTTTTAGGCATAATAGAGCTACTTTCACTAGAATCGATCATACAATTATGCACTATTTTATCCCCAATAATCAAACTTAAATAAAATCGAGGAGGTTTTACCTCTTTGGTTTTCTACTCACTCTTGGCTTCTGAGCTGTTTGTGAGCACAAGTTTGGCATTCTTTTGATTATTATCAGAAATAGAAATCTCTACTAAAGAATCTTGCATCAAAACCTTTTGACCTATGATATGCAATGCATTCATAACTAACATATTAACATTAGCTTTCTTAAGATTTTCAACCATGTTGAAAGAAATAGGGTTTAGCTTTTGCTGGTTTTTTATGACAGCAGCATCGCTTCCTTTCTGCAAAGGTTGCAATTGTGTATTTGACTGTTCCTTGCCAGGTATTCCTTGGCCCCTCTATAGAATTTGTACCTTAGTTTGCGTTACAACATTAGTATTTGGTGTAGAAACAAACTGTTTATCTTTTGTTGACTACTGCTCTGAATTTCCGGCTTGCTGTCCCAAATCCATTGCTCTCTTTTTTGATCTTGTGTTGGTTGAAATAGGAGAATCTTGCTGATCCTAACCATTCATGCCACAAAACTTAGAACTCTACTAGTTTTCCAAAGCAACCTCGAAGCTTTCTTACTGTTCTATATTCTGACTTGGAACACTTTCTGAACCTGCATAACTATTTTGGACCATTAAGGCCTGATTTCTCATGCCGTTAACACGTGCTGATTAGTTATGGGGTTGATTGCATGGATAGCACTAGTCACAATCTTGAGCAAGGTTATCTTTCAGCACAAGTTCCTTTGATGAACTGGTAGCATTTGGGTTGTAGGGTTGGAAAGGTCCAGGATTAAAATTTTTCCTTTATCCTTGGTAATCATTCTGAAAGGTTGGCCTATTCTGTTGGTTTTCCTGGTATGGGGCTTGATATGGCTTATGCTCTTGGCTGAGTTTCTTATTAATGCTGATGAGATCATTCCAAAAGGTTTTCAATATACTTTTTATTTCTTGAAACTCTTGGTTTTGGGCTGGAGCAATAATTTCTTGGGCTGAAGTGTGATAACCTATTGCTGGAACAATGGGAAAAACAACTAAGGGAGGCAAAAATGCAGGTGTAGGCACTTGAATATCTAGAAACAAAGGCATGGGAGGCCTAGGGGAAATTTCCCCGGCTTGAATAAGATAGTTCTTAGCTCTAATGGTGATATCAAAAGCATTAGGGAGCGTGTACCCACCCATAGATTGGGTCATAACCAAAATTTTACTGTTTAAGGCTTTCAAGAAATAAAGAAAGGCATGAGTTGGTAAAGGTTTTACCATTGTAGAGATTTTGTCCGAAGGTCTCTGAAAATGGTAGTTAAAATTAGCTAAGTGCTCATGCAGAGCTCTTTTGATCATGCTCATGCACCATGTATTCTACATTTGTCAGCCAATGCAAATTGCTGCAATGGTTTCTACAATATCTTGTTTAAATATGCATGTAGCTGAGTGATGTTGATTTGTACATGCTGCTTCATTTCAACTCAGCTTTTGTTTTCCTTCAGAATTTTCTGATTTTATGTTTCAGCATTAAAATAGATCTTCTTATCTCATATTTATTCTTGAAAGTGCTCTTTTCAATTTCCAACTTTCAGCTTTGTAGCCTCAACATGTCATGCCCTCCTTCTAGTGCTAGTTATGTTGATGTGTTTTTTGTGCACTTCTCAAAATAGGTAATGCATAGGTGCATCACCTCTCTTGAAAGACAATCTTCCACAATAAAAATGTAGAACACTATCCCAAGGTCTCTAATGTCAGGTCTTGATAGTGCTCGAAATATCTTAGTTGATTTATGTGATTTGCTAGAATCGCAAGGCAGTCTTACATATGAGTTACAAAGTGTGGGAAGTTGGGTTTGCAAATGGAGTTCTTAGGATGGGAGAATTGTGCATTTGATGCAGGTTCAAATAACAATTTAGAACTCTATTTCAACATCAAATTTAGCTTTATTATGTGCAATGAACCTTTCCTAAGGCTACCAATTAAAAAAAAGGGAAAAGCGTAGGGAAGAGAGTAAGTTCCTAGACCTAAAACTATGAATGAACAATGATCATGGAGGCTGCTACAGTAGACAAACTCCCTAAATTTTTGCTTGGCCAAGAGGAACCTACAGTTACACCAACCTAGTGCAATCTTCTAAGGACTATATATTTTTAGATTACACACACATCATGCACATGCAATCGAACTAAGTTGCAATAATAAATGAATGAAGCTCAAACTAGCTTTGCAAAGTGATTCATCATCAATGAACCACAAAAACCATGAGCTGAAAATTCATCAAATACTGAAAAAACAGTCACCATTACCACTTCCATTCAAGAAACTACAACTAAAATAAAATGGGAATTAGAACCATGCATGTAAGATGAGAAAAATCAAAGAGGACATCCATAATATCATGCAATGTTGTCTTCTATTGCTGCAAATGATTTTTACACCAGCTCTCCAACCATTTACAAATGAGGGGGAGACCTCTATTTATAGTTTTCCAAAGCCCGAATGAATGCCTAGGATTGAATTATATTGTGTGGCCTAAATTTGATTGCACTACGGATTCACCTACCCCACAATATTTAGAAATTTAAAATACATCTTTTGGTTTTTCCCTATTTTGTTTTTTAGTGCCCAGGTGTTGTAGTCTACATAGTTTTGTCTTCTAGGTGATTTCCCTTTTACTGTAGCTGAAACTACCTGAAAGCTGCCTTCTTCCCCTTGATGGATAGGAAAACACTTCTCATCAAACTGAGTGCATCTCTTTTGCAGATTTTTATCATTATAGAATGGGTTAGTGGTCCCTGATCCAACAAAATAGCCTCTGATGGATCGGTATTATTTGTTTTGAGGGAAGAAACAACCTCTCCCTCCCACCACCTTCAAGGACATAGGCCTTATTCTAATGCCAACTCTGTTGATGAGTGCTATGAGGAAAGGTGGATATAAAATGAATGGTGACAAGAGCTATGTTCTTTTCCTTGTTTAGCTTTCTGAATAGGTCTCCTCGACGGACCCGTACTAGACTTCTTGAATCCTACATACATGAAGTGTCATAAGTTCTTTCATACACAAATCAAGGTGAACGTTAGACAAATACTGCAAAATCCTTGTTATATTCACCCACACATCATCAAAATATCATAATATTTAGTTTAAATTTCCATTAGCAATATACTAGAGGGAGTTTGGATGGTCTGGACCCCAGAGGCTGGATTTCCCTAGCTAGAATGCTGTTTTGAAAGGGCGAACAAGGCAGGGCAATCCATATGATTTCTTCAATCTTCAGATTCAAGCAATTTTAAAAGTTCATGGGGAAGAGCATCCAATTTCAATATGTGGGTCAAAGCTCATTTTCAAATTAGGAGGAATTTGGGTCATTATTGGGGTACTCAGAGTCAGGATGAGGGAAAGCTGCTTGAGGTTTGCTGTTTCGAATAACCATGGTGAGGTAGAATCCCAGGGATAGAGTTTTGGGGTCCAGGACCCATGATGCTACAAGACGATCTATATAATTCCTCTATTGCTCAAGTGTTTGGTTCAAGAGGGTCAGGAAGCTATTTGAGGGTGGTCATTTCAAACATCGAGCAATGAGAAGATGTTTGGTGGGAGCAACCCAGTTGACTAGACCCAGACCTAGACTTTGCCTCCACGTTTCTTTGCTAAGAGTTCAAACGATGATCAAAGTATCGAGCCTCGAAGATAGGAAGGAAGGGCTAGCTTTTATTTTTGCGACGAATGAAACAGGACAAACTCCCGATGAAGGATGTTCAGTGGAGGGCACCCGGTGAAGGCTAAGGCACTTAAGTTTTATCGTTTGTTTTTCATGTGGTAGTGATATGCACAAGACCCAGAGGGTGAAAGGCGAACGATGTGCAAAGGGATGACGACTTGGAAGGTAATTTCCCAAACAGCCATGGAGGGACAAAGTTTCGGAAATGACCACAGAGGGACGAAGTTTTGGAAATGACCACGGAGGGACGAAGTTCTAGAAATGGCCAAGGAGGGACGAAGTTCTAGAAATGACCAAGGAGGGACAAAGTTCCTGAAATAGCCATGGAGGGATGAAGTTCCTGAAACAGCCATAGAGGGATAGGGTATTGAAACGGCCAAGGAGGGTGGAGTTCCAGAAATAGCCACAGAGGGATAAAATCCCAGAAATAGTCATAGAGGGATAGAGTTTCGGAAACGGCCACAGAGGTACGGAGTTCCATAATGAAATTTTTGCAACTTCCTAGAACTTAACAAAACCTTGGTAGTTCACTTAGGCACCACACAAAAATCCCAAATCCATAGGAAACCTATCCCCAAAGTCAAAAATTAAGGAAAAAGTGACTCGAGCGAGTAGGGACCAAGTCAGTAGGAATGAGGCAAAGAGCCGAAAATGAAAGGGGGGGGACTTTGCTTCTCCCCAGATTCAAATGCCCCATGTAAACTGAAGGGCATGGATCAACATTTATGGACAAATTTCCACTAATGGCATGCATTGATTAATTTGTATGGTGGACCCAGGTTAGGTGAGATGTGGAATCTCAAGTTCATTTGGATGCTCGATCAAGACTCGAATAAAGAAACTAAGCAAGAGTCCCACCATGCGGCCAAAATATGGGTGTTAGTCTCTACTCAATAGTGAAACATGAGCAGTGACCCGTATGAGGCAAGCCGCAATTACGGGTCTGTGAGGCTTGGAGGACGTCAGGGCAATGAGCGAAGGGACACCCACAAGGGCACTTCTACGAAAGAAAAATACTTAGGGAAACTCAGGTAGGTGAATTTGGTCATGGGATATTGATTATTTGAAGGCACATGACCAATTTAGGCTCTAGGAAAGGGGTACGCAAAATGAGACGAGAGCAAAGCAGCCCGTCGGGAGCAAAAAGAGGGCGTCCCTGCCCATGGCGGGGTGTGTGTCCAAAACATGCACAAAAATCTCTGCTTAATTTGATCAAATCATGATTAAATCTAATCCTATTCACCTCAATCCTCTATATTTTGAAACTTTCACCAATAAATCAATTTAATTGATTTATAAATTCATCTATTTTCCCTCAATTTGACATGAAAAGGGAATATTCCATAAATTTGAAAATTCCCTCCAAAAGGCGATGGGTACTTCCAACAAGGCATTTAATGCCTCTTACATGTCCTTGGCTTTTAGCCAAGTTACATTAACTCCATTTCCCTTCCCTCTAAACATGTCATTTCACTAATTTCAAATTCAAACTAATTGCATTTATGTGCACATTCATCAAAATGTGCTCATTTCTCCTCCAATCACATGTGGACATGTGGTCTCCTCTTAGTGGTTGTTTTTTTATCCCACATTCATCCAGATCCATCATTCTTCCATTCTTCAAATCTATAAATATAGGGTCTCCTCTATTGAATTGATCATCCACAATCCATGCAAGCTTATTATGCTTAATTTCATCAACAACTTCATCCATCTTCATTTGAATTTCATAGTTTTATCAAGGTTATCATCAAATTGCATCAAGGAACCAAGGATCTTCATTAAAATATACTAAGGAGTTGGGAAAGGGCCATTTCCTACACATAAATGGCACCAAATCCCCCATGGGATTGATAATTTGTCCATTAGAATAGGATTTACTTGATTTCCTTTGTGTTGTTCTTCATTTTTTTCCTATTTTGATGTTTCGATCTAGTTTCATGGGGAATGTTACTTCTATCTTGCATTTGGATCTAATATTGTGATTGTTCCTTGTGTTTTTGTAGGTATGGAAACTTCATTTACATTTTTGCACTAGAAGGAGGGCGAATATGGAGAATTTGACAACGATTTTCTAAAAATTATGTGGTTTTTTGATATTTTTGTGTCTACAGGAAACTCTGCTGCTATCAGTCAAGCGACGCTATATTGTGCCACTCCAAACTCCAAACTGGAATGCTGGAGTCTTCCCGCCCAAAAAAAATTTCAAAGTGCATCACTGATTTTCCAAATTCGAAACAGCGTCGCTTGCCAAACAGTGCCACAATCATCGTCATTGTTTATGTTCAAAGCGTCACTCTCAGTCATCAACGATGCTATATTGCACTGCTGATCTTCTCAAACTACACTGCACCCATGGATTACGCCACTAGAGTTTGGTAAAAATAAGATCTCAGTTTATTTTCAACATGTTCTTTTTCCACTTTGGTTGGTTTTGACTTCTAACTGGTTTTTGGCCTCTGTTTTTATAGTATTAACAAGTTTTTGTGATGCAGGGACTTCCAGAGGTCATAACTTTTGACTCAGATGTCCATTTTGGCTAAAATTTTATAGGTAGTTTAGTTATGAGGTGGCATGTGGATTTCCAACCTACCTTGAGTCAGTTGGTGGCCATTTTGGTACTTTTTCGAGGCTTGAAACTTTCTTGGCCCTCAAAATGGCAATTTAGTGTTTTTTTCTAGTTTTTTTACAGTTGTTTTTGTTAATAACTTGAAACTGATGTTTCAAATTTATGTTGTTAGTTGGAAATTCATCCTAGCTTAGTTTTAATAAGTTTCTGGGAAAAAACAAAACTCTCAAAGTTATGCATGCGAACTTACCAAAAATGGCAAAATTTGACAATTGTTGAAAACTACCAAAAAAAGGTCGGCTTGATCGAAAGAGAAGGAAGGGAAACAAAGACCAAGGGTTCTTTATGACCTCATTATGTCATTGTATCAAGTGTTTTTAAAAAATTTAGGGATAAATTATAATCCCTTTTCTAAGAATCTGTTGTCTTCTTTCTTTCTAGGATTTACATAATTTTGTTTGGGATTAAAAAGAACAAAACAAAAGGAGTTAAAAATAACCATAGGCAAACTTACAAAATTTTGTTTTGGACTTAACGAATGAATAAAAAAATCTCACACTTCAAAATTGGTGCTTAAAAGGAATTCATATCATCGCTTTGTGGTTTAAAATGAACATGTGTACTCTTTATTTTGTAATCTTTTACACAAAGTAATATCATTTATAAGAGGTGTATGCACTTCTCTCGTACTTCACAAGCGATCTTGAGAATGAAAATACTTTTTTTGTGATATTAATTTGTGCAAGTGATTACCTCCACATTTCAAATTGGGTACCTAAAATTGAACAAATCTTGTGAGTGTGGGTGAAGTACATCGCGAGTGTTCTCTCTTTGTTTCTCAACAAAGATCAATCGAACTACGAATGTACTTTCTCACTTTTGTTTATCTTTAGAGGGCCTACCTTGGTGGGAAAAAATACTCGCCCCAAGGGAAGGACCCAACCGGTAACATGCTTGATGCCAAGCAACTTCCAGTTGGTATATACATGTGGGTACTCGAGGAAAGTTCGAGTATCACGAGGATCATTCCGACAAGAAGGGAAAAAATGGTCTCTTGCCGCATGGATGACCCCCCATGAACAAAATGCCCACATTAAAACCCTTTATTTAGAAAAGCCAAAATCCTTAACTATTTGTTGGTGCAAGAACGATCATTATGAAGCCATCCCACATTCTTATGGCTTCTAGTAGAGATGAGAAGTATGCCATGGGAGACTCAAGGGTACTGATGCTTGGCTGACCCAAGAAGCGAGTGCACTATAAGGGGGAGCTTGTGTGGTCAAGCTTCTAGTCATCCGCTAAGAGTAAGAGTAGATGGATTTATCCAAGTGGGAACCGAACAAATATTATCTTTTCATCCTAGGATTGTGCATGTTCTTGGAATCTAAATACTTTTCTTGGATCCTAAGCATTGGGAAAACAAACATTCAACATGATTATCAAATTTTAAACCCTTTAGAGGAAGCAAATACTTTTGATAACATCCAAGTGTTACTGCTTTCCCTAGGGATTTTATCCTTAGATGTTTCTAAGTATTTGGATTTACATCTTAATTTCCTCTCACTAAAGTCAACATTAGGGAAATATTGCCTTGATTTTCTTGATTTCCACATAATGAGCTTTGTGGGATGAAAAGAAATTGGGACATTAAACATCTAGTTTTAAAAAACTAATCAAGAGAGTTTTTGTGGTGAAAAGAACTCATTAAGCAAATTTAATAACAATTAAACCCCACACATGTGCTTGGTATCTTTTGGTTATTATGGTTTTCCATGCAAATATTGGTCTTTTGGTTTGAAGTATTCTTATGGAAAAGCATGTTCTTCAATATCTTTGTCTAGTAAACAAGTCCTTCATAGGTTCATTTAGGATCAAAATGAAACATTTCATGCATCCAAACATTTATCAATCCCATATCACAAACAAATTTTGGAACCTTGGAAAAATCATTCATATTAGACTCTTGGTAAATTCTTCAATCAAAATGAAAATCACTTTATTTGGCTAAATGTGTGTGGATGAATCCTTCCTCACACATTTAGTTGAATTATCACATTTTTGGACAAATTTACCACAAGATAACATCCAACATATTGGTATTTATAAGTCCATTATCCAAATCAAACCCAGTCCAAATCAAAATCCAAAATCCTGAAGTCTAGTATCCCTCCAAAGTTCCTAAAAGTTCAAACACGCATATCATTCACCCCTTTCATCGTTCATCTCATCATTGGTCCTAAACACCTTAGAGGTTCACTCTGGAAACAAGGTCAAAACACAAGAAAAATATGGAATTTAAACTTGATTCATGCATCATGAGTGGTCTAAATCAACCCGACTATCAAAGCCTTACAATGCCAATCGATTATTAGAACTCACATTTATACAATCCATACATGGGATCATTATCTCCTACAAACCTCAATGGTACAAAAAATGTAAGTATGCCCAATCTGAATTTTGGACCACCTTTCCCTATGGTAGATTTAAATCAAAATCAAAACATACAAATCTATCAACCAAATAGTCAATGCATGAGTCTTTTTCCAAGCAACATTATCCCACTAAATCCATACATGCCAAATCCAAGTTTACCAAACATGAACATTTCAAAACCACCTATGGTAAACTTTGGGATTGATATGTTTGCAAATCAAACCAACGTTGTTCAAAATCCAAGCAATATTAACGAATCCATGTATTGATCCAAGTCAAGGTAACCCCATGGAAAATCAAAGTTACCTAAATCAAGGTGTTGTGCTTCCCAACCAAAACAACGTTCAATTTCAACCTATAATGCCAAATCATGACATTGTCCATGATCCCATGCAAACACCACAAGTATACATGCCAAATATTCTTGCTCAACAACCATATCAACTGTATCAAGGGGGTCAAGATCAAGATCAAATTTTCTAAGATCAAATTGCTGTACTTAAAAAATTCATTGATTCATATCACCAAGAGACATCTTCAACCTAGAATTAATACACTCTTCCATTGGTTGAACCATGCCATCGAAGCATTGGGTTGTGTCCCCAACCACATCAAGAACAATATCTCCGATGTCAAGAAGTTGGATATCAAGATCAACAACATAAACAACAAACCTAACCTCTACATCTTGAATATCAATCACCACATCTCCAAAATCAATTACCAAAAGGTCAATTTAAAGTACAAATCTCACAAAGTAACAAACGGAAATACACACTTCTTGGGGAACCAATTGAATTGGTCATGCAACGGTTGATACAACAAAATCTCATTAAAATCCCCATTTATGAGAATTATCAAGAGCCTCAAGTTAAACTACCAGATTATAATGAGAAGCACTTTCGTGATTTTCACAAAATAAAGGGACCTACAACATCAAATTTTATTCAACTCAAAAAATCTCATCCAAGACCTTATTGATAAAAAAATAATAACTATTGGGGACAATGATCAAGATTCAACCACTAGCGATATCATTGACAATCTCCCCACCACAATTATTGAAAACAATGATCAAGATCTATCCATCGATGAACACCTTGAAGATGTTTCTGCCTCATCCGATGATAAAATCAACATACATCAAGAGCCATTTTTTAGTCATGACCAGGACCCCTCCTACAAAGATCTATTTCAAGATGTGTTGATGATATTTAATCCTATTGACATAATCCACTATCCGTCGACCAATGATCATGTTGAAAATGTCTCTAAATCACCTAATGAGTTAGAGCACATATCTCAAGAAATTATTCCAAAGCATGATCAACATCTTTTACCAGAGTCTAGCAATGGTTCTTTCCAAGACATATTGGCATCCTTTAACCTCATGGTTACAGATAGTGAAGGAATGCTCAACTCAACACTAGATCCAAATCCATTCAAAGATCAAGAAGATATTGAGCCACCTCACATTCCTAATGATGAGGTCCAAGAACCTTCTATAAGCAATCCATCCTTTGGAACTGACCCATGTCGAGAACTTGACCCAAAGCATGTTGAAAGCAATTCTAAAATCATTCAAGATCAAGAATTCGTATCTCCAAGATACTACAATGAGGTAATGGGCACTCCTATCTATACAAGATGTCATAATTAATGATCATATCCATATAGCACATACTCCTCTATCTACCCATGAGATGTTTTTTTGGATGGACACGTAGATGATCTTCATTCAGAACAAGATTCCTTTACTCCTGACATTATTACACAAAAGGAACAGGTTATTGATTCCTACAGTCAAACTGAGTTGTCAACATCGAGATCAAATATATCCCAAATTCAGATTAAAGAAATCATGTATGAAGATATCCAACATTATCCACTCAAAGAAACAGGTCAAACTAAACATGGTATTCCAGAGTCAGCAGAGTAGAAAATTGAAATAACATCATCTGCAGTAGTCATATATCAGAGAATTATTGCTAAATAAGAACTCTCAAAATAGGAAAAATCAAAGCATGAAGGTTCTACTTCCACCATACTGGGGGCAACTTCATCTAAAGCAAACGTCAAAATAAGGAGCACGAAGAATCTTTATAATGAATGCCAATACTACAACCAACCACGTCACAAATCTTAATCCACCCATCACCCCATCCATAAGTTGGGACCAACATCAAAAGAAAGATTTGAATCAAAGCACAAAGAATTTAATCAAAGAAAAAGAAGAAGCAAAGAATGAAGGACAAATCAAATACAAGTGGATACTAAAGAATACAAAGAAAAATTATCCTTATCAAACTCCATTAGTCAAAGAAACTATGGGGAAAAATTAAAAAGGGAAAAGTATCCATCAAAGATGTCCACAACGGAAAAATAAGGCTTCTGAAGTGACGTACAAATTATATCAAGCATTTGGTCCTAATTCCATGCACACTTTCGTATCCACCCATTATTGCTAATCTTCCCAAGTTTGGAGAGTCAAAGGTTCCAAGCTATCAACCAATCCATATTTTATCCCTAAACACACTCCACCATTCATGCTTCCATACATGATATCTAATTATCACATTGACCATGTATTGGAAGCAACCCTTCATCATAAGGATTCAAAAGGCACTCTATCGGGATATGGGCACAAAGATAGAGTTAACTCCGATATCAACAAAGTAGATCAGGAATCTCAAAAGTTGCATTCAAGTGCACGTATATTGGCAAAGCAACTTCTTCGAATAGGATATCAATGGAACATTATGAAAAAATCATCTACATCGACACCACTAGATGGTTCAACTTGAGCTTAAAATCTTTTAGCAAAAAATCTAAATATCCAAAAAAAACAAAAAAAGGATTGAAAGCAGTAAAGAGAAAAATCATCCTCTAGCGAAAACCACTTCGGTGGTGCTTTGGATAGGTACCATGATGAAAAAATGGAAAATATGAGTCATGTGTAGAATTGAGAATCTACGTGTGCCAGTTCAGTTGGAAGCATCTTATCCCATCCATAATAAATGCAACATTCCATCCATCTTATCCATAATAAATCTATTCATCCATGAACCATTTATCCAATCCATTTTCATCTATTTGCATCCATCTTCCAAATTATCTTGATAACATTTTGGTGCACACTATACACTTGCTTATGGTAGACATTTTGACATGGGTCATTTTCACTGATCCTATCCTAACCAACATTATCTGAGACAGGAAGCACTATACAAATGAGTATCCTCTATTCGAACACCTTATCTTATCACTAGATAATCCATATTCATCCATCCATACACCTACCCAAGCATCCACCCATGGCATTCCATACATTGTTAGAGATTGGGGGCAGATATTTACATCTTACTTTGGGAATAAATCTTGATCTATATCCTCTGACTTATGTGGTGATCAAAATATTGGCAGACATGAAATCAAATTTGTCAAAGCATTTGTGAGCCAAAAATCCAAATCACTAACCCATGGCATATTTTGACGAGAAGATGTTCCTTATCAAGCTTTATCTTTCATTGAACATCAATCCAAACAATCAATATCATTCACATCTAATTTACATGTTAGCGTCACATCAAATCATTCAAACAACTTTTGTTCCAAGCAAAGCTTCAAAATCTTGATCAATCAAATCCAATCAATCCATCATCATCTTGGGATATCCTTCCCAATCCTCATGTTTCTTAACAATATCCTTGCATTGTTATGTATCCTCACTAATTTTATCATCATCAATTCATCATCGTCTCGAGATATCCATCCCAATCCTTGTGTTGCTTAACACTATCCTTGCATTGTTGTGAATCCTCAACAATGTTATCACCATCAATCTGATCAATCAACCTTAGCTTGGTTTTCAACACAAATCCCAAAATATAGCAATGATATCATATCCATATCCAAATTGTCAAAATCATGCGAAAATCCAAAAACATCCAAAACATATCAAAAATCCCAAAACAAGTCAAAAAGTTAGAAAATATCCAAAAACAAAAAATGGTATCCGAACTATGTCGTCTCTGAGCTTAAACATAGGCAAGGCCATCCTTGATGAGCCCCCAAGAAACAAAATCAAAAAATTTGCAAAACATCTCAAAAATCCCAAGACAACCTCAAAACATTCAAAAAATACCAAAAACATCCAAATATTTGAAAAACCCAAAAAGGTGCATCTATCTTATGTTGATTTCACCTGCAATAATCATTGCTCATAATAAATCAATCATCACCTTCATCCTTTGGTAAGGCAATCAGAAGAAAGTCTAGCAGGTTCAAAAGTGAACACCAAAATGTCAAGGTCTCAAGTCTAGGTCAGTAAGTCAGTAAGTTAATCAACTCGAAGTATCAATAGCTTATCATCCAGTCAATCTTATCATCATTCTAATAACAACATGTCTTAGGATGCATCCTTCCTACAATGGACATCAACATTAGGCATCATCGTAGTTTAGTCTTGGCTAGCGGTATGAAGAACATTAGCTTGTTTGTTTACTTTATCTTTTCTTCTGATTTATCTTATTGAACTCGTTTCAATGAGATTTTGATGATGTCTATATAGAAAAATTTAGAGAGAAAGGAATGGGGCAACGATCATTATCTTTTTATCTGTTGTGCTTGTTGGATATTCTTGTAAAATAACCTTGGTCATATATGCTTTGTTTAGTTTGTAGGGAAGGTGTTTTAAGTATGTTGTTGACCACATAGGAAGGCTTGCTTTTCTATGTTTTGGTTTGAGATGTTTAAGATATTTGAACTACATTCTGAATAAGGTTTTGTATGCCAGGTGTGAATAGGAATACTCCTATTTGATTGTTGAGTCAAAGTCCATCACACTTGGTACAACGCCATCCTGGTTCTTTATACCTTGATGCATCATACCTATGTGTATTATCAAACATAAGGTAAATGGTCCTTTTAAAATCCCAACTCCTGATCATCATCATCATCATCATCATCATCATCATCATCATCATTCATCATTATATCTAATAAAGTCTTAATGCTACATGGACTTCTTGGATCCTCTTGTCATCATTCTTTTCTTCTTATTCTTCTATATATCCAAAATTGGTGTGTTGTATCAAAATATACATGAGGCTACCCATGGCTGATGACTGTCTATACATCATCAAAATTGTCTATGTCAAATATCTGATATTTCTAAAGAATTATCTTTCATTCTCTAATCAATAGAACCACTCATCTCGCATTTTATCGTGACCTCGATCATAAAATCAAAAATTTCTGCTCGATCTCTCCAGGGGGCAGTATACCAGCATAATCCTTCTCATTGGGGTAGTAGTGGGGCATCTAAAAATCAATTTTTTTAAAATTTTTTTGATCATAGCAGTTTATTCTTTGAACCAACGCAACAAGTGCATTGCTTCAAAGAGGGGCAAAATGTAGACACAAAAAATATACAAGTTGATCCTACACACCTAATCCTGATCTTACTAACATCGTTTCTTCCTAAATCACCCCCTTTACTAATCAATTTAATTGAATAACCTTTATTTGATTAAATTCATCATATTTCCTCTCTTAATTAAATAAATCAAATTTATCTAATTAAGTCATCCACTTCTATGAATTAAATAGATCATTTTATTTAATTAATATGATAATTCCTCTTGTAATAAATAATTCACTTTATTTAATTGCTTTCTAAAGTCATCTCCTTTAAATTAAATAAATTAATTTGTATTTGATCTAATCTAACACCACCCTCTTTAATTAAATAAATCAAACTTTATTTAATTAAATCTAAATCCATTATTCATCTCACTTTGATTTATTTAAATCCAAAAATCTAAGTCAAATTGTCAAATCAACTAATATCTTCTTAATTTGATCAAATCATGATTAAATCTAATCCTAATCACCTCAATCCTCTACATTTTGCAACTTGCACCAATAAATCAATTTAATTGATTTATAAATTCATCTATTTTCCCTCAACTTGATATGAAAAGGGAATATTCCACAAATTCGAAAAATCCCTCCAAAAGGACATGGGTACTTCCAACAAGGAATTTAATGCCTCTTACATGTCCTTGACCTTGATCCAAGTGACATTAACCCCATTTCCCTTCCCTCTAAACATGTCATTTCACTAATTTCAAATTCAAACTAATTGCATTTATGTGCACATTCATCAAAATGTGCTCATTCCTACTCCAATCACATGTGGACAAGTGGCCTCCTCTCATTTGTTGGTTTTTTGTCCCACATTCATCCAAATCCTTCATTCTTCCATTATTGAAATCTATAAATATAGGGCCTCCTCTATTGAATTGATCATCCACAATCCATTCATGCTTATTATGCTGAATTTCATCCACAACTTCATCCATCTTCATTTGAATTTCATAGTTTTATCAAGGTTATCATCACATTGCATCAACGAATCAAGGATATTCATCAAATAATACTAAGGAGTTGGGAAAGGGTCATTTCCTACACATAAATGGCACCAATTCCCCCATGGGAGTGATAGTTTTTCCATTAGAATAGGATTTAGTTGCTTTCATTTGTGTTTTTCTTCATTTCTTTCCTATTTTGATGTTTCAATCTGATTTCATGGGGAATGTTGCTTCTATCTTGCATTTGGATCTAATATTGTGTTTGTTCCTTGTGTTTGTGTAGGTATAGAAACTTCATTCACAAATAGTTATCATGTAGATCTCTCATAGCCCCTGCAAGATAGAAATAATAAAAATAATCAGTACACATTATGATACATATATATTCATAAAACATAAAGCATGAACAAAAGCATAAAACATAATAGTAGATAAAATATCATCACCTAGCTCTTTGAATGGTAGTGTAAGGACAACCACATTTTGTGAAGGAGGCATGGAGGATGTGATAGCCTCTCCATGACTGTAGGTATTGGTGTGTGTGGTAACTACTAAATGTGATCTAGTCACATGAGTGGGAGATAGCTCTCTCCACTCGTGATTAACTGGAACCTCATACGCAATATCATCACCTTCACTCATCTGCTACTCCTCCTCTTCATCCTCCTCCTTTTCCTCATCATCATTTTCCTCCTCATCCTCCTCCTATCCATCATAATCATGGTTTATAGCCTCATCATATTACTCATCTATAGCATCTACAAATAGGTTTGCAACCCTAATCTGTTTCTCCTCAGCTCTATCACCCTCAGCATCTCCCTAATCTAGGAGTTGTCTTGCATCACCTATCATCTCATCTATCAGTAATTTTATAGGAGTTGGCTGCGCTACTTCCCACCACTCCTCATATGCATTTGTGGCACCGAAATCATCAATGTCAAAGAACATGGGAGTATCATGATCCTCATTATCAAAGTCACTATAGATGACATCATTAGCGGTGAATCATCTAGTGTTGTTGGGCCTCCAAGCACTCTATACTTATTTCTTGAAGAATGGTCATGCCATGGGTGGTACCTAGACCTGTCCAACTATCACATGAAATGATCGTAGTAGAAGGGTTGTACTATGTAATCATGTCTACCTATTAGAATTCTATCCATCTATAATCTCCTCAGCTAATGAGTCTCATCTGGCCACTGTGGTATAATTTGGTATGGTCAACATATAATCTCCTCCTCATCTATTCAATCAAATTTGACTCTCCAAGAATTCTAATCCCCATACTTCCATAACCACCTTAGTGGATAACTAAATACATGAGGGTACCCAAGAGTTGGTGTACATGTAAACTCTGTTGGCCTAGTGCAAATGATATTCTCTAGGCATCACACCTACAATAGTGTACAGTGCACCATATTTTCAACCTCATGGTATGAAAATCACCCTAGATCATAGTATAAGAGTGCAAGGATGTTGAACCCCCAGGCGTATATGGTCCTCTTCTCTCGCATCCATTATATCATGTGTACTATTCCTCCCTCTAGATGTGTTTGACAACCATCAGAGATGAGTACCAGTGCTACTAGTAAATATCATAATATGTGTGACAATTGGAGCTCACAAATATAGTAGCCATGATAGCTCAATCTACAGCCCCACGATGTCATCTAGAATTGGACCTCCAAGATAGAATTGTGGATTGTATTTAATCTTGTGAAATGATGAATCCCTGAGAAAACGTACCCTCTCACCCTGAATCGAAACTTGGAGAATGCGATGAATGTCCTCTAAAGTGATTGCCATCTCACCTATCGAGAGATGAAATGTGCATGTATCTGCATCCCACCTCTTTTCCAAGGCCATCAATATAAAATCATTGTATCTCATGGGGGAATGAGGTATGCCAAATGCAATCCAGTCATTTGTAATACATGTGTATTCTCCTTTGATAAAGTCGGGGCTAGGTCTCAGAGGTGACATAAATGTCTACCACTAAGATGTTGTTGGGACCGAGGTGGAATCTAACAAAAAAGGAAAAAATGTCCTATAAGAATTCTAAAATCTTAAATCTATACATCAAAATTCAAAAAAGTGTAATAAAGTTGTTCTAGTGCACTTTCCTAAAGGTCCTAGACACTTTATTTCCCTTTTGGGACACTTCACGAAGAAACATGACACTTTGCAAAAAAGTGGGACACTTTGTGACAAAAGGGGACACTTTGTGACAAAAAGGAATACTTTGCAAAAAAAGGGGACACTTTGCAAAAAAAGGGACGCTTTTTGAACTTTTCTTTCAGGGTTCTAAATCTATCTAGAAATACGTAAAAACACAAAATAAATGCATAAGGACGAACCTAAGGTAGAAAAATCAACTCACTTGATTTGTAGCTCTTTGTGGGCTACAGGTCCTCCTATAGGATATCCAATCTTGGAGGATCGTACTCTCATTGACTTACCATATTTAGTCACTCTTCACCAAATTCAAGCTACAAGAAGGTAAAAGAAAAAATAGTTACAAATTACTTCACTTTTTACTCTTATATATGCTAAGAGATTAGGATTTTTACTATATTAGGGTTAAAAATTCCTTTCATTCAGATTAACATAACAGGGACTAGAGAACTCCATTTTTGACACAAATTTTGTGTTGGAATTGTGATTCCCTTCCCGTCCTCATCATACATCTATCATTATATGGTATGGTACTTGGAAATACCCTATGATACAACTTACCTTATTCACTGCGGTTAGATGACTACCTTGATTCCACCTCTGTAAAGCAACTGGAATCAAGGGGGGGCATACATCTACCCTCGAATGTGATTCCTAGAAGAAGTTAGATATGAGGATTTTTGGACTACTAACGAATTCATGTTGCAAGATACGGCTGCTAACATTGTGGTTTTGTAGATAGCTACAATGGGGCCATCATTCTCTCATGTTGTGAACGAACCTATAGGGGTATCCTTTTATGAAACATAGTTTATTGTTTGGATTCCTTTAGCTTATATATGCACATAGAGTCATATGGGAACTCAAGTGGGGGCTAATTGTAGTGTATAAAATTGTACGCTCTTAAAACTAGTGCAATTTCATACTTAATTTGGACCTATTTTAGCACCCTTGCATTAAATACCCCTTTAAGTCATCATTAATAGGCCCCTAAGACCCTTTATTTTGGATCTTGAGGCTTATTTCAACTAAAAACCTCACAAAATCCATAAAAACATCAAAAATTCTAACCCACCTCGAAAATCTAAGGTGGGACTCATACACCACCTTGGGCATATGAGTACCCCTAGTTGGGACCCATATGCTAGAGGTGGCATATGATTCCCATTTAGGGATTTTTTAGAGTTTGGGCAAGAAATTAAACTTTTTAATTTCCAAATTTTTGGTTGATGTTGGATTTTTAGATCTAAATAATGGTAAATTAGGTGTTAATGCTTATATAAGAAATATTCTAAGTCATTATTTCATCTAAGAAAGCATTTTGATAGCAATTTCAAGATCCAAGCATTCAAGAATCTTCAAGCATTCTTTCATAAGAGCATTCAAGTTTCAAAAGCAAGTAAAGTTGAAGTCTTGGAGCAACATTAAAGTGATTTTGTAGGTAATCAAGCTTACTTTCATTCAATATCTAGCATTGTCAAGGGTTGATTATGGTTGTCTATGGTGAATCATGATGGATTCTAGGTTGGGGAGATGTAACTAGCCATCAAGCCAAGCCTAATAACTTGGTTCCTAAGTGATTCCATCCTCCATTATCATTTTAAATTCAACTTAAGTAAGGTACCTGCATCATTAGGGCTCATTTTGAGTGATTAGAGATCTCTCATTGTGAGTCATTCATCTCCATATTTCATTCTTGCATCTCATTCTAGCACAATAAAATATGGTTGCATTGCATTTAAAGCTTCTTAATCTTACACACACTTAAGGTTAGGGTTTATGTTCACATTTACATTCAAATTTCATTGTTTCCATTAAGGTTTAACTACCAAACTAGGGTTTTGATTGAGGCAAAAACCCCATAAGCAAATCAAGTATATAGTTTTTTTTTTAGTCTTTTTACAGGTTCAGATCCGAAAACCAATTTGGCAAAGAAGAACACGTGTTGAAAATAAAATTTGAGCTTTGAATTCCCCAAAAAGTGGAACATGACTAATATGCCATAAGTGGCATATGAGTCCCACTATAGGCAATTTTTCAAAAAATTTGTAGTTCAAGTCACCTTTTGGCTGGATTTCAGTTTCTACCCAAAAACCTTGATCTGGGACTAATGCGCCCAGACTGGCGTATGAGTCCCAGTGTGCCAAAATTTTAGTGTTTCCATTGTTTCAGAGCTTCATTCATCCTTCTTCAGGTTTCTAGGTGCACATATTGTTGGATTATGGACAAACATTGAGAGGGGTGGGGTGAATCAGTGTCTGAAAGACAAACCTTAAATTCAAACCTTCTTAAACTTTGACCAAGAATTTTAATCTTGATATCCTTTCTATTGATAACAGGGCAGAGTAATTTCTTTGAGAGCATTTAGGACAACTTTAACTTAGTTCGATTTTGAAAACTTATGCCAACTAAAATTTGTGTGAGATATCTTGCATTTTCAATAGAGATGACTAACATAGTTTAACTATCAATGCATGATGACAAAACAAGTGCAACTCATAAGACTATACATGAAGACCAACATTGTTTAATCACTTTAGGACCACCATATTTTAATGAAGACTTATGAGATACTAAAACAAATATGCAAAGGATTGAAATGATAAGCATGAAACAACTAAGAGCTTCAGTAAATCATAACAACTACTAAGCTATGAATCAAATGAATACTTTTATGCTTTCTTTTGAATCAAAATTTTCAACAATGATAGAACACTTGTGCAAGACATTTTGATATAAAAATTTATAGAGATGAAGGAACTAATCATTCAATAATGGTTAGACTGATAAGAAAAATCACTCACAGTATCATCACAATCTTGAAGCATTATCACATCAAAGCAATGAGACCATAAGACAAAGAATTTGTCAAGTGGAAAACCCACCTGGGGTAGAAAAACCACTCCTAAAATGCTGCCATACTGGCTTATCTTTTCAAATCACTATTTACAATGCCTTACAAGAAAAATTTAGAGCACCCACTCAAGGAGTACCAACCCCTCATCTAGAAACACCCATTTCAAGGAGCACCAACCCCTTCTACAAATCTCAGAACAATAATTTATTAGAGGATTTCTCTATTTCAATTTAGCTCACATATTCCTCTCTTTCTAACATATCTAATATCTTAAAGATTTAAACTTGAATCTCCGAAATACTAGGCACATTAGATTTGTATTTTTGACATAATATTTTGAAGGTTTCATTACAAAGCTTTTTTATTCTAACTCTTTTCAAAATTTCTCAACCAACCATAGTGATTAATCACTAGTTTTTATATCTTTACAAAGTATGCACATAATGTATCATGTATCTTTTTTAGAGGTTCCAGATAGAACAAAATACAACAACCGTTATGTTTCAAAAAACCTCATATGCAGTGATAGGTGGAGAAAAATCACAGTAATATAGTTTCCTTCACATAACGTTTTATTCTCAATGATAAAAAAAAAAAAACTATCATTGCTAGATCCTGCCAATAATTACAACCGTTTTCATATCATCCTGAACATAATGTTCAAAAGGCTTGAGTGAAACAAAACAACATTTTCAGAATACTGATAATAAAGATGAAACAAAAATCAAATGAAATGAATGATATCCTATCAGAACCCACCAAATATTTTCCATATTTGAGCAAAATGAAACAATAACTACCTTATAAAACTTTCTTCAAGAAATGAAAATAATACATGTTCATGCTGCAAAGTAATCAAACAAATACCAGAGAGATTCAATGCCAACCACCATAGCTTCCCATAATTGTAACTCCCTTAACCTCTATTGAGCTTGTATTGGTTCATACTCCTTAGACCAAGCTTACAACGAACTCACAACACCTCTAGAGTCGTCCATATTAGAGATTTACAACAGAAAACTAATTACCATGGTGGTGGTTAGGGTTCCAAACCCTAGCAAAGTGAAAACTAAAAGACTTTGCCCTATTCGTTCCATCTTTTCTCAATTCATTCGATGACTTTTCAAAAATTAATGATTCATTAGTCTGGAGAAAAAAGACACAATAATAAACAACTTATTAAAATGCTTATGAGTCCATTGTCAAATCATTTACCAAGGATGCCGACTGCATTATTACCTCCAAATTTTGCATACACACTATCGATACACCATAATCACCGAAAAAACTTTATACCAAGACAAAGATTTTAAAAATGCTAACATCATAAACACCTTATATCATTACATGAACACTATCAATGCCACATTAATCTTCCAAGTATTATTTCCAATAGACTTTACACTATGTCGAATTCACTATCACCACTAATGAAAGCTTAGGGAAACCCGATAGGTTTTATACCTTTTCAAAGTCGATTCCTCCAAGATTAGCATGCTCGACAAGGGCTTAAATTACTTTGATAACAAATAATTTAATAACCTCACTAAAGGTAATATTAACCATGAGTTATTTAAAGGACATTAAAAAAAGTATTATAATGAAATGCTAGCTTCCCAAAATTAAATGCTTCAGCCAAGGTAATTGCTAGAAGAGCAATGTATAAACTATAAACTAGATTTCATGAAAAATAATAAAGTCACCTTCCATTGTCAAAGCAAATGCAAAGAGACCTGGTATCAATTATTCAATGTGACCTTATTTCACTTAGCCAAGTCATCAACCCTTAAAAATGAGGATTATATGAAACCGGATAAAGATGCTATATGCCAAGATCAACCTGATAACTATCAATGAAGCCAAGATCAAACATAAAATGATCAACTGAAATAATATGCCTATTGAATATACCTGAACCTGAATCATGAAGAACATGATCAACCTGAAGCATAAAGATCCTGGGACTTGTCAAGATAGCAGTGACATATATATCTGAAGCAAATGCATGCCTTGAAACAAATACATTCCCTATCACAATGAACACCATGTCAAAATATCAGTATCAACATGTAAAAACTGAAACTTGAAAGTGCATTCCATGAACCATGTGAATCACCATATGAAGCACCTATAATCATCATGTATCAAAAAAAGCCGACAATGCATCAACTAAGAATGCATCATGTCAACATCTACCAAGCATATCATCACATTCATATCACACTGCATATCATAACACCAACAAATGCAACTGCATATTAGCTAATCTAAGAATGCAAAGAATAGAACCAGTGATTTCATGAACCCCATTAAACAGTTTTGGCATCAGGGAAAAACTAACACATAAACAATTGAAAGCCAACACATATTTCATCTTGCAATTCTCAATTTTGTTTTGCATGCTTCTCTAGGTCATTTAATTAAACATTTCATTGCATTAGGTTTAAGCATTTGGACCTGCATTTCATTTTTCTTTCCAATCCCTAGCTTGGTGGTGAACCCCTCATTTAGTGTCTAATCTTACCCTAGGATAGCCCTATTGGAAGATATATTTCTCCATTGCATATCTTAGATTGAGATCTCTAGGGTTTTCCTTGAGTGAAAACGTAGATGATTGTTGTTCTATCTCCCAAGCATAAGACCCAAAACAAAAATTTTCCTTTCATCTAGTTGTAATGACCTCCATAGATTAAACTTAATTAATGATACAAATTACACATCTACAAGCATATAAATTGATACATGTCCAATATATAAAGAAAATAGATAAAGAGTTGTATTGAATTAATAAATTTTGAAGTACAAATGCTAGTAAAATAGCCAAGCATATAGGAATGAATTCCTTACAATAGACCACATGGTAAGGAACCATATTTTATAACATAACATGGAACTTCTTGGTAGGATCCTTCTAACTTTTGACTCCTTCGACCACTTCAAGGGAAAGAAAATTATTGGAGCACATTTCCACCCTATCATGAAGTGAATCACTTCCATATAATTCTTCCTAAGAGGAAAATACCCATCCCTATCATAATGAAAACTAGAAAAGAAAATAGTTTAGAGTAATGTAATAGTGAAGTGACATAACTACATCTAGGATAACAAGAATGACAACAAGAAACACTCTATATTGCATATACAAGTCATGTAAGCATAGTGAATTTAATTCCAACACTATTAGAATACATACTTGATTATGAAAATAAAACAAATTCATGCATCATTAATCATAGAATTACAAAGGATGTGTCAATATGAGAATATGAAAATAATAAGTTAAGAAGACATAGCTCATGTATGTATGTGAATTTACATATATATCTAAAAAGGTGTGTTAATTTATTTATGAGTATATATTCTTATGCAAATGTAGTGTAGAAAAAAGTATCAATTTTTCATACTTAATTTGGGGAATGATTAATATTAAACTAAGCATAATGTTTCCTTGATTTAGTGTTGCAATGTATTTACACATTCACATTAAGCTTAGGACCCCTTTTAACTAAATAGACCTAATTTTGCATTAATTTAGTGTTATAAAGTGTATTTATTTAAATATTCACACTAATTTTTGGGCCCTATTGCATTTATGACCTTCAAATAATCATTAATAGTCCTCTAAGACCCTTTATTACACATCCTGAGGCTTATTTCAACTGGAATCCCGACATATTAAAAAAATACAATTAATATTATAACCTCTTGACATTCTCTCACCTAGATTATCTAGGATGGGACTCATATGCCACCTTTGGCATATGCGTACCATTTGGGGCATTGTTAGGGTTTTGAGTGGGAAATAAAGGTTTTCAATTTAAATTTTATGAATATCAATATTTGGGATCTAATAAATGGTAAATTAAGTGGGGTGTCTATATAAACAAGGTTTCAAATCATTATTTCACCTAGAAATAAAGAAGTCAAGAATCCTAAGATTTAATAAGAGCATTATAGAGTACTCAAGAACATTCAAGAAGACACTCAAGGGAATATTTATTCATCATTTATTGCAGAAATTCAAGATCCATTATCATGTTAAAGGCTTCATGCAACATGCATGTGGTTTTTAGCTAAGGTTGTGATGTATTGTTCAAGATTAATTAAAGTATTCAAAGGCCTTACCCTTCATCAAGAATCATGATCTAGATCTACATCCATTGAGGCCAATTCATGCTTGTTTGCAGATCTACAAGGTTTCAAACAAGGTTCTATTGTTTGATCTTATGTTTCATGTTTCATTTCATTCATGCTTCATTTATCATTAAGGTTTGATTACCAAAATGGGGTTTGAAAAAGGAAATATTCCATTCCCTAACAAAACAACATTTCTCTTTCCTTTGATGTGTGATTGTTGGTTTATAGGTTAAAGAAAAAGTGGATTTGAAGCCTTCAAAAGTACCAAAATGAGAAAGTTGTAAAAGTTGTCAATATTGTCATGAAAAGTTGTCTAGACTCACAAAGACTCATATCTACAACAAGATATCCAACCTATTTGCATGAAACTAGTGGGAACGTGCTTATTTGATCCATCTTCAGACGCTCACAAAGTTTCACTTCAAAAGTTTTCTCCTATGAGACTTTACGACAAAATGGGACTTTGCAATACTCTAGGCATATGAGTCCTTGTACTACCTTTTTTCTAGTCTTTTACAAATCCAAAACAGTCACTATGAGATTCTAGATCCTACCCAAAAACCCTATACTAGGACTAAATCACCCAGTTTAGCATTTGAGTCTTAGTACACCTTAAAAACAGTAATTTTTAGAGGTTTCAGGCATTTCTGATTCATCTTCATTTCTCCAAGTACTTCTCTATTTTGTTATGTTTATCAATTTTATTACATGCTTTCGAATTCCATTTTCTAGGTCATAAAGCTAGATTTTCACATTACTTTCATATTTGTCTTTCTAAGCATTTTCTTGGTTGTGAACCCCCCCTTTTTCTTTAATCACACCCTAGGAGACCAAGTATAGTATATCTCTCCCCTCAATTGCATCATTGGATTGAGATCTCTAAGGTTTCCTTGAATGAACATTAGAAAAATAGGGAAAAGGTTACCCCCTTTTTGTGTTGTTCCATCTCCTAAAAGGTGGAACAATATTTCCTATGGTTCATTTTGGTGAACCTAGCCTTTCAACCCTTTATTTCTGATTTGGAATGCATTAAAGTCCTAGATCTAGTGTACATTAACTTTGAATTAGGTATTGCATTAGTTAATTTTCATTTAGGGATTCTAAACTTTGCATTAGTGAAAATTGTATATAGGTTGCATTTTTGCATCGCAAATCATTGAATTTTACTAAAATTTTGTAATTGCAACTAGTCAAGACAACATACAAACCAAAAACCTTAACATTTACTCAGAACTTGCTGAATTTGGTGAAAAACCCCTAATTCATGACTCATTCACCCTTCTGGGTGATTTAGTCCCTATACAAGTTGTTTTTCCTAATTTCTGAGAATTTTGTGTTTTGTTTTTTTCAGAATTTGAACCCTTCAAAACCCTTGACTAGGAATCATATGCCCCTTTGGGCTATATAGTCCCACATCAGACCTAAAACTATCATTTATAGCATTGAAAACATCATTTCTCTGTTTTTGTTGTTGTTGTTAGATATCTGTTTCAGTTTGTTAAGTTTCCATTTCATTCATTTCATTATATCTAGCTTAATTCAGTTTATTTTGTGCATTTTTTAATTTCAAATTTTCATTTACAACATTTCATTTTTAGATCATTTCATAGTGTAATCAACAAATTACATTGTTTGGAATCTAAAAATTGCATTTCCACATTTCATTCTAGGTCATTACGTTTGTATAGATTACTTCTCACAAATCTTAGTATCTTTATTTTCCAAGTTTGCAAGGAAAAAAAAAGTCAATGAGCATGTTAGTCATTCATTCAATACATTTCCTAGTTATGAAAGCCTCTTAGTGCAAGAGAGTGAAAATGTTGACAAAATCCCTAATATCTCTCCTATTTGTGGGAATGATGTGATAGAAGAAGATGAAAACATTAAAAATCATTATATTCATAGTTTCTCTTCTCCTAATACCTCTCCTACATGTGACGAAGGTATTTCAGTGTTAGAAGATGCAATCATTGAAAATCATGACAATGTCGAAAGCTCCTCTTCTGTAAATTATACTACATTGGAAGATATTATAGTACAAGAGAATGAGATCATAGACACATTTCTAAACATCACCTTACCTAATCTCCATTCACCTCTTTCTTGTGAGAACATTTCAGTGAAAGACAATGCAATTGTAAGAAATCATGACAATCATATTATTTGTGGTGCAGGAGCACCTTGGTATTTCATGCCTCCATGAGGAAATTTTGTCAATTTTTTCTCTAATGATTGTAATAAGGTCATTTAAGACCATCTCTCATGTCTTGGAAGTCATTTTTGGTCGCTAGGAACTTGATAGGTAGTTAGATAGTTAAATGTTCTCATTTTTTGCAAAAGTTGTCATGTTGCAAAAAATGCAAAAAAAGAGAATATGAAGAGTCATCTTTTGTAAAATGATGTTGAAGTCAATTTTGGCATGTAATAAGGTCTAAAATACCATGTCTTAGGATCTTAGGGTGTTTTGTGTCACTTTGAGTCAATTTGGTAAATATTGCAAAAACAATTGCTATGCAACTTTGCAATTTTTGCATTTTCTGGAAGTTGAAAGATCAAAAGGTGAAAATAATGGAAAGAGTCAGTTGGATTCAGGTTTTTTGGGTTGTTTCAGCTTTTTAATGCTTTAAAATACTTGTGTGTACATTGGAGCAAGGTTGGAGAGTTGTAAGGCTTGAAATTTCAATAATAAAGCTTTTATTTTCTGCTACAGGTGATTGTACAACCTTGTATAGCCTGCATGTGGTCTTTAATTGATTAGAGTTGATTTTGAATTGATTCTAGTTTCCAAAAATTTTTGTCTCATCGAATTTCATTTAGTTTTGAGCATTTTAGAAGCAAATTACTCCAAACCGCTTTGAAAACGTAGGTTTTTGGTGCTTTGAGTGAAAAATGGAGTTTTGAGCCATTCCACCAATAAAATGTCCTAATAACTGGTGGAATGGAAGTATTTAGGATGTGTTTTGAGCTTTTAAATTTTGAAGGAGTAGAGGTTGAGGATTTGGGCAATTTGGTTGATGCCCTAGTTGATTAAACTCATGTTTTTAAGCAAGAATGATGCATAGATGGTAGGGTTTGATAGAAAAATCTTGGGAAGTGCTTTGGAAGGGTTGGAATTGTTTGTGTAGACCATATTATGCATGTCTGGTCTGGTGGCATGATAATTTGAGGTTTGGGTTGTAAAAATCACAAAGTGACCTACCAAAACAAGCTTAAATTAGGCCTTGGTGAAGCATAGCAGCAGCTTTTTGAGAGTTTCGTTCCAAAGTAACCTACCCAAAAAAAAATGATATGATGTAAAACTCCCAAATGGGTATCTGAAACAAGTTTCAGATTTTGGATATGAGGTCAGGTTTGCAATTTATCACCACTTTATCAGTTTTGAAGACTTACTAGGTTTTGGTGGCCTAGATAAGGAAACCATAGTAATTGATGAAACCCCTATTCTTGAGAGTCATGGGAGGTTTTTATATGTCATGTGTGCATGTAATAAGATTTTCCAAGGGTCTGGTAAGGTATTTGAAGTGCAACCAACAAATTTGAGGATTGTAGCCTTGCGTAGGCTTAAAACCAATGAAGGCATGGTTGAGTTTGCCTCTAGCCTTTGCATCAATTTGTGAGGATATATTGGTGTTAGATGATCAAACCTTTAAGATATATGACAACTCTATTTATTTTTCTTCCCCTACCTATCCTATTTATGAGGACATTATGGGACAAAAGAACATAATCATAGATAACCATACTTGTTCTTCTCCTAATATCTCTCCTAGTTGCAAAGATATTTTAGTACTACAAGATCAAACTAGTGTGAGTCATGAGAATCCTATTTTCCTCTCTTCCCCAAGGGAAAAAATAATTGAAAAATAAAATACCATCATTGATAAGCAAGATAATACAACCATTGATAACTCCCTTACTGATGATGAAGTCATTTTAGAATAACCAACCTTTGAATGCCATGAACATCTAGTTTGTAGTTCTCCTAAAAACTCTCTTCCTAGGGAGGATATCATGGTGCAAGAAAATGACAACATTGAAAATAGTGATATAGTTTCCTTAGATGAAGATGATGAAGTAACATTAGACTCCCCTTCACTAAGAGAAGTTAATATTATTCAACCTCAACTCATCCTTTACCAACCTTCACACAAACCTCAAACTTGAAACAAAATTGTCCTCATCCTTGAACCACCTAAGAATAATATGTCGCAGTAGTCGAGTTACAATACCGTTGCTCATACACATAACACTAGAAACAATCCACAACCAAAAACAACACCTTCAAAATCCCTCTTGTAAGACCCCTTCGTTTTGCTCTTTTGACCGAACAGTGTTCTATTGGGTTAGGCCTTATTTTCTGTTAGTGCTTTGACCTTGGTACTTGGTATTTTATCCTGATGTTATCATTATGCCATGCTTTGGATTAGCATAGTGGTTAATTGAATTAATGATGTTTATGATTTTGATTACATTAATGATGTTAGATTCATTAGTTGGTAATATTGTATTGGTGAAGGGGACGGATCGCATCACTCGCTTGCAAGTGCCCTGCGATTCCAAGATTACCTCTTCATAGTGTGTATTTTATGATGTTTATACTATATGTTGTTGTTACTTGATTTGTAGGTTGACAGGTACAGGACATCGACTCCACCTAGTTTCACAGGTGAGAGCATGTTCAATACCCAACGGTATTCGATTGGGAGATAGTAGCTAGGTTTTCGTGCTAGGTCGTCACCCTAGTCCTTGTATGTCGTCAGTTGTTTGTCGGGTTGTGTTGTTTTGATTATCTTCCCTCTTTGTTATTTAATTGCAAGTTAAATTGGGTGATTTAAATGGCTTAATGTATTTAAGTTGTGGATTAATTTGTTCTGAGATTATGTTAAAATATAATCTACTTATTATTAATTTAATTTAATTAATAAATAATTTAATCGTTGATTAAATCTATTTATTAATTAATTAAATTCTTGATGTGAAAGGATTTAATTTATTTATGTTGAAGTTATTGTGTTATTTGTTGAATTTGAAAATAAGAAAATGCATGAAAGTCAATTTGTGAAATTTGGAATTGAGAAATTGAAAAAAAATGAATTTAAAAGTCAATTTGAAAGTTTGAAATTCAAAAAATTAAGAAATTAGATATTTTTCTTTTTTTTGTTTTGATGAATTTATGAGGGTGGTTGAAGAATTTTAGGGTTGAATCCTTATGTTTGGATTTTGGATCTCAATTTTGGGATTATGAAGTTTTTGAAAAATTGGAAATGGAGGAGAGCAAGAATTGTTGTTGTTTTGTGGGTTTGGATTTTTGGAAAAGCTCAATTGGTGGTTGGGAATGAGCTCGCATATGTGGAGAAGGTTTTCCACCAATTTATCAAACCCTGAAGCTTTTGGATTCAGGTTCTCTTCTTGTGTAGTTAGTTCAATTTGAAATAATTCATGATTTTGTTATGCTGTTGAAAAAGAAAACAAACTTCATTTGATTGCAAGAAAAACCCACGTCAGATTTGGTTTCAAAATTTGAAAACCTCTATTTGAAAAAAATGAAATTCTTCACGGAAAAATGTTATTCTTGGCTGTAAAGATTCATTTTATTCATTCTTGCTCAATTAATTTAGTATATTTTTGGAAGATATTTAAATATACATATAAGTATGTATATATATATATCAAATAAATTTTATGTTTTATGGGGCTATGTTGTTAAAATGAGATTAGAAAAGCCCTTGGTTTTCAATGAATGAATTTCGGATTTTTTAAAAAAAAATCTGCAGAAGGGTACATTTGAAATAAAAATAAAAATAAAAATAAAAGAAAACTAAGGGGAGGGAAGCGCTGGGGGCTCATCCCCCACCACGCCCCCCTTGGGAGACGCGTTGGGGGGAGACGTGTCCAACGCGACCCCCGGCTCCTCCTGACCACCACATAGTGGTCGGCTGTGTGGTTACACAGCCGATACCACACAGTAGTCGGCTATATTTATACAGCCGCCCACTGTGTGGGGTTCGGCTGTGTCGCCACCGTCGCCACCTATGCGAAAACGTGCCGCCCTTTAGAAAACTGCTGCCCATTGTGCACAACATGCGACCGAGGTTAAATGTGGCCGCCCAGCCTGGCCCAACCCTAAAACACGTGGCCCGAAGACGCACACGGCCCGAGGTGTATGCGCCTCTATCTATTGCATAAGTGTTGGTTTTAAAAAAAAAATTAAAATAAATAAAGTTTATTTTAATATTTTATTATTATATTTATAATATTAAATTATTAATATATATGATTAAAATACATATATATTAATAATTAATATTGTATAATATATTATTACAATATTAAATATATTTATTTATAGTTGAAGAATTTCTTTTAAAAGATGTTAAATGGAGGCATAATTTAAAATTGTTTGAGAAATTTTAAATTATTGTGGAAAGTCTAAATTGATGAAATTTATTTTAGAATAATGTATTTGAAAGGGAAATTTTGGTTTTATTGTGAAAATAATATAATTGAAAAGACAAATGTGAACTTAAAAGAAATAGGTTTAATAGCAAAATTAAATGATTTTAAAATGATTTGTTTTGCAAGGTGAAATAGTCATTTTCAATGGCATGCTTTGAATTGATTAAGTAAATGTTATTTTATTATTATTTAAGAGCAATTAAGAAATTAATATCTGGTTAAATTTTATTCTTTATCTGAAAAGAAGTATTTGTTTTAAATCAGTTTTACTTGAGCAATAGATTACTGATATTAATAAGGAAAATGGATTTAGTGGATCCAAAATTAGTTTAATTCCTTGCAACTTGCCTTTGTGATTGTTTCCTCTATGTTTATGTCTTTGGGAAATGGGTTAAGTGTATTTAATCTGTAAGTCTTCCAGAAAACCCTAGAGGTCGGGGGTTGTCATCTTGTGATGTCGACTAGTTGTAATTCCCTTGGGTAGTGCATGGTGTATGGTCAGTGTTTACCCGGTTTCCATGAACGGGAATATTTTGTGCCTCTTGAGAAAGGAGTGGATTTTGTAATGTGTGCGTCCTTGTTAGGAGCAGTCAGGAGCGATTTTGTTATTGTTGTTACCTCCTGTGTTTGGAGTGGTTTTATCTTTGTCGCCTCCTGAGAAAGGAGTGGATTTTGTAATGTGTGCCTCCTTGTCAGGAGCGATCAGGAGCGGTTTTGTTATTGTTGTTACGTCAAGTGTTTGGAGATGGTTTTATCTTTGTCGCCTCCTGAGAAAGGAGAGGTCGTGGTATCTTGTTTGTTGCACCTTGGTTCCATTGATGTTTGGATGGTGTGTATGTGTTGTCAAGTAGAAGAGTGGCTTGTAAAGGGGGCCGGCACACGAAGTGGTGCTAGGATAACTCGTTGTAAGTTAGTTAATCAAGTGATAACTAAAAAAATACTTAGAAGCTTAGGACTAACTTCTCACTAATCAAGATATTAATGCCTCACTCATGGACTGAAGTGCTCATTTAGACTTGGGATGAGATGGGAAGGCTTGTAATGGAAAGGTCATCTATCTTGTTTGTACGAAAGGTATTTGGCTCTGCATGAGTGAGTATGGGGGCCGAGATTCGGTAAAGGTCACCAGGATAACCTTTTCTTGTGGGGGCCAGAGCCTAGGAAGAATTCCAAGGATAACCCATGATGAGCTGTGTGATAACACTTTTTCTAGGACAACAGTTGGCTCTTGTTTATTGTGGGTATGGTTTCCTTAACATACCTGATGTGACCATAGTTGGTATTTGATCTTGTGGGTATGGTTTCCTTAACATACCTGATGTGACCATAGTTGGTATTTGATTATTATGTGTATGGTTCTCTTAACATACTTGTCCTGCTTTATTTTTGGAAGCAATGTGACCATGTAGAGTTGTCCTTGTGTGTTATTTGTGATGCTCTTGAGTTGTACTTTTGGTGTACTTATGTTGTGCATATGTGGTACTTGTGATGTGCTTGTGTGGTACATGTGTTTGGTTGCTTCAGTATGATTTAGCCTGTGTCTAGTGGTGATGGTCTTGGCTAGGATTCCTTGTTACTATCTCCTAGCACGGGGGGTGGGCCTTTGGGTTCCACTTGGTTGGGTGGCATGCACCTAAATCCGTTGGGTTCTTTCTTCATGATCGTGTGAACGAGACTTCCAGTTGGAGAGCTTGTTGGATTCAAATTCAGTTCTTGCATTATTTCACTTCAGTTGGATCTTGTATTATTTTACCCCTCATCTGTTATCAAGGTGGAAGTGTAATTGTAACCTTATCTATTGGACTTGCCTCATTCGGGGAATGAGAGTTGTAATTGTAATATTTAATTATGGATAAATGAGTTTGAAAGTTAGCTATTATGTTTGGATGTAATTTATCTTGTATGGAATGTATGCGTACTTATTATCTTGAGTAGATAAATGTTATGGTTTCATTTATGTTGTTGTTGTGGGTAGTTAAGAGATTTCAGTCTCGTAACCTTAGGGGATGTTTGCATTAGGAAGTGAACTTGTATAATAATTATACTTAAACAAAAAAAAAATTAGTCTGTTTAAGTAGTTGTTTGCAACATCCTTTAGGGTTGTGTGGTGGGGCGTTACACCTCCCGTTGCCTAACCCTATCTTTCCTGGTCGTCTTTTTTCTTTACAAAGTGGAAAGGAGTATGATCTTGTTGAACAACTAAAGAATGCTCCTGCTAAGATATCCTTATGGGATCTTATTCAAACCTCCCTTCATTATCATAACATGATCCAAAGATCCTTATAAAAATTTGCTACCCCCCTAATATGAAATCAAATGACATAGCATCCATGATTCAAGGAATGCATGCAGACATTGTTTTCCACCAAAGTGAGCTACCTCCTGGGCTGATGTAAGAAGTTGGGTCCACAGAAAACTAAAAAAGTGGAGGTGTTTTTGCTGTTTCTCATATTTTTTCCCAATTGGACTGTAAATTTGAGGCACTTACACAATGAATCTTAAAAAAAGTTAGTAATATGAAATTTAGAATTTTGAATATAATTTATAAATATGTAATTTATTCAAATACCCAGATGATAGAAAGTAAATTTTGATAGGGATGTATAAATACCACTTTTTAAGAGTCATTTTTTTTTACCATACCATGCACGTGTATGGACACCACTTTTTGACCCAAATAAATGTATTTTACTAATTCCTTTTGGGAAAAGATAGCTAACAACATGAAGATTTATTAGGATATTTTTTTGAATTTTTTTTTTAATATATTTTTTTTATTGAAATTTTATTGGCCTTAACTGTTTTTTTTTTAAATCAATGTGTACAAACAACATAATTGGACCTAAACTAAACATTTTTTGATTTTTTTTGATTGTGTAGAGAATTTTTTGAAGATTGATGTCATATAATTTTTTTTACAAGAAAATTAACCAAAAACAAGTTATTAAAAAATAAAAAAATCTAATATTTTAAGTTTATGGACTAGTCTTCTGAGAAATTAATTAACAAATAACAAATATAATCCAATATTAACAAAAAATATATATTTGGAAAATAGACATCGTGTTCTCTAAAGGGTTTTAATTTCATAGATTGATTTATAAAAAAAATCCATCAACCATATTGTCAAAGTTGGACATTTCTCTTGAATCTGTCTTAGTTTTTTAGTTGTAGGTCAAAGGCTAAGGGTCAGGTTACCAAGCCTTTCCTGAGCCTAAACCTGAGGCTGCATGTGGGTTGGAGATTCAAATTTTTAAAAATATGTACACGTTATAAAACACATACTCGTTATTTAATTAGAACGCGTACACGTTACCTATTTTCCCATTGGTTAAAGGTAATGTGTTCGTGTTCCTAAAATAGAACACATCTGCATTTTATAACGCGTAAATTTTTTTTATTTAACCATTTATTCATCATGCATTTTGGCAACATTCATTTTTTGTAGTATGGTCTAAAAGCAACATTTTCTTCATTTTTTATTGAAATGTTGTCTTTTGCAATCTCTTAATAAGGCATATTCTATTCATTTTTTTTGAAGAGACAAGTGCGGGTTGAATTTTTTCGAAGAGACAAGTGAAAGTTGAAATTTTTGAATTGGAATCAAGTACACAAATATTTTACAAGAATATTTGGAAAAAGATAACTTTTGTATGTATTCATGATGTTTTTGTACTTCAAAGTTGATAAAAGAAAGGATCTTCATACTATATAGTTTTATTTGAATATTTGAAGGATGTAGGAATTGTAAAATAGGTTAAGAATCATTTTTTTGGTTATCAAAGAGGGTTTGGTAATCATGGGATCAAAGGAAAGGAAAATAAAAAATGTAGAAAGTCAATGACACCCGAAGAAATTCAAGAAAATAGAGAAATGGAGGAAAAAAGACAAAGGGATAAAAGAGAAAGGATTTGCCAAATGAAAAAATTGGAAGAATCTAGTTCCATGAATGCAGATGATGCAAATCTTGAGATGGTGAATATGGAAGAAAATGCTATTATGGAGACAAAATCAACTATGCCCTCAACTTCAATTTTGAATGATATGGAAATAACACCTATGCAAACAACTTTAGGTATGTCTTCAAATCCACCTCCCAATGATATGGTAAATGCACCTATTCAAACAAATTATCTAGGTATTTATTCAAACCCAAGTCTTGATAATATTGATCTTAGTTATTTAGATGAAGCTGGATACACGATTAATGGTATCAATAATTCTAGTTTTAAAAAAAATGCAAAAAACAATAATGATGAAATATCTTATATGAATTCAAATGAGAATGAAATCCCTCATATTGATGAAAATAAGATTTAAATCCCTTTTATGTTTGAAAATGAAAATGAAACCCCTTGTGTGAATGCAAATGAAACCCCTTGTATGAATGAAAATGAAAATGTTTTTTTTATAATTGAAAGAGATGTGCTCGATAACCTTCCTGGTAAATTTTCTTGGAGACAAATGAGAACTCATGGAAATTAAATATATAAAATATTTTTTTATTGAAATAAATTAGGATTTCAATGTCAACTCATGATGCAATTGATGAAAATGTGGAAAATAAGAAAAGTGGTGAAAAAAATAGGCATTTTGTAAACAAAAAAGGAAAGATGATTTAGTAAAACAAATCATATCTAGTGTTGCTAATCCTATTTATGATATAGGTAAGAAAAGTCGATCTAAATATAAGAATGTAACTCATCAAGCAATAACAACAGCTCTAGTTAACAAATCAACTTCAAATAAAAGAATGTTAAGAAAGATTAGTAAATATATAGAAGTAAATCCTAGAAATTTTGATAAGAGCTGCTAAAAGAAGACAAAGTATTGAAAAAGATCCAATTAATCAATGTTAGAGTTTTATGGTAGACTCCCAAGGTCAGACATAAAATTAACTAATGAAATCAAATATGTAATAAAAAAATATTGGCATTAGAGATGTTTTGAAATTAAGGGTGGATTCCAAAATTTGTGAACCTCATCCAAAACATCTCTTAGATATGACTCAAGCTAAATTGTATAATTTTTTTTAGATGATTCAATCTTACCATTTAATATTAACATAAGTCAAAGATCAATTGAAAAATGTAAACCTTGGTATGTTAGAATTAATAAACAATGATTCTCTTGTTGCAGTTGTAAGACTCATGTACAATTTTGTTATTATAATGATATTTTTTGACATATACATTGTATTTTGCATGCTAACCAAATTATGTAGGACATTTGTGGTATTAATATGCCACCTAAAACAATCAACGATTTTATAGTAGATTTTTTTTATGAACCCTCTAATTGAAACTTATTTTATTTAAAAGCATGTAATTCTAGACAATTTGATAGATGTGGTAAATTTTCATTGTTAGGAGACGGTATGCATGAAAGAAGTTTAGATGAATTTGGACAAAAATTAGTGGATGTTAAAAAATTTAAAAATATTGAGTATTCTTTAAAAGATGGAAAATTTGGAAAACGTTGTGAGTTAATCGTGGAAAAATTTAGTGAGAATACATTTATTAAAAAATTTAAAGATTATATTGTACGTAAATATTTTAAACACTCTCAATATGCTCATTTGCTTGATAATCAATTTCGTTTATAAAAGCACATTACCAATTAGAACTATATTGTCAGTTGTTGATTTCGCTAAAAAATATACTCTTGCTCCACATGAAGAAATTCAATCACAATATTATAATTTAGTGCAAGTAGCTATATTTGTTCATATTGTATATAGACATGCAGATGATAGTAGAGAAGATAATATAATTTTTTTGAGAGAGTACCATTTTTATGTAAGTGATAATCAATTACATTCATCTGAGTTTGTTCAATATTGTTTTGATTAATTTTATAAAATTTAAAAGAGAGAGGAATTCAACATAAGAGAACATCTCATATGGTCAGATAAGATAGAATGACTTTCCTACATTTGAAGATTATGAAAGAAACAAAAGGATTATAGATTATTCACATTATATTTTGGCACCAATATAAAACTAGTTATATATAAAGGGAGGCCTGCTAATAGAGTGTTATGGACACTTTTAGTGGATGATCATGAGACAATCAGAGATGCATTACAAAAAAGAGAGGATGCAAATGGAATAATGGAGTAAATAAATATAGGTAAGTATATAGTTGTTTATATATTCAATCGATAGTCGATATATAGTTAAGAATTTATCACATATACATGTCTATATATATATATTTATCTTTAGTCATTTCCTATTTAAATTTTTATATCATTTTTTGTTTCAGGTCTCCCAAAATAGAGAAAGATATCTCATATAAAAAACACACCTATGAATGTAACATTATATCATATCCACCATCCCCAATTGCACATGCTGGAAAAAACTCCCCTACAAAAAAGGTGGTCGGATGGACTAATCACATCGACAAAAAGATTTGATGGTTAGATGTTAACTCAAAATTATTGTCACCTTTCCTATCATCAGGAAAATGTGTCAATGCCAGTGGGTTTCCAAAATCATATTTCAGAATAGACAAAAACCCCAAAAAATGTGTCATTCAAAACCATTATTTGCAAATAGCGAAAATCCCATGCAACCTACCATTTTTTCCACCATTATCCATAGCGACGTTTTGCAGGTTGTTGAAGAGCGATGGGAAGGAGTTGTAGGCATTCGAAGGGCAAAGCAATTTGGACACCCTCCATACGAAAACATATTTGATAGGAGCGGGCACCTAGCTAGCTAGCAAGTATGTATATCCACCAAAAATACTTGCCATTTTTTCATTTTGCCTAGGAACTATGAAGAAATAAATGGCTATTCGTTGTGAAGATGGGTTTTCATTGGGAAATGGGGTTTCATTTGAAATGAAAAGTTGTTTATGTGTTTTTGTAATGAGGGTTTTTTCATTTTCATTTCCTCCCATCTACTGGTTTTGAAATTTCGTGCTTGCCGAATGAAATAACTGACAAACCATTATGGAAATATGAGTGAAATAATTGAATAATGTTTACAGAAACCATAAATCATACAAAATATATTATGATGTTGGAAAACACAATGTGGATTGTGGAATGAAATGGTATATTTTGAAAACCACATAAATCCCAAAACGTCGCCATTGTTCACATTCTTATTTTGAGCGAACTGTAGGGTTTTCATTTAGAAAAGGGGTTTTTATTTGAAATGCAAAGTTTTTAATGTTTTTTATGTTGAGGGTTTTTAAATTTTGGTTTCCTCCTATATGCTAGTTTTGGAATTTTGTAATTGTTAAATGAAATAAATGACAACCCATTGTGGAAGTATGAGTAAAATAACTGAATAACGTTTATATAAACTAGAAAACATGTAGAATATATTATGAGGGTTGAAAATGCAACGTGGGTTCTACAATGAAATGATATATTTTGAAAACCACATAAAACCTAGAATGTCGCCATTGTTCATATTCTTACTCAGAATGGACAAAAAAGTGCAAAACGTGGCATTCAAAATCATAATTTGCAAATAGAAAAAACCCAGATGAAATCCCATTTTTGCTACCATTTTCCACACTGTCCTTTTGGAAAACATGATATCTCCTAAAACCCTTACTATTCTACAACCCAATTTGTTTACTCACCCCTGACATCAATTTTGTATGTTTTGTGACTGTCTTGAGAACCTTTTTTGAATTAGATAGTAAGACTGTAATGAAATTGGAAAACAATAGGTATTATGAAACTTGCAAGGCATAGTGTTGTTATACATTGTTTGCAGTGTTGGAAAACACAAGTGTCCCATGCCAGTTAGTTTTTTATGAAGAGTTTTGTTTCATTATGCTCCAAGAATGTAATGAAGTCCACTTTCAAATTTTTGAACAACTCTTCGCTACAATGCAAATGTCATTTCACTTTCTTCATCTGAATGGAACAAAATGCCCTAACAAAAAATAAGATTGGATGGAAAAATCACATCAATGGAAAGACTTGATTGTCAGACGTTAACTCCAACCTGCCATGGCATGTCTCGTCACCGAGAAAATGTATTAGCACCGACAATTTTTCAAAATCATATTTTGGAATGGAGAAAATCCAAAAAAAATGGCATTCGAAACCATTATTTACAAATAGCAAAATGAGGTGTCAAGAATGTAATGAAATTGGCAAACAATAGGTATTATGAAACCTACAAGGTACAAGTTTCTTATACATTGTTTGCAGTGTTGGAAAACACACTATCTGATGTTAGTTAGTTCATTATGAAGAGTTTTATTTTGTTATGCTCCAAGAATGTAATGGAGTCCACTTCCAAAATTTTGAACAACTCTTTTCTACAGTCAAAATTTCATTTCATTTTCTTCATCTGATTGGAACAAATAAAATGCTTGCATTATTTGCAGAGATGGAAAACACATTATCTCGTCTTAGTTGTAGAGGGTTTTACAACACTATATGGGTTGCTTATTTCTTAACACCTTATATGGAGACAATGTGTTTTCCAACACTACAAATAATGTGAGAATTTTATTTGGTCGAATCATATGAGGAAAGTGAAATTCCATTTTGACTGTACCAATCAGAAGAGAAAAAATAAACAGAAATATAACGCTCACATTGTTTGCAGTGCTGGAAAACACACCATCTTGTCTGAGTTATTCCCTCATGAAAAGTGTTAGTTTTGTACGCTCCAAAAATGTAATGAAGTTCACCATGTTCTTTTAGAGCAATTATTTGATGATATAAATATGGAATTTCCCTTTTTCATCTAATTGGAACAAATAAAATGCTCGCATCATTTGTAGTGTTGAAAAACACACTGTCCCATGTCATTTAGTTTGTTATGAAAAGATTTTTTTTGTTGTGCTCCAAGAATGTAATGAAGACCACTTTTAATTTTTTGAATAACTCTTTGCTAAAGTACAAATGTCATTTCACTTTCTTCATTTGATTGGAACAAATAAAATACTTGCATTATTTGTAGTGTTGGAAAACACACTATCTCCTCTTAGTTATTCCCTCATGATTTTTTTTTTTTTGAATGCTCTAAAAATGTAATGAAGTCCACCTTCATATTTTAGAACAACTCTTTGGTGACGTAAATATGGAATTTCTATTTTTTCATCTGATTGGAACAAATAAAATGCTTGCATTATTTGGAGTGTTGGAAAACACACAGTCGCATGCCTGCTACTTTGTTATGAAAAGATTTTTTTGAGTATTTTGGAGCGAAACAATTTTTCTATTTAGAAAACTCACTGTCCTGTGTCTAAAACTTTTATTTAGAAAACTCACTGTCCTATGTTAGTTAGTTTTTTCTAAGCATTTTATCTGTTGGCAATATATATAGTATGCATTGTTGGAAAACACACTGTCCCATGCCAGTTAGTTTAGTGTGAGCATTTTATTTGTTCTAAATTATATTCTTCATTTATTTTTAAATCATAGGAGGAAATTGAAATCAAACGTTTAGTGTAAGTAAGAGTTTCTTTAAATTGGGAAGGTCAATGGAATTCACTACATTATTACTATCTACAAAATTAAAGGTTTTCATTAGACTTGTTAGAACCCAAATTTTCCATTTAAATTCTAAGGCTTTCCCATAATTCTTCATTAAAAATCCTAAGTCTTTACCCACTTGAAACCAAATTTTCCTATCTTTTTGTCAAGAAAAAATCATCCTTTTTGCCATCCAAAATGCTAATACACCTTATACCTTACACCGCTGCCTTAATATTTAATTTTTATGTCTTTACCACTTTACCGTGGCCTCCCGCTAAGGGGCTCGCGGTATGGCGGTGGTAGTGAATAATAGTCATGACAACCGTTACCGCTACACTGCACGTGGCTAGCACAGTGACCACGGTGGCACGGTAAATGGTTAGAAGGGTTAGTAGACAGCGAGGCAACACTTACCGTACCACTACTAGTGGTCATCTCACAGAATGCAGTGGTCGCAGTGAACAAAATGAAGCGGTTGATAGTGGTTACCACGAAAGCGCGGGGTCAGACAGGAGACCACGGTAGTGCGGTAACGGGTAATGGTCAGCGACAATCGAAGGTAGCGGTTACTGCGGTACCGCCACCAGTTCACGTGGTGACCACAGTGATAGCGGTAAAGGTCAACGAGGTGACCGAAGAACAGTTAGTGGATAGCGAGGTGGCTACCACCACACCATGGCTGGTTGGAATGGAGACCATGGTAGCATGGTAGACATGGAGATAACCATCGTCATGACCAGAGATGATAGTGGAGGCCATGGAAAAGTCAAATTACCGCTATGCCGCAGGGTACGAATAGTGTGACCGCAATAGAGAGGTAGGCATAAAATAAAGCAACGGGGAATGAAATAATTAAGAGTGATTAAAGTATTAAAGAAAGATCAAAAGTAGGATTATAATTTAAATATTTGATTTGATGATAAGGCAATATAATCAAATATGTTATTTTCTGTCATAGAATGTGAACCGTTTCTATTAAAAATATTGAAGGGTCACGACCCTTGATGTGTAATGTATAAATGATTTGAAAAATTAGTAGAGAAGGAGGGAGAAGAGGGGTCAGATTTTTCTGACTGGGAATGAAAATAATCTAACAGACCTTCCTGAAACAGGACCAATGGAGATAATTGTTTTTAACTGATGGTTTTCCTTTCTTAGTTCAATTGTTGAGATGCTATGATTTGTATTAATTTTATCTTGGTTCTCTCCAATACGAAGGTTTTTTTATCATTTGAGTTAATGTATCAAGCATAAATTTTGATTCATCAAGGTGCATTTTTTGACTTTGTGTGATTTTATTTGCTGGTGTCTCCAGTCAGAATTAAAACCCTTCAAGTAAGTCATAGTGCTTGAGAGATTTCTTTTGGATGATTAAAGTAGAACCAAATTAGAAAACATTCCAACATAATTTATGCAAGCCATAAATAAATGAAATTGTATGCCAGTCATAATATTTCATTTTATAAATTGCCTAACAACTTGAAATTAAAACAGAAAAGGAAAACGCATGTCATTTTCTATTTTTGACTCCATTGCCCAATAGATAGAAGGCACTGATCTGTCATGTCCTAAAGGATAGAATTCATTATAAAAAATTTATTCAAATACCTTTTATTTGTGCAGTAGGAGTAGGAGTAGGTGTAGTAATTTTATTTGTCCACTACCCTTTTCCATTGTGGATAGATTGATCAACCAAAAAACATATTTCAATCTACATTGTTCATTTAGGTACACCCGCCTTGTTGTAGTAGAACCTAAAGAGGAGAAGGTACAATTGCATCAATTGGCCTTGTACGTTGGCCAAAAGTGTAGTAAGAGTTTGGCAAAATCTTCTTGTTAAAACCTGCATTTTTGAGACCCAACAGTTTGGTGACTCCACTAGGGACACATTCCAAAAAGTTTTCAGCCTTTCCATTTATAGAGTCGGCCAAGTTTTACATTTTTGGAGATTCCGCTGGGGAAAACTAAAACAATCTTTTTCATTTTCCTAATTTTGGAAAATTAGCTGGCGAGTCTGTTTTATCTGATAAATAGTGCATGGGTGTTGTGAAGCAGTAACATTTTATCAAGATGGTAGAAGCAGAAAGAAGTCAGCAGTCAATAAGCGAGTTGAAGGAATTGAGGCAACAAAGGCTGCAATTGGACCAACAGATGCTACAAGTGAACCAACAATTGCTGCAATTAGGAGTCAAAGGTGCTCAAAATACATCACCAAACAGGCCATCATACAATGAGAAAGAAGACACAAGTGCCAAGAGATCTTGGAAACCACAAATACCACATGATACAATTGAGAATTTTGGTAATAAAGGTAATGTACTCTATTCACATTAGAACACTTTTGATGAGTATTTTCAAATTCAAGAAAGAAACAAAAGTCTTGTCGATGCCTTTTTTGTCATAAGGACATATAAGGAAGAATCTGTGAGTTCTTTATACAATAGGATGGTAGACATTTGTATGCAATTACCTCCTCATCATAGGCCTACAAGATCTACGTTTGTTGCACAACTTCTAAGAGCATCAGAGCCTGAATCAGTTTATTGGCCAAAATCATCAAAGTAGTATGCCTTGGATGCAGAAAATAAATTTATTGATTCCATGCTTGGGACAATGTACATGGATACTGATTTGGAAGATGATAGGGACACACCATCTGGAGAGTACATCAGCAATGTTTTAGGAGCTAAACTTGAAGAAGATATCATGCCTCCCAACAATGAAGACAAGGAGAATATCTCTTGCATAACAGATTGTGACAGTGTATGTTATGAGGGATCCATTGAATACTCAAATTGCAAGGACGAAGTTATGGATGTTGATCTACAACATGGTGATTATCAAGAGGTTGGAGACATAGTTGAATATATGGATGCAGAGACCTGTTCACTCAGCAGTGAGCAAGTTTCAGATTTACTGACTCTTGAGTACCAGAAGTATGCACACAAAGATGATTCTAGAGTTTTTGTTCCAGCCTATATATGATTTGACATTGAAGATACTGTGTGCAACAATTCATATGACACCATGAACATTTCTCACAGTGATGAATTTTTTGAAGATGATCATGAGTCTATTTGTGTCCAAGAAGAGGTATGTGATTTGAATAATTTTTTCCTACAAGAAAAGGATGTTGGTTTGCATATCATTGATGATGAATGTTCAATATTTGTTCATTCAAGTATGTGTGAGGCTGACTGTCTTGATCAAGAGTATGTGTCAATGACAATTGATGATGGAAAAGAATTGGAAAGTATTTCTGATTTGATTGATTCAGAGGATGTTGATGAGACAAAAATTTTTTTATTCTTGTGAGAAGCATTTAGATTTTCAGGTCCCAGTACAGTTGCTGGATCATTCAACAAGATATGATAATGAGCAATATTTTGTTGAATATAGATACACTTTGTGTGCTGAAGGTGATAAATATTTTTCTTATGATGATAAGAATAATGAAATGCAGAGGAGTCAAATGAGTACACTTCAAGTCGAACACAATGACTTCCTGAAAGTTTTTAATGACAGTGCATATTGCAGGGCAGGTAGAATGGATAGTTTCAAAAGAAACCCAGTGAGCTTTAATTAGAACAAAGTCTATGATAGAGCAAAGTGCAAGTTTTTTCTTTTGGGGTGGCCTGGGGCCATCCCTTATGGTTTAATTTTTTAAACCAAAGAAGGTATAGAGGATTAAGGATTTCCAATGCATGGAAAATTCTTAGCAATTTCTCTTTAAAAAATTCTCTTCCATGCATAGTAGTTTATGGTTTTCCACTTCTCTATTTGCTCCATATTTCATATTATTCATCTATTCATTCCCTCCATCTTCCATTGCCTTAATTTTTCATATGCTTTGCTCGGTCTACTCTACCATAGAATTCTGGATTCTTGCAGTGATTTGAAAATCACTCATCCCCAACAGGAGCCACTATTAGAACCCAAAATTTCCATTTAAATTCTAAGGCTTTCCCATAATTCTTCATTAAAAATCCTAAGTCTTTACCCACTTGAAATAAAATTTTCCTATTTTTTTGTCAAGAAAAAATCATCCTTTTCGCCATCCAAAATGCTAATACACCTTATACCTTACACCGCTACCTTAATATTTAATTTTTATGCCTTTACCGCTTTACCGCAGCTTCCCACTAAGGGGCTCACGGTATGGCGGTGGTAGTGAATCATAGTCATGACAACCGTTACTGATACATCGTGCGTGGTCAACACAGTGACCATGGAGGCACGGTAAATGGTTAGAAGGGTTAGTAGGGAGCGAGGCAACACTTATCCTGCCACCACTGGCGGTCATCTCATAGACTGCGGTGGCCACGGTGAACAGAAGGAAGCAGTTGAAAGTGGTAACTGCGCAACTATGGAGGGTCGGACAGGAGACCACGGTAGTGCAGTAATGGGTAACGGTCAGTGACAATTGGAGGTAACAGTTATTGCAGTACTGCCACTGGTTCACGTGGTGACCGCAGTGATAGTGGTAAAGGTCAACGAGGTGATCGGCGAACAGTTAGTGGACAACGAGGCAACTACTGCCACACCGTGGCTAGTTGCAATGGAGACCGCGGTACCATGGTAGACATGGAGATAACCGTCGCGGTGACCAGAGATGATAGTGGAGGCCATGGAAAAGTCAAAATACTGCTATACCACGGGGTATGAACAATGTGACAGCGATAGAGCGGTAGGCATAAAATAAAGCCATGGGGAATGAAATAAATAAGAGTGATTAAAGTATTAAAGCAAGATCAAAAGCAGGATTATAGTTTAAATATTTGATTTTCCGATAAGGCAATATAATCAAATATGTTATTTTCTTTCATAGAATCTGAACTGTTTTTGTTTGAAATATTGAAGGTTCACGACCCTTGATGTGTAATGTATAAATGATTTGAAAAATCAGTAGAGAAGGAGGGAGAAGAGGGGTCATATTTTTCTGACTGGGAATGAAAATAATGTAACAAACCTTCTTGAAAGAGGACCAATGGATATAATTGCTTTTAACTGATGGTTTTCCTTTATGAGCTCAGTTGTTGAGATGCTATGATTTGTATTAATTTTATCTTGGTTCTCTCCAATACAAATTTTTTTTTAATCATTTGAGTTAATATATCGAGCATAAATTTTGATTCATCAAGGTGCATGTTTTCACTTTGTGTGATTTTATTTGCTGGTGTCTCAAGTCAGAATTAAAACCCTTCAAGTAAGTCACAGTGTTTGAGGGATTTCTTTTGGATGATTAAAGTAGAACCAAGTTAGAAAACATTCCAACATAAGTTATGCAAGACATAAATAAATGAAATTATATGCTAGTCATAAGATTTCATTTTATAAATTTCCTAACAACTTGAAATTAAACAAGAAAAGGAAAACACGTGTCATTTTCTATTTTTGACTTCGTTGCCCAATAGATAGAAGGCACTGGTCTGTCATGTCCCAGAGGATAGAATTCATTATAAACAATTTATTCAAATACCTTTCATTTGTGCAGTAGGAGTAGGAGTAGGTGTAGTAATTTTATCTGTCCACTACCCTTTTCCATTGTGGATAGATTGATCAACCAGGAAACATATTTCAATCTACATTGTTCATTTAGGTACACTCTGTTGACGACTCTTCTTTGTTGATTAGGAAACTAATTAAATATTTTAATCTCTATGATAGAATATCAAATGGATGTAACAGAAAACTGAAGGGTTGTGACTCTTAAAATTTTATTGTATAAATCTATTGTAAAAGAGATAGAGGAAAAAAAAGGGGGAGAGTAGGAAGGATATTTCTGAAACTGGGAATGTAAACAATGACAAATCTTTCTTGAAATAGAGCAATGGAAACTAGTGTCTTTAATTGGTGAAAAATTTTTGGTTCAGTTGTTGAGATGTTATAATTTATATTATTTTTATCTCAGTTCTCTCCAATTTGAAGACTTTTGATAATTTGAGTTAATGTATCAAGAATAAATTTTAATTCATTAAGGTGCATATTTTCACTTTGTGTGATTTTTATTTGCTAGTGTCTCCAATCAGAATTAAAACCCTTTAAGTAAGTCACAGTGTTTGAGAGTTTTCTTTTGGATAATTTAAGAGGAACCAGGATAGAAAAAACATCCCAGCATAATTTATGCAAGCCATAAATAAATGAAATTACATGCCCGTCATAATATTTTATTTTATAAGGTGCCTAACAACTTGAAATTAAACTAGAGAAGGCAAACACATGTCATTTTCTATTTTTGACTCCGTTGCCCAATAGATAGAAGGCACTAATCTGTCATGTCCCAGAGGATAGATTTCATTATAAACAATTTATTCAAAAAAACTTTCATTCATGCAGTGAGTAGGAGTAGGTGTAGTAATTTTATCTGTCAACTACCCTTTGCCATTGTGGATAGATTGATCAACCCAGAAATACATTTCAATCTGCATCATTCATATAGGTACACCTGCCTAGGTCTAGCTAAACCTAAAGAGAAGAAGGTTCAATTGCATCAATTGGCCTTGTACATTGGCCAAAAGTGTTGTGAGAGATTGGCAACCTCTTGTGGTTCAAACTTGCATTTTTGAGACCCAACAAGATGTATGTTGTCTACATTTAATTATTTGAAACTAACAACTTATAATTTTCCTAGGACACATAGCACCTAAGTTGTCTTATCCATAAAATATTTTTCAACAAATTCCCTAACATTATTGTCCCTTTTAGAGAGTGCAAAATTAATTTGAATAATCTTCCTCTTGAAGCGCAACTTTTAATGCAGTTCCAATCAATCTTGACCACAAATTGGATAACTCCTCTTTTATCTCATTGAATCAAAACTAGAAAAGTGGATTTATCCAAGGTGTTTTCATAATTGAGTGGAATGCATTAAAATTCGCTTGAAGAGAAAGAATATTCAAATTTCTATGTACTATTTTTGAAAAGGATAATAAGTTAGGGAAGTTAGAGAAAAATTTTTGATGGAAACGACAATTTGTGCAATGTGTCATAGGAAAATTACAAGTTATTAGTCTAGAAAGTGACACTTATGAAGCTTTAGAACTAATAAATAAAATAGTTATTATAGTTCATAGTGGAAAATATACTATGTTGTAGAAGTTATTCATGATATAATTTACTTGTTCAACTCCATCCATAGCAGGATATCTGAATTTCTTTGCCTGCACAAATTGTCGTGCAATACAAAACCTCTTTAGTTTGTCCACTTGTGCATTGCCATTTTCCCTTTACTTATACTGTGCGTGCTTCTTCCTCGACTTCTCAATATCATAGAGGATCCTTTCAATCAGTACATTATGTATCTCACTCATTCTACTCTACTTATTTACAAGTGATTTTAAAGAGAAGATTTATTTTTCATTCTATGCATTCTAGTACTTGTTGCCTCTAGTTTTGCATCCCCATTTTCCCATTTCACATAGTGCACATGCTTGTTTGTCAACTTATGAAGAGGAGGAACAAAATTTTTAGTCAATACATTATCTATCTCATTCATTTTGGTTTGCTTCTTTTCAAGTGTTTTTAGAGAAGATTCCTTTTCGATCACATACTATCTACTACCTATTGGTCGAGTTCTACATTGCCATTTTCTGATTGTGCATATTACACATGCACCTTCCTCAAATTATAAATAGTAGGGATAATCTCTTCACTCAACACATTATCTTTTATCTATCTCATTCAATGTGGTTTGCATAAATTTCAAAGGTGATCTTCATTACATTCTTATTATGTACTAAACAAATATTTTTCATTACGTTCATACGGTCTATATATAACTGCATGTTGAAAAACATCGGGTGTGTAATAAAATTGAGGTGAGAGGTCATCGATTGGGTTGTTATTGCATTAATAAGAAAAAGTTTTGATTACATTCTTACTGTTTTCTAAAATTCCTAGTTGGAAAACACTACCCGTGTTATAAAACCCGCAACCCACATACCATTCTAAAACCCTTTACAAGTAGCAACTCATTTGCGTAGTCACCCCTTACCTCAATTTAGTATGTTTTTTGCATTCCTTGTCAGTAGCTCGTCTTTGTGCTTACGCAAGCCATGGGGTCTAGTTTTATCAGTTGACAGGAGGTGGGAAAACTGACTTGACGATGTTGTTATCTCCTTGCTACCGTTTTCTCTAAGTTTTTCTCCCATACACCAGTTTCGTCACTTTTATCTCCCATGTGGTGGCCCCCCCACTACACCATCTCATCATGTTATGTATGTTTCTATGTATGGTTTCATGATTTTTCATATGTACATAGGTGTTTTTTGTGTAGAGATTAGTTATGTACTAATCAAAACTTTTTCATTACATTCTTACTATCTATATATAACTACATGTTGTAAAACACTAGGTGTGTAATGAAATTGATTTAAGGGGTGAAAAACCAATTGGTTTGTTGTACTGCATTGATCAAAAAAGGTTTTGAATACATTATTAGTGTTTTCTAAAATTCCAAGTTGGGAAACATTGGTTGTTATACAAGGTACAACCCACATGCTAATCTAAAATCCTTTACAAGTAGCAACCCAATTTCTTAGTCACCCTCACTTCAATTTGGTAAGCTTTGTGGTTCCCCCATGTGCACCCCCTCCTTATTCTCTTCACCCTTTAGGTTTGAGCATGGAGATTGCAACACAAATTTTTATCCAACATTTAATTATTTTGTTTATTATCATATTGAGCCAATGTGATCACCATGGTTTTCATTGACTTATTAACATTTATTCTTGAATAGCCGATGCACACTGTGCCTTGCAAGCAATGTGTCTTGAAATAATCTATATTTTTTAAGTTATTTGTACAAGTAATGATATAAACAAAAGTTTGATAGTGGTGCATGGTATCTTTCTTGTGTGTCTTATTTGCCCTTATTGATTATGCAAGTGATGGCATCTTTCATATGCTAGGAGACATGATTTTGAGATATACCCGAATGAATGTTCAGTGAAAAATGGTAGAGATAATTGTTGATATATTACTAGTGCTAGTGATAGTTTAAATTAGAAATTGAATTCCATTGTACAGATTAATATGTTTGTTTATTATCTATACAAGCTGCCATGTTGTAGTCAACACAACATATAATCCAATATCGATGAAGTTTGGAATGAACTAAATTATTTGTAGCACCAAATGTCTTTAATTTTCCAATTTAATCTATTGCTAACACTTGCCTTTCTTCCAGGTGGTTGATATAGGCGAAGAAAAAAATTTGAACAAAACAAGGGTAGGTGGATTGACGAGGACGCTTTAGGAGACGTGAAGCTTCTGCACTAAATATAGGTGATTCTAGTTGTCATGCTCTTGAATTGCAAGTGTACTGGATAGTTAAATTTCCAAAATTTATTTTGCATTTAGAAGTTCTGATTTATATATAGATGAGATGCTTAGTGTGGGGAATGCAAACAATTTTCACTTTAATTTAAATAAAATAAATGTTACATTATTGTATGTGTATTAAATCCAAAAATATTATGTGAATCATGTTTCCTCCTTGAAGTGTGAGTGTTGCATGAGAAATTTTTAAAGCATCATTGAAGGGTGATACTGCATCCTTTTAATTATCCTTCTCCTAATTGATTTGAGTTAATTTTAGGATGATTTATGCAACACTATATCAGTATCATTTATCTCCCAAAATAGAATAGGAACCTTTGGATCCTTGGTAATCAGATCCGATATATTTCAAAAAGAATATAATAATTATGATTTTACATTAGATTAATTCTCCTTTTCAATCATGTACCTTTGTTTAGTTGTGAAGCATCGTTGCATAGTTGGGTTTCATAAGGTTGTGAATAAGGAACATTGTTATTTTAATTGTTTTTACTCAGTAGAATATGCCATACAAAGTGTAAAGGTGAAGCCATAATAACACAGAAATGGCCATTATGTTTCCCAAATTTTGTAATGGAATCAGTCTTCTGTAACACAATGCAAAATTTATGTAAACATAATGTGTTTTGCAATGTAGAAGCCTCTTTACAAATATGAGTTTTCCTTGTTGCCCATTTTGGAGGTTTAGAAACACAATGTGTTGTCGATTGCATAAACGCTTATGCTGAAAAGCCGCACCTATGTACATAATTAAAACACAAAAAACCATAAATAAAAACATACATAAGGGTAAGTGCACCAATTTGTGACACAATTTTGGCTCTTAAGATGCCACTTTTTTTTTTTGGAATCAGCAAAATCTGATTTGCATGAGAAAATGGAGATAGTTACGCTCAAAATTTCAAGATGCGGCAAAGAAAAAAAGTTGAAGTTCTCTGAGTCTAGTTTCTAAGATACTATTTTTTTTGAAATTAATGAAGATTAAGGGTCTCAAAAAGGGGGGGCCCAAAACAAGTCCTATTTTTATCAAAAAAAATAGCATAGCGCTTAAGGGCTCCCCCCTTTTTGATTAACCTTTTTTTAGAATTTAAAAAATCCCAACGGTGAGAAATTATCTAACACCATTTATTTTATCCTGGTTCTTTTGGGTAATTTTTTTAATGAATATATAATATTTTATGAATTTTCAAAGTGGCCATAGCCTGAAAAGCTAAAATTTGAGCGTGCTCACCCCCAAATCTTTTGCAAACTAATCAAAAATTGATTATTATTTTTTTCATCATGTGTATAATGGAGTCTAGTTTGAAAAAATGTAATTTGTTTCATGTTCTGATGAACGAGTAAAAATCTATCCTAAACCTAGCACATGTTGGTTTTTGACCAAAAACGAAGGCATTTACAATAGAAACCATGGATCAAAACCTTAACTAAATCAAAATGATTTTTTTAATATATTTTTAGATATATAAGATAGAGGTTAACTCTATCATGGTTTTTTTATAAACTTGCATTGAAAGACATGCAAATGAGACGGGGAACACAGACGAAAATATGAAGAAATTATGCAACTTTTCAAAAAATCACGTCATTTTCATGAAATGCTTGACCAAACCTTTGGGTCAAATGCCCAATGCAAAATCCAACCCATAGGTTTGGTATTTTCCAATGCAACTTATTTGGCACACACCAAATGGGCTACTTCATTTGGCGTGCGCCAAATTTGGCGAGCGCCAAATGTCATTCATGACTTTTGGAATACCTTTTTGGAAACTCTTTGATTTTCGCTTTCTCTGTAAGGGAAACTATATACATGAAATAAACATTTAAGTATAAGTTGAGATTTACATATGGATATTTACTTTCATATACTTTAAGTTATATTTCATGTATATATAGGCAGGATGTTTGAGAGTGGTTTCAGATCTCTAGGAGTTATAATGCAAATTCTAGTTTTTGGAAGATCTTAAAAATTTCAGACTTATTCAAATTTCAGTAATCAACATGTCAAATTTCAATAATCAGGAGGTCAAATTTTAGTACTCAGGAGGTCAAATTTCATCTTTCTCTCTCTATCTCTCATTTTCATCTCTTATTCTCTAGACCTCTCTCTCTCTCACTATCTCCATCCCTTTATCTAACAATATCTTCCTTGAGATCAAGAACTATGTCTCTGCATGTCCATCTCTCTCTCCTTCCCTCTCCAATATCTATCTCCCTCCCTCCTTCCCTCTCTACATTTCTTTATCTCCCATCCCTCTCCTTTTATCTCTATATATATCTCTCTACTCTCTATACCTACCTATCCCTCTCCCCCTCTCTCCCCTCTTTCTCTCTCACTCTTTGCTTCCCTCTCTACTCTCTATCTTTCCATTCTCTCTCCTTCCCTCTCTAGTTCTCTCTATCTCACTTCTCTCAACTTCCCTCCCTCCCTCTCTAAATTTCTCTATCTCCCCCTCTCTCTCCTTCCCTTTCTACTTCTCTATATCTCACCTCTCTTTCTCCCCCTCTCTCTCTTCCTTTCACCCACCTTTTCTCTCTACTTCTCGCTATCTAACCTATCCCTCTATACATATTTCTCTCTCTCCCCTCCTTCCATCTCAATCTCTCCACCTTCCTCCTTATCTCTGTACTTTTCAGCTCCATCACACATCTCTATCACCTATCTCACTTCTCTCTTTCCCCTTCCCTCTCTACTCTCTTTCTCTCTATCTCACCCCTCTCTCCCTACCTATCTCTCCCTCCTCTCTCTTATCTCTCTCACCTCTCTCTCCATCCCTACCTCTTCCTCCCTCTCTCCTTCCCTCTATACTTCTCTTTATTTCCTCCTCCCTCTATCTACCTAGACCTCTCTCTATTTTT
>VCHN02000014.1:70507490-70714376 GCA_007115665.2 Sequoiadendron giganteum | reverse complement strand
TCTCTCTCTCTCACTAAATCCCTCTATCTCTCCCCTATACGCTAAAACCTAAACCCTTAAACCCTCTATCATCTCTCTCTCAAGTCTCTCGCTCCTACCCCCTCTCCATCTCTGAAGTCTCTCTTTCTCAGTCACTCCCTCTATCTCTCCCCCCTATACCCTTAACCCTAAACCCTTGACCCTTAAAACCTCTACCCTCTCTCTCTCTCAAATATCTCCCTCCTACACCCTCTCCCTCTCTCAAGTCTCTCTCTCACTCACTCACTCCTATGTCTCTCCCATCTACTCTTAGCTTTGTACCCTTAAACCATCTATGGTCTACCCTCTATCTCTCTCGCACTCCCTCCCTCTCTCTCTCAAGACTCTCCCTCCTACCCCCTCTCCCTCTCTCAGGTCTCTCTCTCACTCACTCCCTCTCTCTCTCTCCCCTCTACCCTTAACCCTTAACCCTCCCACCCTCTATCTCTCTCCCACTCCCTCCATCTTTGTTTCTCTCTCAACCCTCTCCCTCCTACCCTCTCTCCCTCTCTCAAGTCTCTCTCTTAGTCACTTCCTCTATCTCTCCCCTCTACCCTCTATTTGAGAGAGGGAGAGTGGTTAGGAGGGAGATACTTGAGAGAGAGAGAGAGTGGGAGAGAGATAGAGGGAGTCATGGTTAAGGGTAGAGGGTAGAGGGTTTAAGGGTTTAAGGTTTAAGGGTTTAGGGTTTAGGCTTAAGGGTAGAGGGGAGAAAGATAGAGGGAGTGAGTGAGTGAGAGACAGAGACCTAAGAGAGGGAGAGGCAGTAGGAGAGAGAGACTTGGGAGAGAGAGAGGGAGGGAGTGGGAGAGAGAAAGAGGGAGGGATGGTTAAGGGTAGAGGGTAGAGGGTCTAAGGGTTCAATGTTTAAGGGTTAAGGATTTAGGGTTTAGGGTTAAGGGTAGAGGGGAGAGAGATAGAGGGAGTGACTGACAGAGAGAACTGAGAGAGGGAGAGGGGGTAGGAGGGAGAGAATTGAGAGAGAGGGATGGAGGGGAGATATATAGACTCTCCCTCATCCCCTCTCTCTCTCTCTCAAGAATCTCCCTCCTACCCCCTCTCTCTCTCTTGGGTCTCTCTCTCACTCACTCAATCCCTCTATCTCTCTCCCCTCTACCCTTAACCCTAGACCCTAAACCCTAAACCCTAAACCCTAAAACCTAAACCCTTATCCCTTAAACTCTAAACCCAAAAAACCTCTATAATATACCCTTAACCCTCTATCTGTCTTTGATTCCCTCCCTCCCTCTCTCTCTATCACGTATCTCCCTCCTACCCCTCCCTCTCTCCCTTTTCCATGTCTCTCTCTCTCACTCCATTTATCTCTCTCCCTTCTACCATTAACCCTCTATCCTCTATCTCTCCCACTCCCTCCCTCTCTCTCTCACTCCTTCCCTCTCTCTCCACTATACCCTTAACCCTTAACCCTTAAACTCTAAACCCTTAAAAAATCTACCCTCTACCCTCTACCCTCTATCTATCTCCAACTCCCTCCCCCCATTTCTCTCTCAATTCTCTCCCTCCTACCCCCTCTCCCTCTCTCAGGTCTCTCTCTCTCACTCACTCCCTCTATCTATCTCCCCTCCATCCTTAACCCTAAACCCTTAACCCTAAACCCTAAACCATTAAACCCTCTACCCTCTACCCTTTACCCTCTATCTGTCTCCAACTCCCTCCCTCCCTCCCTCTCTCTCTTTGTCAAGTCTATCCCTCCTACACCCTCTCCCTCTTTGAGGTCTCTCTCTCACTCTCTCACTCCTTCTATCTCTCTCCCCTCTGATGGGACTTTTAATTTTCGAAGGAAGGAGGCTAGGGTTTTAGGGTTTAAAGTTACTCAGGGTGCTATGAATTATCAAATTTTGAAACCCTCTTGTTATGTTTCAATGGTGACTTTCTACCGAGGGTAACCGGTCACGTAAGTGATCCAGTTGAGTCCTTTCCTCTATGCTTTTACTGGCCCCTTTCAACCAGCCTGTTGGTCTTTTTCCATCATCAAGGCTTAAAATTTGATAATGCCAAGGGTTGTACCAGCCGACCCCACCTGAATATTCTAATGTCCGTGCATTCTCTTTGGTTAACCGTCCGATCATGGGTTTTGACCTGGATCGTTTGTCGCAAACCTCATAGGTTTTCCTACTGATGTCACTAAGAGGTGTGAGGTCTGTGAGATGCCACCATCTGGCATGTACGAAGGGGTGGGTTTTTTTCCCTCGGTGCCAGCGACGATAGGTGGTCATCTTTTCATCAACGAGGGTTTTAATTACAGGGTTAATAATAATCCTCCCTCACAGACCTTGCACGAGCACAGTAAATGTCTCAAAATTCTCGCGAGGTCTGCAAAAGGGTGACATGTGGCCTGGTTCTTGGAGCGATAGGGCTAAATGGGATCCACTATCTGGTTGCGACCTCCTATTTTCATGGGTTTTGATTAGCTATAGTTTTTCAAGGCACTGAGGTGCATTTTTAACGCTTAGTTGACTCAATCTGAGTCGTCCGACTTGCCAAGTCCGTTCAGCATCAACAGTACAGTTTCAAAGAAATTACTAATCATCTGTGTGATGAGCTTTCACACATTGAAGCTTATTTTATTTAATGGCTCGAGCATTTCAAAGGATTTTCTCTTGATTTTTGCTAGCGTGCGAATGATGCCATCCTGATAGAAGCAATTATGGTGGCTACGTCAGCCACTTATGGCTCAAATGCTTGTTTTGCATTCAAGCAATTAACATCCCTCACACCAATTCACTCTAGAAATGCTTGCTAAAGTGACCCAGTATTATCATTATATTTTTTAAGTTGTTTTGTTTGCAGGTGGTGGTTATTCTCCTGTATTCTGTGAAGCTATAGATAAATCTATAGGGCGCAGGAGTGCTCGAGTAGGAGCCAGGAGGTCACTAATTAAGAAGGAGCAACCTGCTCCTAGAAAACCTGAGGTCCTTACTAAGAGTGCTAGCAAAAGGCCAGAGCGTTGTGCATCCCCTGTGTTAATTTCATCATATTTTGATGATAATAGGTCTGAGATTGACTCAGATTACTGGTGTTACCTGGCGGCTTTGACTGAACTCATGGGAGTGAACGAGGAAGTCATTGCAGTTGAACCAATAACTGCACTGGTAGCGGGCCAAGTTACTTGATGTGGCATTGATGTGGTTGGAGGAATGAAGGAAGTTCCTCTTTTGACTCAGGCGAGAACTCAGAGCGGTCTCTTGTACTGGGGCCATGTGTCTACTTAGTGGTTGCTGGTGTTGGATCTGTTGGGCAGTGTTTTTTCTGGTGTTGCATCTTGTTGATGTGGATGTGCGCGTGCTTGGAACGCTTTTGGTTTTTTCTCTAACTGGTTATTGTGTAGCCAGTTATTGATTCCTTGGATCATGCACCTTGTTATCCAATGATGAGGAATGTGAATTCGAATTTCATTCTAAATGAATTTCAATTTTTAAATTAACAATGTAGCCTAATACGTTGTTGCTCTCTTGTCCTATAAAGGAGATTTCATGGCTCATTATTATGGTCAATATTTTGGATCAATAAGGTTCTAAGTATGTACAGTTAGTTATACTGTAGAATTTTGAAGGTATTATTTAGGAAATCATTCTCAGTCGGGAATAGTATGAAATAAGTATGCTATAATTTTGTAATTACTGACATCGAAAGAAATTTAAAAGAATTAAGAAAATTTTCTCTCCTGTGTATGTTTCATGGATTATGAATGGATTTATCAACGGTTTGTTCATTCAGTTTCAATGGTGTATTTGAAAGTGTAACTTGTTCTCCTGCTTTAACTTAATGAGTTAATCAAATGCTTGAAAACAAATTGCATGTTTATGGTCATATGCTTAGGATTCACTAAGGAGTATTGTTTTAATATACTGAAAGATCTCATAGTAGCAAAGCATTATGGTGATAAGTTCATAATATCTAAATTATGTTTTATATGACTCCCACCCAATGAATGAGGCACTGGATAGTGTTGGTAAAATTATTTCAGGTGTAGGACTGTGGCTCTGAGCATGGTGATTCAATATTTGAACATTTTAACAAATATCAAATGCTATCTCTTCTGAGATATAAATCTTATGATAATTTTTAGTCTATTTGCTTTGGGAAATCTATTATTATTGTTAGGTTTTTCCACAACCAAGGTAATTGTTGTCTGATTGTGTGTTTGGGGAATGCATCTATAAGAAGAAGTGTTCTTATCAGTCATAGAACAATCTTATGAACACATGAAGGTTTACCCACCTTGGTCTCACAGAGCCAAAAGTGTAGGATATGTTAGTCTTTGACTAGATCTCGTTAGTTGGCCACTAGCCTTTGTAGTTATTTATAATAGAGGTTGGATAACTCTTAGAGAATTATAAATCCTCTATGGAAAAAAAACCAATAGAATGGTGGCTCTACTGGGGAGATTCTGAATCTCCAGTTGCAAATGGTTATAGAGTCATATTATTGTTTGTCATTCTGAATTTGATCAAATTTTGAAGGATTTTAACCTTGGAGAAGAATTTGTTGTAATGAGCCTGACAGTCCTATGATCTATGGTACCCTATTGGAAAAGGATTCAAGAGCTCTAGAATCATTAGATGAATGGTGGTTTTATTGGGGAGAACTTCTGAAAAATTTAAAAGAAAAAGAGAAACAAGGAACCACAGGGGTTGAAGGATGCTATCTAGAATATTTTGTTAAGTGAATTTGAATGTTAAAATTTGGATGGTAATGGATTGTGGTTTTGAAGGAGATTGGTACTGGTATGGTACAACTTTGTTGTGGGTAAAAACCCAGAATCTGACAAGCTTTGAAAGGAATTTCATATTTCTTCTAATATAATCCTCTATTGAAGAGGTGGCGACTTTGTCTGAAGAACCAGTTGATGAATGAAGAAACAGTCCTAGATTTGTGATATTTATAGTGAGGAAGAAGAATTTGATACATGCTGCGAAAACAAAAAATTACCAGGTATTTAATCAAAACTAAATAATTCACTATTTTTAATTGTGATGGGTGTTTGTAATTAAGGATGCAGATGGTTCTAAACTAGATGCCTAGCATCAAGAAAGGAACAATGATTAGTTTTGGCATACTTCTAATGATGCAATAGGTATAAGGTCATATGAAATAATGTTTATGTTACATCATATCTTGAAAAGAAAGGAATACTATTTGCAGTCACTAACAGAATCATGTTTGTGATAGTAAAAAATATGTCTGATAAATATATATTGTTGATGAAATTTTAAATGGGTATAAGTGATTTCCCATATGTAAAAACAAACATAACTATGCAAAGAGAACAAGTTTCATTAATCCCTTTGGGATGTTTTGTAATTCAAAGGTATATGCCTTTTATTTTCAGTGATGTTAGTGGTTACCCTAATCCAATTCCTAAGAAGATTAGGAAGTATTTGCCTAAATATACAGGGCAAAGTGCAGAATCAGCCTCTAAGCATTTACAACATTTTTTAGATGTAATGGGGGATTATGAAGTCAGTCATTAGGATGTTGTCATGAAGATTTTTGTGCAATCCTTGCAGGGTGATTCCAGGGATTGGTTTTCCTATTTACCTGCCTATTTTGTTAACTCATGGAATCAATTAATGATAGTTTTTATGGAGCAATTTGGTGAACGAGCCAATCCCAACATATTAAGAAAAGGTTTTATGGGGATTCACATAAAAAAAGAGGAGCTAATCCCATATTTTAATCTCAGATTTTCAAAAGCTTTAAGAGAAATCCCTAAATAAATAAGACCGAGTGAGGCTGAATGCTTAGTTGTATATCTTGGTGCTTTTGACAAAAGTATGGGTTACTTACTAAGAGATAAAGAACCTACAAACATGCACCAAGCATATCAAATGGCTATGGAAATTGAAAACAATATGAAATACTCAATGATGAAGGGGTATCTTGCTGTAAGTATTGATTACCTTAGCTTACCTAGTACTAGTAAAATGTCAAAGGAAGTTACTCAGAGCACTGATTATGATAAGGGTATTTTTAAAACTGTTATTTCTTCACCATTGCAGTGTGATAAAAATGAGATCCAAGTTGAAAGCCAGTCTAGTTTGAATGATGCTGATCAAACTTCTCTTGTACCAGAATTGTATGAAATGAAGAGGAAAGAGAGGGAATCTCCATATGAGTTTTTCTTGAAATTTTTAGAGGTCTTGATACAAATTCCTAGAAGTCATAGACCTAATGACTATGAATGCATTGATTTATTTTGTGAACTTTATGAACCAGGGTGAAGTGCTTTGCCAAAAGAATTAAAACCTACTAATTTGGCCCAAGTCATTAAGTGGATAGAAATTGCAAAATCAACCAAGAATGTACCTACACAAAATGAAGACAATGCTTGCCCTTTTGAAGAAAGTTGGATAACTACAGAGGAATTTGAGGGGAAAAATAATGTAGGATTATGTGAGACACCTATTGTGTCTCCTGATCTTGATTGTAATCTTCATGTCACTGAGATTTTGTTATAGGCTAGTGATTGTGATTTCAGAGGTAGTGATTGTAGTACTAAGGATGGAACTAGGTTTGTATTTTCACCAGAGTTGTATGGAAATGTAGAACCTCATGTTCTTACTTGTTCTCAAGTGAAGGAACAATTTTCAAATGATAAATATTTAGTGTATACTTTGGGTATACTGGCAATGGAACAAGCCTATTGTATAAATGTTGAAGAATTCGAGGACAATGAATTATGTGATCAAAGGAATAGTACTAAAGGAAACCAACATATTGATGAAAATATTGGTACTATTGTTTTCCCTAACTGCTTATGTGAAGTTGAGATGGATATGTTGTTACCTTCTGACATTGATATTGCTGGTGAAAAGTTTTATGCTTGTGCCAAAATTTTCACTTATAAATTAACACATACAATAGGTAATGTTGAGTATTCTCTTTTGACCAGTTTGAAATTGATGTATTTGACTCTATCTTTGAGGGTTTTCATTTAAGAATAAATGAAGAAATACAGGGGAAGGTGTACATTGAGAGGCCCGAAATGAATGTGTTTACACATTTTTCCTGGAGAATGATGTAACTAGTATTGAAGACATTTGTGATGCTAGGATGTATCCCAAATTGATGGAATTCAAGTGCTGGCAACCAAACCTATTTGGGAAATTCCAGGGTGGGGATTCCCCGAGTTGTGTATCATCAGTATTGAGCAATAGAAGTATGGATAATATGCACATAGTTTTATATGAAATTTTTTAGTTTGATGTGCAAATTGATGATGATGCCAAAATGTGTAATGTGGTAGACCAGGTAAGTTATGAATATTTCCACTTGTCACTTCAATTGGGCCAACATCCTATGAGTTATGACCAGGGGCAGAGTAAGGTGAAATGTTATCATGGTCACATGTTGTTGTTAAAGTTTTGGAACAGGAAATGGACTGAATTGATTCAGGGGAGTATAAATAAACATTATGATACTTCCAAACATATTGATTATCATATTATTTTTGAAGCATCAAAGTGTAAATGTTGTAGACCTTGTTTACTCCAAGTGATAAAGAATTTTGTTTTTGACAGGGGAAAATTTTGATTTCTCTTGTCAGGTGGCTTCGGGCCACCAAGTTGGTAGTGCACAAGTCCAATTGGCAAAGCAAGGTGATATATTTGATAAGGAACTTGTGTAATTCAGTAGTCTAGTTTGTGAAACAAGAGATTCTAGATTCTTGCTATGCTCACAGGGGGCATACATCCCCACTTGGAGCCACTGATGGGACTTTTAATTTTTGAAGGAAGGAGGCTAGAGTTTTAGGGTTTAAAGTTACCCAAGGTGCTGTGAATTATCAAATTTTGAAACCCTCTTGTTAGGTTTCAACGATGACTTTCTATCGGGGGTAACAGGTCACTTAAGTGATCCGGTTGAGCCCTTTCCTCTGTGCTCTTATCGACCCCTTTCACCCATCTTGTCAGTCTTTTAGATTCATCGGAGCTTAAAATTTTATAATGCCAGGGGTTGTACTGGATGACCCGACATGAATATTCTAATGTCCGTGCATTATTTTTGGTTAACCGTTTGGTCACGGGTTTTGATCTGGACCGTTTCTCACAAACCTCGCATGTTTTCGTGCTCATGTCACTAAGAGGTGCGAGGTTTACGAGATGCTGCCATCTGGCATGTACGGAGGGGCAGGGTTTTTTCCCTCAGTGCCAACGATGATAGGTGGTCGTATTTTCATCAGAGAGGGTTTTAATTATGAGGTTAATAATAATTCTCCCTCATAGACCTCACACAAGCACAGTAAATGTCTCAAAATTACCACGAGGTCTGCAAAAGGGTGAAACATGGCTTGGTTCTTGGAGCAAAAGGGATAAATGGGACCCATTGTCTGGTTGCGACCTCCTTTTTTCATGGGTTTTGATTGGCTGTGGTTTTTCAAGGCACTGAGGTGGATTTTCAATGCTTGATTGACTTAATCTGAGTCGTCTGACTTGCCAAGTCCATTCAGCATCAATGGTACAATTTCAAAGAAATTAGTGATCATTTGTGTGATGAGCTTTCACACTCTAAAGCTTATTTTATTTAATGGCTCGAGCATTTCAGAGGATTTTCTCTTGATTTTCTCTAGCGTGTGAATGACGCCCTCCTGATAGAAGCAATTATGGTGGCTACATCATCCACTTATGGCTCAAATGCTTGTTTTGCATTCAAGCAATTAATATCCCACGCACCAATTCACTCTATAAATGCTTGCTAAAGTGACCTAGTGTTATCATTATATTTTTTGAATTGTTTTGTTTTCAGGTGGTGGTTATTCTCCTATATTCTATGAAGCTGTGGATAAATCTATAAGGTGTAGGAGTGCCTGAGTAGGATCCAGGAGGTTGCTAATTAAGAAGGAGAAACCTTCTCCCAGAACACCTGAGGTCACTACTAAGAGCGCTAGAAAAAGGCCAGAGCGTTGTGCATCCCCTGTGTTAATTTCATCAGATTCTGATGATAACGGGTCTAAGACTGACTTGGATTACTGGTCTTACTTGGCGGCTTTGACCGAGCTCATGCGAGTGAATGAGGAGATCATTGCAGTCGAACCAATAACTACATTGGTAGCAAGCCAAGTTGTTGGAGGAATGAAGGCAGTTCCACTTTTGACTGAGGCGAGAACTCAGAGCGGTTGCTTGTACCAGGGCCGTGTTTCTACTTAGTGGTTGCTGGTGTTGGGTCTGCTTGGCGTTGTTTTTTCTGGTGTTTCATCTTGTTGATGTGGGCGTGTGCATGCCTAGCACGCTTTTTGTTTTTTCTCCGACTAGTTACTCTATAACTGGTTTTTGATTCCTCGGATCATGCACGTTGTTATCCAATGATGAGGAAGGTGAATTCGAATTTCATTCTAAATGAAATTCAATTTTTAAATCAACAATGTAGCCTAATTCTTTGTTGCTCTCCTATCCTATAAAGGAGATTTCACAGCTCATTGTTATGGTCGAGAGTTTGGATCCATAAGGTCATGACTATGTACAATTAGTTTTACTACAAGATTTTTAAGGTATTATTTAGGAAATCATTCTAGGTTGGGAATAGTATGAAATAAGAATGCTATAATTTTGTAATTATTGAGATCGAAAGAAATCTAAAAGAATTAAGAAATTTTTCTCTCCTATGTATGTGTCATGGATTATGAATGGATCTATCAAGGGTTTGTTCATTCAGTTTCAATGGTGTATTTGAAAGTGTAACTTGTTCTCCTGCTTTAAATTAATGAGTTAATCAAATGCTTGAATTTTTTTTGCATGTTTATGGTCATATGCTCAGGATTCACTAAGGAGTATTGTTTTAATATATTGAAAGATCTCATAGTAGCAAAGCATTATGGTGATAAGTTCATAATATCTGAATTATGTTTTATATGACTCCCGCCCAATGAATGAGGCACTAGATAGTGTCGGTAAAATTATTTCAGGTGTAGGACTGTGGCTCTCAGCATGGTGATTCAATATTCGAACATTTTAACAAATATCAAATGCTATCTCTTTTGAGATATAAATATTATGATAATTTTTAGTCTATTTGCTTTGGGACATCTATTATTATTCTTAGGTTTTTCCACAACCAAGGTAATTGTTGTTTGATTGCAAGTGTGGGGATTGCATCTATAAGAAGAAGTGTTCTTATCAGTCATAGAACAATCTTATGAACACATGAAGGTTTACCTACCTTGGTCTCACAGAGCCAAAAGTGTAGGAGATGTTAGTCTTTGACTAGATCTCATTAGTTGGCCACTAGCCTTTGTAGTTCTTTATAATAGAGGTTGGCTACCTCTTAGAGAATTACAAATCCTATGTGGAAAAAACACCAACAACCTCTACCCTCTACCCTCTACCCTTAACTTTTAACCATCTACCCTCTATCTCTCTCCACTATACCCTTAACCCTAAACCCATAACCCATAACCCTTAAACCCTAAACCCTTAAAAACTCTACCCTCTACCCTCAACCTTCTATCTCTCTCCAAATCTATCCCCCCCTCTCTCTCAAGTCTCTCCCTCCTACCCCCTCTCCCTCTCTCAAGTCTCTCTCTCTCTCACTCACTCCCTTTATCTATCTCCCCTCCATCCTTAACCCTGAACCCTTAACCCTTAAACCCTAAAACATTAAACCCTCTACCCTCTACCTTTTACCCTCTATCTCTCAAGTCTGTCACTCCTACCCCCTCTCCCTCTTTGAGGTCTCTCTCACTCATTCACTCCTTCTATCTCTCTCCTCTCTACCCTCTACCCTCTACCCTTAACTCTTAACCTTGTACCCTCTATCTCTTTTCCACTCCCTCCCTCTCTCTCACTCACTCACTCCCTCTATCTCCCTCCCTCTCTCCCCTAATCCATCAACCCTATACCCTCAACCCTTGAACCCTTAAACACTCAAACCTCACCCCGTTACCCTCTACCCTAAACCCAATACCCTCTACCATCAACCCTATACCATCAACCCTTAAACCCAAGTAAAATCTCTACCCTAATCCCTCAACCCTTAACCCTTAATCCCTTGACCCTTAAACCCTCTACCCTCTACCCTCTACCCTCAACCCTCAACACTCAACCCTCAACCCTCAACCCTCAACCCTCAACCCTTAAACCCTCTACCCTCTACCCTCTACCTTATACATTAAACCCTCAACCCTCAATTCTCTACCCTTGACCCTTAATCCCTCAACCCTAGGTAGGTAGGGAAACATAGGTGAGATACATAGTGATGAAGGGAGAGGTAGGTAAACAAAGGGATAGGGGAGATAAATAGAGGTAGAGAGGGAAGGAGATGTAATGAGAGGAGAAATAGACAGAAGTAGAAAGGTGAGGGAGTGGCAGGTAGGGAGGATATAGAGGTGTGTGTGTGTGTGTGTGTGTGTGTGTGAGAGAGAGAGAGAGAGAGAGAGAGAGAGAGAGAGAGAGAGAGAGAGAGAGAGAGAGAGAGAGAGACACGGTTGAGATATAGAGTGATGGAGAGAGAGGTGGGTAAAGAGTGAGATGTGATGTGTAGAGAGGAGAGAGAGTGAGAGGAGAGAAAATGAGGGGAGAGAGGAAGGGGGAGAGAGAGAAAGAGATTAGAGAGGGAAGGGGGAGAGATAGAGAGTAGAGAGGGAAGGAGAGAGTAAGAGAGAAAGAGGGGTGAGGGAGAGAGTGGTACATAGTGGAGGGAGAGGAAGGTAGAGAGGGAAGGAGAGAGGGATGGATAGGAGGGAGAGAGGGAAGGAGGGAGAGTGAGATGGAGAGAGTGGTGAGATAGAGAGTAGAGAGGTAAGGAGAGAATGATAAATAAAGATAAAGAGAGAGAGGGAGGTTGGAGGGAGGCAGAGGTAGAAAAGGATAAGTGAGACATATAAAGGGAATGAGGGAAAGTGGGATAGAGAGAATGGTGATTAGAGAGGAGGGAGTGGGAGGGAAGGAGGGAAAGTAGGAGAGAGGGAATGGTGATTTAGAGAGGAGGGGGTAATAGGTAGGGATATAGATAATGGTGAGATAGAGAGGAGAGAGTGAGAGAGATAGAGAGAGAGGTAGGTAGAGGAAGGGATAGGAGAGATAGAGAGTAGAGAGGGAAAGAGGTAGAGAAGGAGGCATAAGTGAGATAGAGAGGGATGGAGAGAGAAAGTGATGGAGGGAGAGGTATGTATAGAGAGGGAAAGAGAGAGGTAGGGAGATAGAGGTGTGTGTGTGAGTGAGAGAGAGAGAGAATGGTGAGATAGAGAAAAATCTCAATTGAGAGAGAAAGAAGGGGAGGGAGGGGAGGTCGAGAGAGGGAGGGAGAGGAGAGATAGAGAGAAGTAGAGAGGGGAGGAGGGAGGGAGGGAGTGTTAGTGAGGGAGATATAGGTCTGTGTGTGAGAGAAAGAGATAGAGAGAGTGGTGAGATAGAGAGGGGAGAGTGAGAGGGAGGAAGAGAGAATTATGAGATAGAGAGGAGAGAGTTAGAGAGAAAGCAGGGGAAGAGAGGGATAAAGAGTGGAAGAGAGATGTAGGTAGAGGGAGGGAGAGGATAGATAAATAGTAGAGATGGAAAGAGGTAGGGAGGGAGACATAAGTGAGTTACAAAGTGATGGAGGGAGAGGTAGGTAAAGAGAGAGAGAAAGAGAGGGGAGATAAAGATAAGTAGAGAGGGAAGGAGATGTAGAGAGAGAAGAGATAGAGAGAAGTAGAGAGGGGAGGGAGGGAGGCATATGTAAGGAGGAGAAAGAGGGGTGTGTGTGAAAGAGAGAGGGGAGAGAGAGAGGAAGGGAGAGAGAGAGAGGGAGTGGAGATATAGAGAGTAGAGAGAAGGAGAGAGAAAGATGATACAACTTGTTGACTAATAAAATTTGACCTCCTGATTACTAAAATTTGAATTGCTAATTACTAAAATTTGACTAAGTCTGAAATTTTTAAGATCTTCAAGAAACTAGAATTTACATTATAATTCCTAGAGATCTGAAATCTCTCTCAAAAATCTTTCCTATATACATGTAATATAACTTAAAGTATAAGAAATTAAATTTTCATATGTAAATTTCAACTTATACTTAAATGTTTATTTCATGTATATAGTTTCCCTGGAAGAGAAAACAAAAATAAAAGAGTTTAGAAAAATGCATTCTGAAATTCATTGCAAAAAGAGAGAGAACTCACACTTCTCCACTCATTACAAAATTCAAGCCATTTGGAGAGCGCAATATCACCTATTACGGGTTTTTTTGCAATTTGGCACCGAAATTGTGTCACAGATTGGTGCACTTACCCATAACAACATACAAAGAAACAAAAGGTGACAAAATTGATAGATGGGAGCAGACGTTTGGGAAATGTAGGTAGGATTTAACAACATTGTCAAGTCATTTTTTCTGCCTCGTGTTGACTGATAAAACTGGGCCTCGTGGCATGCCACTGAAGTTTTTCTTTTAGAGTTTTTTTCGGGCATGGGAAAATTGGAGGCAGACTGATGTGTGTGTTTTTGGTTTGGAGAAAGAAGGGTGAAAACACAATGAGTTCCGAGTCAGCACACTGAAAGCTGAAGGTTGGAGTGCACATGGATGAGTTGGAGGAGAAAACCAACCAATAGTGTTGCAGAGGGTTTTACAACACTATTTGGGTTGTTTGTTTATTAACACCTAGGGTTTTCCAACATGATTTTTTATAAAATAGAATGATGTGCATAGTATGAAGCACACTATGTATTGATAGTTAATAGAGTCCCCCATAAATGAGAGATATGATATTTAATAATATAGAACACCATCTATACGTTTGTATATCTACATTTAAAGATAAAGGTTGGGTATAAGTAAAGGTAGGCTTTAAAACACTTTTTTTTTCCAACATGCACTGCACAAAATTCACCACTTTCAACAAGTTTATTTATTATTGTCAATAATGGAAAGAAATTGGTGTTCTTTCTATTTGTAATGCACACCTACATATACGGGTTTAAAAACCAAAAGGGATTGGGTATATTGTGATGTGCAGGTTGACAAATGCACTGTGTTATGAAGCATGCAATTTGATATATACTTGAAAATTAAACACAACAATGGAAGGTGTGATTTTGAAGACATTCATACTATTTTATAAAACTCCATGTTGCAATACCTTACATGTTAAGAAGAAAGCAACCGACTGTGAGATAAACCTTTACATTTAAACAAGGAAATTCAAATAACTAAAACCCACCATTGTCTTTTCCAAATTACAATTATTTTATGTACTTTTTGTTGGAGTGAAAAGACACTGAGAGGGGGGGTGGTGAATAAGTGTTATTAACTTCTTTACCAAATTTAATTGAAACTGAAATAAACTAGATGTATGCTCTTATTTATCAATGATAAACTAATTCATGTATTGAATGCAATCACATAAACTGAAATGAGAATAGGGAAACATAGAAATATAAAGAATTAAAGCACTGATTTAAATGAACCATAGATACTCAAATAGACACAAGATATGCCAAGTAGAAAACCCTCCTGGGGTAGAAAACCACTCCTTAACCTGTTTCCTTTTTCAGGCTTTCATTTGAATAATCATTTTGACAATGCCACATGGCTGATTTCCGAGCACCAACCCCTCTTTTTTGAGACAAAAATCTCAAGGAGAACCAACCCCTTTTTTTTTATCAGTAGTACACACAATAATACAGAGGATCTCTTGGTTTCCCAAATTTCTTTCAAGTGCTTCTTGATAGACAATGTGAAGAATTCTCAAATGTCAAGAATCACAGTTTAGAGTTCCACCCATTATCAAGCCTTAAGATAGCTTGAGGAAAATATCATTAAGTTTTTGAATTACAATCTCAATACAGCTTCTCAACAAAAAATTGTATTCTCAGTGATGTGTTCTTTCTTTTCATTTTCTCCCATGCTCTTTTTCATAAATTTTCCATGATACTGTTCAAAACCCGTTAACTCACTGTTTTCCCAAATTTTTACAGCAAAAAAAGAATTACAATATATCTCTTCAATTTTTGAACTTTACTTCTCTTTTTATTTTTAGGTTTTTCAGTAAAGATAAAGCCCTAATCTCTATGTTTTAAAATTTTTACATAATACATCATTATTCACAACTTTCGGTTATAGACCATCATTTAGATAATAGATATTCCATAAAAACTAGCCACTGAAACTCCCGCTCGAATAAGGTAACTGAAACACAATGCATTATAACTGAAATATTTTAATCGTGCATTCAAGAACAATAGAAAATGAACCCATGTAAGAAGATAAACTTATTCAAAGACCTCATGATTACCCACAAATTCAAAGTCACTATTCATTAAACGACATGATAACCTTCAATAAAAATGCAGTCAAAATTTTGGAGCAATCATTTCAGAATTAGCAATGAAAGGAATAGACTCATTTTTCACTTTTCTATAGATAGAAAACTTTTGTCAAATTAACCTTGCCTAAGAAGTAATGGTTCTGCAAAGAATAAAAGATAAATACTTGTGAAGACCAGAGATGAATTTTCCATGAGCAATTTACCAGATCTGCAAAGTAACTGAGAAGCCCGAGCTCCTTCCTCATTCAAGCTCTTACCCGATGGCAGGAGACTGATAGGTGAATTGACCATTGTCATGGTCTTCCAGCTTTCCTATATGTTGTCAAAGATTTCTAGAAACCACTAGAACAAAATTAGAGAAATGGCTTAGAGGTAAATTCCATGGTAGTGGCCAGAGTAGGGTTAGAAACCCATGAGCTATGAAAACGATAAAGAGTTTTCCCTAAACTTCCAAAGCAAGAAAAAAAAGTCATTTGCTAAACGTGATAACATTTGAAGTCTGAATGGACTATCATAATAAATAAAAAACTCATAATGCCAATTGAAGTCCGCGGCAATTCAAAGTCATGCATGTCGACCAAAACAAAACTTTCTAATTATCAACTATTGACCATGTGAAATGCCAACCAAGTGATGCCTTCAAAGATACTTTGACATGACCACATTACTAATAAAATGCTGATTAAATGATACCTTGCATTATTTATACCAAATGTTAATTTCCATTTACATATATTTTTCCAAGAAGTCAAAACCAAGTCACTTCCAATGTGACATAAAAATTATTCAATAACTTTATACCTGTTGTCGGCCTTGAGGCTTGATAAATTATCGATCATTTAGACCCGATTCTAGTGGAAGTACGAGAACAACTTGAATACCTTTACCCAAGGTCAATCACCACCTTATTAAGTCAAGTATACCCAAAGACTTGTGTTGACCAAGAAACCGAAACATGTGCATAGGAATGATCACATGTTTACGAATGATCAAAAATGATTGCCACCAATAAAATTCCATATATACTCAAAGTATCTAAAGCCTTGTGAAGTGTAGTAAAGGATGAAATACATGATAAATTAAAAATTCCATTCCACATACCATAAACCATTATCAGTTGATAAAGGAAACCCGATAGGGTTTTCTTAAAACTGAAAAGCAAACTGCATCTCATAAACCCAAGCATCAATAATTAGAGGTCATTACCTATATAACACTAAACATGTCAAAGTCATATAATCACATGAATCAAAACCATGTCACCTAATCAAGGAACATAAACCAGTAACCAGAATACCTCAACCTATATCTGCACATGGAGTCAAGATATCAGTGCCAACCAAGATAATATCAAAAGTGAAGTAAGCATGCCAAACATAAATGAAGCATATCAACTCAGTAAACCACCAAGATGCCAGACTCTAACACATATTGTCATCAAGGAAAAATTAGCACAAGAGAGATTCAACAAACTCCCCCTTTGTCCTTGATGACAAAAACTAAGCCACCAAGCCAAAAATTGAAAACTAGATCTGAATGCTCATAATTCTCCCCCTTTTTATCACAAGGATAAAGGGAAGTCAACAAAGATAAACCAAAACTAATAGTGAAATTCTGTGAGGCTGCAGATGTAACATTTGAGCAACAAAGTATGAGCTACAGGAAGAGCTAACTAGCTCCCCCTATCACCAAGATAGACTGTTTAAGATAACATAGATTGAGAGACAGCTCCCAACCTAGACCTAAGTCTTTCAAAAAAATCTTTAGCCAATGGTTTTTAAAAATGTCAGCAACTTGTGCTTGTGTAGGAACATATTGGACAAAAACCTCATTAGCCAACACCTTTTCATGAAGAAAATGAAACTTAATAGCGATGTGTTTATGGCGAGAGTGCATTACAAGATTTTTTGAGATATGGATTGCACTAGTATTATCACACAGAGTAGAAACAGGTTTAGGGATTTCAATACCCATGTCAGCTAATGTCTGTGACATCTAGATTACCTAAGTACAACAAGAAGTGGCAACAATATATTTTACTTCAGCAGTAGAGAGTGAGATAGATTATTGTTTTTTGTTGTGCCAAGCCTCTAATTGATCACCAAGAAAGAAAGCAACACCACTGGTGCTTTTCCTATCATCCAAACAACCAGCCCAGTCAGAATTAGTATATGCCACTAATGAAAAATCATTGTTTCTGGGATACCAGAGTCCATAATCAATAGTGCCCTGAACATATTTAAGAATCCTTCTAACAACATTAATGTGAGATTCCTTAGGAGATGACTAAAATCGAGCAACCATGCAAACAACTTGCATTATGTTAGGTCTTGAGGATGTTAGATATAATAGGCTGCCTATCATTGACCTATAGTCAGTTGGGTTGACAACTGGAGAATCATCAACTTTGTTGAGTTTACAGTCGGTGGCCATTGGAGTGCTAACTGGATGACATTCATCCATTTGAAACTTTTTTAACATTTCTCTTGCATATTTTGTTTTAGAGAGAAACATACCAGATTCAAGTTGAGAGATTTGAAGACGTAAGAAGAAGGACATCTCTCCCAACATGGACATTTCAAACTCAAATTCCATAATCTATGAGAATTTTTGACTTGAAGCAATATTGTTGCAGGCAAAGATAGTATCATCAACATAAATTTCAACAACTAGAATATCAAACCCTTCAATTTTAACATAAAGATTGATGTCTACTCCTCCTCTAATGAAACCTTTTGACAGTAAGTGACTATCCAACCATGAGTACCTGTTAGAGTAATAAGTTATTATACTTAATTAATTATATCATAGTGGTTAATTACTTAAATCACTTATTCCTTTAGTTGCTTAAGCTAAACTTAGGCACATTAATAATTGATTAATTATTAAGTGTGCACACTAGGGTTTCCCTTTTAGGGTTTCTTGATCTCCTTCATAAGGATTGATCTCTTTGCAATAATTGATTCTCAATAATGCATTTTTACTTTGAGGTGTACATAACATCTTCTTTAGTTTTGCATGTCTTTTGCATGTGATAGGTGATTGCATGCAGGTGATCTTGGCTTCTAACATGGTATCAGAGCTCCAGACCTGTAGCTACCTATTTGTGATATGAAGATATGTTCTTTCAGTGAGTTTCAAGTGCAAGGGTTTCCACAGGCATCTTTTTTGCAAGATCTGGGGGTAGCCAATTTTTTGGGACACTATGGGCTCAAACGGACGTCCCCATCACCTTCGCAGTGTCTCAAAACCCTAGAAATGCCTGTCAAATTGCCGATTTTGGAGAATTTTGTTTCTGAGGCAAAAACATTTGCCAGGGAGGCCGTACGACGTCCCTAGCATGCTTCACGAAGCAAAAAAAATCTTGAAACTCATGCCAAAATTCACAAAATAGCTGGACATTTTGCGTGACCAGTTTGGAGGGTTTCGCCGTCGGGCGGCCACCAGTCGGCCGCTAGCCCACCACCACTACTGGTGGCTGCACCATGCAGCGTCGCCCGCTCCAACCAACCCCACCGAGCCCCTCAACAGCTCCACCCCGATCATATGGATGACTGGGGGCTCTCTGCCAGCCCTTGAGGGCTTCCCACCTGCAACTCAAGGTCATATGGGGGACCGAGAGCTCCGCGCTCGGCACGTAGCCAACTCCAGCCCCCAGTCAGGTCATATGGGTGACCACAACAGAATTTTTTTTTGCAGGGGGGCCAATTTTTTGTGGAGATGGCTAGATGGCCGTCAAATTTAAGCTCATGAACTATTGATTTCAGCATGACATCATCATCCGTACGACCTCTTTTCCCCCTCCTAGCCCTAATTTTCCTTCAAGGAGCAGTGTTTTTGTTTTTGGCATAACTTGGGCATATGGTATCGAAATCAAGTAAACAAGATATCACCAGAAAGCTGGTTCCAAGAAGTTTCTTGTGGTATAGTTTATTTTACAGTATTTTTCTATTTTACTACATTTATTTCTATTTGAAGTCAGATGATTTTTTTTTGCTTTCGAGGTCATAACTTTTTGCCACGATTTCCGATTTTCGCTATCTTTGCAACGTTGGAAATGTATTGAGGAGCTCTATTTTGCTGTCCATGCACTTTTCTTGATATTTGTCCCAAGTTTATCATTAATCCAGATTTGGCCCAATGGGTGTTTTGGAGATTACTTGGATGTTTTGGCAGTTTGGACGGTGCACCTTGCATCTTTGCACTTCATTTTCAATAATACATTCATTCAATAATCGACTGCTACTTCATAGATTCTAGGGTTGTTCCTATTTGGATTTTTCAAGTGTTCCATGGCATCAGGTCTGTTTTGCATTATTATGATTCTGATATGGTTTCTTGTAGATAGAAGTATCTTTCCTTGCTTCCTAGATTACAGTTCCAGTGTTACTCTACAGTGTTCTTCCAGTGCTTCTTTGCAACTTGTCATCTCATTGTAGGGGGGTTTTTACCACTGGGTTTTCCTTCTCTACCTCATTCTTGCATTTGTAAATGGGTACCTGATCAGGCCTAGTTGTCGGGACCCATCCTTGCTTGCATGCATCTTATTCTAGTGTTCTAGCTTCTTCCTAAGTTCATCTTAAGGGGGGGTGTTAGATTAATAAGTTATTATACCTAATTAATTATATCATACTGGTTAATTAATTAAGTCACTTATACCTTTAGTTGCTTAAGCTAAACTTGGGCACATTAATAATTGATTAATTATTAAGTGTGCACACTAGGGTTTCATTTAGGGTTTCCCTTTTAGGGTTTCCTGATCTCCTTCATAAGGATTGATCTCTTTGTAATAATTGATTCTCAATAATACATTTTTACTTTGAGGTTTACATATCATCTTCTTTGGTTCTGCATGTCTTTTGCATGTGACAGGTGATTGCATGCAGGTGATCTCGGTTTCTAACAGTACCAAGCTCTAGGAGCTTTTTTTAGGCCATATAGAGCCTTTTTCAGCCCGTATACATGATTGGGTTTGTTTTTACAAGTAAACCCTTCAGGCTGTTCTATGTAAACCTCTTCATCCAAATACCCATTCAGAAAGGTATTTTTAACATCCATTTGATATACAATAAAGTTTTTGAAAACATAATAGGCCAAGAAAATTCTAATTGATTCAAGTCTAGCTACTGGTGCAAAGGTTTCACTGAAGTCAATACCTTCTTGCTGAGCATAGCCTTTGCAGACATATATAGCCTTGTTGTGAACAACATGGTCATTTTCATAATGTTTGTTTCTGAAAATCCACTTACCTCCTATGACATTTTTGTCATCTAGTCTTGGGACTAGCTCCCAAGTCTAATTTTTGTCAATTTGATCAATTTCATCTTGCATTGCATTAAGCCAAAATTCATCAATTAGAGCTTCATCAATTTTTTTTGGCTCAAACTGAGTGATTAAACAAAAAGTAGTAAGCTCAACTATGTGAGATTTTTCATCATAGTTAACTATCCTTTTCCTTGTTCGAACTCATGCAAATTTATCTCCTATAATCAAATCTTTAGGATGGTTTCTAGCAAGAGATTTTGAAGGAGTTTTGGTTACACAATTTTCAAAGCTAGTATTAGCATCTTCAACTTTTGCTTCAGCTAATTTAGGGCTTGCTGAATTTGTTTCAGGATTTGCAGTTTCAAAGCCTTCAAAATTTATATCAACTTCAAATTATTCCTCCTCATCATCCTGCATAGGTTCAGCATCTAAAAGCAGATTTTCATCAAATTTGACATTGAAAGATTCAAAAATTTTATTCAGCCTATTGTTAAAGTATTTAAAGGCTTTTTTGTGAGTAGAGTATCCTAAAAAGATACCTTCATCTATCTTAGATTGAAAAATACCTAAGTTATCATCGTCTCTCTTGATAAAACATTTGCAGCCAAATATTTTGAAATATTTAATTGAGGCAGATTTATGATACCACTGTTCATATGGAGTGAAATTGGATTTCATTGTGATCTGGACTCTATTCAAAATGTAAATAGATGTATGAACAACTTCTTTCTAGTACATGTTTGGTAGATTTTCTTCATTCAACATAGTCCTTGCCATCTCTCGTATATTCTTGTTCTTTCTCTCAACAACCCCATTTTGTTGAGGTGTCCTGGCAATAGCATATTGTCTTTTTATGCCATTTCCTTCATAGTAGTCAATGAATTCTTGTGAGGTGAATTCACCACCTTTGTCAGATCTTAGGCATTTCAATTTTAAATTTGACTCTCTTTCTACCATTTTTCTAAAAACTTTAAAATGTTCAAAATCTTTTGATTTATTCTTGAGAAAGGTAACCCATACCATACGAGAGTAGTCATCAACAAATATCATGCAATATTTCTCACCATTAATTTATCTAGTCCTTGTAGGACCACACAAGTCAGTATGAACAATTTGAAGAGGTCTAGTAGAGGAATGTTCCTTGGATTTAAAGCTTACCTTTGTTTTCTTTCCTTTGAGACATCCTTTATAGACATCATTATCAGGCTTTCTTAGAATAGGGATACCTTTTACATTCTAATTTTTACTAATTCTAATTATATTGTCAAAATTAATATGACCTAGTCTCTTGTGCCACAACCAAATTTATTCAACATGACTCATTAAGCACATACCTTGATTGTTTTCATTTCCAGAAGTGTCAAGTAAATTGTAGACATTTCGCTTAGTCCTTTTTCCAGTTTCAATAACTTTTCCAAACTCATTTTTGATTTCACACCCCTGTGAAGTGAACTGGACTTGATAGCCACTGCCACAAATTTGAATGACACTCAAAAGGCTATGTTTTAATCCTTATACATAATACAGATTATAAATAGGAGTGTCTTCATTCAGAAAAAGAGAACCTCTACCTTTGATTTGAATTCCAGAGTTGTCTCCAAACTTCACATATCCACCTACACAATCTTCTAGATTAGTAATTTTTTCTTTGTCATTTGTCATGTGGTTTGAACAACCACTGTCCAGGACCAAAAAGTCCTTTTTCTTGGAGTGGAAGGCAGTTTGAACTAACATAGCGTGTTCTATGTTGTTGATAGCTTTGGGTTTCTAGATCTTTATAGATTTTTGTTGTTTATTCTGCTAACCAACCTTACATTGCTTGGCAGAATGACCCAAAGAATTGCCTGTGAAACATCTAATCTGTCTTGCAAAGCCATGATTCTGCCTAAAACCAAATCTAGGAGTTCTAGGATTTATAAATTTGCAAGAGTTCACCTTGTGACCAATTTTTTTGTAGAAGTAACAATACCCATAAAAGAAAGGGTTGGAATAATAAGTCATTTTGTTGCTCCTAAAAGGACGATCATGATCCTTATCAAGATCGAGATTTTTGAATTCAATACTTTTGTTTCTAGCAACAACATCATCCTTTGCACTGTCATTTGAACATTCACCTTTCACAAAACCAATACTAGTTTTTTCCTTGTTCAATTTTTGTTTAGTGAGCATGTCATTCAGTTTACGAGTGCTCTCATATTTCTCAATGGTCTTTCTGAGATCTACAATCTCATGTTCCAGTTTTTGAATTTCTTGATCTTTAAAGCTTATGCCAATACAAAGACAATATTAAACTCTCTTGGATTATTCAAGTTGAGTTTTTAATGAGACTATCTCAAGATTTGTGAGTTGCTCTTGTGAAATATCTTGAGCAATATTTTGTTCTTGAGCATGCATTTGTTTTTTAAGTTTCCTTAGCTCTTTTAGAGCACATTTCAGTTCACCTTCAAAATACACTTCGCCATCTTCAACATCATTGTTGTTAGATTCATCTTGCTGAATGATTTCATACATGAATATATTTTCATCCTCTTCATCTAAAGAATCTTTTGATTCAGAGTCTGTTTCATTTTTGCTGAACAAACTTTTCTTCTTTTTGAAATAGAATTTCTGTTTGGGTTTGTAGGCCTTTTTCTTGGCCAGTTTTTCATATTTTTCGTTATCACTACTTGTGTCACCATAGGGGCAATTTGTAGAAAAGTGCCCTATTTTTCCACAGTCAAAGCATTTGAAGGGAAGTTTTCTCTTATACATTCCAGAACCCTTTTTAAGTTTCCTCACAAAGTGGGATTCTTTGGAATCAGAAAATTCTGATTCAGTGAGCTCGTCCTTTTCTTTTCTTTCAACATTAAAAGAAATTTCTTTGGTAGAGGTATTGTTTTTACTAATACTCATTTCATAGGCAGTTAGAGTGCCTTGTAGGCTGTCAAGGGTAAGTTGGGTAAAGTGTTTCTTCTCTTCTAGAGTAGCGACCTTAGCATCAAATTTTGTTGGTAAGGTTCTGATGACGTTAGTTACAACATAAAATTCCTTAACTTCTTCTCCCAGACCCTTCATGGCATTGAAAAATTCATCAATTATCAAAAAGTAATTAGCTACTTTTCATCGTCCCTCATTTTTATTTCTTCAAACTGGTGTTTTAGAAAAAGGACTTCAGACTCTTTTACTTTTTCATTCCCTTGATATATAGTTTCAAGTTTAACCAAGATTTCCCTAGCAGAGCTGTAGTGCATGACTTTAATAAAGACATCTTTAGTCAATACACACAAGAGAGCATGTTTTTCACTTGCATTGGTTTCACATCTTTTCTTTTCATCAAAAGTAGTAGGTAGAGTAGCTGGTACAGTGTACCCAAACAATACTATGCTCCAAACATCGAGGTCAATAGAGGTTAAATAAGTCTCCATTCTGATTTTCTAGAATACATAATTAGTTCCATCAAATAATGGAGCTCTAGTCATGCATGTGCCTTCATGAGCTTGAGACATTTTGAATAAACTCCAAGGCCAGAATAAATCCTAGGTTGGAAAGACCTATCAAAGGACCATAGGCTTTGATACCAATTATTGGAGTGAAAAGACACTAAGAGGGGGGAGGTGAATTAGTGTTATTAACTTCTTTACCAAATTTAACTGAAATTGAAATAAACCAAATGTATGCTCTCATTTATTAATGATAAACTCATTCATGTATTGAATGCAATCACATAAACTGAAATAAGAATAGTGAAACATAGAAATTTAAAGCATTAAAGAACTGAATCAAATGAACCACAAATACTCAAATGGACACAAGATATGCCGAGTGGAAAATCCTCTTGGGGTAGAAAAATCACTCCTTAACATGTTTCCTTTTTTAGGCTTTCATTTCAATTATCATTTTGACAATGCCTCATGGCTGATTTCTAAGCACCAAACCCTCTTTTACGAGACACCAATCTCAAGGAGCACCAACTCCTTTTCTGTTTATCAGTAGTACATACAATAATACAGAGGATATCTCTATTTCCTAGATTTTTGTCAAGTGCCTCTTGACAAAAAATGTGAAGAATTCTCAAATGTCAAGAATGACACTTCAGAGTTCCACCCATTATCAAGCCTTAAGATAGTTTGAGGAAAATCTCATTAAGTTTTTCAATTACAATCTGAATACAACTTCTCATGAAAAAATTGTATTCTCAGTGATGTGTTCTTGCTTTTTATTTTCTCTCACCGTCTATTTCATACATTTTCCATGATACTGTTAAAAAATAGTTAACTCACTGTTTTCCCAAATTTTTACAGCAAAAAAGAATTACCATGTATCTCTTCAATTTTTGAACTTTACTTCTTTTTTTCTTTTTAGGTTTTTCAGTAATGATAAAGCCCTAATCTCTATGTTTTCAATTTTTTACAGAATACATCATTATTCACAAAATTCGGTTACAACAGAATATTGGCTTTTTACAAATAAAAAATAGAGGTGACCTTTTTTTATTTTTTTTCACTTTCTGATCGAGTTACTGTTTATGTATTACAAAGTTCTTTAGCAGAATCTTTCCAACAGGCTTGAAAATAAAAATAGTATGTAAAAATAGAAGAGTGATTGAATGCTTTCCAGTGGAGTAGCCTGCACAAGCAGTGCTTAACGAACCATCATTTAGATAATAGATATTCCATAAAAAATAGCCACTAAAACTGCTGCTCGAATAAGGTAACTGAAAAACAATGCATTATAACTGAAATATTTTAATCATGCATTCAAGAACAGTATAAAATGAACCCATGTAAGAAGCTGAACATATTCGAAGACCTCATGATTACCCACAAATTCAAAGTCACTATTCATTAAACGACATGATAACATTCAATAAAAATGTAGTCAAGATTTGGAGCAATCATTTCAGAATTAGCCATGAAAGGAATAGACTCATTTTTCACTTTTCTATAGCTAGAAAACTTCTCTCAAATTAACCTTGCCTGAGAAGTAACGGTTCTACAAAGTAGACTAAAAGATAAATACCTATGAAGACTAGAGATGAAATTTCCATGAGCAATTTTCCAGATTTGCAAAGTAACTGAGTAGCCCGGGCTCCTTCCTCATTCGACCTTTTACCTGATGGTAGGAGACTAATAGGTGAATTGACCATTGTCATGGTCTTCCAACCTTCCTATATGTTGTCAAAGATTTCCAAAAATTGTTGATGTTTAAAATAACAACCCAGCTAGGATTTGCAGTTCTCTAAGAGGTAGCCAACCTCTATATTGAAATACAACAAAGACTAATGGCTGACTGACAGGAAATGGAATGGATACACATTTCCCCTACACTTCAAGCTCTGTAAGACCTAGGGGGGTAACCCTTTAGCAATATCTAAAAAATATGAACACACAAGTAACATGATACTGCTTAACAAATGATGCTCTCACAGAATTGCTGAGAAACCTAAAATATCACTCAATATTGGAAAACTATTGAATGAATTTCACTAATCAGAAAGGACAACATGACAGACACAACTGTCAAAACAATAACAACAAGAATTATTTTACATTTAAAATTTTGTTTCTGAGATGTATTAAGCTGTAAGATAAATTAGTGCCAATTTTGGGCCATGGAGTCAAATACATAAGACAACTTTATCAGCAAATGGCATTCAACCAGTGGATCTAAAATTGTTGATGCTTTTCATCAACTATTAGTGTCTTACACCAACAATCCCACTCCTATTATCCATCAAATTCTCCTTATCAAATCCAACCTGCACATTTAAAATCACTATTATCCGCTCAAAGTATTTAACCATTTCTTTGAAATAGACCCATGAACAAATAACAGAATCTCATGAAATTTGAGATGATAGACTCACAATACTTTGTATTATAGAACTCATATGATTTAACTGTACAAGTATGGAGATAAATTGAAGATATTCATGAAAATGCAAACACATTTCATGATTTATTTGCACAAACTGGCTGTATTTGCTCATAAAATCAGAAATTACAACTTCTAGACTCAAAATAACTCAGAGTTAACAAACCCCTATCTACCCAGCCCAATACAAAAACTCAGAACCCTTTACAATGAGAAGAGAAAAGAAGATATAGAAGAATGAAGGAAATAGAAGAAGCCCTAAATTTGAATCCATTGCAGACACATGGCAGCTCCATTCTCATTGATCAAATTGAAAATAATATATTCTCTTTTTCCTGCAACAAACCTTACCTCTCAAAACAACATTTCCTCATCATTGCCCAGTAACAGAAAATCTGCCCATGTGGAGATTCTCATTATTTCATCCAGTTGCTCAAAAAACCTCTTCCTGTGCAAATTTTGTTTCTATTTTCCACTCTTATTTTTCTGCAGCAATAGTTTTAAAACCAAATATTAGAGTTTCATAACTTTAATATTTCTATCTTTTATTTGTTGCAGTTTAATTCCCAGCACATATCTTCCAATAAAGTGAATGAAATTCACTTTATATAAAGTCTCACAACTTTTCCAACATATACAATATTAAAATGAATATTTTATTCATCTTTCAAGTTATTACCTGTGCTTGCAGTTTACACAATATAATATTTTCCATTTAAATCACTTACCCTCTTCAGCAAAATAATATTCACTTATACAGTGAATAACTTTATTCACCCGGTTGCACCAATAATTAAAATTTTACCCCCTTTTAAATGCTTGATCATTTAAAAAATAGTGGGCCCACCTCCGTTTTTAACCACAAACTATCCAACTTTTGAAAAACTAAAATATTGCTCCTCCCATGCATTCTCGCGCACCTCGCACTCCTTTTGGAAATGTCATCAAAATCTGGCGAGGCCTGCGAGATCACCCTAATCTCCCGAGGTTCGCGAGGTCAGCGAGTTTGTGAGGTCGGCAAGGTCGGCCCCAATCCCGTGAGGTTAGCGAGGTTGCGAGGTCAGCGAGCTCAGCCCCAAATTCATTTTTTGGCACTTTTGCAAAATGGTCAAAATAGGCCAGGTTGACTCAGGAATCAATCTAGGAAACCATTCAAATGACCTCCAAGAGACATGTCTGTCAAAACTTATCATTGGAAGCTAAAATTTGACATGCCTTCTCACAGATGTCTACTGAGTATGTCTGCAAATGGGTTTTGCACGAAAATCAATAGGCTTTAAATTATAAGCCTCCAAAGCGGGCCAGTCAGGACTGATTCTTGAGGTGTCTTCTGAAAGTGCAGAAGAATTTTTTTTGAAATAGGCATCTCAATTTTACAAAATTTGAGAGTGCCAATAGAAACCACCAAAACAAAATCAAAGAAATGACTGAAAGTTAAATTACATGGTGGCACCCAGAGTAGGGTTAAAAACCCATGAGCAGTGAAAACGATAAAGAGTTTTCCCTAAACTTCCAAAGCAAGAAAAAAAAATCCTTTTCTAAATGTGATCACATTTGAAGTTTGAATGGATTTTCATAATAAATCAAAAAATCATAATGCCAATTGAATTCCACGGCTATTCAAAGTCATGCATACCGACCAAAACAAACCTTTCTAATTATCAACTATTGACCATGTGAAATGCCGACCAAGTGATGCCTTCAAAGATATTTTGACATGACCACATTATTAATCAAATGCCGATTAAATGATGCCTTTCATTATTGCTACCAAATGTCGATTTCCATTGACATATATGTTTCCAAGAAGTCAAAACCAAGTCACTTCCAATGTCACAAAAAACTTACTCAATACCTTTATACCTGCTATCGGCCTTGAGGCCTGATAAATTATCAATCATTTAGACCTGATTCTAATGCAAGTAAGCGAAAAAATTGAATACCTTTACCCAAGGTCAATTTCCACCTTATAAAGTCAAGTATACCCAAAGACTTGTGTTGACCAAGAAACCAAAACGCAGGCATAGGAATGATCACATGTTTACCAATGATCAAAAAGGATTACCACCAATAAAATGCCATATATAATCAAAGTATATAAAGCCTTGTGAAGTGAATTAAAGGTTTAAATACATGATAAATTCACAATTCCATTCCACATACCATAAACCATTATCAGTTGATTAAGGAAACCCGATAGGGTTTTCTTAAAACTGAAAAGAAAAATGCATCTCATAATCCCAAGCATCAAGAACTAGAGATCATTACCTATATAACACTGAACATGCCAAAGTAATATAATCAAGTGAATCAGAACCATGTCACATGATCAAGGAACATAAACCATTAACTACTATACCTCAACCTAGATCTGTACATGGAGTCAAGATATCAGTGCCACCCAAGATAATATCAAAAGTGAAGTAAAAATGCCAAACATAAACGAAGCAGATCAACTGAGTAAACCACCAAGATGCTAGACTGTAACACATATTGTCATCGAGGAAAAATTAGCACAAGAGAGATTCAACATTTTTTTTCAATCATGCGAAATTTAATTGAAATTTTTATCTAAATTAAATGTCCTTATAAATTTTGAAAGGAATTTTCAATACATTCTAACTATCTATATTACATAATATTTTCAAGACATTCTTTCTATTTTATAAAAAATCATGTTGGAAAACCCTAGGTATTAAGAAACAAGCAATGCATATAGTGTTTTTAAAACCCTCTACAACTAAGAGGAGATAGTGTGTTTTCCAACACCACAAATAATGTGAACATTTTATTTGTTTCAATCAGATGATGAAAGTTAAATGACATTTGGACTGCATTAGAGTTCAAAAATTTGAAAGTGGACTTCATTACATTCTTGGAGCATGAAAATCGAAAAAATCTTCATAACGAACTAACTAACATGGGATAGTATGTTTTTCAACACTACAAACAATGTATAAGAACACTGTGCATTGCAAGTTTCACAATACCTATTGTTTTCCAATTTCATTACATTCTTGGGACTTCGTTTTGCTATTTGCAAATAATGGTTTCAAATGCCACATTTTTTTGGGTTTTTTCCATTCTGAAATATGATTTTGATAACCTGCCAGCATTGACACGTTTTCTCAATGATGGGATAGGCCATGACAGGTCAAATTTAACATCTGACCGTCAATTCTTTCCTTTGGTGCAATTTTTTCATCCGACCTTGTTTTCCATTGGGGCGTTTTGTTCCAATTAGATGAAGAAACTGAAATTACATTTGGACTGTAGAAAAGAGTTGTTCATAAATTTGAAATTGGACTTCATTACATTCTTGGAGCATAACAAAACAAAACTCTTATATATTTTACATTGTTTCTAATTTCTCTAAACTTTATTTAGTTATTTCACTCATATTTCCATAATAGGTGGTCAATTATTCATTTGGCAATCGTAAAATTTCAAAACCAGCAAATGGGAGAAAATGAAAATTAAAAGACCCTCAACAAAAAAACATGTAAACAACTTTACATTTCAAATGAAAACCCATTTTCCCAAGGAAAACCCTTTTTTTCACATCAATGAAAACCCATCTTCACAAAAAATAGTCGCGCATTTCCTCACAGTTCCTAGGGGGAATGGTAAAATGGCATATATTGTTGGCGGATAAATATAACTGCTAGCTTGGTAGATGCCCGTGCCTGTTAAATGTGTTTTCGTATGGAGGGTGGTTGCACTGCCTCGACCTATGAATGCCTCCAACTCCTTCATGTTGCTCTCTAGTAACCTACAAAATGTCGTTGTGGAAAATGATGGCAAATATGGGACCTCGTCTAGGATTTTTTCTATTTGCAAATAATGGTTTCAAATGCCACATTTTGGGCTTTCTTTCCATTCCAAAATATGATTTTTAAAACATGATAACTATTATGATGCATGTGACATGTGTTTTTGTAGGGAGAATAGCCTCGTCCCAATTGCAAAAGGTGATCTCCTTGCAACATGGCTTATACATGATAACATATTTCCCTTCTTTAGGGTTAAGACATTTCTGATTATGTTATCATGTCAAAGACATATGTTTTTTCAACGATAATAGCTTGATTTTACTATATTTTGTAGGGAGATTAGCTTCTGCCCTACAATTGGATGTGGCTATTCTCCCTAGAATAATAAATTCTAGAGGCATCATAACATACAAAAATGCATTAAAGCATACAAAAATACATACACCACATGATGGGACAACATATTCTAGAAAATAATTGGAGGTTGGAAAACAATATGATTTGTGAGTTCTTTCATTTTGTACCTTCAAAGCTCAAGGTTTGAGAGCACAAGGTGGAGTTGCAAGTGTGGGATATATAAAAGAATCCAAATTCAATTAAGGGGTGAGTAAGGAATTGGGATGTTACTTGTGAAGGGTTTTAAAATGGTATTTTGTTTGCAAGTTTAATAACACCCAGTGTTTTCCAACCTACAATTACACTTTGTTGGCCTTGTCATTGTATGAAAAGGTTGACATGTCAATGCCCGATACAAGCATTAGATAAGACATCTATAAAAATATGACAACATTTCATGACAATTGGGAATCTTTGGAGAAACTTTGCAATATTTTCAAAACAAGATCTTCTCTCCAACACACATCAGCACCTCTTCCACAATCTGGTCCACTGAAGTCCATGATGTCGAAAAGTGTCATCGGTGTATGATGGAGAGAAGCACATGTTTTGGAAATGAGAAAGGTATGCTTCAAATTTTCGTAGTTGTCATCAAATGTCTTCATGTTTTTCTATAGGTGACATCCAGAGGTTAGAGGAGAAAATAGGCTACATATTTGATGTGGGTTTTTGAGAGCTCCAATGGTATCACATGTAGATTTTGATGTAATAACAAAAAAAGAACCACATATTGGTAGGGTGGAAAATATAGTGGCTTTTGTGTTATTTAATTCTTCTTTGTATGGTTAAGATGTGAAAGATAATAATTTATTTGATGTAGCTATGCAAGATGTCACGTGATGCTGAAGCATGTGCAACATGTGTATGTACTCTGTTGACCAAATACCACCCATATATTCCATGTAATATTCTTGCTCACATAGAGGACTTGAGTCTCTCGTACAGGTTGCGGGAAAAGATGTTAAGGAGAATTGATCGATACAGGCCAAACTACACTGATGTCAACTAGCATAATTATGATCACTTCTTTAATTATGTCTTTGTAATATGGGAAAAAATGGGCATAGATGTTCAATATTATAATCTAGAAATAAAGATTCCAAATTTATGTGATTGGCCAATGTCTCTTTATCGAGAAATTTGAGACCTTTTCATAGGTGGATTCATCTGAAAGGTATGCATTCAACCAATAGTAATCACATGCAATCACAATCTTCTGAATGAGTTGAGCATTAGGTTTATGAGCTTCCTTAAGGGGGAGTCTCTAATTAGTAATCACATGGATCCTATGAAGGAATGGTTGCTTGTTGTGTTGAAATCAGACTTTTCGTGGCAGTCATTGTTGTCTGTGTGATTTGTGATATGGTTTAACCATCTGCCATGCATCTTATTTGATGCTTGTATCAGAAATTAAGAGGTCAACATTTTCGTGAAACTTCAAGGTCAACACACATAGACAATATGAGTGTAATGATAATGTTTTGGTTACTTACACAGTAAGAACCCAATTGGTTGGTCACACCTCATGTGAATTTGGATAGTTTTATGTATCCTCCAACTGTAATTATATTGATAGTATGAATTGTCTTGGAAGCCTTTATTTTCATACATAGTAGTAATGTAATGAAGTTCACCTTCAAAATATATAATAACTCTTAGTTACAGTATAAATTGTATTTGAATTTCTTCGTATGATTGAAACAAAATAATGGACAAAATAATGACCGATTGGAAAATACAATGTGGGTTGTTAGTTGTTTCATTCTTCATGTTTAAATCTACAGACTTGAGAGGATGGGGAGGACTTGCAAGTGTGGTATACATTCATTTATAGGTTTCTTAACGCCCTATGTTTTCCAATTTCATTACATTATTGCTATCTAGAAAGTAAAATTTTCTCAAGACAATCACAAAATATACCAAATTGAGGTTAGGGGTGAGTAGCAACTGGGTTGTTACTTGTAAAGGGTTTTAGAATAGTATGTGGGTTGCAATATTTATAACACTCAGTGTTTTCTAACTTGAAATTTCACATAATAGTTTGAATGTCTTGAAAATATTTTCTTATTTAGACAGTACAAATGTAATAAAAGATACCTCCAAAATTTACAATTGTTACTTATGGTATAAATTGAAATTTAGTATCTTTATGTGAATGAAAAAATAAATACACAAAATAATTGTAGGTTGGAGAACACATTAGGTTACTTGTATATCATTTTACAACACTATGTGGGTTGTAGGTTTCATAACACCATCTCTTTTCCAGCCTGCAATTTTGCTGACAGTAGGAATGTATTGAAAACCTTTTTTTATTTAGACATAAAGAATGTAATGAAAGGAACCTTCAAAATTTATCACAAGTCTTAGGTAGAGTAAAATATTTGTTTTAAATTCCTCTTATGATTGAAAAAAAAAATGCTTGATTATTGCAAATGGTGCAATAAATTTTGGAACTTTAATTGTTCATAGTTCACTTGCAACTATTTTACATTTTACAGCAAACCAAGGATGTATGTTTTAAAAGGGAAAGTACTTCGTACAATGAAGAATGTTGTTGAGGTGGTTGGCACACCTGAGAGAGTGTGTAGTGGCACATATTCTTTGGGATGGTCACATTCCAAAAACATGTAGGTAAGATCTGGTAATTACAAGATGCAATCAAATGTATAATTTTAATCTCTCATAAGTGGTTACGATGTTGAATAGAAAGTGGGAATGTTTTAATCAGGAGGCAACAACCATGGTAAAGAGGAAGTCCCCTCATTTTAGGGAAATGATAAACTTTGGGGCAGCGACGTGTTTGGCAATTGATTGTGAACTTCCAATTTCCCTTTACTTCTAATGCATCAATCAAAATGCTTTACAATTTGAGTTAGAAAATATCATGTCTATTACAAATATGATGATTTTGATAGTATATCATTCCTTCGATTTAGGACAATAATGAAGGAGACCATCATGTTGTTTCCATAGTCCAGGACAATGAGGAAGAGCATGCAAAGGGAGACCCTAAGGATGGGGAGGGACCCAATGAAGCACAGGGTGATGTGGTGGATGGGAAGGTAGATATAATAACTCAATTATTGCATCATTTGGTTTTGTGTATATGTTTTTCATTAAATTTATTTTAATATCAAATATATTATTTCTTTTCCAAATTTGTTGTGGAGGTTGCTACTGAATACATAAGAGAGTGGATAATTCTAGATAGATATATTACTGTATTATAGAAGAATGCATGAGAAAATATCATGATTGGAGATTGTTCAACATGTATAGGATTCAACATCACCACCTTCCTATTCTCATGACACCAAAGCATGGCCAGAATATGTCAGGGGGGGGAACCAAAATGCCCCCTTCCTCCCCTTGAGAAATTGGAAGAGTACCTTCAAAAGAAGGTGGAAAATATGGAGTACCAACTAAATCTATGACAAAATTTCCAACAAAAGCATGTTATTGAAAGGGTATGCATAAATTATGGGAAAGATAGCTTTCGTCTACTTCCGTAAAAAGGAAAGGACAAGGTGAAGAAGAAATTGGCATTATACAACAATGATGAGAAGAAAAATTAGAGAAGGAAAAAAATATTAAAATTGCAGGAGAAAAAGACAAAGGACAGAATGGTAATGTTGAATTGAACTATTGAATTTGAATTTTGGTTTGTTCATATTTTCTATTATGATGCATACAAGGTTCACTTATCATTAGCTTACATGACATGATAGGGTGATGGTCGAGAAGCGGTTCCTGCCACTCAATAGAGTAGTGTTCATTCGATAGAGGAAGGTGTGCCCACAAAAGCCCAAGATGATGTTGTTCCTCCCGAACCAGTGTCTAACATTCAGAAGAAGGATCGTACATGGTCAAAAATTTCAAGGCACCCTACAAGAAGAAACGAGAGCAAATTATGATCTCAAAATATTCTATTTAATGTTTGTTTTGATTATTTGAATGCATTGGTTCCATGCATTTGAATTTGATGTGATGTTTCAATTCTTGCTATTACACAACAAGGATGAATAACAAAGTGCTACCCTTGAGCAGGTTATTGTTGTATTGGAAGATGAAGCAGAGCCCATGGAAGCACAAGATGATGTTGTTCCTCCCAACCCCTTGTGTAATATTAAGAAGAATAAGGACCATATACAGTTTAAATTTTTCGCACACCCTCACAACAAGAAATGAGAATAAATGGTGATTTCAAAATATTTTATTTGATATTATTTATTTTGATTATTTCAATGAATTGGTTGCATGCATCTAAATTTGATGTGACATTTCAATTCTTGCTATTACATGGAAATGATGAACAATGAAGTGTTACCCTTGAATAGGGTACTATTGATTTGGAAGACCAAGTAGTGCCCATGGAAGAACAAGATGATGTTCTTCCTCTCAACCTGTCGTCTAACATTGAGAAGAAGAAGAAGTGTATATGGTTTAAAATGTCCTCACACCCTCACAAGAAGAAACGCGAAAAAATGGTGATTTTTAAATCTTCTATTTAATTTTTGTTTTGATTATTTCAATGAATTGGTTACATGCAGCTGAATTTGATCTGATGTTTCAATTCCTAGTATTACAAGGAAACGATGAACAATAGATTCCTCCCCTTGAATAGGGTTCTATTGATTTGGAAGATGAAGTAGTACCCATGGAAGAACAAGATGATGTTGTTCCTCCCAATCCGACATCTAACATTGAGTAGAAGAAGAAGTAGCATGCATAATAAAAGGTTTCCTCTCGCCCTCTCAAGAAGAAACAAAAAAAAATAGTGATTTCAAAATATTCTATTTAATGTTTCTTTTGATTATTTCAATGAATTGGTTGCATGCCTTTGAATTTCATGTGACATTTCAATTGTTTCTATTCTAGGGCAACGATGAACAATGAAGTGTTATCCTTTGATGAGAAGAAGAAACAGTAATGTACACGGTCAAAAGTTTCAAGGTTCCTTGACATGGAGAAACTATAACAAATGGTAAATTCCAATTCTTCTATTTAATGTTTGTTTTCATTATTTTAATGAATTGGTTGCATGTAGCTGAATTTGATGTGATGTTGAAATTCTTGCTATTATAGGGCAAGGATGAACAATGGAGTGCTGACCTTGACCTAATTGGCCATGTGATTGCAATTGAAATGGGAGATGCTAATAGAGATGGACATGCAGATGGGGAGAGCACTAGCATGCAAGTGGGGTAGGGAAATAAATATGGACATGGAGATAGGAAGAGCATTGGCCTGCAAGTGGGACAAGGTAATAGAGATGGACATGGGGATGGGGAGAGCACTAGCTTGCAAGTGGGATAGGGTAACAAAGATGGATATGTTGACAGGGATAGTAGTGGCATATATTAATGGTTGTTGCATAAGCCTATTTTGGTCTTTAATTGTTTTTCAATTATACAATATACAATATTTGAACTGTAAATACCATAATATAAAAAAGGAGTTATTGAAGTTTGATTAGATTGAGGTGTTGAGGTGTCCTTTCCATGTTGGCGATGGTCTAGCTACTAAATATCATTGTCATCTCATTAATTATTTTATTAAGAGTGTCAATCTTGTGGATGATTTTTTCGCATCAATCTTATCCTTATATTGCATTTTAAACATACTCACAAAATCCTCTCGAGAACCTATACTACTACTTAGGAGGTTCCTATACCTCTCCTTTTCACTTTATTTCATAGAATGTATAAATAATTTCATTATCACATCCTCATCCTCTACATTTTACTCATCAATGATACTTATGAAGTACCTTAAATTATATTTTCCTATGACCACATTATTACACTGGAATTGAGGAATCTTTCCCTTGATTTCTTTTGAGATTTGATTGGGGTAATTTTGGATGCCAAAAAAATATATTTTCCTATGCCTTTTAGCTTGTATAGGCTATTTAAATGGTGCAAATATATAAGGTTTTAATGTGAGCTTGGAGGGAATTTTTTTGCACATTTTCTCATTGCTAGTTCTTTGTTTTTGATATGCAAGGCCAAAGTATGTGTTTCTTATTTATATTTTATTAGTATGCAACATGACTTTCAGATTGAGTTATTTTTCCACAATTAGATTTTGTTTCTTGTCTCCTTAGAGCTTTGTAAGTCAAATTCAGCTCTTCATCAATAATTCTTTCTCTTTCATCAACATTTTTCAATATTTATTGATTATCATTGTGGAAGGTTTGATAATGTTGAGACCTATAAGAATGTATAAGTATAAATTATTGTTGGTCAGTCTAGTATTCTTCCATACCTTTATCAAGCATACCATATGTTCATATATTTATATCTCTAGTCTAACTCATACATATTCTATTAATAATTTCATTGTCCTAGAACTCACATCATATTCATCCAATTTAACTATTCTCATTCTCATGGAATTATGCACCAAGTAACTAGAGGTATATTGATACTAGTCTCTTAATTCAGAAAAGGCATCATCTCTACCTAATGTATCCTCTTTCACTTTCTCATTTTTTATTGGTTAAATATTCACTTCAATCTTTCAATTTACACATAGTATGTTGATTTATTTTATGAGTTGCATTACCTCCTTGTGTAGGCTAATTTTCACATTTTCTTCTTCTATCCATGAAAAGGTTTGAATGATAATAATAAATCTAAGTCACTCCTATAGAGTTTCCACTTCCCAAAATTGTAAATAATTTTTTTAATGATAACATTATACTACTTCAATCAAGACCAACAACTATAAAAAACACAAAATCCTCATGATATGGAAATGATTTTAGTTGTTTTAGAAATATTCCCCAATAACAGTGGGCCATTTTATTGGGTCATAAGACAATAACTCCACTTCCTATACTAAAATTTTGCTTTCAAGCCTAAGATTATCATATATTGGTTAACAAATTTTTCAAATTAATTTTATACTCTTTTTCCCACAACAATGACAATCTGACCAACCGTTGAGTCACTGGCAATTTTATTTGCAAGTGCTCTCTACTTGTTTTATAAGGCGCAACTATCCTCAATAGATATGCAATGAATGAAAACACAGGGTGTGATTTTAACCAGAAAGAAGAAAAGGAAAACTAACATCTACCCATAACCATGAAATACATGTGATGGCTTCAATTTAAAATGAAATGGATACAAACAAATGACTCAAAGTTCATTTATCCCACACCCTCGAATGATATTCAAGAAAAGAATGAACAATAGATTCACTTTCACAAATGAGTTAATCTGAAGTCGAAGCCTCATAAATAACACATAAAAAGCTTCATATAATAGAAAAAACAATGAAGATTAATTACAAAGACTCTAAACCACCAAAAATGAAATAGGGAAAGAAGATTCCCCAATGAGCTTCTAAATTTTTTCACCTAGAAGCTAGTGAGAAATGAGCTCTCTTTTGCAGTAATGTATTTTTGGTAAGTTCATTCAAAGGAGTTAGAATCTTAAAGTAATGTGTGTGGGATGCCTTAAATTCTTGAAATGGAAGATAAAAAATAAATAGTAATACTAGAACTAGAAAAGATAATTATGCTGGAAAACACATAGAGATATGCAAATATTAAACTAAATGAGCTAAGAAAGCTTATGAAACAAGACAAAAATATGGGAAATGAAAAGGTTGTGCATCTAGAAATTTGTAGAGACTAGCAATGCTATTGGATATGAGATTTAGGCCTACTGGCACATTTATACCATTCTGGGTGACCTAGTCCTTTTTTTGTGAAAATTAGTCAAAACCCGTTTTTGTCAAAAGGGTACTCAGCTCTACAGAAAACTCTAAAATGCATGTATGGTGACCTAGCCCCTTTCAGCCTTTTGAGAGGTGTAAAAAAAGAATCTGGAGGTCTCAATCTACACTTTCTGCTTCTCCAAGTGTCCAGATCTAAAACCTTGATTCTCGGGTTGTAGGTGTCTTTTTGTAGATTCTTAACCTAACCAATAAGTATATGTCTTAAAAAATTCTTCAATCCAATCTTCAATGATCTCCAAGCTTGTAAAATGCATAAATTTGTAAACACACAAAGAAGGAAGAAGAAATGTTGATTGTTAGAGTATGGGGGCTTGCCTTGGTCAAGCCCCTTTTAGATAATCAAATCAAATGAAGAGATAAAGTAATGAAACATGAAATGATGGAGCTAATACCTTTCCATGATGAATGATCTTGAGTTTCAACAAAGATCCAGCCCTTGAATGCCTCGGAGAGATGTCTTGATGACTTAGTATTCAAAAACCCTAGCTTACTTGAGAAGAGTAGTTGATGAAGAGTGGAGAGTGAGAGAGAGTTGTGAATAATGAACAATTAGGTTTGAATAGGGTGAAAATGAGGGGAAAACCCTTATTTATAGAATTTATGTCCTAATTTTCTTGAAATAACACCATACAAGCCGACCTTAGGGTTTTAGAGGCAAAATATCGAAAGAAATTTAAGTTTATTTCAATTTTTAAGCCACATGGGACTAGGCCTCCCAAGGTGGCGACCTAGTCCACCTAGGAATTTTTGATTGATTATCGGGGATTAAAATATGATTATTATAGTTTGTCGGGATTGTCTCACAAAACACACTGAAGTAAGGCATGCATTTGTATTAAGGGGTCATTATAGCATGAAAAAGGGTTGATTTACTGATGACAAGCCTAGGAAAGTGTGAATTTTTTTTACAACACCTTACAACACTTTGGCACAAGACTTAGAAAGGGGTAAAAAGAGGTTCAAAGGGGTCCAAAATCCATAGGCAAGGGTCCAAATGAGTGAAAAGTGTCAAAGGATACACTTTTTCGTGACACAGACTCAAAGTTTGGTTGTAATCAAAAGAGAACATTAACAAATGCATATATCAGAATATCTTCTTTATTTCTCCAATGCCAAAATAAGAGTTCACAGTCTCAATATTTTTGTACAATAAAACTATGCAAAATAGAAAACCATGTTGCTCCCTTTTTTTCCAAATAGCTAAAAATATTCCCCTCTAATTACAAAAAAACTTCTTTTATATCCTCCCCACTATTTTCTAACTGCTTCCAAAATCCATTCTCTTCTTCTTTTTAATTTGAGAATTTTTTTTTTCTTCAACCCTTCGAATTCTATAACTAATTCTTGAAAATAACAATAAAAAGTCTAGTTCTTTAAATAGAAGAAAAATCCCTCAAAAGCTTATAATTTTGCCTTCAAAATAAATCATCATTGAGATTAAATTAATTAAGGAGGATTTCCTCCTTATTTTCCGCCTTTTATTTATTATGTTGTATTTTCTACTTACCATTTCTTTAAAATCACCATGTCGTCGACAAGTCGGGAATTTTGAGAACTTTAGAACCAAGTCTACAAGTCGGGAGTTTTCAGAACTTCAGAACCAAGTCTTCAAGTCGGGAATTTTTAGAACTTCAGAACCAAGTCTACAAGTCAGGAATTTTCATAACTTTAGAACCAAGTCTGCAAGTCGGGAACTTTTAGAACTTCAGAACCAAGTCTCCAAGTCATATATTTTTAGAACTTTAGAACCAAGTCTACAAGTCAAATATTTTTAGAACTTCATAACCAAAAACAAAAAATTCTATAATTTTCACATAAAAACTCTATTCTTAGTGAAATTTGGACATCAAGGTAATTAGGTCCCTCCGAACAAAACCCAGAAACCAAATTTTCTCCAACAACATGGAAATAAGAATTTTGGACTCATTTGAAACTATCCAAGAGAAAAATGTAAGGTTAAAAATCTCTCAAATGATGATGCATTTGAGCATGAAAAGAGGCCAGATTGGTCAAAATGAGGTTATGAACTAGTCCATAGAAGGATTTCATACCAGCTCACATGGATTTTAAAAATTCATTAGTTTCATGATTTGGTAGGCTCAAGGGCATATGAGGGAATGCACTAAAATTTTAAAGAAACTTAATTTTTAAATTTGGGGATAACATTGGCTATGACTCGAGACTGTATTTTTGTAAAAAATATAGAGAAATCCAGAATCGTTGGGATAGACAAGTCCTTGTCCATTGGGCAATGTAGTCAAGGGGGAAAACAAGACCAAATCCAAAACCAAACCAAAAGACCAGAAAAGAGTAGCAACCTAAGACACCTATATCCACCTGGACTATGTGCAAAATACCCAACTCCTGAAAGACTATGCAAATCCATTTATTGGTTCGGAAAAATAGAGATGTACCCATAAAGCACCTGTAGGCTCAAAAGCCATCCCATGATCTGAGACAAAAATATAGAATTTATAAACCAAAGAGACCTCCCAAATAATGCTCTAGAACCAAATAGCCATTTAGCATCATAAACCTCTGGAATCTCCCCAAGATATTCTTGCATATAACAATCCCTTCTAGTAGAAAAATTAATGTTCCATGCTTGAAATTAACCATGACTACTCAAACCATCAACAAAACAATCATTAGCCACATATAACTCATGCAAAACTAGAACTAATTCATGTATTGTGTGACCCACTTCATCATTCTCACCTGTAAGCTCTTATTGCAGCCATACTTTTGTATCATCTTTTTGGGAAAATGTGAAAGCTTCATATCCAGCTTGTATGCACTATAGAGAAAATATATGCAATACATAATCTTCATGTTGTGTAGCTTCAAGTGGCTCCTTATTGTTGGTAAAAGTAAAGGATTCCATTTCTACGGTAGATAAAGAGGCTAATACAACACTATTTGCACTACAATCATAATGAAAATAATAGGCTTCAATTCTCCTATCTGCATGAGCTTTAATTTCTACAACAATTACTTAATCTCTACCAAAATCATTTGGACCAAAAAAAATGAGATTCAAATTTTCAGCATAATGGGGCTGTGTAGTTTAAAAATCTACGGGCTGAAAACCTAGTTTGTACATAATAGGCTTCTTCAAAGATTCATGAATCAAATTATCTACAAAATTATTTTCTTTCCAAAGACTAATTAATATTAATTCATCTTCTATTTTAATAGCCTCTTGTTGTGCAACTTCAATATCATTTACTTTACACCGTTTTAATTCAAATTGAACATCTGGATGCAAAAAGGAAATAAAAATGCAAAGCCAAATTTTCCTACATGGTTGAATAGAGGTAGGGATCTTTCTGAGCAATGTATTGAACCTGTCCACAAAGTCTTTGATTCGTTCACCTTCTTGCTTTTGAATACTGAAAAAAATTCCTAGCAAAGCTTGTAGCTTCATCCTTATACCTTGCCAAGAACATAGTCTTCAATGAATCCTAATCGGTAATACATTTATCTTCTAAATAAAAAAACCAATTTGTTGCAGGCTCGATGAGAGATTCAATACATAATCTAACAAAAACATCTTCTTCACTTACCCCTAAAATTCCACATGCAATTGTGAATGCCAGAATATGCTATTCTACATCTTGATAATTTTCTCCACTAAAATTCGGGAACTGATTTCTTGATCCTTTAGGTAATGGTGAATATTGTGACAAAGAAAGAGGTCCAAAGTGATTCCCCCATGGTTGGGAAGAAATTAATGCCATAATGTAATTTTGAAGAATAAATCAGATAGGATTCTTTACTAGAATAAAATGCTTGTCAGTACATTCCACCTTATAGAGTCGCTAGCCTCTGTCCTTGGGGAGGAACCTTTGAATTTCTAGGGAAAACAAGACCACCTGTCTTCAATTTTGAATCCCCAGCAGAGTCGCCAAAAATCTATTGGTTAACAGATTTGTCACTTTAATTTTATACTCTTTTGCCCACAACAATGACAATCTGACCAACAGTTGAGTCACTAGCAATCTTATTTGCAAGTGCACTCTAATTTTTTTACAAGGCATAACTAACTTCAATAGATATGCAATGAATGAAAATACAAGATGTACTTTTAACCAGAAAGCAGAAAAGGAAAACTAACATCTAACCATAACCATGAAATAGATGTGATGGATTCAATTTAAAATGAAATGGATGCAAACAAATGACTCAAAGTTCATTTATCCCACACCCACAAATGAAATTCAAAAAATAATGAACAACAAATTCACTTTCACAAATGAGTTAATCTGAATTCAAAGCCTCAAAACTAACACATACACAACTTCATATAGCAGAAAAAACAATGGAGATTAATTATAAATACTCAAAGTTCATTTGTAATCAAAAGAAAACATTAACAAATGCACAAGGCATAAATATCTTTCTTATTTCTCCAATGCCAGAAATGTGAGTTCATAGTCTCAATATTTTAGTACAATAAAACTATGCAAAAAAGAAAACCATGTTGCTCCATTTTTTTTCCAAATAGCTGAAAAATATTCCCCTCTAATTACAAAAACCATCTCTTTTATATCCTCCCCACTATTTTGTAACTGTTTCCAAAATCCATTCTCTTCTTCTTTTTTAATTTTAGAAACATAATTTTTCTTCAACCCTTCGAATTTTGTAACTAATTCTTGAAAATAACAATAAAAAGTCTTTTTCTTTAAATAGAAGAAAAATCCTTCAAAATAAATCATCATTGAGATAAAACTAATTAAGAAGGATTGCCTCCTTATTTTCTGCCTTTTATTTTTTCTTTTGTATTTTGTACATATCATTTCTTTAAAATCACTATTTCATCGACAAGTTGAGAATTTTTAGAACTTCAGAACCAAGTTTGCATGTTAGGAATTTTAAGAACTTTAAAACCAAGTTTGTAAGTTGAGAATTTTCAGAACTTCGGAACCAAGTCTGGAAGTCAGGAATTTTCAGAACTTGAGAACCGGGTCTACAAGTCAAGAATTTTCAGAACTTCAGAACCAAGTCTGCAAGTTGGGAATTTTTAGAACTTAAAAACCAAGTCTATAAGTCAGAGATTTTTAGAATTTCAAAACTAAGTCTGCAAGTTAGAGATTTTTAGAACTTTAGAACTAGAAACAAAAAATTCCATAACTTTCACATAAAAACTTCGTTCTTAGTGAAATTTGGACAACAAGGTAATCAAGTCCCTCCAAACAAAACCTAGAAACCATTTTTACTCCAGCAACATGGAAATAAGAATTTTGGCCTCATTTACAACTTGCCAAGGGAAAAAAATTGTATGTTTTAAAATCTCTCAAATGATGAAGCATTTGGGCATGAAAACAAGCTAGATTTGTCAAAATGAGGTTATGAACAATTCCATACAAAGGATTTCATACCAGCTCATAGGGATTTTGAAAATTAATTATTTTCATTATTTGGTAGGCTCAAGGGAATATGAGGGAATGCATTGGAATTTAAAAAAAAAAATCAAGTTTCAAATTTGGGGATAACATCATTATGAAACTAAAACCTTCTCATTCAAAAACCATGGAGGGTTAAAGGTAAACACTATGAGAGTGTGTTTAATATCCTACTCTATGAGATCATATTAGACTCAATAGGGTGTTCCTAGTGCAAATATTTTTTTTGCCTTTGTCTATTTTTAATTTTTGGCTCTTACTTTGGCTTTAGGAAGATCTGTGCGTGAAAAGTTGTGTTTCTCATGGGCGCGCAATGTGCCATGTGGTGGTTGAGTGCATTTTATGGGTCACTTTCCTTTCGGCTAGGAGTCAGACCATGTGTCGGCTTGGTGGATGATTTCTTAAAATGGCTTTTCACAAATCTAAGACTATCCACCTGCTCGATCCATCATTGCTTCGCTGCATAAAAGTTGTACTTTGGGGAGCCTTCATTCGAAGTTTGTCGGAGTAGGCCTTGCCTTAATTTTCAAAGAAAGGATGTGAGTCGGTACCACCAAAGCCACTTGACCAGTTGACAAGACCTTCGCCAGGCTAATTTCTAGGATCTGAGCATTTATGAGGGGCAATCCTATTAAAATATCTAAGGATATTAATGCGATAGTTGAAAGTTGATGAGCAGAATTGGAGTGACCCAATTAAAAGGTCTCAGATTGGAATCCAAGCTATCAAGTGAAGATGTCTAGCAGTCATTACTGCTAAAATAAGTCAGTGTTTCTCTCTCCTTGGTGGCTATAGATTGGAAGTAGTAACATATAGAAGCAGTTCCTGAAGTTTTCCTTTGGAAATTTTTCTTTAGTTTTCATAGTTATAGGAGTATTTTCATTAAATTTTACAGAGCTCTACTTCACTCAGGCATGTTATATCTTTCATTTACTCAAATTATTGTCAGATTGGAATCCAACCTCTATTTTAAGTTCATTTAATATTTGAAGTACAAGTTATTTGGGAGAAATACTTTAAATTGTGCATGATATGGCCTCTATCAATATTTCCTTCTTTATATTCTCACCCAGAATAGAACACTATATCTAGCTTAATCTGAATTGTTTGATTATTTGATTTCCATGATGTATGTATGCATGATAAAGTTATAATCTGTAGAAATTGGATTATGTTCTTTGACTTCTCTATTTTCTTTGTAGGTTATCAATTTTTCATGTTATGTCGTATTAAGAGAAATATTTTGTGACTTTTGAAGGTTTTTTCTATTGACTCTTGGAACTTCTATGCTTGGTTGGATCCTAATGCATACTTCCTCTAGGTGGATTGAATGATTAGATTGTGCTTGTATCTATCCTTTTTTGTTTTTTCTCTTCCCAACAATGAAGGGATGTGGCATTCTGTTTCTATCATATCATTCATAGAAAGGAACTTATGGTTTTGAAATATTGTAAAAGTGTTGGTGCATCGCCACTTTCAAGTTTTTATGTTTACATTTACTTTTACCCTTTTCCCAAACTCAGAGAAGAGTTGAATTTCTATTTAAATCCTAGAGGTATTCAATAAGGAGCATATTGTTCCCCCACTTGTTGAATTTACCATAATACTATCAAAGAGGGGCAAGATTTGATGATCAACAGTTCTCTTTTTTGCATGCCCGGTGGGCCAAGTTTCTGAATGTCTGATTAGAAGTCAAAAATATTTCTAAATTAGACCAAGGAAGGAAACTGGAGGTTTCATGCCTAGAGTCCAAACAAGAGCATCTTAAAAGGTCCACTTCTAGTACTCCTAGCTATCTTCTTCGATACCTAGGAGAAGAATATTTATAGGTTTTGTATTTCCTGTAAGAAGCAGTAGAGCAAGGAGTAAGAACCTAAAGTTTAGAGCCTTATCTACTCCACCTAGAGGTAAGAGTTTTGAAATAAGAATACTAGTTTACCCAATCCATAGGAACATTTTCTCCATGGCTCACGTACCCCCTTCCCCTAGAAAATTTGCATCCTGGGATAGTGATAGTACACTACAACCACCCACTCCTCCCAATGTCTGGCTTGCCATACCCACTAATGCCCTCAAGGCTATTCAGAAATTCTTCGAAGAGGACTTTAAAATGCCTTTCGAGCACCTCCAAGACATAGTAGAGGTATGAAAAGTGCATAATATTGTGGAGGAAAATATTTTTATGCAATTGTTTGTTGCCTCTTTCAAAGGGAAGGCTCAAGATTGGTATAGATATCTAATTTCTGGTTCTATCAGCTCCTTGGATGTTCTAAGAGAAAAGTTGTTTCAACACTTTTCTAAAAAGGGAGATCATTCTTCACTATTGCACCAACTAATTACCATCAAGAGAGATCCAAAAGAGTCTGTGAGCAACTTCAACACTAGGTTTAACAAAACCTGGTAGAGGATCCTAGTGACTACATTCATGTTTTATCTGAAGGCTATCAATTTGAATATTGTGATCATGATAACTTCTATGGGAGGGGGTACCTTACTCGATGCTTACAAGGTGGATGTACGCACAACAAATAGTTTGATAGATGTCACGAAGCTTCTGTCATGACCTATGATGCCTATTTTTGTAGAAATTTCAAGTGCACTAGTTCGAGAGAAATTTGCTTTGAGCACCTCCATGACACGAGTGACAGGTTCAGGTTCACCCCAATCTATGTTTGTATACCCTACCACATATCCAAGCACGTTGAGTTCTTCCTTTGTAGAAGCAAACATCAATAATATGAAGAGTCAGATGCGGTCTTTTTTTAATGAGTTAGTTATCATTAAGTAGCAACAAGCGGCCCCTTCAAAGAAAGCTAGTAAAACCTATCAGGGAGGAAGGCCATTCTATCAATAGAGCACATACCAAGGACCTTCGAGATGAGGAGATCAAGAAGCAACGCCCACCAACCAAATAGTTCTAGTCACTTTGCCATTACAAACAGTCAAATATAGCCACAACAAGTAGTTGATTATAGGCCAAAAAAACCTAGTGGATGATGAAAATGCATGGTGCTTTCCTTGCAATGATATCCATATGCCTCAAAATTTCCCAAAGGGAAACATGTAGCAAATGATAGCAGAGAAAATAAACAAAGGCGCGCTTCCAAAGAAAGAAGGATATGAGTCTTCTGAAATGGAGAATTCCCATTTTAGAGCGCAAATACAAGGGATGTATGTAGAGAAAGAGTCAGATATCACAGCCGATCAAACACTTTTTTCTTGGATGGAGGAAGAAGATGCGATATTCACAAATGAAGCTCTGATGCCCAGTACTTTGTAGGTCTAGTCAAACTACAACACGAAATCCAAGAGAAGGCTCATGAGAGAATATGTGCCACAAGCTCTGCCTCATCCTCAGCCTCGCCAACCACTGTTGTAGGAAAATAAGTTCCCGCAGTTGACTAATCGACTGATTCAGCAACAACAAATTCCACCATTGCTCGAAAAACTATTGTATAAGATAAAATACCCATTCGTGAAAAATCATCTTCCTCTGAAGCCGAGAGAGATTTCATCATTAAGGCCACAGTCTCCACCAGTTGGGATGCTTTACATGGTGGAGCAGCTAAAGAAGGCACCTGCCAATGTGTCTCTATGGGATGTTATATACATTCCCAAGAAGAAGACATTTCTTCGGGAAGCATTCAAAAGTGAAGCATTCAAGTATAAACCTCTTGAAAATGGAATCAAGCAATTGGACAAAAAGAAGTTTCCAACAATTGGTCGGATAAAATTTCTATCCTTGATCCTCTTTTCATGCCCAAACTAGACAATATCACAAGAATTAGTGGTAATAGATATCCCTTGGTCTACGGGATATGTCTTTCTAGAGATTTCACTACAAAGCTAGGTGGATACTTGGCACTGGACTTATCCCATATGATATTAAGAACCAAGCATGGGGTAAAGATAAAGATTCTCTCAAAGTATTTGCACCCTAAAAATATAGCAAACAAAACAATCCTATGTTTTAAAGGAACACATACCTCTTTTTAAAGACAGTAGGGATATTGCATGGAAATCCTAGAAAACAAAGAAGATACAAGTGAGTAGACTCCCAAGGAAGAAGTTATCCTCAACCAGTTCATCGACTCTGACCCATTTGGTAATTTCCATGCAACAAGACTGGGCATGTATGTTAACTTTGATGATAACATAGTCTATCCAAAACTAATGAAAGATCGAGAAAGGTATGATGATCTGATGGATAATCATTTATGAACCCTGTACTTTGATGGAGCTAAATGAAAAGTTGGTTCTAGAGAAACAGTCTGATTACTATCTCCGATAGGATTCGAGACCCTCAAGGCTTATCAATTCCAATTTTCATGCTCCAATAATGACACAGAATATGAAGCCTTGATCCAAGGTTTGTTCCTCACTGAACAGATGGGCACTAAGAGGTTGTAGATATTCAGAGATTATGAGTTGATTGTGAGCCAGGTTCATGGGAAAGAAGCTGCTAAAAATATGAGAATGAAGTCCTATAAACATCAGACATGGAATTTAATTGAAGCTTTTGAATCTTTTAATGTGGAAGTCATTCCCCAATATCAGAATAGTATAGCAGATCAGATGGATTCAATCGGGTCATAGTTTGAGCCAGTTGTTGATTAAAAGTAGAGTGTAGTACAAATCATTGTTCGACCATCGATTGCCAACAACGATCAAAATTGGAAAGTGTTCGAAGATGACACCTAGATCGCCACTTTCATCAAGAAGTCAAAAGGAGTTTATGACTATTCACAACTAGAAGTTCAACCTATTGAAAGGTAGGCCATTCAGCTAAAAATAAATAAGATCCCTCGAGGTTTAATTCTGCTCGATAATTCCTTGACTATGAATATGTGAGGAATGGTAAGCAAAGGTTTACAACCGATGAAAAATATTATGAGGAGTTGGATGTCAGAAATGGCAGAAAGATAAAAGTCGGAAGAAATATTCCGTGGGAAGATAAGGAAAGGTTAAGGGATCTATGTTCTAGGTACAATAGAGTTATAACATGGACCTATGATGATCTCAGAGGGTACGATGCTAAATAATTCACCATACCATTTACTTACCGAAAGGGTTAAAACTAGTCTGACATAAGAAGAGGCTTGTCAATCCAAAAGTTGAGGCATTGATGGCCCAAGAGCTCACTAAATTGATCGAATCTTGAATCATTTACCTGATTAAACACTCAACTTGGCTATCTAATCTGGTAGCGGGTTAAAAGAAAAATAGTGACATCTAGCTTTGTGTCGATTTCTGAGACCTGAATAGAGCCTCGCTAAAAGATCACTACCCTTTATCATCAATGGTGCAGATCTTGCATACTCTAGGAGGGTCGAAGATGTTCGCATTGCTTGATAGTTTCTTAGGATAAAATTAGGTATATGTCAAAGAAGTCTACCAACATAAAACAACATTTACCACCAAGTGGGGAATGTTCACATATGCAAAGATTCCCTTCGGACTCTCAAATACTGGTGCGACATTTCAATAAGCCATGGACATTGATTTCAGGAGATTGATCAATTTGATCATTCTGATTTATCTGGATGACTTGATAGTTCTTTCAAAGTTGAATGATGATCATTTTGATCATCTAGAACAGGTTTTCTAGAGGTGTCAAAAGTTTAGGATTTCTTTAAATCCCAAAAAGCGTGTTTTCAGAGTACCTCAAGGTAAGCTACCTGGCTTTGTAGTATCCGAGGAGTGAATTGCAATAGATCCTGAAAGAGTGAGATCTATAATGGACCTACCCTTACCAGTGAATCAAAAAGGATTGCAATCTTTCCTAGGGAAGATTAACTTGTTCAGCCAGTTCATTTCAAACTTTTCAAGCATCGTGAGACCCATCACATTGATTCTCAAGAAGAACTTGATGTTTAAATGGACCCCCAAATGCAAGGCAAATTTCAAGCAGATAAAGAAGGCTATTTTCGTTGCTCCGGTGTTGGCCGATTCAAAATTTTCTAAGGATTTATTGCTTTATGTATACATCAGTTAGCATAGCATAGCTTTTGTCGTCACTCAAAGCGATGAAGAAAATAACGGGGAGCATCTAATTGATTTTTATTCAATAACCCTGAAGGGTTATGAAACTCAATACAATTTTGTGGAAAAGCGAGCTTTTTGCATTGTTAAGAGCCTTACAAAGTTTTGACACTTGGTATCGGCCAATATAATCACCATCTTGGTTGCTCACTCAAGTGTAAGAGAATATATTACCGATGGAGAAATAACTAAAAAAAGAGCCAATTGGATCACCAAGATCCTGAAACATGATGTGGATATTAGACCTACTAAGCTGGTGTGGGGAAGAGGCCTATATGAGTATCTTGCACAAGATTCAAGATCTGAAGTTGACAAGGAGATTGATCAAGTCTACTGAAATGAGTTTGAGTCCGACGACTCCTAGGTGGTGGATCAGGCACTATATATGTAGAAGGGAAAACACCCAACAACCCTCCTATTCCACAAAAGGAGATACTGCCGACTACAAGGCACTAGGTATGTATTAGTTGAGGGGATTTTATTTAAAAGGAACTATGACGAAGTACTGCTCCAATGTTTAGACAAGCACCAAGCATAAAGGGTTCTGACAGAATTTCATAGCAGTCCTCAGGGTGGACACTTTTCCACTAAAACTATCACCCTAAAAATCATGCGAGAGGGATACTATTGGCCCTCAATGTTTTCTGAAGTGGACCATTTGGTGCAAAAATGTAATCAGTGTCATTTTATTCTTGGCAAGAGAAAAAAAAAATCTTTGCTTTTAAGTCCCATTGTAATTGAAGAGCCTTTTTCTCAATGGGGATTGGATTTTGTCGAAATGATAAATCCCCTCTCTAGTGCTGGTCACAAGTGGATCCTCATAGCGACTAATTACTTCACAAAGTGGACAGTGGCTATCATCCTAAAAAGTGCTACAGAGGGCAAGATTGTTAACTTCCTCAAGGAGCTGGTGACTAGGTTTGGTTCACCAAATATTTTCACATCCGATAATGCTTGGGCCTTTATATGATCAAAGATGTCAGATTTTTCTATTAAGAATGGAATCTACCTCAAGACTTTATCAAACTATTACCCACAAGGAAATGGGTTAGCGGAGTCAACAAATAAAAAAACCTAATTAGGTTAATCAAGCGCATTGGGTCTGAATGACAAGGAGAATGGTATAAACATCTACGAATTACTTTGTGGGTATACCGGATCATGTAGAAGTAGATCCTAAAAACATTTTCCTATGAATTAGTGTATGGGAAAGAGGTGGTTTTACCTATTTCCATGGAACTCCCCTCTCTATAATTATTGAAAACACTAGAAATAGAGGAAAGTGACAGAATGGAGGTACAAATAGCAGAACTCCTCAAGATTGAGGAAGAGACAGAGAACGCCTTTAGAGCCATGATTGGTCACCAAAAAATAGTCAAACAATGATTCGACAAGAATATTTCCAACCCACATTTACAGGAAGGAAGCCTAGTGCTAAAATATGATGAGTGTATTGCAAAAGCAAGGCAACACACCAAGTTTGAAGTGTTGTGGAAGGGACTCTTCGGAATTAGCACATGTAAGGAAAATAATGCATATGAGCTAGAAGACATGGAAGGAAATTTTTTAGAGATACCAGTGAATGGTATTTATCTAAAAATGTTCCATTAAAGTATGATATTCTTTAAAAAAATCACAGTTATGTACCATATGTAAAATTTTGTAGATTTTTTTTTTTTTTTTTGTTTTAGAATAAGCCATAAGGAAAGTGAAGAACACATAAGTAAGGAAATATTGTATTATATTATATTCATTGAAATTTACAAGTATAAGGCAGGCCAAGGCCTGAATTTTGATAGAAAGCTCTCTCGAGAAAAACCCAAAAACGGTCCTTGAGCAAAAAGTTCAAAATGGAGAAAAATGGAGGCATTTTATAATAAATAAAAAAGGGTAGGCCTCCAGCCATAGTTACACAGGTGTGTTTCCCATAGTCATTATTTTCTTCTTCTTCTTCTTCTTTATCATTGACAGGTAAATAGGGAGCACAAAACATAGCACACGGTGCACAAATCTAGACCCTAGTCTTTGTGATTGTATGCCAGAAGCTCAAAATGGTTCTTGAAGTCCAACCTAGGAATGAACTCAATGCCATACTCCTGAAGGAAGTAGATGGTTGCAGGTAGGGATAGAGCATGGTGACTTTCGAGGTCCATAGTGCAGAAGTCACTCAGAAAGGGTAGCGAGGGCACATCCATGATCAACGTACCTATGAAGTTCCATCACATTGGGAATGCTGACACCCAAGATGGCAACTTGCACAATCTCACCAAAGCCTTCCAACAAAGAGGCGTCAAACATTCGATGACACAACTCCACTATCAAAGGTTTGGAAATATTTAGGTCAAGGAGGGAGGCCAAGAAGTGGGATAGGACATTGCAATTGCTCCTCATCTAGTTTTTGTCCTCAATGAAGTCCATGCCAACAACCCAACAAAAGGAAATTACCCTAAGCCATTCATACCTCTTTACTAGGCATTTGCTTCTATCGACAGTAATCTCCCCAATGAAGGCATATTGTGGCCTTCGTGGAAGTAGACAAATGAGAGTGCCTAGACCAACAGACATGGCTAAAGAAGCAAAGAAAAAGATAATATTGAAATGGAGAAAAGGCTAGCTAAACTCAAAAGGCTTACTTTTTGAATGAATATAGCCTTAAGGTGGCATAGCTATTTATAGAAAGGAGGTGCTAGCAAACCCAAATAGAGGAAGGTCTATTTTTGGTCAAACAAAAATGGGAAAATATCAAAACAGTCGGTGAAGAAAGAATAAATCATATGGAGAATCTGACATAAGGTCCAAACATTCATTTTTGGGAATTGGGAGTAAATTCTCGCATTATCCAATCATCGATGTGTGTCCTTTGTCATCATCAGCATCATCTAGCTCATGTAAGCGAAAATACATGGATTAACACACTAATATTTGACAAATTAATGAGCATGTCTTTTCAAAGGTACTTCGTATCACCTAATAAGCAAGATTGACATAACTAAAGGCACTGTCTGTGAGAAAACAAGCTTATTTGTGAAGAGAGGCAGTGAAATGGATGTACTAATTCCATTCTTGCAAAGTTTCTATCATTCTCGAGGGATACAAATCTAAAACCCACACGTATCACCTCAATTGGTAGAATTTAATGGGCTAGCGGTAATGAAATAGCCTTAACTGCACGTACCTGCTAAGAGAATTAATTACACCAAAAAGTAGATTTTTCTAAAGAAGCAAAAGAAAGTGGTCATTTTAGTGAAAAATCTCTCTGCAACTTTTGAAGCAACCATGGCGAAGCTATCAAGGACTAGTAGAAAGGAAAAGTCTACATCGAAACACCTTGGTTTTGCTAATATCTTTAGGTGAAAATCATTTGCCAATGCTCCAGTGCCTGAAGATCAACCATTTGAATTTTGAAAAATGGTGATGGTAGTCAAAAGTGTTCCAAGGGAGGTAGTACAAGATGTTTTTGACAATGTTTTTGATCCAAAACTGGTAAAAAGCCCTAAAAATCTTAGAGAGGGAGCACTTCAAAGAATGAAAGAATATGGTGCCTCAGAGGGTTTTACATCTAGGCTTTGGAATTGTGGGTTGCCACAGTTTATGTTGCATGTCATACACACATGCCCAGAGCTAGTGGATGCATGTGCTAAAAGGCTCGATGAAGAAATTGGAACCATTACATGCAATATGATCAAGGTGATTATTTCTATTAGAAATATATGGGAACATATCCCTCCCAATTGGCATGTTGAGCCATTTGGTGAGGAAGACATGAAGATTTACTAGGAAGAAGCAAATGAAAGAGAAAGTTTCTATCAAGATGAGACATGAGAGAAGCTATTGAGAGGTTGATTTAGTTTACCTCTAGTACTAAAAAAGTTCAAAAACAACACATAAGATTTTTCTCAATGCTAGCCTAGCTTTTCGGTCTAGATGATGATGAAGAGGTCAACTCTATCCAGATGGCCTTGTCTCTAATACTCAAATTGGAAAGGGGGTATAGATACTTTGAATTTTCTGATGTAGTAGCTACAAACATGTTGATTTAGCTAAGGAATTACCAAATCGAGTCCAAATTCAGGTATTCTTCTTTCTTGGCTCACTTAATTCTATATCAAAATTTTGGGTTTCTAGAGAAACATTTGTCGGTCTCTAGGTTTGATGAAGAGGGTTTAGGTTAGCCAGTTTTTGTATGGACCTATGTGTTGTAAAAATAATGTAATTATTAATAGTTTGTGAACCACTTTTTGAGACTAGTGCTTCAAGAGCTATTGTTGCATTTGATAGGTAGTTTGTCCCTTGAGGTTGAAAAATGGATCAAAAATTCATCAACTCCGATGGATTATTTCTTTAGGGAAGATTTCACATTTATTAGATATCATGGTTTCATCGGAGATCCTTTCCGACTCCCCTGATTTCTTATGGATAGGGTTTTTGCGTTAGAGGCATGCCATCAACCAACTCTTGCTGACAATGCCTACGAAAGGGGAAGGAACAAAACAAAGCTATATCTACTTCCCCTTTGCATTGTAAATAGTAGGGTGGTACTGGAAAATTAGGAAGCACAGAGGGAGCTTACAAATTTGTTGGCGACTCTAGGCTTAGTCCTTATCTGCGACACATGGGACTACAATCCAGTGATGCTTTTCCCTTTGAAACATGAGAAGCGGTACTATATGGAGTCCCAGAAAAATATGACTCAGCAAAAGTCAGAAATATACATCAACCTGGCCCTCTTACCAACCAAAAGGCCAAGGTGGCTAATTTTCTATACACCACAACCAAAGTATTAGAGGGAGCTCCTGATAAATAAAACCCTCAACAATCAAATCAAATAGCAAGGGTGGTTGGAAAGGAAGATGATGGGTTTTTGGAGGTTCCAACAAGAGATGGGAGGTACACATAAGTTGCTTAGGGATTTTCATCCCTATGATGAACAGTTCGAAGACATTTATGACCAAGAGGTTGATTCCATCAACAACAACCCAGAGTCTAGTGATGAGATAATAGAGGAACGACCTCCATGTTGTACTACCCAACCATAGGCGTCTGACAAAGGGAGAAGCTCTAAGAAAAAGGACTCACAAGCTATGTCCTCCGCTAGTGATCGAAGTAGAGGAAGGATAAATCGACCGTCCATAAGAGAATTGGTTGCAGAACAAGAGGACCAAGCTTTAGCAGGATCATCTACTAAGGTATTAGGATGCTCCAGTTGTGATCGAATGAAGAAAAGGCAAGTCCAAAACCTAGACATACTCGATGCAGCCATCAAAAATGAAGAAGAAGTTGAGTCCGCTTTACAGAATGTTCAAACAATCACAATGCAGGTAAGCCTCTTCTTCCTACTTCTACATATTTGGTCAATCCTTTGCCTCTAGCCCTCGAAAATAATCCTTCGTCCACAAACCTTGGGAAAAATTTTCATTCTAAATGAGCCCCCTATCATTTTAAACACACTAGGTGAAGTACCCCTGTGCGTTGAGCAAGAAATATCCACTTCGACCTCTATTGAATCTTTGATCGCCCTATCTAGGGACCTTACTAAAAAAGTTGAACCATCAATGTTACCTATTACCCTAGGTCCGTTCGCATTTAGAAATAAATTACCCATTGCATTTGCTTCTCTTTTTACCCCAACTAGTCCTTCTGGTACCCAATCTCAATTTGGCATCCCACCATTTTCAATGATTACCCTCCCATTCACCTCCCCACATGCTCATACATCTGAAGTCTCACCTTTCGTTACTCTTTTCATTTTTCCCCCTAGTTCTTCTCTTTCAACACAGAGCATTGATTCCCCACAGAATCTTCAAAAAAAATTGACACGAATAAGTGGGCCCGACAAGCCAGGAAGCAGAAAAGGGTGATGAAGAATGTCGAGCTGTCAACTGCTAAAAATATTCAAACCTATTTTAATAAATAGTGGAATTATCTATCGATCACTACCATGAAGTTGCTCGCATCCAAACCAAAGGAAAAATGTAGATGGAGGATTATGGCAACAGGGCAATGGGTCTAGATTTAAATGAAATTCGCCTGTGTTGCAAAGTAGATCTATCCAAGACTACTCAAAAGGTAGTTTATATAGATTATGAGTGGCTAGATCAAATGTTGAGGCACGAAGTTGAGCTGGGGAATTTAAAGGAAACAGTGAATCACTTGCAATCAAAACTCAGGGCCCAAAATGCGTAAATGACCCACATAATGCAGATACAAGATCAGCAAGAAGAAGCAAAATGATCTCTTGCAAAGCTTCATAATGAGTGGATTTAGCTGTATATCGAAATTGACAGATTAAAAGGTGAACTTGTAGTTGAGCATCAATCAAATGCAGAATACCAGTGTGTTCACGAGAGTATAAAGGAGATGGATGGTGTTCAATCTCAGGCCTCTAATGACTTGCAAAAGGCCTGAGAGGAAGTCGAGAAGCTAATAAGTAACAAGCAAGAAGTCGAGTCTACTCTGCATGCTCATGATCAGGAGTTTAGAAACTTAGTTTCTGAACTAGAAAATTCTCTTGATAAATGGATCAAATGGAGGAGCATATGAAGGAAAAAGAGGCTTAGCTACATGAAGAGCTAACAACTGCATAAAGGTCTATGACTCTTCCTATGAAAAGAATTTTGATATATGCCTATTGGGAGTGAATCATTATTGCACTCACCATTCTAAAATTGGCCCTACAATTTTGGAGAGATGCTCTGGAGATAAATGAAAGGGTTGGGCTATTGGCCGACCAAATTATGTAGGAATATGCTCCCCGAGTAGTAGAGTCTCAGAGTCTAATTTCCAAGTTATGTGTGGCAATAGATGGGCATTTGAGAAATGCAAGAATTCTAGATCGGAGGGCTACCTCTAACAAAGCAAGTGAACTCACCCACTGTCATAAGGTAGTGGAAAAAAACATGAATAGCCAGGTGGTCATAAACAAAAGAGTCGGTGAAATCAAGAAGGATTTCAGTGTCTTGCACAACTTCAGACTACCTCCCTTCCTTTCAACAAATGGGGATGTGTTATCAGTTGAGCAGATTACAGAAGAGGTTAGGAATAAGGTTCAGACTTCAGTATATCTTCCAGAGTCAAGCACAACACCCACTTCGGAAGATGACGAGAGTGAGGTTCTTTGACTTACTCATCTATATTATCATTTGGGAGTTGTTTCATCAAGGTGGGGATTTTTTTCTTTCAAAGAAGTCTTCGAACTAGATCAGGTGTATAATTCCTTTTGTAGTCTTGCCCAACCAACTTATGCGGATTGAGAAATGTTGCACTTTGCTTTCCTCAAACTCCAAGTATAGCCAACGGTCTAGGTTCATGCCTTCGTAAGTGAATCCCCTTGTGATTCACCATAATTGTGAAGAAATTTTTTTCCTTAGTCTATTTTTTAATTTTCGGCTCTTACTTTTGGCTTTGGGAAAATCCATGCGCGAAAAGTTATGTTTTTGATAGGTGTGAAATTCACTACATGGTGGCTGAGCACATTTTTTTGGTCACTTTACTTTCGGTTGGGAGTCGAACCATGTGTTAGATTGGAGGATGATTTCTTAAAATCACTTTTCACAAATCTGAGACTATCGACCTGCTCGACACATCATCTCTTCGTTGTACAAAAGCTATACTTTGGGGAGCTTTCATTTGGAGTTTTTTGGAGCATGCCTTGCCTTAATTTTTAAAGGAAGGATGTGAGTCAATTCCAAAAAATCCACTTGACCGGTTGACAAGACATTCAATAAGTTTTTTTTCTAGGATTCGAGTGTTTACGAGGGGAAATCCTATAAAAATATCTAAGGGATATTAATGTGGTAGTTGAAAGTTGATAAGTAGGATTGTAGTGACCTAATTAAAAGATCTGGGATCATATTCCAATCCATCAAGTGTAGACGTCTAGGAGTCATTACTTCTGAACAAATTTGACATTTATCTCTCCTTGGTGGCTATAAATTGGAACCGACAACATACAGAAGGGGTTCCTGAACTTTTCATTTTGGAAAAAGTTTCCTTAGTTTTCATAGTTATAGGAGTATTTTCTTTAAACTTTATAAAACACTACTTCACTCTGGCATGTTATATCTTTTATTTACTCAAACTATTGTCAGATTGGAATCCGACCTCTATTTTAAGTTCATTTAATATTTAAGTACGAGTTATTTGGGAGAAATAATTGAAATTGTGCATGATATGGCATCTATGAATATTTCCTTCTCATCTAGAATAGAATACTATGTCTAGCTTAATCTAAATAATTTGACTATTCGATTTGCATGTTGTATGTATGCATTATAAAGTTATAATCTGTAGAAATTGGATTATGTCCTTCGACTTCTCTGTTTTCTTTATAGGTTATCATTTTTTCATGTTATGCTATATTAAGAGAAAGAGTTTATGTGGATTTTGAAGGTTTTTTCTGTTGACTCTTGGAACTTCTATTCTTGGTCAGATCTTAATGCACACTTCTTGTGGGTGGATTGAATTACCACACTGTGCTTGTATCTAGCCTTTGTTGTTCATTCTCTTCCCAATAATGAAGGTATGTGGTGTTCTGTGTCCATCATATCATTCATAGAAAGGAAATTATTATTTTGAAATATTGTAAAAGTGTTGGCACATCACCACTTTCAATTTTATCTATTTACATTTATTTTTACCCTTTTCCCAAACTTAGAGAAGATTCATCTTTCTATAAAAATCCTAGAGGTATTCAGTGAGGTGCATATTGTTCCCCCACTTGCTGAATTTCCCATAAGATAGTCGGAGAGGCACAAGATTTGATGATCAACACCTAAAATTTTTAAAAATAAAATAGATGAAAAAATAGTGACAACTAAACCTAATCTATTGACTAGACCTCATAGATTTTTATGAGCCAAGAAAAAATAGTTATCTCAAAGATCTCTCTATAGTTGATTTTAACACCACTATAATGAGTAAAAGATGAATAAATGATCATGGACCACAAGGTGAGTTAATATTTTTATTTATTTATTATTTGATTGGATCAAATACATGTCCAACTAGTTCCAATCTAAGGGGTGATAGGAAGAGAAAATAACATACTAATTGATTTAACAATTTCCATGTATCAACATATAATGTTACTAGCTCCTAATACTCAGTAATACATCAATGAGTTACATAAATTCATGTATATAAATAAATTTATTTGACAAAATTACTTACAATAGGTTTAGATTGTTGTCTATATTTACCAAAAATACTAACATTTATAATTACAAGAGGTTTGAACAAGACCGGCCTCCATGGGGTGTGGAGTAAAATTGCGAAGATTCTTATGAGGCATGTCACATTAGAGGGTATTTTTCGTCATTTTTATGCTCATCTCTTTCCCATGTTAAACATTTCCTCTATAATGTTAAGATGAAATTCACTTTCTAGGTCTTTTCTTCTCTTGAATAGTCCATTAAGAATGTCTAAGGTAAAAGTAAAAGTCTCCCCATTTACTAGGGTTTAATTTTTGTAGACACCTAAAATTGTCCTAGCCTACGAACTAGCATATGTCACTGCATTTCACATCAATTGCATCCAAAACCCTAAAATTCCTCTATTAATTGAATAATACGAAATTATTTAATTAATTCACTTTTTCATCAATTTCGACCAATTAAATAAATTTCATTTATTGAATAAAGTCCTAAGTCCTAATCTAACTTTATTCCTCTTGATTAATTAAATAACACCAATTATTTAATTATGTCTCTAGCTCACTTTATTCCCCTAAGTTGATTAAATTATTAAATCATATAATTTAATTAACTTACTTTCACTCCAAATTTGAATAATGTTAATAAACTATTGAAATCATCATCAAAAATCAAATCAAACAAATGCAACTTTATTTGCAAAAGTCAAATTTGATTTGCACGTTCAAATCCAAAAAGGATTAATTAATTAAATCAATTAATTAATTATCCTCACCCACTTTAACGATCGAGAAAACTTCTCCCACCATGATTTCTTCACCAACTTTCTTCAATTTCACAAATTGCTCTACATAATTTCCTCAATCCAATTAAAGGCTAAAATTGATTTCTTCAATTTCATGAATTTCTCCACCTATTTCATTAATCCCATAGATTATTCAATCTATTTCTTTAATCACACTAATCATGTAATCTATTTTCCATAGATTATGCCCATCTAAATCCTCTCAACATCTTTCAACACTCAATCAAGATATTCTACTACGTAATCTTGATAGTCCATTTCAAATCACAAATTCTATTTAACAAACCTCTTTCCTCACAAAAGGGATCAAAGAATCAACATCATTTGCACAATGAAGTACTATCAAGATCATAATCACCATTGACAAAGCTTCAACATATCTTCGATCAATCACACATGTATTGCATCAAAGCTTCTCACACACAACAATGGAGGCTTCACAGTGATATGAACAATCCGACATCTTGCGAAAAAAATCCGACATGGGATGGTAACCTTTCTTTTGTTTTGAATACATTTTGATAATCGTAGGATCTCATTGTGAATTTTTAATAGCTTAGAAAGTCATTTAATGAGTGAAGGAATACATCTAGATTAGTGTTTTTGATTTAGAATAGCTTCTATTTCATTGCATTTGTCTCGTTTAGACTCTATTATTTTCCCCCTCAAACATTCTGGTATGCATCATGGGACCCTATTCCTCAACACTAACAATTTTGTGAGAAATTTTTGAAGTTATAGGTCCTAGAGAAGCTCAGGAAAAATCTTCAAGCAAAGGTTTCTGGAAGCTGTTGCACTTGATTTTCCAAAACTCGCACACTTGACCTTGATTTCTACACCTTTGACATTTTTCATCACCTTTGTCCTTTGATGGAGGGTGCACTTGCACTTTTATAGCGTATTTTTCTCTTTGACACAGGGCGCACTTGCTGATTTTTCTGTGCTTTTGCTCTGTCAGACTTCTGTCTGAGATCTGCAAGCTGAATTTTTGTTTTCATACTAATAGATGCTTGATTTGAATGTTTGATAGGTATTAATGTTTATGTATGCAAGATTGAGAAACCACTAATAGTTTTTTTTAGGGAAGACAAATGGTCAAAGAGGTTTGTTTCTTCAAAGCTTTTTAAAATCAAAAGGAACTTTCAATTTGGTGGATAAAAAGAACAACACAAATGAGCACTTTAGTTTTTGGTGCCCTAAAAATGAACCATTTCAAATCTTTCTAGATTAAAAAATGCATCAAATTTGCTACACAAAAAGAACAACACAAATGAACACTTCAATTTTTGGTGCTCTAAAAATGAACCATTTCAAAGGTTTCTAGATTAAAAAAGTGTTTTAAATTTGGTGCATAAAAAGAACAACACACAAACAATTCAATTGGTGCTCTAAATTTTTTAAATTAAACACTTGGAATGTTTTATTTTTTGTTTAATTGACCAAAATAATTTCCTTTTGTTGATGCATGCTCAAATTTATTTTATTGACCAAGTAATACCAAGATCTAGGAACACTCAAATTTTGGGCTTCAAAATGAACAATTCATTCTTTTGTTTTGCACCTTTGCTATGGTATTGACTGATATACAAAATATTTCCATTGGACGCTTTTTCTAAAAGACCATTGATATCTTATTCACACTTTTTTGGAATAGAAACACTCAAGGCACTTAAAAAGAATCAAATTTATATGAATTGTATTCCATTTCGTGTTTGGCAAGCTAGGTGTTTGTCTTCTCCCCTCGCATCTTTTGGTGATCTTGGGTGAGAATTTTTTTTTTGAGCTTCACACTTTTATTTTCGAAGCATACCATATAGAGGGCCTACCTTTTGAGAAACATCTTGCACTGGAGAACTCAAAGGCGACCCAAGCGGTACTCTCATTTTGGAACACCATATAAATTATTGTGGGTGTGAGGAAAGTTCTCACTCGTCGGGTGTGGTTATTTTATACCGACATTAGTCTCCCTCAGTATTCATGTGATACGTAAAAACCTACAAGGGTTGGGAGGCCTCTTAATTGAGAAAAAATGCCACATGTATAGAAATATAAAGCTAATAATCACAAAAAATTACTAAGTGCGAAATGTTTGTAGAAGCCACCCCTTTTATCCAAATCATACTCGTAAGTGGTGCATCAAAATTTACTTCTGAGAATTTACTTACCAACTCTAACTTATGGTTGAGCGTACAAAGCCTCTCCATTCATTGCTTGTAAAATCATCCCTTCGAGGCATGAGGTAAGCCCACCTAGGAAGAATTTCCTATCCGTAGGGTGTACTTTTTCTTTCATAGAAAATTGCCAAAATTTTGTTCAAACATCAAACACTGTGCTTGAATCTAAAATGAACATATCAAAGAAAACACTAAAAATGATGGTTGAATCACAAACCCTTTGAATTAGTGTATTCTTTTGAGAGAAGCCTATATTTTCACTCCTTGAAAGGATCTCCTTAAAGGTTTTTGAATATTTAGGATTTAATTTTTGGGTACATTGGCTCAAAGTAGACATTGGAAACTATGTCTTGGGTATCATGATTCCATGGCTTAAAGACATTAACATTCGGGTCACACAAGTACATGCATTTTGAGTCAGCACAAGTTGTTTCATCGCTTGCCACATCTGGAAACAAATCAAAACATCCAAAAACTACAAGAAAAAAATCAACATTGTTGTCAAAATTTTGGAGCTGGAAAACCAATTTACGTAGAGGCCACTTTTTCTACTGTTTATAGCGAACTTGATCCAAAATTGGTTGCACTTGCTGGAGAAAAATTTATTTATCTTTGTCCTATAAATATCACTAATGAAAATTAGTTGCATTTGATAGAAGTTGCACACTTGATGCAAAACCAATGCACTTTCTCTTGTTTTGCTTGCACATGCTTCTCAAAAACTAGAGCACTTGCCTAAAATTTTCTCACAATTTCCAAGAAAGCTCACTTTTGACTGAGTAGCTCACTACATTGGATAGAAACATACAGATACTACACTTGACATTTTAGCTCACAGTTGCTTCTCAGAAACCTGCGCACTTAACAAATTTTAGGCTGTAGTTGATAAATCTGGCTACTTTTTCTCACAATCTCGCTTTTGCTTTGAAACCATCACTATTTCTTTGTCCTATTGATAGTAAAAAAATGAACCAAATCTACTTACAATATCCTTGTTAGAATAAAACAATTAGAAACCCAAATAAGTCATATATTCCTTCATCCAGTCTCAACATTCCATCCTACTTTTGGAAATAAAAACCAAAATAAAAAAACCTATATTATTCCCTCACTCACACTTTTAAGATATCAACAGTTGCTTGAACCTCACGGATAGTTAAAGTAAGCTTTTCCACAACATATCCTCTAGAAGGAGAAGTGAGATATCAATCTAGGCCTCTCAGCATTTTGAGTTCCAAGAATAGTGTCGCCCCAAAACAATACTCAAACCCTAGGGTCTTGAGCTTCATAAAAAATAATATCAAAGCACCCACACCTTCACCATATCACCATTTGGAGACTAGTTGCACCAGTTCAATAACTAGAACTTATAGCACCAATCCTCCAACCAAGTCTCACACATATTGAAGGTGAACAAACCAATATCATTAGTAGTTTAAGGACCTTCATATTTGAGAAAAATGAAACAAACAACGTGTCCATAAAGAGGAAGAGAAAGCAGACCTAGTAGCTAGAAGACCCATGTTACCACCTCCTGCAAGGAAATAGTTACCCATCCTTCATGATATTTGGAAAGAGAAAAATCCTTAAGCAAAAATCCATATTTCGACTTTCAAAGAACCGTCTTATTCTAAAGGTTTCCAAAGGGTACATCTTGAGAAGATACCACACCCATCAAAATCAACTAGACCATTTGTATTTACGCTTTTCAATGGGCCAAAAACCCTTAAATATTCAACAGAAAATCCAAAAACAAAAGCAATTTCATTTTCCTTAAAATAGAAAAATCCAAAAAACAAAAACATTTCTTTTCCATAGTTAGGAGTCATGAAAACGTTCACAAAGACTTGGTAGTTGTTTATGTCAACTATGTGATCACAACATAGGAAGAACATGGAAGGAAATAAAAAAAATGTCAACATACCACCAACGAACACTCCAAACAATGAAGGTGGCCCATGGGGATATAAACCAAATGACCTTGAAATGCCTCAAACAAGACCCACATACAAAGACACATTTAGTGAGGAAGAGTTAAACTACAAGTGACAAGAAGTAATGGAATAATCAAATCAGGAGCCAAAATGAGTGATCATGGAAGAGGGCGATACTAAGGAGGAAATAAATGATGAGGAAGAACATTTTCAACATTCCAACAACCCCAAGGTTCTAAAACTGATGGAAAAATTATTGAAAAAGGACCCAAATTCTTACTTCTTCAAGTTAGCACGAAGTGGTGTAAAATTTCTAGTAGGCTTTAATGTGGAGGCTCTCAAATATCCTAACCTTATTCCATTAGGGGATAAATCGATTGAGATAGATATCCAAACCCATAGATATTCTAAACATGCCACCTGTATTCTCCCAAAATAATTTTCAACCAAAGGAAAACCCGTTGTATATAAAACTAACTCAAATCGAACAAGTGGAAGTGGCCCAATAGTATCAAGGAGGTCCATCCCAAAACGTACCAAAAATAAAAAATACTCCACCAAGAAAATACATACCTCAAAATTCTTTGTATGACAACCCTTCCCAAAATGAGCAAAATTGGCAAGGAGGACCATAGGGTCCCCTTCCCAATCAGCAATACCATCAACAAGGTGGACCACAGGGTCCCCTTCCCAATCAACAATACCATCAACAAGGTGGACCACAAGGTCCACTTCCTAATTAGTAGTACCATCAACAAGGTGGACCACAAGGTCCCCTTTCCAATCAACAATACCATCAACAAGGTGGACAACAGGTTCCCCTTCCCAATCAATAGTACCATAAAACAAGGTGGACCATACGGTCCCCTTCCTAATTAGTAGTACCATCAACAAGGTGGACCATAATGCCCCCTTCCTAATTAGTAGTACCAACAAGGTGGACCAAATAGTCCCCTTCCTTATCATCAATCTCAACAAGGGATGCCACAGGGCCCCTTCTCAATTCATCCCACCAACAAGGTAACCTGCTAATGCATCATTAGGGAAATCTTCAATAAAGTCCAAATCAACAACAAGGAATGCCATAGGGAACCATTCTCAAATTTATCCAACCAACAAGGTAACCCACCAATGCACCATCAGGGAAACCTTCAGTATAGTCAAACCCAACAAGGAATTCCATAGGGAACCCCTCTAAATTCGTCCCACCAACAAGGTAACCCACCAATGTGTTGCAAGCATGGATGTGTTTGGTGGTGTTGTCATTGATGTTGGAATTCATGTCAACATATTTTAGGTTGATTGCAAATGGTACTTTTATAGTTGAGATACTTTGGAAATTCTTAGAGTACATGGAGCTATATTTATGAAGTTGTAGTTATGTTTTTGCCAAGTGCTTTTGAGAAAATTTGAGAAATAAAGAAGGCAATGTTGAAGTGTGTTCTGAGTGTGGTCTAGTATTTTTCTATGCATTTATTTTGTGTTGATCCTATTCCTATGGGGATTTTCAGTTATGCTCATGAACTTTAATGGATAATATATACTGAGTTTTAGCTTTTTGTTCGATGGAGAGTGAAAGATATGTTCACCGGTATGTGAACTAGTTTGGCAAGACTATTTGGTTGTGGACTAGGATAAATGTTGTGGCTTACCAGACATCTATTTTTTGGTTTCAGATCTTGCACATCTGGTAAAATTTTTTTTTTATGGTTTATATGTTCTGACAAAGGTTCTTGCGATCTAGCACTCTAGAAGACTTTCTCTAGAGCTCTTGTGTGTTGCTAGTTGGTTCGATTTGACTATTGAAGAGTATACTATGAATCGAGAGTGTTGTAGTTGCTGCAAATGTACCTGAAGTGTTCTTGGATATGGTAAAGTGTCTAGTGAAGCATGTCGAGTGATCCACATCTGATCATATTGCTAGAGATGCACGTACTTCAACGATCAATGGTGTTTTCATTAGGTCTGTATGACTTGGTTTCTACACGTTAAATTAAGTTTTTGAATAAAATTAAGGAAGCATGTGGTTGATCCAAGATTTTGTTTGGGTCCTAAATTAAATATGTAATTGGTCCTCTCTCATTCTTATCCATCACAAGAATGTTGAGTAGCCGACCTAATTTGAATTTGTAAATTGAAATTTTATAGCTGACCTTGGAGAATGTTTCTATGGTTGAAGATGGTATAAAATAAAATCAAGTTGTTGTGAATTATGTGTGAATCAATAGATATATCATTCAATCAAGTGAATTGTACGAATAAGTGCGAAAAGTAGAGTGTGCAAGAGAAAAATAAGGAAGTAGTACTTTAATGTGTTAGATTCTTGAAAGCAGTGAGTTGATGGTTTCTACAATCTTCTGATCATGTTGTGAATGTGTGGAACCTTTGTGGTGGATATTTATTTATCTTTTATTTTTCTATAGGTAGTGAGCCTCCTTCTGGATAGTGATTCCTTTCTTGTCAATGAGCCTTTGTATCTAGGCAGTGAGCCCTCTAGCAGTGAGAATTTATATCTGATATTGCATTATCACTATATTGTCAGCTAATCCTCACCATAGTTCTTTCCTCATTGAGTTTTCCACATAAACTTGGTGTCTCTGGTGTTTTCTTTCTGTTATTTGCATTTCATGTTTACAATTAATAACATTCTAGGTTAAAATTTGAATTGATTAAGGTTAAAAGTAAAGTGATTTGACACAACTGATTCACCCCCCTCTCTGTTTTCTTTTGCATTTCAAAAATTGGTATCAAATCTTTGGTTCTGCGGTGAAAAGCTTATCCGCTTGAGGTAGATCAGATGGTGTGTTAGAACCCAAATTTTCCATTTAAATTCTAAGGCTTTCCCATAATTCTTCATTAAAAATCCTAAGTCTTTACCCACTTGAAATCAAATTTTCCTATCTTTTTGTCCAAAAAAAATCATCCTTTTCGCCATCCAAAATGCTAATACACCTTATACCTTACACTGCTGCCTTAATATTTAATTTTTTTCTTTACTACTTTACCGTGGCCTCCCACTAAGGGGCTAATGGTATGGAGGTGGCAGTGAATAAAATTCATGACAACCATTACTGCTACACTGCGCGTGGTCAACACAGTGACCGCGGTGGCACGGTAAATAGTTAGTAGCATTAGCAGGAAACGAGGCAACACTTATCGCACCACCGTTGGCAGTCATCTCACAGACTACGGTGGCCGAGGTGAATAGAAGGAAGTGGTTGATAGTAGTTATTAGTGCAACCATGAAGGGTCAGACAGGAGACCGCGATAGTGCGATAACGGGTAACGGTCAGTGACGGTCGGAGGTAGCGGTTACTATGGTACTACCACCGGTTCACGTGGTGACCATGGTGATAGTGGTAAAGGTCAGTAAGGTGAAAAATGAATAGTTAGTGGACAATGAGGTGGCTATCGCCACACCACGACTGGTTGGAATGGAGATCATGGTAGCACGATAGACATGAAGATAATCATCGCGGTGACTAAAGATGACAGTGGAGGCCATGGAAAAGTCAAAATACTGCTATACCATGGGGTACGAACAATGTGACTGTGGTAGAGTGGTAGGCATAAAATAAAGCCATGGGGAATGAAATAAATAAGAGTGATTAAAGTATTAAAGCAAGATCAAAAGCATGATTATAGTTTAAATATTTGATTTGGTGATAAAGCAATATAATCAAATATGTTATTTTATGTCATAGAATGTGAACCGTTTCTGTTCAAAATATTGAAGGGTCACAATCCTTGATTTGTAATGTATAAATGATTTGAAAAATCAGTAGAGAAGGAAGGAGAAGAGGGGTCAAATTTTTCTGACTGGGAATGAAAATAATGTAACAAACCTTCTTGAAACAGGACCAATGGAGATAATTTTTTTTAACTGATGGTTTTCGTTTCTAAGTTCAGTTGTTGAGATGCTATGATTTGTATTAATTTTATCTTGGTTCTCTCCAATACAAAGTTTTTTTTTATCATTTGAGTTAATGTATCAAGCATAAATTTTGATTCATCAAGATGCATGTTTTCACTTTGGTTGATTTTATTTGCTGGTGTCTCAAGTCAGAATTAAAACCCTTCAAGTAAGTCACAGTGTTTGAGAGATTTCTTTTGGATGATTAAAGTAGAACCAAGTTAGAAAAAATTCTAGCATAATTTATGCAAGCCATAAATAAATGAAATTATATGCCTGTCATAAGATTTCATTTTATAAATTTCCTAACAACTTGAAATTAAACCAGAAAAGGAAAACACATGTCATTTTCTATTTGTGAGTATGTTGCCCAATAGATAGAAGGCACTGATCTGTCATGTCCCACAGGATATAATTCATTATAAACAATCTATTCAAATACCATTCATTTGTGCAGTAGGAGTAGGAGTAGGTGTAGTAATTTTATCTATCCACTACCCTTTGCCATTGTGGATAGATTGATCAACCAGGAGACATATTTCAATCTGCATTGTTCATTTAGGTACACCCACCTTGGTCTAGCAGAACCTAAAGAGTAGAAGGTACAATTGCATCAATTGGCTTTGTACGTTGGCCAGAAGTGTAGAAAGAGCTTGGCAAACTATTCTGGTTAAAACCTGCATTTTCGAGACTCAATAGTTTGGCGACTTCGCTGGGGACACATTCAAGAAAGTTTTCAGCCTTTCCATTTATAGAGTCAACAAATTTTTACATTTTTGGAGATTCCGTTGGGGCAAACTAAAACAATCTTTTTCATTTTCCTACTTTTGGAGAAGTAGGTGATGAGTCTGTTTTATCTAATAAATAATACATGGGTGTTGTGAAGCAGTAACATTTTATCAAGATGGCAAAAGCAGAAAGAAGACAACAGTCAATAAGAGAGTTGAAGGAATTGATGCAACAAAGGCTGCAATTGGACCAACAGATGCTACAAGTGAACCAACAATTTCTGTAATTAGGATTCAAAGGTGCTCAAAATACATCACCAAACAGGCCATCATACAGTGAGAATGAAGACACAAGTTCCAAGAGATCTCGGAAACCACAAACACCACATGATGCAATTAGGAATTTTGGTGATAAAGGTAATGTACTCTATTCACATCAGAACACTTTTGATGAGTATTTTCAAATTCAAGAAAGAAACAAAAGTCTTGTCAATTCCTTTTTTGACATAAGGACATATAAGGAAGAATTAGTTAGTTCTTTATACAATAGGATGGTAGACATTTGTATGCAATTACCTCCTCATCATAGGCCTACAAGATCCACGTTTGTTGCACAAATTCTAAGAGCATCAGAGCCTGAATCAGTTTATTGGAAAGAATCATCAAAGCAGTATGCCTTGGATGCAGCAAATAAATTTATTGATTCCATGCTTGGGAAAATGTACATGGATACTGATTTGGAAGATGATAGGGACACACCATCTAGAGAGTACATCAGCATTGTTTTAGGAGCTGAAATTGAAGAAGATATCATGCCTTCCAACAATGAAGACAAGGAGAATATCTCTTGCATAAAATATTGTGATAGTGTATGTTATGAGGGATCCATTGAATACTCAAATTGCAAGGATGAAGTTATGGATGTTGATCTACAACAGGGTGATTATCAAGAGGTTGGAGACATAGTTGAAGATATGGAAGCAGAGTCCTATTCACTCAGGAGTGAGCAAGTTTCAGATTTACTGACTCTTGAGTACCAGAAGTATGCACATAAAGATGATTCTAGAGTTTTTGTTCCAGCCTATATATGCTTTGACAGTTAAGATACCGTGTGCAACAATTCATATGACTCCATGAGCATTTCTCACAGTGATGAATTTTTTGAAGATGATCATGAATCTATTTGTGTCCAAGAAGAGGTATGTGATTTGAATGATTTTTGCCTGCAAGAAAAGGATGCTGGTTTGCATATTATTGATGATGAATGTTTAGTATTTATTGATTCAAGTATGTGTGAGGATGACTGTCTTGATCAAGAGTATGTGTCAATGACAATTGATGAATGAAAATAATTGCAAAGTATTTTTGATTTGATTGATTCAGAGTTTGTTGATGAGACAATTTTTTTTTATTCCTGTGAGAAGCATTTAGATTTTCAGGTCCCAGTACTACTGTTGGATCATTCAGCAACATATGATAATGAGCAATATTTTTGTTGAATATAGATACACTTTGTGTGCTGAAGGTGATAAATATTTTTCTTATGATGATAAGAATGATGAAATGCAGAGGAGTGAAATGAGTACAATTCAAGTCAAATACAATGACTTCCTGAAATTTTTTAATGATAGTGCATGTTGTAGGGTAGGTGGAATGGATAGTTTCCAAAGAAACCTGGTGAGCTTTAATAAGAACAAAGTCTATGACAGAGGAAAGTGCAAGTTTTTTCTTTTGGGGTGGCCTGGGGCCATCCCTTATGGTTTAATTTTTTAAACCAAAGTAGGTACAAAGGATTAAGGATTGCCAGTGCATGGACAATTCTTAGCAATGCCTCTTTAAAAAATTCTCTTCCATGCACATTATTTTATGGTTTTCCACTTCTCCATTTGCTCCATATTTCATATTATTCATCTGTTCATTCCCTCCATCTACCATTGCCTTAATTTTTCATATCCTTTGCTCGGTCTGCTCTACCATAGAATTTTGGATTCTTGTAGTGATTTTCAAATCACTCATCCCCAACAAGAGCCACTGTTAGAATGCAAAATTTCCATTTAAATTCTAAGGCTTTCCCATAATTCTTCATTAAAAATCCTAAGTCTTTACCCACTTGAGATCAAATTTTTGTATCTTTTTGTCAAGAAAAAATCATCCTTTTCGCCATCCAAAATGCTAATACACCTTATACCTTACACCACTACCTTATTTTTAATTTTTATGTCTTTACCACTTTACCGTAGCCTCCCACTAAGGGGCTTGCGGTATGGCGGTGGCAGTGAATAACATTCATGGCAACCATTACTGCTACACCACACGTGGTCAACACAATGACCACGATGGCACAATAAATGGTTAGAAGGGTTAGTAGGCAGTGAGGCAACACTTATCGTGCCACCGCTGGCAGTCATCTCGCAGACTATGGTGGCCACGGTGAATAGAAGGAAGTGGTTGAAAGTGGTTACCGCACAACCGCGGAGGGTTAGATAGGAGACCACGATAGTGCGATAATGGGTAACCGTTAGCGACAATCGGAGGTAGCGGTTACTGCGGTACCACCACCAGTTCACGTGGTGACCGCAGTGACAGCAATAAAGGTTAACGAGGTGAACGACGAATTGTTAGAGTACAATGAGGTGGCTACCGCCACACCGTGGCTGGTTGGAATGGAGACCATGGTAGCGTGCTAGACATGGAGATAACCATCACGGTGACCAAAGATGGCAGTGGAGGTTGTGGAAAAGTCAAAATACCGCTATACCATGGGGTACGAACAGTGTGACCATAGTAGAGCGATAGACATAAAATAAAGCCACGTGGAATGAAATAAATAAGAGTGATTAAAGTATTAAAGCAAGATCAAAAGGGTATGTGTAGGATCATCATGGAAAAAATAGGCCCTTAAGTGGCAATAAAAAGACATAAATCAGAGTTAGACAACGTGACGTAAAAATTTGAATAGGTTATCTATATTATTTCAAAAAAATGTAAAAATAGAATCTGTAGAAAATTGAATGTAGTTTCTAAACAACTAGACATTTATTTTATTTTTTTAAAAAATTGGTGAAAATTTGAAATTTCAATGCAGTAGTATTTAAATTTCAGGGTAAAAATAAGAAGTAGGTGTCTGTCTAACCACCCTAACCACAATAAAATGATAATATTTTAGACATAAGTAAAGGACTCATGTCCCGATGTGATGCATATTTTTTTTTAATTTTTTTTCAAGTAAATAATTAATTATGAATTTTTTATTACTTTTAAAAAATATAAAATCTCGTCTGTCTAACCACCTTAAATTGGTCAAAAATTCATTATTTCTTTTATTTTTTTTAATCCTATAGTATGCGAAGCATAGAATGTGATACATGTTTTAGATTCAAAAAACGTGATACCGTTTGAAAGTTATAGATGTTTTTCAATAAGCCTATCAATTAGGACTTTATTCGTAATTCTAATAGAAAATGAATAATAATTATTATTAAATTCAAAGTAAAGAATAATTTATATTGGTGGAAAGCTGAGAATCTCCTCTAAAAACCCTTTTCGTTTCATCAATTTTGGGTTAAAAAAAAATCGCCAGCCACATGGGCCATCATATGGCTTACATATCGCCACTTTTTGGCCCATCATGATCTTGCACATACCCAAAAGAAGGATTATAGTTTAAATATTTGATTTTTCGATAAGGCAATATAATCAAATATGTTATTTTCTGTCATAGAATGTGAACCATTTCTGTTCGAAATATTGAAGGGTCACGACCCTTGATGTGTAATGTATAAATGATTTGAAAAATTAGTAGAGAAGGAGGGAGAAGAGGGGTCAAATTTTTCTGACTGGGAATGAAAATAATGTAACAGACCTTCCTAAAATAGGACCAAGGGAGATACTTGTTTTTAACTGGTGGTTTTCCTTTCTGAGCTCAGTTGTTGAGATGCTATGATTTGTATTAATTTTATCTTGGTTCTCTCCAATACAAAGTTTTTTTTTATAATTGGAGTTAATGTATCAAGGATAAATTTTGATTCATCAAGGTGCACGTTTTCACTTTGTGTGATTTTATTGGCTGGTGTCTCAAGTCAAAATTAAAACCCTTCAAGTAAGTCACAATGTTTGAGAGATTTCTTTTGGATGATTAAAGTAGAACCAAGTTACAAAACATTCCAACATAATTTATGCAAGCCATAAATAAATGAAATTATATGCTAGTCATAAGATTTCATTTTATAAATTGCCTAACAACTTGAAATTAAACCAGAAAAGGAAAACACATGTCATTTTCTATTTTTGACTTCATTGCCCAATAGATAAAAGGCATTGATCTGTAATGTCCCAGAGGATAGAGTTCATTATAAACAATTTATTCAAATACCCTTCATTTGTGCAGTAGGAGTAGGAGTATGTGTAGTAATTTTATCCGTCCACTACCCTTTGCCATTGTGGATAGATTGATCAACCAGGAAACATATTTCAATCTACATTGTTCATTTAGGTACACTCGCCTTGGTTTAGTAGAACCTAAAGAGAAGAAGGTACAATTGCATCAATTGGCCTTGTATGTTGGCCAAAAGTGTAGTAAGAGCTTGGAAAACTCTTTTGGTTAAAACCTACATTTTTGAGACCCAACATGGTGCACAAGTTACAGATCCCTATTTTTGATGGAGCTGATTATGGTGATTAGAAAGAACAGATGAAAGGTTGTTTGGTTTCACTTAGTTTCAAGACCTGGAAAGTTGTGGAGACAAATTATGTTCAACAAATCACCAGTCCTTCCTCTGCTAATGAATTTGTAGCTTATGAGGATAATGAAAATCAAATTTATGCTATCTTCAGTGCTCTATCTAAAACTGAAAGGACAAAATTTATTTCTCTATGCACTGATCATGAAGTATGGGAAAATTTGAGACATTTGTGAAAGAGAATATAGAGTAAAGTTGTAAAGGCAACTAATTGCTAAGCGGAAATTTGAGAACCTAAGAATGAAAGAAGGAGAAGATATTGAAAGCTACTATAAGAGAGTTGAACTTGTAGCAATTGAAATCAAGAATGAAGGTGGTACCATGTTAGATGAATATATAATTGAGAAGATCTTGATGACCCTACTAGAGAACTACAATGACAAAGTCTTTGCTATTTTAGAATCATATGATCCAAAGACATTCACTAAGGAGTACTTATTTGGTGTCTTGACTTCATTCAAGATGAGAGAATTTGTAGGAGATAAGGAGAAGACTGAAACAACCTTTAAAGCAATGAAGATAGGAGATGACTCAGATGATGATGATTAAGAAGAGTTGGAAGAAAACTTCACAAGGAGATTAAAGAAAGGTACTAGTAAATATAAAGGTAAGTTTCCCTTTAAGTGTTTTAGTTGTGGAAATATTGGTCATTATGAATCAAGATATCCTAATAGAGCTACGCACAAGAAGAAAAAGGATAATAATAATAACCACATAGAAAAGAAGGATAGGAAGTTCAATAAATTATATTATTTCAAAGAAGATCTAGGAATTTACGATGATGAATCTAACTTTGAGGAAGATAAATATGAATTTTTATTTTTAGCTCTTAAAAGTAAAATTGTATCTGCTAACCATGGAAGATATGCAAAGGAATCTAGTCCGAAGAGAAAGAAGGATGAGACAAAAGGCACTCTGCTGATTTATTTTCATGCTAGACAGGATGAAGATTTTTTGGTAATTGATAGTGGGTGTACAAATCATATGACTAGAGATAAGAGTAAGTTCACTAAACTTGAGAAATATGATGCAAGAATATTTATGCTTGGAGATGACTCTAGTACTAAGATTGTTGGTAAAGGAACAATTATTTTTGATGGTAAACATAGTACCGATGATGTCTATTATGTTAAGGGTTAAGGAATAATATCTTAAGTGTTGGAAAAATGTGTAGCAAAGGTTTTAAGCTTGTGTTTTAGGATAACACCCGTGCGATTAGAAAAGGATCTAGAACTGTGGTAGCAGTTGGAAGAAGAACTCATGGAAATATCTATCAGCTTAAAGGTGGTGATGGTCAATGTTTTATTTCTTAGATTAATGAAATTTGGCTCTAGCACTGGAGGATGGGACATGTGAATTTTGACAATATGATCAGGATCGATTCTAGAGAAGTTATTAGAGATATGCTTAGAATCAAAAAGCCTTCAAATTCAATTTGCAGAAGTGGTCATTTGGGGAAACAAACAAGAAGCAATTTTAAAGGAAAGGAACAATCATCTACCACAATACTAGAATTAATTCATTCAAACCTCTGTGGCCCTACAAGAACATGAAGCCTTAATGGTGACAAGTACTTTATGCTCTTGATTGATGATTACTCTAGGATGAAATGGGTTACTTTTCTTAGAGAGAAATCCTAGGCTCTTGATAGATTCAAAGTATTCAGGGAAAGAGTAGAGAGTGAGGTAAACCTAAAAATAATATTTTTAAGGTCTGATAGAGGTGGAGAAATTACATCTGGTGAGTTTAATGCATTATGTGAAGAACGTGGCATAAAGAGACATTATTCTGATCCTAGAAGGGTGAATCCACAATAGTGGTTTACAATTCGAGTGAGGAAGGAAAACTTCCAAAAAACTCACCCATGTAAAAAACAATTGTTTTGAGGGGTTCGAGCAAACTCAAGGTTCAAACGAACCCCATAGGGGTTAGAGCGAACCCCTTCACATGTGGAACCCACATTTCCACATTGTGGAAAGGGGGTTCACTTGAATCCTGGTTTGAGAAAACCCCTTAGGTTCGCTCAAACCCCCCTTTTCCCACCTTCCCACCCTCTGACACAAAAACACTCCATATTATTTCACTTTGAAGCTTGGTGTGAACATGAAAATGGTGAAATATTCACAAACCCAACTAGGCTCAGGTACTCCTCATAACAAGCTACCCAACGAATCTAATTTTGATATGTTTTGATTTTATTATGTTTTATTAAACATAGGTTTCTCACCGAAAAATGAAGGTCTTTATTCTGCACATGTGGAAAAATAGAAGATTATCAATTTTTTTTTTTTAAATATGAGTGCACTAGATATTGAAGTCCTTGATCCAACAAAAAAATTAAATTGAATTTTGATATATACAAAAAATGTTACGCATTATACAGTCGTGCTATGTCTGAGTTGTAATGGTTTAACTTCAAAACTTAAATTAAAGAAAAAATATTCAATTAAAAACTATCTAGCCAAGTGGAAGCACTAGATATTGGAGTTACAAATCTAAATTCAAAATAATTAGAATTTTATCCTTTATGGAAAAAAATTTATGCATTATATTTTGTCCGTCACTTTTTAAAAATGTTGTTTTATGAAAAAAACCAGTTTTCATGAGAGATGGAAAAAGAAGTGCAATTTGATTCCAAAAAAATTGAAAAAAATATTTTTGGAATCTACATACAAAATGTGACGAGACTCTAGTTCGCATCATCTTCAAATTCCTCACGGTTTAGCCGCTATAGGTTCCTGAATGTGAAGATTTAGTTAAAAATAATAATTTCAGTGTTCAGTTTGGCCAAAAATTGTAAACCACTATTGTGGGATCACCTAGAACCCCTCAACAAAATGGAGTTGTGGAAAGGAAGAAAGAGACTATTCAAGAGGCTGCTAGAACTATGATGAAAGAAGAAAATGTTCTAGATGTGTATTGGAGAGAAGCAATCCACACTATTGTTTACATTCTTAACAGAGTTCAGATCAGAGGTAACAACACTAAGACTCCTTATGAGTTATGGAATGGTAAGAATCCTACTGTTAAATACTTTAAAGTATTTTGAAGTATATGTTACATTAAAATAGATGTTAAAAATCTTGGAAAGTTTGATGCTAGATGTGATGAAGGAATTTTTCTTGGATATTCAAACAACAACAAGGCATATAGATGCTTTAATAAAATATTGAGAAAAATAATTGAAAGTGTTAATGTGAAAGTTGATGAAGCTATGTATAGACCAGTAGAAATAAGTGAAGTTGAACCTAATGATCTTATCTATGGGAAATTACAAGAATAAGAAAAGGAAGAGAAAGAACAAAGTGATGAAGAGATTCTGGAACTTGCATCTAAGACTCCTAAATATGTATAGACAAATCATCTGAAGGAACAAATAATTAGAGACATGAGTAAAGGTGTGAAGACAAGAAGCAAAGTGGTTGAGGTAAACTTGTGTTTACTTTTTAAGATAGAACCCAAGACAATGAGTGAATCATGTAATGATGAAAGCTGGGTTAGAGGAATGAAAGAGGAATTGCAGTAGATAGAGAAGAATTAAACATAGGAACTAGTCCCTAGACCTTCAAATAAGAATGTAATTGGTTTAAAATGGGTATTGAGAAACAAGTTGAATGAAGATGGTGAAGTGGTAGGGAATAAAGAAAGACTTGTATGTAAAGGATATTCATAGGTAGAAGGAATATATTTTGAAGAAACTTTTGCACCAGTAGCAAGAATGGAGGCCATTCGGATGTTCTTGGAATTTTTATCTCATAAAGACTTTAAAGTGTATCAGATGGATGTCAAGTCTTCATTTCTGAATGGAGAACTGGAAGAAGTATACATGGAGCAAATGGAAGGTTGTCAACTATCAGATAATATGGAAATGGTTTGCAAATTAAAGAAGGAATTATATGGACTTAAACAAGCTCCTAGAGCTTGGTATGCGAGGTTGGATAGATAATTGACAAAGGAAGGATTCAGCAAGGGGTCCATAGATAGCAATCTTTACTTCAAGGTTGAGAAAAGAAAATCTTGATAGTTGTGGTATATGTTGATGAAAATATCTTTGGTGTAAATAGAGGTATGTGTAAGAAATTTGCAGAAGAGATGTAAAAATAATTTGAAATGTCTATTATTGGTGAGTTGAATTTCTTCCTTGGACTTCAAGAAAATCAAACTGACAAAGGGATATTCATTTCACAATCTAAGTATGTTAAGGATTTATTGAAGAAGATTGGAATGGATGACTCCAAACCAATCTGTACCCCTATGGTAGCTAGATGTAAGCTGAGTAAGGGTGATGAATCTACTAAAGTTTATCAGAGCATGTACAGATCTATGATTGGTGGACTGTTGTATCTTACTACTACTAGACTAGATATCATGCATGCAATATGTTTATTTGCAAGATTTCAAGAACCTAAGGAAGCACATGTTACATCTATGAAGAGGATATTTAGATATCTTAAGGGAACTCCAGATTTTGGGCTACGGTATCCGAATGATAATTATTTCACATTAAATGCCTATAGTGATGCAGATTGGGTTGGTTGTATAGATGATAGGAAGAGTACAAGTGGCAGTGCATTCTTCCTTGGAGGAAGATTAGTTCCATGGTTGAGTAAGAAACAAGATTTAGTTTCTTTATCCACTATAGAGGCATAGTATATTGGAGTAGCATCCTGTTGTACATAGGTACTTTGGATGAATCAAACCTTGAATGAAATAGGTGTGGTGAGTGATTAACCTATCTCTATGTATTGTGACAATACAAGTTCTATAAATATTTTGAAGAATCTAGTGATGCATTCTAGGACAAAGCACATATCTATCAAATATCACTTCTTAAGGGAGAAGGTATTGCAAAATGAAGTTAGACTTGAATATGTACCTACCAAGGAAAAATTGTTGACATATTCACTAAGGTCATTCCAAATGACACTTTTGAGTATCTTGGAGGTAAGTTAGGGGTTACTGGGCCCCTCCTTCTTTGAACTAAGTGCACATGGAGGTGCATCAGCCTATTGGATTCATAGAATCTTTCCTATGGACTAATGATTAAGGTCTACTCCTCAGGGGGAGTAGAGAAGTGCATTTTTGCAATATGTGATGTGGGTACACTCCTAAAGGGGAGTGAATAGAGCTTTATATGGCAAGAGTTTTTATGCAAAATTTCCTTTACAAAATTTCCTTTGCCATTAATGTCAAAGGGGGAACGAAAGTCATGTGAATTTTATGGTTGTGTAGGTCGTCATATCTGAATGTTGTGTATTATGATGTCTTTGATGGATTTTCACATCATGTGTTGCCATCAATGACAAAGTGGGAGATTTTCGCAAGTATGGATGTGTTTGGTGGTATTGTCATTAATGTTGCCATCGATGTCAACATAGTTCAAGTTGATTGCAGATGGTACTTGTATATTTGAGATATTGTATAAGTGCTTAGAGTACATGGAGCTATATTAATGAAGTTGTAGTTGTGTTTTTGTTGAGTTCTTTTGAGAAAATTTGAGAAATAATGAAGGCAATGTTGAAGTGTGTTCTGAGTGTGCTCCGGTTTTGTGCTCTACATTTATTTTGTGTTGATCCTATTCCTATGTGGATTTGTAGTTATGTTCATGAGATTCAATGGATAATATATCCAGAGTTTTAGCTTTTGGTTTGATGGAGAGTGAAAGATATGTTTCTTTGGTATGCAAACTCGTTTGGTAGAACTGTTTGGTTGTGGATTGGGAGAAATGTTGTTGCTCCATAGTCTTCTATTTTTTGTTTTCAGATCTTGTAGATCTAGGAAATGATTATTTTTTATGGTCTCTATGTTCTAAAAAAAGTTCTTGTGATATAGTGCTCTGAAAGACTTGCTCCTGAGCTCCTGTGTGTTGCTAGTTGGTCGGGTTGGACTGTTGAAAAGTATTTTTTGAATGGAGAGTGTTGTAGTTGTTGTGGATGTACTTGAAGTATTCTTGGAGATGGTAAAATTTCTGGTGAAGCGTGTTGAGTGATCCACATGTGATCATCTTGCTAGAGATGTGCATACCTCAAATATAAATGATGTTTTCATTAGGTTTGGCTGACATGGTGTCTACATGTTACACGAAGTTTTTGCATCAAATTAAGAAAGTGTGTGGTTGATCCAAGATGTTGTTTGGGTCCTAAATTAAATATGTAATTGGTCCTCTCTCATTCTTATCCACCACGAGAATATTGAGTAGCTGACTTAATTTGAATTTCTAAATTGAAATTGTATAGAAAACCTTGGAGAATGTTTCTAGGGTTGAAGATGGTAAAAAAGTGAATCAAGTTGTTGTGAATTATGTATGCATCAATCGATTAATCATTGACTCAAGTGAAGCATGCAAAAAAGTATTAAAAGTAGAGTGTGCAAGAGAGAATTAAGGAAACAATACTTTAATGTGTTAGATTCTTGAAATCAGTGAGCAAATGGTGTCTACAATCTTGTAATAAAGTTGTGAATGTGTGGAACTTTTGTGGTGGATCTTTATTTATCTTTTCTTTTTCTATAGGTAGTGAGCCTCCTTTTGGAAAGTGAGTTCTTTTTTGGTAGTGAGCCTTTGTATCTGGGAAGTGATTCGTCTAATAGTGAGCCTTTGTATCCGGTATTGCATTATCACTATATTGTGAGTTGATCGTCACTATGGTTTTTCCCTCATTGGGTTTTCCACATAAATCTAATGTCTCTTGTTTTTTCTTTTGGTTATTTGCATTTCATGTTTACACTTAATAACAAACTAGGTTAAAAGTTCAATTGATTAAGGTTAAAAGTAATTGATTTGATACAACTGATTCACCCACCCTCTTAGTTGTCTTGTGCATTTCAACACAATGCACTATCAAGGAAGCCTTCAATATAGTCTGACCCAACAAGGACTATCACAGGGAACCCTTCTCAATTCATCCCACCAATAAGGTAACCCACCAACACACCATCAAGGAAACCTTCAGTATAGTCCATCCCAAAAACAAGGGGCTAACTCTCCTTATGTCCAACAAGAAGTTAAGCCTATGTAAATCCAATAGGGAGTTAACACTCCCTCCACCTAATATGGTTACCAGGGTCCTATAACTTCACAATACCCAATATATGACCAAAACATGGTAAGAAAACAAGGCTATTACATGTGGGATTCACAAAAAAATGTACCAAAAATGAAGATGGAACTGAAACTAGAGGTCATCAAGCAAAAGATAGAAGAATTTTAGGTAGGAAAATAAAAGAATACCTACACCCTTCAGGAAATATGCCCATTCCTATTCGACCATTCCATCACTATTGTACCTTTTCTAAAAGACTTTGAAATACCCAATTTCAACAAGTATAAAGGAAGAGGAGATCTAGTGGAGCACACACGAGGCTTCTCAATATCATGTATGGAGGTACAAAACAATGAATCATATCTCATGAGGCCCTTTCCATGCAGCCTTACAGGTCATGCTATGGAGTGGTTTTCCCATTGATCACTGGGAATGAAAACCTTTTACGAACTATCTAGCAAGCTCATAAGTCACTTCTCATTCAACATCGAGCAAGATGTCACCATCATAGACTTATCCAAAGTTAAAGAAATTAAAGGAGAGTCCTTTACCTCCTACCTACAAAGATGGATGCATAAAGCTAGTAGATTCAAATGACCCTTTCCTGACAAGGATTTGGTAGACATATTCATTATCAATGTTTTACTCGAGATCAACTACCGAATCACTATGTTATGTCCTTTAAACTTAAAAGGAACCATTGAAAAGTGGTTACATATTGAGAGATCCCTCATAGCAAGATGAGTCCTTAAATTGAACAACTCAAAAGATAGTCCCTCTAGTTCAAATGATAAACTTAAGATTTGGGTAAAGAATAAGAATGTTACAAATGATGGAGTGGTTGATGCTAGTGAACTATGGAACACACAAAACAAACCTCAAAACAAACTGCAAGTGGTACAAATAAGCTATGTTCCAAATGATACACAAAAAAAACAACTTACCTATCCCTAGAACTATCAGGAAGTCAATCAACAAACAAATTAGTGGGGTCAACAAAGGTAATATGATCAATCAAGGAGACAGTTCACAATACTAGTAGAGTCACTTGATATAGTCATGTGTAAACTAGTACAACCAAAAACTCATCAAGTTCAATGATCACCCAAACTATTTGGAGCCTAGCTTCAAAAATCCATGGTACAACGAGAAATACTTGTGTGAATTCCATTAAATCAAAGCACACACCACAAATAATTGCATGAGATTCAAACACCTCATCCAAGATTTGATAGAAAAAAGAGAAGTGGATGTTGAAAATCATCCTGGAAAAAAGGACCTTCAAATATATGCAAACCCAATCCTAGACCACGCCATAAGGAATGACAAACGAAATGTCCAAGATTACCAAAATGCTAACTACACATATGGTGACACAATTCTAGGAACCCTTTCACAAGCTGATGACAATGGGGAAAATGTAGTGACTATACAAGGTGGAGATAATAATTGTAACATAATGACCCATCGAGGGAGAGTTACAATAAAAGGAGCCCCTCCCAAACCCATAGCTAATTCATCAAATGATTACAACATTATGGAAAACCTCAAGAAGACTTTGGCCTTAATCTCAATCCTAGAACTGCTAAAACTATCACCCACACATAGGGCTCCAAATATTGGAAAAAGCATTGGAAGCATTAGTCCCTAATGACCTCAATCCTAGCTAGTTCCAAGCCATGGTTGGAAATATCACATCCAACAATCATTTATTCTTTTCCAAGAAATATCTTCCACAAAGAACTTTCCACAACCAAGCTCTCTACATAGAGGTTGGTGTTCACAAAACCATGGAGAAGCAAGTGCTGATAGATAATGGTGCGGGTCTAAACATCTATACCTTAAAATTCATCAAAATGTTTGGGTATTTTGAAGATGTTATAGAAAAAGGAAATAAAATGATAAAAAGGGCCTATAATGACCTTGAAATGAATTTAGAAGGGAAAGTTAGGTTACCAAACTTGCAGATAGGACCAGGTATCACAAAAACTACATGTCAAGTACTTGACCTTGAGTTTCCATATAATCTCCTCTTATGGAAACCTTGGATCCACACATTACAAGAAGAACCATCGACCTTTCACCAATGGCTAAAGTTTCCCCATGAAGGAAAAGAGGTAACATTATATGTCGATCTTGAACCTTTTCATTTATGTGCAAAGTTGGAGGATAAGTATAATAAAATCCAATGTGTACCTAACAATGACATATCCTTCCATTCATTCTCATATGTTGACCCTTCCACACTACAATCGACCTCAACCAAGACCACATCAAGTGAGCAACCAAAAATGGAAACCAAGGTTCAAGTACTAGACATGGGTAATGAGAATTACGATTTCAACCAAGCATTATGCATTGGCATGCTTCCACCAACACCCAAGGTCTATGAAGGTCTGAAAGAGATCAAATATGTAAAGGTACAAATGATAGAAAAATCCATGATTTCACCAAGTGGGGAGATATGAAAGATGAAGAGATATTCAAAGAGGACTTCTCATCCATGATTTTCAAGGAGGATCAAAAGGAACCAAAAAATCCACAACCCATTCTAATTGATACTAATAGTATAGGTTATCAATTAGCTAAAAAAATGGGGTATCAAGGAATAGGTGGCCTTGGGATACTCAAAAAAGGATGGTGGGAGACGATCATAGTGGAACAGAGAGAAAAATATGGGACTAGGTTATAAGCCAAAAGACATGGTTACTCCAAAAACTGGATGAACCTCTTTTAAGAAACAAGAAAATTTAGCTAGCATTATGGAATTGGATATCTACCATATCATGGATGATGATTTACCCATCGAATACCTATTTGATAACTTTAGCATTGATAAGGTCCCTCTCCAACTCATCAAGACCATTCCCAATATCTATTATTATTCCAGAATAGATTCTAATGAATACAAATGGGATTCCCCTTCCTTTATCACTAGATACAATATGGTTCCCCCACTTCCAGTAATGATGACCTAGACACCCAATGGGAAAACGATACCACAACCATGCTAACCATTTCGACAACCTCCATAAGATTTGAAGATAATGATGATAGCCTACCACTCTACTACACATAATTGATAGATTGGGATCAAGGAAAACATACACATATTCCGGATCAATTCCAGAATGATGAGGCAATCACAAAGTTCATGGGACTTCGAACAGACATACCAAGAGGAGATCACAAATCAGGGTTCATCATGGAACTTGAATAGGGTGCATACTTTAGTGGAGATGTTAAATCTCTAGTTGCAAAAATGAAAGCGAAAACATAAAAATAGAAACATGATCCCCTAGAGAAAACCACAATGCGACTCTATCGAATCCCAAAAAGAAGAAAATAAAGGACACATCCAATTGTGAAAACCTCCCCAAGGTACCCGAGGATGGAGGGTTCAATATCCCATTCAGAATAACAAGAAAAATCAATGCTCCTAGTAGAAGAAGAAGAGTCTATAAATGTTGGCACAATAGAAAACCCAAAGATAACATACCATGGAGCACCGCTTGATCCTAAAGAGAAAGAAAACTTCATAGCATTTTTCAATGACCCTGGAAGGTAAATTTTTCATGGACCTATGTAGATATGCCTAGAATAAATCTAGCCCTAGTAGTACATCATTTGGTTGTCTCCCCTAGAGCAAAGCCTATCAAGGAAAAACTAAGAAAAATGCATCCTTAGATAGCATTATTGGTAAAGGTAGAACTAAATAAGTTACTATATGTAGGTTTCATTAGACCCATCGATTATCTGGAATGGATATCAAATCTGGTACCAGTATCAAAGCCTATTGGGGGCATCAGGATCTACACACATTTCAAAGACCTAAACAAATCCTATCCAAAGGATGAATTCACCCTTTTAAGTATAGACATGATCATGGATCTAATTGCAAGGCACGAGATGGTATCCTTAATGGATGGCTTCTCCAAATATAACTAGATAAAAATATCTCCAAATGACTAACACAAAACAACATTTATTGGTGATTGGGGGACCTTCTACTAGAATGTAATGCATTTGGTTTAAAAAAGGTAGGAGTAACATATCAAAGAGAAATGACAACCATCTTCCATGATATGCTACATAAAATCATGGCAGACTATTTGGACGAACTTCTAGAAAATCCTATCAAAAGGGAAGATCACTTAACAAATCTTGCAGAGATGTTTGATTGACTTGAACAATATAATTTGAGACTCAATCTAAGAAGTGTGTGTTCAAAGTAACATCCCAAAAATTGTTAGGGTACATAGTTTCCAGAAGGGGAATTAAAGTTGATCCTACAAAGGTAAAAGCTATTCTAGAGATGCCTTCACCAAAGACATTGAAATAATTGAAGAGTTTACAAAGGAAGATGCAATCCATCAGCCAATTTATTGCACAACTGGTAGAGAAATGTCACCCTTTCACTCACCTCCTACAAAAGGACATCACCTTCAAGTGGGATGGGAGATACGACCAAGTATTCCAACAAGTCAATGAGTACCTACTTACTCCTATACTCATGTCACCTATTCTAGACAAGGAAATGGTACTCTACGTATCTACCACACAAGCAATGTTGGGAGCTATCCTAGCCTAGCTAGATGATGATAATAGTGAAAGAGCGGTCTACTACATCGACCAAACACTGGTGGGCTACGAGTTGAACTACTCATCCATATAAATAGCATGTCTCTTAGTTGTATTTGTGACACAAAATATGAGACACTACATTTTAAATAGGAAGGTAAAAATAATTTGAAAAGTAGACCCTCTAAAGTACCTACTAGCAAAAGCAACCCTAATAGGCCAAATTTCCAAATGGGTAAGATCCTAAGTGAATTTGATATAGAGTATGTGGATAGAAGAGTCATCAAGGTACAAATCATACTAGACCAATTGGCCGAAGCATTCATAGATGATCACAAGCCTCTCAAAGTGAACTTTCTAGATGAACGTATCCTGATGATAGAGTAGATAGGCCATTGGAATATCTACTTTAACGGGTCCCACAATCAACATGGCTCTGGAGCAGGTATTCTATATCTCACACCATAGGGAGATAGTATACCCAGGGCATATAGGATCGCTTTCCCATGTATGAACAATATCTCAGAGTATGAAGCTTTAGCCACTGGGCTCAAAATGGCTAATGAATTGAGAATAAAGGAGCTATATGTCTTCGAAGATTCTCAATTAGTGATCAAAATAGGTGAATGATGAATACCAGACAAAAGATGACAAGTTGATGCCATATAAAAGGATGGTTGATAGCTTCAAAGACTATTTTGTCACAATAACCTTTGAACAAGTTCCTTGGATCAACAACAAAGTTGTTGATGCAATCGCAACAATAGGCTCACTTCTTAATATTTTACATAATGTTCCTAAGTATGAGTTCCTTGTAGAACAACTTCTCGTAGCTACATTCGATATCTCAAAATCAGAATTGGTATGTGTTGTTTTTGGTCCTAACTCCCCATGGTACCAAGATACATTTGACTACATCCAACACAGTATCATACCACTTGACCTAATGACTAATCAAAAGAAAATCTTCACATGTAGAACTTCCCGCTTTACCATCTTAGGAGATATCCTATATCGTTGTAGTCTAGATGATATGTTACTTCGGTATATTAATGCAGAAGAAGCAAAAATGTCCTTACAAGAGGTGTATGAAGGTTTTTTTGGGTCCCACTATAGTGGACCTAACCTAGTCAAAAATTTAGTAAGAACATGGTACTACTAGCCCTCCATGGATCATGATTGTATTCAATATTCCCAAAAGTGTCATCAATTCCAGCAACACAGTGATCTTTTTCATGCACCAACATAGGAGCTGAGACCCATCACAACACCATGGACTTTATCACAATGGGGATTAGACCTACTAGGAAATATTTCACCCACTTTATCTAAGGTGCACAAGTTTATTATCATGGTGATAGAGTATTTCACTAGATGGATAGAGGCAATTCCATTGACCTAGATCACAGGAAAACATATATCAAATTTAATTCTGGATTATCTGATCTGTAGGTATGGAATTCCCCAGATAATAATAACGGACAATGGAACCCCATTCAAGAATCAGGATTTCCAAGAACTTTTCTCCCAATTTTCTATCCAACATAGATTCTCCACACCCTACTACCCCCAAGGAAATGGTTAGGCTAAAGCATCTAACAAAATTAACCTAAAAATACTAAAAAAGACTATCAATGATGTCGGTTGTGATTAGGATTTTCAATTAAACCTAGCCCTATGGGATTTTTGAACGAGCATTTGAATGCCTACAGGTGCCACACCATTTTCCTTTGTCTACATATCAAATTTGTTCTTACCTATCGAGGTCGAAATCCCCTCATTGTGAATCTCATTAAAAGCCATGGTTTGTAATAAAGAATATCAAGTATCCAGGTTAAATGAATTGGATCTCCTAGATGAAAGACATTTGAGTGCATTAAACCATCTTCAAGTTTATAAGAATCGACTCAAATGAAGCTATGAAAAAAAGAGATCAAGGACTAGAACTTTCAAATTGGGGACCTAGTGCTCAAAGAGAACCAGAAGGTACAACTAAATCAAGATGAAAAAAGGAAAATTTGAACCCAACTGATTAGGCCCATTAGTCATCACAACAAGTTACCACTTTGAAGCTTATCAAGTGGCTATCCCTGAAGGAGAATCCTTAGTTGAACCATTGAATATTAGCCATCTCAAGAAGTTCTACACATGAAGCATGTCAGAATACCCTAGGCAAGAGGGTAAAAATCCAAAAACATGAAAAAGGTCAAAAATACAAAAAAATAAAAAAGAAAGAAAAATAATAAAGAGAAATAAAACGTGAACCTTGAGTGAAAACCACTTTTTGGCACTCCTAGAATAGGTACCATAGTGAAAACTTGGCAAACAAGTGCTATGTTTGAATAATTCTCACATCATTATCTATCGATACTATCCAAATTATTCACCCATTCAAATCATAATAAAACATGTATCCAACCATGGCTTGTTACTAATTAAGGAAAGTAGTCTTGTCTCTAATTGGAGGAAAATTTCTAGATCTGGTCATGGATTAGATCCCTAGGTATCCCATCATAGATGAAAAACAACAAAATAAAAACATCTGAAAAAAAAACAAAACAAATTTTTTTTAAAAACATCAAAATCAAAACAACATTGTTGGATTATTCCGCCACTCAAATAGACTAAGATATCAACATTTTCTTGAACCTCACAGCTAGTTCAAGTAGATTTACCACAACATATCCTCTAGAAACAAAAGTGGAATATCAATCCAAGTTATCAATGTTGTTTGAAATCCCAAAAATAAGTTTATGATTTGAGTCAACCGGTCAAACTATGTGGTCGATGCGTGTACAACGTAGGCAAGTCTTAAAATCCATCGAGACCATAGGTCAGTTCCCTTAGGTTTATATCATGCTTTATTTTCAAATTAGTCAAAAATACAAAATCCAAAAAACATTTGGAAAATAACAAAAAAATAAAAAAAATCAAACCAAGCAAACTACGAGCCTCTGCATGTACAACGTAAGCAAGGCTTAAATTTTATGAGCCCCCAAGGCCCTAGGTTTGTCCCTTGAAAAGAAAAGAAACATCATAAAACTTAGAAAATCAAAATGACCTACTCCATCATCACAATCCACAATAAAATTTCCATCCATAATAAATAAATCGTCACATTCACCCTTTGACAAAAATAGTTAAACACACAAAGAAAACAAAGAAAACATCAAAAGTTAGAACTTTAAAGCAAATAATCACAAAAATTTGATTACAAATAGACGAGCACAATTCCAAATTATTAACCACCTATCTATTTGACAAGTCACCAACACCATCCCGAGATATGTCTTAACGATTTTATTCCTATGATAGACACGATCAACACCGGATAATAGCCCCAGCCCAAATAGATATGGCAAGTTATATAACAAAATTGTTCTATTCTTTTTTATCTTATAATTTCAATTTACATTATTGAATAATTCCCAGGATCTCTTGAGGATGTCAATAAGGATTTAGAGAGGAAGGAATTAGGGAAATTCATAACCATTTCAGTTTTCTATCTTTGTGGATATTTTTGTTATACTACCATGGAGAATACTTTATTTGTTCTATGTATGGAAGTTGTTTTGAAGCATTTCATGTAGCGGTGGCATATTAGATGCTTAATACCTCTTGTGTTACTATTCTGACATGTTTTAAAGCTTCACACCCATATACTCTAACAGGGTTTCTGTATGTTTTGTATGAACAAGAATACTCCTTTTTTGTAGAGTCAAAGTCCATGCAATAGATACAAAGCTTCCTTGGTCATTAATACCCTGGTGCATCGTGGCTATTTTCTACATCAATAAGGATTGTTCAAAATGTGAAGTATCTGAGCAAAGCGAAATAAAATTCATCAATGACTAACAACATCAACTATTCTTCACTTATTAAAATTTTCTTCTTATCACCATTTTTTTTGTCAGTCCTTGCAATAGACACATCACATCAGCTTATCAAAAAAATTGGTTCATTATTTATAAATTTTACCAAATTTCTCAAGGTGGCACCAAGCTATCCCGTTTGGGGCATACTAGGACAACTCTTGAGTAGGAATTTTTGAATATTCTTTGACACAACACCTCAAATATGCAGCGTATCAAAGAGGGGAAAAATGTAGATGCCTAAAATTCTCCTAGCCTACAAACTAGCATAGATCACTACATTTCACATCAATTGCATCCAAAACCCTAAAATTCCTCTATTAATTGAATAATACAATATTATTTAATTAATTGACTTTTTCATCAATTTTGGCCAATAAAATAAGTTTCATTTATTTGATAAAGTCCTAATCTAACTTTATTCCTCCTGATTAATTAAATAAAGCCAATTATTTAATTATATCACTAACTCACTTTATTCCCCTCAATTGATTAAATTATTAAATCATAATAATTTAATTAACTCACTTTCACTCCAAATTTGTATAATTTGAATAAACTATTCAAAACATCATAAAAAATCAAATCAAACAAATGCAACTTTGTTTGCAAAAGTCAAAATTGATTTGCAGATTCAACTCCAAAAAGGATTAATTAATTAAATCAATTAATTAATTATCCTCACTCACTTTCATGATTGAGAAAATTGCTCCCAACATGATTTCCTCACCAACTTTCTTCAATTTCATGAATTTCTCTACATAATTTCCTTAATCTCATTAAAGGCTCAAATTGATTTCTTCCATTTCAGGAATTGCTCCACCTATTTCATCAATCTCATAGATTATTCAATCTATTTCTTCAATCACACTAATCATGTAATCTATTTTCCACAAATTATTCTCATGTAAAACCTCTGAACATCTTTTGATCGTCGATCAAGATATTCTACTATACAATCATGATCATCCATTTCAAATCACAAATTCTATATAAAAAACCTCTTTCCTCACAAAAAATAATCGAAGAATAATCATTTGCACAATGAAGTACTACTGACATCATAATCACCATTGACAAAGCTTCAACATATCTTTGATCAACCACACACACATCACATCAAAGCTTCTCACATGCAACAATTGAGGCTTCACAGTGATATGAACAATTTGACATGTTGCGAACACACTCTTACATGGGATGGTAACCTTTCTTTTGTTTTGAATTAATTTTGATAATCATAGGATTTCATTGTGTATTTTAATAGCTTATAAAGTCATTTCATGAGTGAAGGAATAGATCTATATTATTTTTTTTAATTTATGTTAGCTTCTATTTCATGTTTCATATGTCTCGTTTACACTCTCTAATTTTCCCCCACACAAATTTCTACTTTTCCCATTATCAAGCTACTGGTTTCCCCTCATTGGCCACTATCAAGAGGAACACTCTTGTCATTCACATTCCTATTGACCCCCCTGAGGGCCCTATTTCCACTTGTTCTCTAGAAGAAACCCCACCCACCACTCATAGAATCACCAGGGTTCAAGGAAAAACCCTTTATAATGAAAAATCTCCCCTTGAACCCAAAAAGTGTGTTTCTTTCCCTGAACCCACCCTTATTTCTACATCCAGCTCTAATAATTTTACTAACTTGGATGATGAGTCCTAGAAAGCTACTTGTAGTAACTCTCCCATTCACTCCCCTATTTATGATGACGTGTCTAGTGTTTCCAAAATCCCTCCTATCATTAACCCTTCTAGCCACCAAAAATCCCTTAAAATCTACATTAATCTTGAAGGGATCTCTATTGAACCCAATCTAGGTAATGAAATTTGTGCCTCTTGTGTCCCCCTTCACCATAAAGTGGATGAAATTTCAATGCATTTCAACGTCTAGAATGACATTCTAAAGTGGCTTTTGGCCCAGCTTATTACTATGTGTACACATCTAAAAATGGTCACGGTCGATCGAACCTGTTAATTAATTAACTATGAATTATTTAATTAATGTTCTTAAGTCTTCTACATATAAATAAATTTAATTATTTATTTATATTGTTCATTTTTCTAAATTCTTCTAATTTAATTAAATAAATTCATTTATTTAATTAATGCTATCTTCCTCTTAATTAATTAAATAAATTTTACAATTTATTTACATTAATTATCAAAGTTTAAATTCTAAATTTAAATGATTTTCTTCCCTCCACATTTAATTAAATACTTTTGATATTTAATTCCCACTTCTCTCACAAAAATTAAATATTCTTAATATTTAATTAAAAGGCTTTTTCCTTTTCTCATGATTAAATATTTACAATATTTAATTAAAGCCTTTTCACATTTCTCTCACACATAATTAAATATTTATTTATTTAATTATGAGAGACACCTTTCAATTTGTCTCTTCATTTTCTATCTCTCAGAATTCTATCTTTTCGAATTCTCGATCTCTCACCGTTCATTTCAACAGGTTTGAACTCGACCGTCGATCTTGGCCAATTGAATTCCTACCTTCAAAAATCTATAAATACAACTCTTTCATGAACTAAAAAGGACCTCGAATCTCATACTTTCATGCGTAGTTATTATAGTCGCATATTAAGCATTTCATAGCATTTCAATTCAATAAGCTCAATCTTGTAGATGCATATGCATTTTAATAATCTCATTCTCTCAAGTGCCATTCTATAAGCTATTTTTGCACAACTGAGAGCAAACATATTGAAGCAAATCCTGGGAGATAGAGGACAATGGAACGAATTTGAAGAAGCTATTGTTTAGAGTTTGCATTTACTTTATTAATTTAGTTTTCATCAATCTAATGTTGCATTGGTGTATTAGATTAGATTCAATTTAATTGACGCATTTCTCATACACATTTTTGGCGCCCACCGTGGGGCCAAGCCCTGCATTTAACTTCTATTTTGCAGAATTTTTCTGAAAGGTGATGGACAAAAGCCGCGGTTTAGCGCATACGAGTCTCGGTTCAGCGCATATGAAGTCTGTTTTAGCGCATACAATGACTATTCTGGCACATACATGACCTGTTCTAGTGCATAAGTGACATTTTTCAGTGCATAGACACCCTATTATAGCGCATCCCTGGGAATTCTTTCAGTGCATTTGTAACCTATTTCGGCACATTTACTAGATCTTTTGGCATATACGTGTCCTGTTTTGGTGCATTCATGTCCTGTTTCAGCACATACAGATTCTGTTTCGGGGCATTCGTTTGTAAAAATTTAAATTCTGATTCCGACACAATCCGCGGACAGAATTTTTCTGATGCTATTTTTAAACAGAATGAACCAATCCTAGGGTAGACACTTAATTCTAGATTAACCAATCCTAGGATAGTCACCAAACATATTTTCTTGTGGTTAAAATGAATCCCATGTTTTTAGTGAAGCAACATCTTCACTTACAATAGAAAATCTTTCAATTTGGGATTTAAAAATTGAACCATTATTTGCATGCTATGATTGTGGGTAATAGGTCTATGCTCTCCCCTTAACTGGGTGATCAGAATACAAGACTTACCTTTTATTTTATGCAATTTAATGCTTTATTACATCCTTTAGAAGGCCTGCCGTAGTGTAAAAAAAGTACTCACCCTATGGGAACGACCTAAGTGGGAACACCTAAAGCCAAGGTTTCTAACACACTATAATTGAAAGCAAGTTGTGTATGAAAATCCAACTTGACAGCAGTAGACAGGATAACCATCCCCAAAGCCTTTGTTCTAAAGGTTGGGAGGTCTCTCGAAGGAGTATATCTATTGTCACGCCGAACGGAAAGACTTACTAAGAACCTAGTGTAGAGGCCAGCTGTGTCAGTAACCAAACATCATTTTAATCACGGTACAAGGGGAGGGAAGAATCTACCCCCAAGACACTCACCATATAGTCACCACAGATTGTTTGCTCAAGGGATTCGGTATCCACTTCCATCACTTTGAGTACGCACCTGGAAAAGACAAAAACACGGGCGCCCTCTAGGGGGTGACAAGGCTGTGTGAGTCAACTCGATTTTAAGCTGTGGGTTGTGATTATGATGATGACCTATTTGACAAATTAAGAGTGAGTCTGATTGAACTACTTATCTTGTTTAAAACCTATGGAAATCTTAAGAACATACACTCTTTGTTTAGATTTTAGGGTTAACAAAACAATTGTCTGCTTCTATGCTATGTTTTTCACATTTAAATAAGATTAAGATCATCCAAAACAAGAAAATTTTGCCAAACTGTCAAAAACATGTCAGTCTTAGAACTGTCTTAGTGCATTGGGTCTTTGTCTTAGTGCATCTGGTCTCTGTCTTAGCGCATTGGGTTTCTATCTAAGCACATTGGGTCTCTGTCTTAACGCATTGGGTCTCTATTTCATCGCATCTGTGCATTGTTTCAGCACATTGGGTTTCTATCTTAGCGCATTGGGTTTCTATCTTAGCGCATTGGGTTTCTATCTTAGTGCATTGGGTCTCTATTTTAGCGCATTGGGTCTTTGTTTCAGCGCATCTGTGCACTGTTTTAGTGCATCTGTGCTCTGTTTTAGCGCATTCAGTCTCTATTTTGGCACATCTGTCTTCCGAACTTTAGGTGTGATTTTCTGGATTTCAGAAATCAGGGCATAATCGTCCTTCTCATTTTTACTAACTTACAATCACATATGCTACTTATCCAAATCAAATTCTACAATTGAGAGTCCACTAAATTCATCTATCTACAAAACTAAGATCAAACTTCACAAAGTGCAAAAATCACCTTTATTTTTCAATCTTTGGTTTAATTCCCACAAACAGGATTTTCATCCTTTCACTAAGGGAATCACGAACTAAAGATTAAAAATCTCTTAAGTCATAGAATCTTCATTCTATATTGACTTTCATCACTATTGCACTACTTCATTCCTTTGATCAAAGTTAGTAGAGTTTGAATAAAGCTTATGCCTGTTGTCACAAGATCTCAAAAGAAGTTGGAAAAAGACAAAAGCATAGCAAGTGAAATTGGTGATAATACTAAGAAGGAAGAGATTCCTTGGCATTTTTCAACAATGGAAGAAATAATAGAAGAAAAACTCCAAGAGGCTGAACAAGATCCAAACTTCCATGTTCTTATGGACAAGATGATGGAACGAAACAAGGAAAAATATTTTTATAATTTAGCTATGCAAGGAGCTAAGTTACCATCAAATTTTGACATGGAGAGGTTTAAAGAAAGTCCTGAAACCCCTCTTGACGATGTTAGTGTCCTTACTCAACAGGTCAAGGAACTACAAGGGAATCTACAAGAAATGCAAGGGGGAACAACAAAGAAGTATGTTTTGGAGGAGATATGTCCTTATCCATTCGATAGAAATCTTCAAATGATTCCTTTTCCAAAACATTGTGAAATCCCTAAGTTTGATAGATATAATGGGAAAACTGACCCCATTGAACATATAAGGGATTTTCGAAATATAAGTTTAGAATTTGCTCATGAAGACACCTACTTAATGCGATTGTTTCCACGAAGTTTGGGTGGACAATCCATGGAGTGGCTTTCAAAGATCACTCCCCCTATCAAAACCTTTGAAGAGTTGATGAATAAATTTATATCACAATACTCTTACAACATCCAACATCAGATAACTATGCTTGATCTTTGTAAGATAAAACAAAAAGTAGGGGAATCTTTCACTACATTTTTGCAAAGATGGAGAAAAACATTTGCTAGATATTCTCGTCCTATTCCTGAAAAAGAAAAAATGGAAATCTTCATCGATAATCTTAATCAAGAAATGAGTTACAGACTCAACCTTCATTGTCCTCCATCATTTGAAAAATTGATTGAAAATGCAATCACTATTGAAGGAGCATTGATCAAGCATGGAGTTCTAAAAATTGATAAAGAGGGTTCAAATTCGTACAACAACAACAACAATCATAATACCAACAATGGCAAGTCACGATTTTGGACCCGAAATAAAAATGTTGGAAATGATGGGGTAGTGGGTGCTAACAACATAAATTCAAAACCCGTCGTTCTAAATGTGTCAGGTGCTCAACATAACAATAATGCTGGACTTTCTAATACCCAAGACAATGTTTCTAATCAAGGAAACACAACTAATACTCGTGGAAATAATTTTGGCAATCCCGGTACGCCCAGACCGTCATATTTTTCAAATCGACGAAATTTCACTCGCTTGGGTCAATCTTTGGAATCCATTCTCAAAGAATTATTGAATCAAAATGCTATTACATTTCCACCACAAAAATACTATGAACCTTCAGTTAAACCACCATCATGGAATGACTCACACTTTTGTGATTATCATAGGTGCAAAGGTCATAAGACAAACAATTGCCACCGGTTAAAGAATATTGTTCAAGATTTGATTGATAATCATACCATCACAGTTGAGGGGCATAATGTCAATAATGATCATCAAGCATTCAAAAACCCACTCCCTAATTATCACAAAGGGGAATCCTCGAATGATAAGGGCAAGAATGTTAATCACATCCAAGACATTATTATCAATCATATCTATACTGATGACCCTCAAATCAATGCTATCCGAATCAAAGGTAAGCCAAAATATCAAGAGGTCAATGTTACTACAAGGGGACAAGCCAAGATCATTGTCAAAGGTGGCTCATCTAAAGCAGCTATTCCCCCTCCAAGTCAATACAATTTGGTTGAGCAATTACAAAAAACATCAGCCCAAATTTCTATCTTGGAGCTCTTGAAGTTATCACCTACACATAAGGACATTCTAGAAAAGGCTCTTATTGATACAACCGTATCTCCTGATCTAGATACCAATAAATTTCAAGCCATGGTGGGACACTTGTCCTCCAACACATGTTTATCTTTTTCTGAAAGATATGATTCATCCATAACCCATCCACATAATTCATCACTCTACTTAGAATTCATGGTTCACAAAGCCCGCATTACACGTGTCCTTATAGATGGGGGAGCTGGATTAAATATTTGTACTTTGAAATTGGTCCTAGCTTTGGGATATTCAGTAGACTCTATAGACCCAAGGAGAAAAATTACAATCAAGGCCTATGATGATGAGGAAAGTACTTCAAAAGGACTCATCATGTTACCAATCAGAGTGGGACCTGTTGTGAAGAATACTTTTTGTCAAGTTCTCGATCGAGATCTAACCTATAACATACTATTGGGTCGTCCATGGATTCATGACATGCAAGCTGTCTCGTCTACTTATCATCAATGTTTGAAGTTTCCATATGATGGACAAGAACTAACAATACCAGCTGATCACAATAGCAATCAAACTTGTTCTAACCTAAGAGCAACTCAGGACACATTTGTCCCGCATAACAGAGAGCCTTTGGCCATCTCTACTCCCAAAAATAAAGAACAAGTGCAAGAAATGATAAGCAATTTTGGCAGCAAGCTAAAACTGAAAGACAAGGGGGTGGGAGAATATTCTTTATCTCTCTTTAATCTACCCCTATCTCCGAGATCCCATGGTCAACCATCGACATCCACGCAACAAGCTGCAGCAGTTTTAGCCTCAACTTCAACCCCCATCACCAAGTTTAATGGGATGTTTATGAAAGGAACTAAAGAGGAAGATAGAGCTATTTTTGATTGGCTCTACAAAGATGAAGAAGAATCCGTGCAACATATCAAGTTACCCATACAACAATATGGAAAGGGTTATGCTATCATGCAACAGATGGGTTATGAAGGAAATGGCCCTCTAGGTAAAAGAAAAGAAGGTATTGTTGAACCTGTCCAATTAAAAACAATGCACCCAAAGGATAAAACTGGGCTAGGATATGTTGATGATATTAAGGAAGAAGTAGCACACTTAACATCCAATGAGGAGTCAGCTAAAAACATTCTACAAATGCAAGAAAATGATTTTGACGCTGACTCCAATGAATATGGATGGGACTTCATCTATGACAATGAATTGTGGAGAGATAAACAGGTGGATGTCATACACAAATTCTCACCTACATTCTTACAAGGAGAAAGCTCAAGGCCTTTGCTTGATTGTGTCCTACAAAGTGATCAGAATTCTAGTGAGACCAATTCGATTCAAAGTGAGATAGATCATTTTGAGGAGGATACCATCGTAGATCTCCCCTATAATAATGTTGACAATAACATCATGACCCTCACAGCCAAAGACCTTACTCAATCTAATGATTCATTACCTTTGGTTCATCCCGAACTCATTAATTGGGAACAAATCGCACCCATTGATGTCCCAACTTTTCCAAATGATGAAACCATAATAAACTTTCTTTGTTCTTCCCTTCCTGAAACAAGTTCCACCAGGGAATCACCAGATTAGAGTTTTCGATAGGAAAGTGCCAAGTTTCTCAGCTATGAAATAAATAACATAAAAGAAGGACCTAATGGTGAAAACCTAACAAAGGCAGTATTAGGTCAAGAAAAAGGAAAAATGAAAGAAAGATATAATGGTGAAAACCTAACAAAGGCAGTATTAGATCAAGAAAAGAGAAAAATAAAAAGTGTATCCAATGGTGAAAACCTTTCAAAGGCGCCAGAGGATGGGAAACTTGACACTCTTCTGGAGTACTATCAGGAAAATTCTTCCATTTTGATTGAACCAACAGAGGCACTCAATATCGGTACCACAGAAAAGCCTAAAGTGTTGCAATTGGCTGCATCTCTTACAGATGAAGAAGTACCTAAATTCACAGAATTTCTCAAAGATAATCAAGTTAGTTTTGCATGGTCCTACACAGATATGCCAAGATTGGATCCAGATCTCATCATGCATCATTTATCTATTATGCCGGGGGCAAGGCCTGTAAAATAGAAACTCAGAAAAATGCATCCACATGTTGCGTGGTTGGTTAAAGAGGAACTAAAGAAAATTTTAGACGTTGGATTCATCTGATCCATCGATTATGCAGAATGGATTTCCAATATTGTACTTGTTTCTAAGCCAGATGGAAGGATCAAAATTTGCACAGATTTTAGGGATTTGAACAAAGCATGTCCTAAAGATGATTTTCCTTTACCAAACATTGATATGATTGTGGATTTAACTGTTGGACATGCAATGTACTCATTAATGGATGGATTCTCAGGATACAACCAAATAAAGATTGCACCAGAAGATTAGGATAAAATAGCGTTCACATGTCCTTGGGGTACTTATTGCTGGAACGTAATACCATTCAGATTGAAAAATGCAGGAGCTACTTACCAACGAGCAATGACAACAATTTTTCATGACATGATGCATACATTTATGGAGGACTATGTTGATGATCTTCTTGCCAAGTCTAACACTAGAGAAGGACACATTGATATCTTGTCTAAAATTTTCAAAAGAATGGAACAATTCAAAGTAAGACTTAATCCTAAGAAATGTGTCTTTGAAGTAAAATCCAGAGAGTTATTAGGATACATTGTGTCAGAAAAGGGAATTGAAGTAGATCCAGCTAAAGTACAAGCAATCCTTGATATGTCACCGCCAAGGAACATTAGTCAACTATGCTCTTTACAGGGACGGTTACAATCCATTCGTAGATTCATTGCTCAATTGGTGGATAAGAGTTTACCATTTACATATCTCTTGCACAAGAATGTTCCATTCAAATGGGAGAACAAATGTGAAGCAACCTTTGAACAAATAAAGCAATATCTCATGAATCCTCCAGTATTGGCTCCACCAATATAGGGTGCGCCCCTCATATTATATATTGCTACCATAGAAGTATCTTTAGGAGCATTATTGGCACAAGAAGACTATTTAGGAAAAGAACAAGCCATTTATTACATCAGAAAAACTCTAACAAGTCACGAGCTAAATTACACCTTCATTGAAAAAGCTTGTTTAGCAGTGGTGTTCACTTCTCAAAAATTACGACACTACATGTTGACTCATACAGTAAAGCTTGTGGCTAAGATTGACCCACTCAAGTATCTTCTAAGCAAGGCAACCTTAACTGGAAGGTTGGCTAAATGGGTCATGATCTTAAGCGAATTTGATATTCAATATATGGATCGAAAATCTATAAAGGGATAAGTAATTGCAGATCAACTAGTAGAAGCAGCAATGCTAGCAGAACACCCAATACATGTTGATTTTCCTGATGCCGATATTTTTACAGCAGATATTCAATAGTCATGGTCACTCTACTTTGATGGTTCTTATACTCAACATGGTTCAGGAGCAGGAATTCTTTTTATTACACCTCAAGGACATACGATCCCAAAATCTTATCAGCTAGTGTTTCCCTACACAAACAACATAGCTGAGTATGAGGCATTGATAACCGGCATGAAAATTGTAGTAGATTGGAAGATCACAGAACTTCAAGTTTTTGGCAATTCACAACTTGTTATAAACCAAATCAATGATGAATATCACACTAAAGATGACAAGTTGATACCTTACAAAAGAATGGTGGAAGATCTCAAGAAATACTTTGTTAACATCAAGTTCATACAGATTCCACGCATTGATAATAAAGCAGCAAATGCTATGGCTACAATCGCCTCTCTACTCCAATTGTCAGATAATCAAAGACGATATGATTTCCTGGTGGAACAATTGTTTTCTCCCGCCCATGACAATGCTGAAACACAAATCATTTGCCATCTTATGAGTTCTGACTCTTCCTTATATGGCCAAATTTACACTTACCTGAAAGATGCTACTTTACCCTTAGGCTTGTCTAGGAATCAAAAATGGAATTTCATTCGTCAATCATCTCGTTACACCTTAATTACTAACATCTTATACCGGCATGGTTTGGATGGTACCCTCCTTAGGTGTCTTCAACGCGATGAATTGGAAAAAGCCTTACAAGAGGTCCATGGTGGAATTTGTGGGACACATTCAAGTGGACTAACCTTAGCAAAGAAACTTGTAAGATTAGGATACTACTAGCCAAACATGGAGAAAGAATCATTCACCTTTGTGAAGAAATGTGCCAAATGTCAGATTCATGGGAATCTCATTCATGCTCCTGCTCAAGAATTACAACCTTTTACCACAACATGGCCTTTCGCTCAGTGGGGATTAGATTTGGTTGGCAAGATACATCCATCATCTTCAAATGGACATAAATTTATCATTACAGCCACTGAATATTTCACTAAGTGGATTGAATTTGTTCCTCTGACAACTGTTACGGGTAAACAAATCTCTTCATTTATCTTGAATCATATTATTTGCAGATATGGCATTCCTAGCTCCATTATAATAGATAATGGTAGACCCTTTAAAAATCAAGATGTTGATGAACTATGTGAAAGATTTCGCATCCAACACAGGTACTCCACACCTTATTATCCATAGGGGAATGGTCAAGCTTGAAGCTTCAAACAAAACAATTCTGAAAATTTTAAAGAAAACAATGAATGAAGCAGGTTGTGATTGGCATGTTCAGTTAAATCCGGCATTATGGGCCTATAGAACAAGCATTCGCACACCGAAAGGAGCTACTCCTTATTCTTTGGTCTATGGAGCAGAAGCTATTTTACCACTAGAAGTTGAGATCCCTTCACTTCGAGTATCACTCAAAGGGCTAATCAATGATGAAGACTACAGAGTATCAAGGTTACAAGAGCTGGAACTACTTGATGAACGACGTCAAACTGTGGTTAATCACTTGAAGGGATACCAACAAATCATGTCTCGTAGTTACAACCACAGAGTCAAACCACGGAGTTTTCAAGTGGGTGATTTGGTCCTCAGAGAAAACCCTCGAAATCAACAAGATCGGGAAAAGAAAGGCAAGTTTGAAGCAAATTGGCTAGGCCCGTTCGTTATCGTTGCAAACTATGGATTGGGGGCATATCAGTTGTCGATAGCAGAAGGGGACCTGTTTGAAGATCCGGTCAACAACATTCATTTGAAGAGGTTCTACACTTGAAAAAAAATTCAAAAACAATACAAAAAGTCCTGAAAAAAGAAAAAAAAGAAAAAAATCCATTGCCTTGATGAAAACCTGGCAAACAGGCATCTTGGTAATAGCAAAAAAATCATAAAATCAGGAAAAAGTGCAATAAAAACAAATAGTGAAAACCTGGCAAATAGGCATTGTTTGTGATTTCATTTAGCTCTCTCATCTATTAGGATTCATTCTGCATATACATTCTCACATCAGCATCACACACACCTCACTATCACATTCACGTCATTTTCCTTGAAACGACAAGGATCTCATCATGGCTTGATGATTTGAGGTTTATCCATCGCAACGGTTGTGTCTAGCAAGAGTCAGAGTACAAGGTCACTAGGGGGCAGTTTGCTTTTCTAGGAGGTAGTCAGCAACATGTGTCTAGCATCAAAATGTCTAAAACAATAGTTTCTGAGCTTACATGTTTATCTTGGTAGATGATTTAAAAGACAAATTGGATGATCTTAATCTGAATAAAATTAATGACAAAACCTACAAGCATAAGTTGCAAATTGTTGTTTTGATATTTGATGACATCATATCTTTGGAGTGGTTCAATGATGTACTGAACTAGAATCACAAGGAAGAAGTATGATTTTTCTTTGCTTGTTGTCTGTAAGTTAATCATTATTATTGTGCAAATTGGTTGTGGGACATGCTCTACAACGTATCATTGATGACATTTCAGAATTTGCATAAGAAAACGGTTAACTTTTGTCTATTTCTGTAAGCAATACTCAGGTCATCTTGGTTCAATTATACCTCGATGCTTGTATTAACTTGCTATAGTAAACATTATGGAAGTAGTACTCACGTCATCATTGGTGCTAACATACCCTTTGATGCTTGTACTAACTTTCAACATATCAAAACAACTCAATGATGACAACTAAACATAGCAAGAAATGGCAACAAGGAGAATGATTCATAATTTCATTTAGGGTTGCATAATTTCATTTAGGACTGCATATTTCATTTCCATCTTGAGGTTCTTTTTAAATAGATTTTTGAGGGTGGATCACATTCTTACAATATCTTTTTTTGAAAATGGTTGAGTAAGACTGGACATTTGTTGCATCTCATCATCTCATTATCATATTCCTTATCATATCATTTTACATCAATATACATCATAGGCATTCATTACATTATAGGCATGATTATTATTCATCATTCAGTAACATATACATCTACATATTTCACACATTCATAAAATAAGAAATTGCATTCATTTTTTTTACGTCATTACATCATATATCATAAGATCATTACACAAGTGCATTTTTCATCATCATCATCATACATTACACATCTCATCTAAAAGCATTCACATCTTACATATTGCATTCCATACATACATCATAAAATAAATATTATCATCATTACATCATCATACATACATAACATATAAAAATCCAAATAAAACATCCATAACATGTGCATAAATCATCCATAACACATATATAATCAAATCACCACTGCATATCATAGATCTCATCGAAACAAATGTCTAGGAATACAAGGATATCAAATGTTTCAAAAAGATATATCATACAATGGCATCAATGTGTATAATAACTGCTCATCAAGGAGGGGCATCCGGCCGTGGCTCATGGCTATTGCTGTCGCCGGAGGTAGCGGGTCTCGCTGGATCTCTGCTCTCAGAGGCTCTGCTCTCTCATCTAGGTGGCTGACCCACACTCCTGGACACACTCCTGGAGTGACTGCGTGAGTGAGTCCAAGACCAAGTACGTGACTGAGTGAAGGCTATCCATCGCTCAGTTGGCACTGCCTCAAAATACCGCATCCTATAATACTCAGCCTCCTGAGCAGTCTCTAATCCCTTGGCCACAACCTCTCCAATAGAGGTGCTCTCCATTGACCTCGGTAGTCTCTCGGCTACCCCCTCGGCCTGTACGCATCTCTCTTGAAAGCTATCCCTCTCGGCCATAAGCTGTGCTATCTGTGGGTCTGGAGGTGGAGGTTGTGCTATCTGTCCCTGTAACTGGCTGATGGTCGCCTGGCCCTGTGATAACTGACTCCTTAGAGTCTGAACCTCAATCTGCATAGCATCCACCTGTCCCTATGACGGAGCCCTGATGGTGATCCGCGGCATTGAAGTACTAGCCTGACCCACTGCTCTAGATGTTCGTGGCCTGGTACTGAAGAGAATATCAAAGAACAGTCTTTGTCTCCCACCACCCCTATCATCCCCATCATCAGAGTCGTCTGACTCCTCCTCTATCCCCTCGGTCTTGGAGCTCTCATCATCTACATCCATGGCTCCCCCACCGATATCTTCCTGTACCTGCCCCTGATCCTATGGCTGCCCTGTTGTTGGATGTCCCTATGGCTGTTGTAACCCTGCCTGGATAACTGGACCTCCCATTAATGGGGTAGGCTCATCTGGACTAGTAAACCATGGAAAGGGATGTGTGTAGAAATATGCAGCGTAGTCACTATCATCCCTACATCTGTGATCTCTGGTCGTGTGGTCCAATCATCGGGCTGCAGCTCAAAGTACTCCTCTCTAGCGGCCTCAATGGTCAAAACTGGCCCCCACTCTGGTATGTCTCTTTGACACCTGGCATACTGTGCTGTCCCATGGGGCATCATCTGAACCCATCCAAACTGTCTCAGAACCCTCCGACTCAGAAATCTCTCAATGATGAAGGGGGTGCATCCAATCAAGTATCTGGGCCTATCAACATATGGCATCTCTAGGTCATCTGTCTACCATGGGTCGCAATCCACATATGGTCGCCAGATGACCGTGTCCAAATCATCTAGTACCCATCACCAGTACTCTAATTTTCCTAGCCTCGGTTGGACAAGGGGCCCTATGTACGCATAAACGTATGGAAATCCAAGAGGGCAATCTCTCCTAACAATAGGATGAGTAATGGCGAAATGCTCCCATGCGAATAACTGTAAAAGAGTCACCCCGCAGGAAAGACTCTTCCCACTTGTATACACAACCTGATGAAGGTCATGGTACAGATGGGCTAGCATGCATGATCCCCATGCATATCTGGTGCGGTGGAGAAGCATGTCCTCCAAGATCCTACCCCACCCTAGTGATAGTCCCTTTGACCTACGATTAGGACAAAGGAAACCACCGATCATCCCTGCCAAAACCGAAGGCAGTGGGGACTACCTCTCCGTCATCTCCTTCCAGGGAATCTCATATCCGCAGACATGAGGATCCTAGAAGACCCATCTCAAAGCCTCTGTACTCCCAATCTCCTTGTGATCATAAATCACAAGCTCTCCAACCACAGGAATACCCAAAATCCTGTAGACATCCTCTGGTGTCACTGTAATCTCTCTTGTTGGCAAGTGGAAGGTGTTGTGCTCGCTGTGCCACCGCTCTGCTAAGGCAGTCAATAGTCCCCTGTTGACCCGATACTACGGGATACTCAATAGAGCTCTCAAACCACACTGGTCTATCACTACCAAATCATCATGGGATAGTCGGGGAATCATCTCCCATGTCTGTGGAAATCCCTCTTTGATCTAAAGGAGACCAAAATCCTCCTTTACAAAATTATCAAACAAGCATGCAAAATAAATCAGCAAAAGGATATCATCACTCAATCAGTACATCAAGCAAGTTTACATCACATCTAATTTGTTTTTCATATCACATGGAAACAAATTTAATAGTCATCATGACTTAATTTGACTTTCAAATAGGAAAGCAACTCTATCATTTATTTTGTTTTTCATATCGCACGGAAACAAATTCAACAGTCATCATGACTTAATCTATTTGACTTTCAATGTGTAAAAATATGTTGTCTAATCTAGCAAAAATCATCAAGCATGCATCAATTTTTCTTCTAAATTGCAAATTGGAAAAAATTCATGAATGCACTAAAACAGTCAATCAATGCGCTAAAACCATGAATGCGCCATTTTATTCCATGGATGCGCTAAAATAGTCCACGGATGCACCATTTCATGTATGTGCTAATTCATTAATCAAATGCGCTATAACAGTGCATGGATGCACTAAATCACCTATGCGCTACTCTATCATTGTCCGCAGGCAGGTTTCATAGATGCGCCATTTTATCTATCCTATATGCTAAATCCCCTATGCACGATTATTCTATCCCTATGCACGACTTTGGATGTGCTAAATTATATACCATATGCGCTAAAAGACCTATCACATGCTCTAAAACAAAATTTTGAAATTTGTAAAAATTCAAAAAAGCATCTGAAAACGCATAAAAATTTTACGTAGAGGTTTGGATCGACTTACCGGAGGTCCATACATCGGTGGTCTCTAATGATGGCGACCTCGCTCAAATCTGCGGTTCTCATACGGGATCGCCATCGCTTTTATCCCTCTCAGAGCTCCAATTTTTTCAGAGGTTACTGTTCAAATGAAAGTGACATTTCACCTTTTTCATCTTTTAAAGGGGTAAAAATAGTATTTATTACTGGGCAAAGTGCTATTTCGAGAGTTAAATCGCCATTTTTCTCCAAAATCATTCAAAAATCTTCCAAATCAATCTCCTAATCATTCTCATCACGCGATTCATCTCTCGAGGGGGCATATACAATCATCAGTAATTTTTTTCAAAGTCAGGGGCAAATTCTTTGAAGCAATGCGTAAAACACATCACTTCAAAGAGGGGCAAAATGTACACATCTAAAAATGGTCATGGTCAATCAAACCTGTTAATTAATTAAATATGAATTATTTAATTAATGTTCTTAAGTCTTCTACATATAAATAAATTTAATTATTTATTTATATTGTTCATTTTTCTAAATTCTTCTAATTTAATTAAATAAGTTCATTTATTTAATTAATGCTATCTTCCTCTTAATTAATTAAATAAATTTTACAATTTATTTACATTAATTATCAAAGTTTAAATTCTAAATTTAAATGATTTTCTTCCCTCCACATTTAATTAAATACTTTTGATATTTAATTCCCACTTCTCTCACAAAAATTAAATATTCTTAATGTTTAATTAAAAGGCTTTTTCCTTTTCTCATAATTAAATATTTACAATATTTAATTAAAGCCTTTTCACATTTCTCTCACACATAATTAAATATTTATTTATTTAATTATGAGAGACACCTTTCAATTTGTCTCTTTATTTTCTGTCTCTCAGAATTCTATCTTTTCGAATTCTCGATCTCTCACCGTTCATTTCAATAGGTTTGAACTCGACCGTCGATCTTGGCCAATCGAATTCCTACCTTCAAAAATCTATAAATACAATTCTTTTATGAACTAAAAAGGACCTTGAATCTCATACTTTCATGCGTAGTTATTATAGTCACATATTAAGCATTTAATAGCATTTCAATTCAATAAGCTCAATCTTGTAGATGCATATGCATTTTAATAATCTCATTCTCTCAAGTGTGATTCTATAAGCTATGTTTGCACAACTGAGAGCAAACATATTGAAGCGAATCCTAGGAGATAGAGGACAATGGAACGAATTTGAAGAAGCTGCTGTTTAGAGTTTGGATTTACTTTATTAATTTAGTTTTCTTCAATCTAATGTTGCATTGGTGTATTAGATTAGATTCAATTTAATTGACGCATTTTCTCATACACACTATGAAGGAAAAAAATTATGTCCTAGAAAATAGGGTTCTCAAACAACAAGTTTCTTGGATGGGAGAGGTCGAGGATGGTGGGCATTGGGATATGCTTTCATACCTGACCAAGTCATTTGAAAAAAGGGCTAATTAGGACAAGGAGGTGAATGAGCTCAAATCTATAGTGGGTATGGAGGAGGAAAAAATGCAATTACAGGAGGAAATTGCCAAAATGAAATGTCTCCAATATATTGCTAACTAAAGCAAGGAGACTGTGAAGAATACCATCATTACCATCTAAGTATTTCAACAAGAACTCAAGAACTATCATGGAAAAAGGGTGACTAAGGGTGGTCATGAGGTTAATCACTTGAAGAAAAAAGGAAAGATGGTGGGTACTTCGGCTCAACCCACTAGCGAGGAGACCCAACCTACTCAGAAGGGACCCTTTTCATTCAATTAGAAACTCCACTTCTTGGCTAAGGAGTGGAATACCATTAGTGGTCTCAAGCTTCTAGGAGACCAGTAGCTTTATTAGTTCCCTCCTCGTTTTATTTTGTGTCTTATTACTGTCTCTCTTGTTGGTCAGTTAGTTGTTGTTTCTTTTATTATTTGTTTTTGTGTGTTTCACTTCTCATGAGCCCCTTATTTGGCCTCTACGGTTGGTTTTTAATGGGTACGAGACTTTCCCATTTTAATCTAATCAAAACATTTATACTCACAACATATGTGTTGACGGAAAATACACAACGGGCTAGGTATATTCCAAACTTTGAACTTAAATTCATCAAGAAACAAGAAATAATAACACATGCCACATAATATTTAGAGCCCAATAATTTCCTCTACCTCTCTATAGCTACACTAGAAACTATTTTTCCTTTTAGGAATAAGCCCTTGAATATTCTCTATACTCTATCTCTCTTTACACTTTCCAATACTTAAAAAAAAAATCTCAAAAAACTCCTAATAGTAGCATGGTGAAACTCTAGCCTATAGAGCTATAGTATCACCCAATCGATGACATAATTATTCTCACATGAAATGAGTCCCAAATATTAAAGGTAAGCCATTTGAAGTACAATGGCTAGTCAAGAGAGCTCCCCTACATTGATGGCAAGTAGTTGGGTGAGTAAAAATAGTTCCATTAAATTTGGCATTAAACTACCCCAATAGAAAATATGTGTTTTCCCTTTAAAATATTTAGGATATTCAACTAGCATATAAGGTTACTTTTACATTGATTGGGATATGAAAATCATTTTGATGGTGTCCATGTGATTTAATATTCTATTACAGGTGTTTCAAAACTTAGATTGGTGAGCTTGAGTTTAACAAATCTCATTGGGTTCTTAATATCCATCAAACTCTTTTCTTTCACTACCTTGCACCAAATTTTCATGGCTCCTTAGCCTTCATCCAACTCAGGCTTATACATTTGTATCAACACCCTAGTAGTGAGTACATTAATATCTTCATTGCCTAAATAGATAATAAGGATATTCACCTTGTACAATTTTTGGGCTCCTAATAGATGTAATAATTTCTATATTGGGGATGGGACTATGTAACATCCCAAAGGTCAAAAACACTACTAATCAATATCTATATATTTTAATCCTCTTCTCACTTATTGAACTAGGAGAGGATCCTTTATTATGCTGAAATTATTAGGAAAAAACCACATTTACTCACATCACACCAAACTTAATGCAAATTTAAGACATCTATAGATAGAAATTATAGGAACTTCAATGGACCTTTGACATAGTAGAACTTGTCATCAAGGGCCAATGAAAATAAGCTCCTTCCCACATAACATGAAACTTAACTATTCTCTACTACAAAGGGAAAGTGTCATGAATACCTATGACATAGCTATAACACCAATACCATCACCCTTGCACTTTGGTTCACTGTTACATTTTGATTACCTTATCTCTACCTATGACATGAGTATAACTTCTCTGATGTTCGAAAAAATAAACATTTCCTTTACACATTGAGCAAGGAAGTGAGAACTTGCTATTTTGATACCCTAACAAATACCAAAACAATGCTTTTCATATATATCTCTTTAATCATAACATTGGGAACACATAAAGTGTTATGAACCAAACATAAATGGGTAATAGATAAAGAAAACAACATTGGGGACTTAAGGGGAGTAAATAACTAAAGATAAGAGAATGATATACAAATTTACAATCCCTTAATAATAAAAAACATACATAGGGAACTTTAAATACAAAGATTTCAATATCATTTATGGAGGAAACCACAAGAAAGATCACATTCTTAAACCCAACAAATAAAAAAATCAATTTTAACACAAACCATAACACTACCTATAGACACCTATATAAAAAAAATCAACTTAAACTTAGTTATTCATGGTGGAAAAAAATGCAATGTTGTAGAATTAACTTTTTCCACTTAGTGAAAGGGTGATAGGAGTGATATTTTTCTTTTCACACCTTGTGAAACTAAACTAATACTGTGAACAAATATGATTGGTAAACTTAATACTAGTAGGGGTGTCTTTTTCCTACAAAATAATCATGATCCTTAAGGCCTAGAATGTACTAGTAAATTATCTTAAGAGACATAGGCCCAAAAAACCACTTACATTTGGCACAAATATTCTCTCAAAACATGGAATGCAGGAATGTCTCATCTAAACCTATAGGTGGCTGAAGGGTCTACCTAAAATTATATTATCTCCCTTCTTATGAAATCTTTTGGTATTACTATTATTAAATTTCCATGATATATTAATGAACCACAAATGTCATGTTTTGGGTTAAAGGATGGAAGGCTTTCTAAGGTTTTCACCTAGAAGGAAAGGGGTTTCCTTTGTGAACATAAACCTTGGGATTCATTCAATATTAGGGTTGGATATGTTTCAAATGCCTATATGAAGCATTATAAATGCTATGATCTGATAAATAAAACTAACTATTGAACAATAAACTAATGACATCTACATTGTTTGAAAACACATAGTGTTATGCAAGAAGGATAAATTAAAAACTATACACGGAAAGATAACATAAAAAATAAAACAAGTGCACCTACAAACCAATGAATATTGGAATGTACGTTGCATAAGCCTTTGGAAATCTGAAATTTTTTACTTTTATGCCCACTGGGACACTTATGCCAAGCTGGGCGACCTAGTCCCAGTTCTGGCAAATTGCTCTAGGCTATGTTCCATCCAACTGGGTACTAAGATGAATGCAAGAGATTTGAATGATGTAAGACTTCAATCAAAGAAACCCTACAACATTACAAATTAATGTAAATGAATTTTAAATGAGATGTAAACCTTAAATCTGAAGATAGAGAGAAGATGGAAGATGGAATCATTTTGAAAAGAAGTCTTTAGTTGTGATTTGGTGGCTAGTTGCACCTCCTCAATTTAGATTTATCCATGATTCTCCATAGGCATCCATGATCAACCCTTTGCAATGTGAGAGCTTGAGTGTGAAGTTATCTTGAAGACCTATAATAACCCTAGTTTGTTGCTTTAAGCTTCAACTTTGTTGTAGAAAGAGAGATGAATCTTCTTGTGTAAGATGTTCAATAATTTGTTCTTGATATTTCTTGTGAAAAATGGTCCAATAGAGAGTGAAAAATTCCCTAAAATCAATTATTTATAAGCAATAATACCTAATTGTCAGTTATTTTGACCTAAGAGGCCGACACCCATCGGGAATTTTCAGCAAGTCGGACATTTTCCCACTAAAAAATGCAAATAACCCTAAAAATGACTAGGTCGCCACCTTGGGTGACCTAGTCCCACCAAGGGTTTTTGAGGTGGGATCTGTAAAATTTGAGTGATTTTGGTGTTGTTTGTCAGAACTTGTATGGTTCCTTAGGTAAAATAGGCCTCAAAGTAAAAAATAACGACTCTTAGCGGCCTATCAATGTTGTTTTAGGAGGGTGATTGATGCAAGGGTACGTAAAGTAGGACCAAAATAGACACAAAATTGTTGTTTTCTTCAAAGGTACACAATTTTTGGTGACAAATAATTTTATATACATTTATGTATTTCTCTTATGCTTAGAAATGTTACAAGATGCTTAATTTGATATAACTAAAGATGAATGTCTATGAGATTTTTTCAAACTCATTTGTTGGTATCTAAGGATATTAATAATTTGTATACATGTACTGAATTTTCTTTTAATATTATAATATTAAATTCTATTAAGAAAAAAGATCATCCTCTCCTTTTAGAATGGCTGGCCTAAACTTATATGAGATGCTTATTTCTACTAGAAATATTTCTTATTATATTTGAAAGGAATAAAATTGTCACTTTGTGTTTGAGAGAAAGAACAACTAATTTCTTGGACTTCTCCTTCAAGGAAACCCTAAAGAGCTCAATCTAAGGATAGAATGAGGGGAAGAGATCTTCATTAAGGTGTCCTAGGGTATGATAAAATGTATAAAGGGGGTTCACCAGCAAGCTAGAGCTTGGAAAGAGTAGTAACATGCAAGACCTAATGATATGTAAAGCTTAAGTAAATGACCTATAAATGAGTTCAAATCGGAATAATAAACTGAGAAAATATAGAGATGCACCTGGAAATATGAAGAGGCTTGAATGAAGGTCTGAAATGTTGAAAATAATGATTTTTATGCATAATGGGACTCATATGCCATTAGGGATGATTTAGTCCCAGTTTAGGGTTTTAGACGAAAACCAAAATCTGGAACTGCTAAATCAAGATCTAAAAAAAAAGGTCTAAAAATAGGTATACGAGGACTCATATGGTACAAATGGCAATTTAGTCCTAGTATCAGGGTTGCTCTAAAACTATAATATCCTCCTATGTTTTCCTATAGCTTCCCTCCTACCAAATCTCCAATTATAGAACACTAAATTCTGCTCTATAGATAACTTTCTATGATCTTACAAGGTAGATGACAACTTTCACAACTTGAAAAATTTTCTCCAATCTTTCTCTTCAATGGATCATCTACCTAAACCACCTCGATCTGAAATCACACATCAAAGAGAGGGAAAAATGTTGTTTTGCTAGTGGATAGGGGTTTTCCTTAGTCAAACCCCATTTTGGTAATCAAACCTTGAAATGGAATGAAATAGAAGGAAGGAATGATGACTGAACAAATATGTAATATTGCAACTCACCAAACCCTTGAATAAGACATTGCAAAAATATATGAAGTGGATAGCATGAATCTAGATCTTGAATCTTGATTGAATGATATGAATCTTGACTTGAATTCTTTCTTGAATCATAAGAACCCTACATCACAAATGTTAGCTCCAAAACAAACATGATGCTTGATACTTGAATAATGCTCCAAAAGGCTTCATAATCACTCTTGAATTCTCTTGAATGCTCTTGAATTTATAGAATGCTTGAATTATTATGTCATATTTTCTTATTAAAATTGTTAGGAGAAAATATGTAAAATAACATTGTATTTATACTTGTTTATGCCAAATTTCTCAAAATTACAACCCTACAAGCCGACATCAGATCTAGGAGAATAAAATCCCACCAAGAATTTGAATTTAAATTAGGACATATGCCAGTTGGGGTGTATGACTCCCATTAGGCTAATCTTGGGACACATTTTTCAAGAAAGCCTTAGTTTATTGTGAAATTCAGATCGAGGCCCCAAAACTTAGATGGGACCCATATGCCCAAGGATATGAGTCCCAAATCACTAAATCTAGGCCATCCAATTCAAAATAATTAATTTCTAATTGGTCACTTGATGTATGTCGAGATTATCCTTAGAAACATGCATTAATTAAGGCTAGTGCATGCAAAATAAGGCCAATTTAAAGCATAAAGAAGTCCAATTTTAGTAGGGAGAGCCCAAAAAAGTGTGAAAAATTCAAGGACAAAATTTTTCTACACTACAATCTTATTCTTATGATTCTTATCATCTTAATCTTAAGTGAAGTTTTTTTTTTTTTTTTCTCATTATTGAAAGTTCTAGAGTGTATAATTGGGTCGTCTTGAATTGAACCAAAAAAACCTTATTTTTATTCATTTTGTTACTTTAAAAATTAATCATTAGTTATTTTGAAGATTTTGATTTGTCATATTTCTTTGTATCTTGAATCCATTTATTCTTTTAATATAATTTTTGTAAGAATATTTATGATTTTTTTAAATACTTGTTACAATATATATATATAAATTAATGTTTCAATTGATTATATTAAAAATTTAAGTAAAGAATCATAATATCTATTTAATTTATTTACTATAATTCTACATTATAATTAAAAAGAGGAATAAATAAAGTCAAATATGACTACTTACTAACATATACCAACATTGAACCCCTCTCCACAGTGCATATCTCCCCGGCTGAGTCCAAGAGTCCTCCTAGGAAGTCTAATATTGATCTGGGGAATGCCAAGACCAAATTTACCTCCAAAAAGCTTAAGGGTGGGTTGGCCAGGGCCCATGCTAGTACAGTGGAAGGGCTCTATGAGATAAAAGCAACTCAGGCTGATACGGCTATTTCTGGCCCTATGTCGAAAAAAGGCAAGGAGAAATGCATGCAGGCTGAGACTGTCAAAGAAGGCAAGGGTAAGAATGCAGTTAGAAAAGATTCTAGAGGGGACACGGTTGTGGGGAACATGGAGATGACTGGAGGGGAAAGTGTCAAGAGTAGATTTGGGAGGCTGGCTAAGAACAGCAAGAAGAGATTAATTATTGAGGATTCAGACGAGGAGCAGTCGGACATCAAGGGTTACAATGAAGAAGAGTCAAAAGAGGTGGAAGAAGATTTAGTGGAGAGGCCCCAGCTTACTCCAGTGGATAGCAAGCTCCCTTCTGATGGCTCTGGCTCGCGCCATTCGCAGCCGCTGGTGGATGAGCCTGGTGAGGCTCAGGATGCTATGGATGATGGGATGGATGCGGATAAGGTGAGAAAGCATTTAGACACTCTAGACAAAAGATTTCGAGGGCTGACCCACTTCACACATGAAGCTGGGTCACTTTGTTACGAGTACTCTGTCAAATGCCATAAAAGGGGAGCTGGAGGGGATCAACAACCAGGAAAATAAAGAGTGGGTGGGAGATGAGGTGGTGGACCTCTTGATCAAGAACTAGGACAAAGCCAGTTAGTTGCTCTTTTGCTGGCCGGTCTACTGTTTCTTTGTTGTTATTGTGCTGTCTTTGGGTTGTCTCTGGTTTTTTTCCCTGTTTTTTTAGCTTTTTAAGACTTGTCCTTTTTTGGCCCTTGTGGCTCATAGTGTAGGGTACAGCGCCCTGTAAATGTTGTTTAACTTTTCAAAAACATATACAGGTAGCAATCACACCTTTATGTGCAATGGGTACACCAAAGAACTGTAGAAGGAAAATGAGAGATTTTTTGGTCTATTTTTTACATACATTTGTGTAGTTTACATGAGCTCAATTGGAAGTCCATTTAGAAAATGATGTTGTTTGTGAAACAAAGGTCTCAATGGAAAAGTGATAGATTTAAATCAATTATGCATCTACTTATAGAGATCCAAGCATAACTAAAATAAAACCTTTGAATCTGGAAGAAAATAGGGCTCCATTGCCAATAGGAAATAGGGAGAGAGGGAGAGAGGGAGATATGGGTATAGTAAGAGGGAGAGATAGAGGGGAGAGAGAAAGAGGGTGATAAGGAGATATAGATAGAGATGAAGTTAGAGATAGATATGGAGATGGAGGAGAGGAATATGGATAGAAGGAGAGGGAGAGATAAAGAGGGAGGACAAAGGGGTAGATAGAGATGAAAGAGATAAATATATAGAGAGGGAGAGATAGAAATATAAAGACGAAAATAGGAAGTGATATATAGATAGGGGTAGAGAGAGGGAAAGATATAGGGGTAGAGAGAGATGGATAGATAATGATATAGAGATAGAGGGAGATATGTAAGAATTTAAATATGGAGAGAGAGAGAGAGAGAGAGAGAGAGAGAGAGCTAGAGATGCAGAGGGAGAAACAAGGAGTGTGTGTGCGTGTATGAGTAAGAGAGATACATGGAGAGATACAAAGAGGGAGATAGAGAGGGAGATAGATATGTATAAATAGATAGAGAGGTATGGAGATGAAGGGAGAGAAATATATTTATAGGAGAGAGAATTAGAGAGATATAGAAAGAGGAAGTGATAGTGATAAGAAGAGAGGGAGAGATAGGGTTATAAAGGAGGGATAGAGAGATAAATATATAAAGGGAGAGATGGAAGGAGAGAGGAAGAAGGAGAAGGAGAGATAAAGATAGAAAGAGGGAGATCATGAAAGAGGGGGAGATGGAGAGAGAAATATAAACATATACTTGAATTCATATATAGAGAGAGTTAGAGAGAGGGATATATGTATATAAAGAGAGAGTATGAGAGATAGAGTAAATAAGAAAGAGAGAGAGAGAGAGAGACAATGAGATATAAATAGAGAGGGCGACATAGATATGGGAAGATAGAAATAGATGGGGAAAGAGTGAGAGATAAAGGAGGTGATAGATATAATTAATATAGAGGTAGAGATAGAGAGAGGGGGGAGAGACAGACAGATAGAGAAACAATGAGTGTGTGTGTGTGAGTGAAAGAGATAGAGATAGAGATAGGGAAGGGGAAACAAGGAGTGTATGTCCTAGGTTGAGACAGATATTTAGATAGATATATATATATAGAGAGAGAGAGATAAATACAAATAGATAGAGAGGGAGGGAGATATGGAGAGAAATAGAGAGGATAAAGAAGTTGAGAGATATAGAAAGAGAGTGATAAGGAGAGAGGGAGAAATATGGATAGAAAGAGGGAGAGATAGAGAAATATATATAGTGGGAAAGATAGAGGAGAAAGAGAAAGAGATGAAAGGAGAGGTAAAGAGATAAAGATAGAGAGATAAATAGAGAGGAAAATGGAGATGTATATGGAGATGGAAATGGGGAGAGAGGGAGAGAGAAAGAGAGAGAGACAGAGACAGAGACACACAGAGAGAGAGAGAGAGAGAGAGAGAGAGAGAGAGAGAGAGAGAGAGAGAGAGAGGCAAAGAGAGAGGGATAGAATGAGAGAGGGAGAGATGTAGGGATAGAAATATTGAAAGATAGAGATAAGAAGTTATATAAAGAGAGGTAAAGAGAGGAAGATATATACAAAGAGAGGTAGGGAGAGGTACATATGAGGAGATATATATAGAGATATACAATAAAAGAAAGAGAGAGAGATCTATTTATATCTTTGTAGTCCTCACTATCTTTATATTTTTTATTATCTCTCAATATCTCTCTTCCTCTTTCTCCCCTATTTCTCTTTATATTTATCTTCCCTTCTCTCTTCCTCTATCTATCTTTCTCTCATTTCTTCTCTCTGTCTATTTCCCCCTCCCTATATTTCTCCCCTTACTATTTTTTGATATCCCTATTTATCTTCTCATCTCTCTCCCCCTTTCCCTCTTTATTTCTTGATCTCTATACCTCTATATATATGTGTGTATCATATTTATCTTTATCTCTCTATCTCTTTATATCTCTCTTTATGTGACCAAATCTATCTATGTCTCTCCTCTTCTCTATTTTCCTCTCCCTCTTTCTTTATCTCTCTTCATATCTCCATATTTTTGTCTCTCCATATTTATTCATTTTTATCTATAACTCTATTTTTGTATCTCTATCTCTCATTTTATATATTGTACCCCTTTCTCTCCCTCAGTATTTCTCTATTTTTTTCTCTTTATCTCTCTATATATTTTCCTCCTAAGTGTACAATGGGTACACTGAAGAGGTTTTAAAGATGAATTATTGTATCCTTAATTAAATGACATGCTACCCTACACATAAATCCCTAGGGATGTACTATCCTTTGATTGTTGGCATGAAATTACTAATCAAAATTTACCTTCCCACTCACTCTATAAATTTTAATTTATCTCTTAAGTTTAAAATTCATTTTATTATATTAATTATAAAAAAAAATCCAAAGTAGAATAATTCTACAATAACTAAAGTTTTAATAAGATAAATAAGTATAAATTAAATTAATTCTAATAATTTTTAATTATTATTTATAGTTTCATAAAAAAATAATAATAAAATAAATTTCAAACCTAAATCTAAATTAAAAACTAAAATAAAATAAATCAAATGAAAAGTCAAAATATATCAAAATCAAAATATTTATAAACATAATACTGTTTTAATTGATAGTTGCGATGAGAGGTAATAGGAGCAAGGGTCTGAGCCGAAAAACTAGCTACGGGGGCAATTTTGAAATTGCTAGTGAAGATAATGTTGGGGATGACGGTGTTGAAGATGAAGATGCATCTTTTGGCTCCATGTTCTATTTATGGCATGGGTCCATCTTTTTTTCCTTTCATCTAACTTTTGTCCGTGACTTGGACATTGGAGATGGGGGTTTTTGTATTTCCTTAAGCACTATTTGTTGGCCCCTTTTTATTTCTCTGGGCTCTTCTATCGACTGGGGTCTCATTGGGGATGTCATGTCTAAGGATGTCAATATTTCCTAGGGTGTGGACTAGAGCTCCACTATTTATTGTGGCTATTGTTGGTGTTTGTGTTGGTTTGTCTACACCTTTTGGGCAGAGAGTGCTTTGTTTTTATGTTGCCCTCACCAGTGTTGTGAGGATTAGATTAGGTTCTAGGATTTTTTATTGACTTTGGAAGTTTTCGGAGGGATCGTTCGTTTATCCTCTCTATTTCTAAGTTGGTTGCAACTACTACTGTGGTTCCTCTTTTTGGGTCTCCTAGATCCTCTCCATTTGGATAGGCGATTCTTACAGTCTTTCTCTATTCCAAAGACTTTGTCTTCTTGGGATGTCTCTTTATTGAAGATCTTGGGGTTGCCTAGGGCTTGGCCTGATTTGGAAAGTGTTTCCCTCTTGGTGCTAATCCTCATTGGTGGTGAAGAGGGTTGGAATTTTGTGGCTTCCCATTTTCTAGCTATACAATTTATGGAGGCTCTCATTTACAGTGGGGTTGTCTTTGGTGCCTTTGGGTGTCTTGTGCTTGGTGTGTTCTCTACTCTCTCTTTCAGAGGGAGTTGGTTCTATGGTTTCTACTCAGTTCTGAAGTAGGGTTCCTACCCTAGTTTCTTGGAGGTTCTAAATCTTCTATCTATGGAGGAGTTATTCTTCCCCTACTTTATTTTTGGTTGTAGGTAAAATGTTGTGGGTTTTACTCTTGTTTGCACAACCTTGGTGGTTTTAGATGATGTGAATTTTTGGGGTGTTGTCTCTGACACCTCCTCTCTTTTCTTGATAGGGGTTGGGTTTGGGGTTTATGCAAAGGAGTTATTTTTACTCTTTTTAAGAAGGGTGTTGATATTTATATTCTTTATGGTGTTATTCTATCTCTTTGGTTGTTTCTTTCTGTTTAGATTTTTGGGGTTCATAAGGGATTGCTCTTGTTCCTTATGCTGCTATTTTTTCTCCTTGGCTACTCGCTTGGTATGGTTCTCCTATTGTGGTGGAGTGTGGCTTTTTCTGGTTTGAGGAGTTGGCTCTATTCAAAAGAATTCTTGAGGTTCTTTCTTTGTTCTCTACCCTTGCACTAAGTTTGTTTCCCCTTTTCAGGTGGGTTCTTCTTCTGATGGAGGTTGATGCTGATGTGGCTTGGTGTGGAGCTAGAAAAGTTGGATTTGTTCTCATGATTTTGAAGGGTTTTGTTCTTGCCCCTTCTAGTGTTCTTCTCTCTCCTTTGCAGTCTTCTTTGTCTGGTTCTCCTATCGAGGTGGAGGCTTACTCCGGGGTCTTACTAGGAGACTCTTTTGTCTCTTGCAGACTCTCTTTGTTCCAGCTCCTTTTGAAGTGGAGCATGTCCCTTTCATGGTGGTACAGGGGTTTTCTGGTGAAGGGGGGTTTTAATGAAAAGGAATTCCTTTCTTCCCCTTTGGTTTATGCTATGAGATTTTTTGGAATTATTGCTTGGAGTTTGAATGTGTAGGGTGGTGTTCTTTGTTCTAGTCTCCTGGGTTTAAATCGGGGCTTTCCTTCCTAGTTATTTTCTAGGTTGGTCTTTGGTTGTTGCAGTACTTTTTCTTTGTAGTTGTTCTATAACCGGTTCTTTGCTCCATTCAAAAGTTGTGGTTGTTAATGGTCCTATCCTGTTTCACTCCTCATAACTCTTGCTTTTAGAGATTCTCTTTTTGGGAACGTCATCTTTTCTACCTTGATGGTTGCTTTGTAATGAGTACTAGCCCTTCCATTTTTAACATAATCAAAAAATAATATTATTCAAAAATTAATAACAAATAATAAACTTATTAAGTTAATAAATGGTTAAATAAAAAATATTAATTAACAAATAAAAAATATTAAAAACGTCGAGAGATATCAATCTCAAATTTTATTATATACTAATTTCATAAAAAAATATATGTCAGAAAATAAATACAAATTAATTGATAAATCTTATTTATTTATAATATATAATTTATAATTTAATCCTCTTAATTAAAAGTTGTGTCTTTAAAAAAATATTAAAAAATATATATGCAAACCCTTTTCTAACAAATAATATTTTCATAATAAAATAGAAGTAAAATTTTATTTATGAATTGCATATTAGAATTTAATTTTTAACCAATAAAAATATTGTTTAGAAAGTATTATTTTCAAATTATTAAATTTTTTGAAACATAAAATTTCATTTATTAATTATATTTTAGATTTATTCCTTTTTAATTATAATTTTTTTTTGATAAAAAATATTTTAAAAGTATTAAAATGTACAAACTTCTATTTTTTTGTCTTATTATCACTTAATTTCTTCCTAAAATTATTGATTATTGACACACGTTCTTAGATTTTTCTCAATTTGAAATATTTTTTTAACAACAAACATAGAAAATGAAAAATAAAATGAAATCTATTCGAAAGATTAAAAATCAATTCATAGTTTATTGATTTATTATTTACTAATATTATTATTTGAAATATATATATCAAAAACTTTTTATCTATCTAAAATTCTAAGTTTAAAAAAAAAACAATTCTTATCTTCGATCGTCTTGCATCCTTCTCTACAATTTTAAACTATTGATTTTAAAAATCAATTTGTTCACTTTAAACTCTACAGAAAAAATATTGTACTTGTTGAACGAACGATCTATGACCTTCGATAAATAGAATACTAGAATTTCTAAGTGGTGGAGCAATATTGACAAGGACAATGAATAGTTTGATATATATATATCAAAAACTTTTTATCCATCTAAAATTTTAAGTTAAAAAAAAATTAAAAAATTCTTATCTTCGATCGTCTTGCATCCTTCTTTACAATTTTAAACCATTGATTTTAAAAATCAATTTCTTCACTTTAAACTCTACAGAAAAAATATAGTACTTGTTGAACGAACGATCTATGACCTTCCATAAATAGAATACTAGAAATTCTAAGTGGTAGACCGATATTGACAAGGACGATGAATAGGTTGCTGATTCTAGTATTTGTGGTAGGGGGTAGACTCGTAAAGGCGTGCAAAACTAATCAAAGAAATAGTCATACTAAACTGTTTCAGCAATAGGGGAGAGCTCTTTTAAGGATTGAACCTGAAGATTGGATGAGGGGCAACGAAGATGCAGCTATAAATGAACAAAACATTCTTGATATGTATATTGATCTTGAAGGAACACCTTAATCTTGATTAAATAATTTTTTTATTATAAGTCCCTAATTTTGATAGAGTAGACCTTGAGTGAACTTTGAAGATCCTAAGTCTGAGCAAAGGTTTGATCCTTGGCCTTTTCACCCTTACAATGTAACATATTTATTAGCTATATGCAATATTTAGAAAAGACAAGTACGTGAAAACTGTGACAAATTTTTCGTAAATATTTACTAAAGAAGCTCAGTTTAATCTTGATCTTCGAAACAGTATTCATATATACATATATGTTCTCGATTTTTACAATGGAGGCCCCTAGCTGTTTAAAAGCCCAATTTGGCGGCCTCTTTAAGAATCCCTTGGGAGTAAATGGATGATCAATGAGAAGAAAGGGTGTTCAAGATTGCAACTCTGGTACATATAAGAAACTTGAACAGCTGAATGACTTTGTGCTCAAACAGGGGAAGAGTTCTCTCCAAATCATGGAGTGCCACGGTGGCGGCCGAGAGACAAAGAGGAAGCTGCAACTTGGAGTTGGAGTTTAGAAGATTGTTGAGGTTTCCCAGAGCAATATCTGCTGCCTCTAACTCATGCAACAACCTTGATGATGACGATCGCTTTCTCATTTCAAATGCCTCCCTTAGCTTGTGTTGCAGGGGAGTGAAATCTGGAGGAAGTGGAAGAGATGGCATCCTCATGTGGGTTGTCTTGAAGGAAAGAGCAGTGACAAAGGCAGAACAGACCATGATGATGATGCCCTTGGAATGGTTCATATTGATGGCACCCCCTTCCACTCCTGCTCTATCCTCATGGTTAAGCTTTTCCGCCATTCTCCTCAAAATCGACATGCATTTCTCCAGCTGGGAGTGTGTGTCATTCTTCTTCTGCAGCCAACAGGCAATGGATGTGCGAGCCCTTTGGAGGACATGGGCAGAAGGAGAGAGAGCAGGGCCAAGACCGCGAATGGCTATCTGCACACAAGCATGCTGCGTCCTGATTTCTGTGATGGTGTCCCTCAAGATATTACACACCTCAAGCAGAAGAAGTATGTCATCAAGATGTGCATTCATCCACTTGCTCTCTATCCTATCCATGTGTATCTTTATGTTTGACAGACTGGAGCAGCAATTCGTCACAACCTCCACTGTTAGGGCAAGCCAATCTCCTCCAAAACACGAAGAAGAACAGCAGTCCTCCAATCTTTCCACCTCAGCTACAAGTGCATCTGTGAGAAGTGGGTCCCCCTGCATTCTGGAGGGCATGCTCTGTGACCGATTATACTTGTGAGGAGAGTACAGGGCCATAGCTATCCCGAGAGAGGAGAAACGAGAGAGAGAAGGTATTGCAATGCTTATACTCATTCTATTGTGTACTGCTCCTTGTGATGACGCTGATGCTTGCTTGGCGTCGCTGCCTGCCCATTAACATGATTTATGCAACCCACCATGACGGGGCACCGCAGGAGACACAAAAAGAGAATCCCGGCCATAAGCATCTGCTTTCTGAAAAACAATACGTGGTGTCCCCCAGTACCACATTCGCTGAGCCACTGCCACGTGTGGGCCCCTATTTCGATGTGGCGTACGTGCAATGATATGGAATCCCACGTTCTGCGCCCCCTTCTTTTCTCGCACATGCTTTGCACCCCCAAAACGCCATGTAATCAATCAATTTGGTTTTACATAATAAATTTATTGACAAATTGTAATGTGAAATGTGAATATTGTAAGTTCGAAAAGGGAATCTCCTGAAGTATGCCTCGGCTTACAGCAATTGCTTCACATAAACGTGGAACTTAAAACGCATTTTAATGAATTATTTTCATATGCCAGATTTTGTCGGTCGTTTCAATCGGCAATTAATGTTTCCATATATCATCTTCGTCGGCAAGAGTGCTGCGCAGTCTGTACGAGCTAGCAAGGAAACACGTAAATAAAAAAAGAAAAAATTATAACTAGCAACCGCACCGTGGTATGCAATAGGTACGCCGAACCGAAGAGGCGTGGGAGGTCAATTAGAGAAAACTTTGGTCAATTTTCTTTCATACCTTTCTGTATTGCAAGAGGGCATTTGGTAGGCAGTTTAGAAAATGATGTTGTTTGCTCAACAAAGTTTCAATGGACAAAAATAGCAGCTTCAAATTAACTATGTATTCATTTATAAGGATTCAATCATGACGTTAAGAAAATTTCTGAATTAAAAAAATAATCAATTCCATTATCAATATGTTCATGTTAAGCTTGCAATAGGGAGAGAGGGGGGAGGAGAGGTAGGATAGAAAGAGAGAGATAGAGGGAAAGAGTGAAAAAGAGACAAAGAGAGAGAGGGGGGAGTAAGGAGATAGGGATAGAGATGGAGATAGAGATGGAGAGAAGGAAAGAGGGAAATAAAGAGATATGAGAGGGGAATAGATAGAGATGGAAGATAAATATATAGAGTGGGAAAGAGAGAGATAATGAGAGAGGATAGATAGAAAGATACAGATAGGAAGTGATATATAGAGAGGTAGAGAGAGAGATATAGGGGTAGAGAAAGATGGTGAGATGGAGAGATAGAGATAGAGGGAGAGATGGAAGAAGAAATATGGAGAGATAGAGACACAAATGCAAAGAGATTTATATACAAAGGCATAGTTAGAGGGAGAGAGAGAGAGAGTGATAGAAATGGATGGATAGAAAGAGGACATATCTAGAGATAGACAGAGAGAAAGGAAGATAGCTTGGTAGAGATTAAGATAAAGATATAAAGAGAGTTAGAGGGAGATATAAAGATAGAGAGAGAAAGGGAGATATAGAGAGATATAGAGGAAGAGATAGAGAGATAGATGAAGATGGAGAGGGACAGGGAGAGGAAGAGGTGGAGAGTTAGAGGTATCAGGATATTTAGAGAGGGGGAGAGAGAGCGATACAAGGAGATAGAAAAAATAGATAAGTAGAGAGACTAATAGAGATGGAGAGAGGGAGAGAGAAATAGGAGATAGAGAGACAAGGAGAGAAAGAGAGAGATAGATATATATTAGGAGAGAGAGAAGAGAGGGAGAGATAGCTCAATGTACAAAGAGGGAGATAGAGAGGGAGAGATATAGATAGAGGGTGATATAGAGAGGTAGAGAAGGATATGTATATATATATATAGAGAGAGAGAGAGAGATCAATAAATAGAGAGGGAGAGATGGAGTGATATAGATAGATGGATATATAGAGAGAGATAGAGGTAAATATATAGTGATAAAAAGAGACATAGATAGAAGGATCAAGAGAGAGATAGATAGAAATAGAGAGATAGTGAGATAAAGAGATAGAGTAGGAGAGATGGAGTGTATAAGAGAGAGAGAGAGAGAGATGTAAAGATAGTGAGATATAGATAGAGAGGGTTGGGGAAAGATAGGGAGATAGATATACAAGTAATAAAGAGAGGGAGAGAGAGAGATAGAGGGTGAAAGATAGAGAGGAGACATAGATAGAGATGGGGAGGGAGAAATATGGAGTGTGTGTGTATATGACTGAGAGAGAGATATGAAGAGATAGAAAGAGGGAGAGAGAAATGTATAAATAGATAAAAAGGGATGGAGAGGGAGGGAGAGAAATAGAGATTGGAGAGAGAAGTAGAGATATTTATAGAAAGAGGAAGTGATAGGGAGAGATGAAGAGAGGGGGAGAGATAGAGATAGAAAGAGGGAGAGATAGGGATATAAGGAGAGATAGAGAGATAGATATAAATTTGGAAAGATAGTGGGGTTAAGTGAGAGACAAAAATATATAGAGGGGAAGATAGAAGGATAGAGAAAGAGGGAGAGGGAGAAATAGACATAGAAAGAGAGAGACAATGAGAGAGGGGGAGATGGAGAGAAAAATATATAAATATATAAGAAGTGATATATAAAGAGATGTAGATAAATGGATATATAGAGGGAAAAAGAGTGAGATATCGAGGAGGTTATAGAGAGAAGTAATAGAGAGAGGAGAGAGATAGAGATAGAGAGATAGATGTTGGGAGAGAAATTAGGATTGTGTGTATGACTAAGAGAGAGATATAGAGATAGAGATAGGGAGAGAGAAACAAGGAGTGTGTGTGTGTGAGTGAGTGAGTGAGAGATATGGAAATAGAGATTTAAAAAGAGACATATAAATAGATAGAGAGGGATGGATGAAGAGAGAGAGGGAGAGAAATAGAGAGAGGATAGAGAGGAAGATAGAGATAGAAATGGAGAAAGAAAGAGATAGAGATAGACAAGGGATACAAAGATAGAGATAGGAAGTTATATATATATTTAGAGGTAGATAAAGGGATATGTTTAGAGAGAGAGAGAGAGATGTGAAGAGAAAGAGAGAGCTCTTTATATATCCATCTCACTCTATCTTTATTTTTCTCATTATCTCTCAATCTCTCTTCCTCTATATATATATATATCTTTTCTTGTCTCTCTATAACTTTTAGTTGAAATTGTTTTTAATATTATTATTAGACCCATTATATTTATTAAAAATTTACTATATATAAATTAAAGTTAAATAAAAATATTGTTTAAATTTCCATGTAATATAATTAAAGTAAATTACTTATATATTATATATGCTATTGTATGGTGATTGACAAATTGTATTAAAATAAAAAAATGTTATAAACACATAATTTTTTATTTATATATTATAATATTGTTAGAGAGAATAACTTATCTATTCACTATACTTAAGTGTACTTAGGTTGATGAGCTTAGAAAGCCTCTTGTCTAACTGAATGTGTAACCTTTTAGACCTCTACAACTTACCAAATTATTTTGGTTGAATTCATGCACATACCTTTTCGAGGTTGGAAGTAGATTCCCATCTCAACTCAAAGGTCACCCAACACTTGGAATGTAAGGTTGATGACTTGTTCATAAAGGTTGTTGGTTTGCACACTCCAAGTGTTCTTAAGTTTGACACCTATAGGACACTTGTCTACAAATTTGTGCCATTATGAGGCAATTGTCAATCCACCTCATAGGTGGATATCCTCATCCTTTCCTATATATGCAAGGCTTTGTGTTCGTAATTTGGGGTCAATTAAATGCAATAATGTGCATTGCTCATTTGTGCATGTCCTTTATATGAATGATCTCCTGAATTCTTATATGATATCAAAGCATAGGGGGAGATAATTGCAAGCCAATAGGTGAAAAAATTTCATTGTGGTTTTTTATTTGCCTAGCATGAAATATCTAGTTACATTTGAAGTTTGTGTTTGAAGCACTCCATTGGAATTTTGAGCTGTGAATTTCTATGGGGATAAGCATATAAAATGTGCATGGGTATTATGGTTTCTAAAGTGCATCATCGATGCACTAGATTTCCACACCATGTTATACATGCCCACTGACTTAGGATTCATAATAGTCTCCTTCATGTAGGTTACAACTCTCTAACGACTTCCATAAAGCCGCTTCTCTGCTCTTTCACTCTATTCCATGCCTCTAATGTGGTGTTTGTTAATTTTAGTTATAGCCATTGTTATAACTTAACCGGTTTAACTAACATGTTGCTAACTGTAATATTTTATTAGTCAAGCCAATAAAGTTAGAAGGTAGATTCATTAACCATCACAAATTATAAAGGGGGAGTTTTTTTTGTTTTTCCCAAAATTTGCAAGGGGGAGGTGAATGTTTTTTTGTCATAGGTAAAAATTTGCAAAAGAGGAGTCATTTTTTTATTTTTCAATGAATTTGGCAAAGGGAAAGTGTTTATAGGGGAGGTGTAATTTGTTTCCTTGCTTACAAATTTATAGAAGAGGAGTCAATTTTGACTTTTGCAATGAATTTGGTAAAAGGCAAGGGGTCATAATGGGGGTTTTATTTTATTTTTTCTTTTATTGAGGTTTTCAAAATCTAACTTAGTCTATGTCTTCTTAATCCACCTCATCACAATAAACTTGTACATTTCATAACAACAAAAATGTTTGTAAATGCACTGATATAAAGTGCCACAAAATTGAATGTTTGTTCCTTAGGGAGGGAATTAGGGAAAATATGTACATATATACTACATTATAAAGTGTAATGTGGGTTTGTGTAGAGCCTTGATTTGACATCATAGTTGTGGATCCTTGTGATTTAACATCACAAAAATGTTTCCTCGTGATTATCACCTCATACAAGTGTGCCTTAGAGCATACATTGTACATCTCTACATTCCTTCCAAACTCTCGATCTTAGTTTGTTTGCTTATTTCTCTTTGAATTAAGGGGGGACTATGATGTGTTATGCTAATGCATTTTACTATGAAGTAATGGAAGAATCTTATTTTTGGGAGGCCTCATGAAACTTCTATCTTTATCTCTTGAATGGGGGATTATTTTAGTGGATCATATTTAGAGATTCTAGTACACCTTATCACAATACTATTTGTATTATTAACTTCATAGAGTTTGATAAACTTTGTGTATATTGGTTGAGTAGTATTCATATTCTCATTCATATAGTGTTTTGTATCTCTCATCTTGATCCACATTTCTTGAAGATTTTTTTATTCTAGTAGACACTAGTTCATCATTGATAAAATTTATAACTTTGACATGCTTCAAGATTTCTTCATCATCATATTCCTATCATCAAGGGATATATTTTTAGAAGGTCCTAAATCCTTCTAATTCTCCTTTTTGGAGAGTTTTGTTCCCACTCGATTTTCTCCTTTTTCTCCTTTTGTGAGAGAATGTATTATAGATGGGTACCTAACATGGCTTGTAGCTGAGACCCATTCCTATGTACATGCACTTTTGTTATCTCCTCAAGTATCACTTAAGGAGGGTTGTTAGTGTGAATAAATATATATATTCACTATACTTAAGTGTACTTAGGTTGACAAGGTTAGACAAATTCTTAGCATTAAGGGGGGACTATGATGTGTTATGCTATTTCTTCTTTCAATGGAGTGGAGGAATCTTCTTTTCTTTTACAATGAATTTTGAAAAGTGAAAATATTTATAGGTGTAGTGTCGAAAAATGGGCTCTATGACATTTTCGCACTCGTTTGGGTCCTCCTTGTGGATTTTGGGCTAATTTTGCCCTGATTTAGTGTTGTATTGTGTATAACACATTCACATTAGGTATTGGGCCCTTGTGAACTAGTGGATTTTAATGGTGCCTTGCAAAAGTGTTGTGAAGTGTTGTAACACACTTTCACACTTTTCTAGGGTTTTATCAATTAACTAAACATAATAAACATATTTTTAATCATAATTAGCATTAATCTTGCCTTATTTGGAGTGTTGTAAAGTATTGTAACAAACTTTCACATTCCTCTAGGCTTGTCATTAATACTTGGTATTTCTTATGCTTTAATTGGCCCTAATTTGGATCCACAAGCCTCATTTATTTTATCTTTTCGAGGATAATCCCAACACCAATAATTGACCAATCATAATTCAGGTGTTCTTGGCTTGTGTGGCCCAAATTAAGTGCATGGGACTCATTCGTCACCTTGGGCAAATGAGTCCCACCTAGTTCTTTTTGGCCCCGATGTAGGTTTCACACATTTCTAGACACTTTTAATTTTTGGTCCCATACATTATGTGTGATGGGACTCATTCGCCACCTTGGGCGAATCAATCCCGTGTGACCAAAATTCAAATTTATATCAAAATTTTGATGGGATTGTATTCTCCTAGATCTGATGGTGGCTTGTAGTGTTGTAATTTCGAGAATTCTTGCATAATGGAGTATAAATACAAGGTTGTTTTCACTCATTTTCATCCTAACAAGCAATCAAGTGATGAGTATAGAAAATTGAGTTCACAAGAGCATTTGAGTAGGAGAATTCAAGGCATTCAAGGGTAGATTATCAAGAATTCAAGAGCATCAATCAGCATGTCAAAGATTGCATTCTTCATGTTTGTTATTGTGCTAACAATTATGATGTAGAGTTCATGATTCAAGTAAGCATTACATTCAATATCTATCAACATCAAGCAAGAATCAAAGACCACATCCATTCTAACCATTTTAATCATAATTGTAGTGCCTTATTGCTAGGGTTTGGTGACTTGCAACATTATCTTTTTCTCATTCATCATTCTCCTTCCATATTTCCTTTCCTTTCAAGGTTTAATTACCAATAAGGGGTTTGACAAAGGAAAACCCCTATTCTCTAACCCCACAACATTTTTCCCTCTTCTTGTGTGTGATTTGTAGGTCTAGGTTGTAGATTTACCAAGAAGCCAAGTTGGAGAAAATTTGTCAAGTCTCTAAAGTTGTCAAATTTTTCATTCAACCTTGGAGAAGCTTGGAGAAGACCTACAAGTGGCATTTTATAGATTCGGATCTCGAAACCAGTCAAAAAGAGTAGAGAAGACTAAGAGACACAAAATCCAATTCAAAACTTCCAAAAACGCAAAAGTGGACTGATTCACCAGTATTGGCGAATGAGTCCCACTATATAGCCTTGATCAATATTTTCATAGATTTGGACACCCTTTTGGATGAAACTTGCTCTAGTGCATTTTCCCAGAAAATGGACTGATTCACCCTGCTTGGCGAATGAGTCCTAGTTAATTTCAATAATAGATTTTTTAGCGATCCAGGCCTCCATTTTTCCTTCTTCAATCTTCTAGGTGCACACTTTCAGTCTCATAGATTTTTACTGCATTTTGTTCATCTTTCTAGGTCATCTTGCTTATCACATTATGTTTTGCAACTCATTGTCTTTTGTAGGTTTACACTTGGTGTTGAACCCCTCATTTGATATCATTCATAGCCTAGAACAGTCCCTTTGCTAGATTTCAATCTCCTTTGCTTTGAAATCTCAAGGGCTTGTTCTTGAGTGAAAAGTGTGAAAATAAACCTCTCCTTTTAGGTCCAAAACCCTAGAATCTAAAGAAAGAGAGAAAACAAACAAAAGTTTCTTCTTTTCAATAGGGGGAGGTGCAATTTGTTTAACCAAATGTGCAACCTTTTGGGACTCTAGAGGTTTCCAAGTTAGCTGGTGTAGTGTAGGAAAAAGTATCCCTTTTCCACACTTAATTTGGGAAACAATATTAATAAAAAAGACTAAATTATGCCTTAATTTGTTGTTATAATATGTATTTGACATATTAACATTAAGTTTAGGGCCTTTTTAATAAATTTGACTTAATGGTAACTTATTTATGGTGTTGTTTGGTGTACCTTTACACTTTCACACTAGTTTAGGGCTTTATTAATTAAAATTATGGCTTAATTGGCCCCTATAATTCAAATCTAAGCCTAATTAATTGCAATTTTCAAAGAGTAAAACCCAAAATTCATTAATGTTATATCATAACACTTAACATTGTAGAATGTGTGTCCTAGGTAAGTGACCTATACCCATTCACCCAAGGGCAAATGGGTCCTCACTTAGGTCTAGGACCTAAATTTCAAATATGTTTTTAGCGGTTTTTCAATGATTTCAAATGTGTATTCACATGTCGGCTTGTAGTATAAATGCTTCTATTTTAAACTATGTCATTTTGAATTTTAGGAATTAATGCTAACATATGTATAAATAAGAGGTCATTTCACTATGTTTTTGTAGTGTAGAAAAGTGTATCCCTTTACATTTTCACACTTGTCTAGGCCCTTGCAAACTAAATGGACCTAATTTGCCTTATTTAGGGTGTTGTAAAATGTTTTCTTACACTTTCACACTAATCTAGGGTTTTTTATTAATTAATTAATTAGGCTTCTTTATGATTTAATTGGCCTTATTTTGCATCCACGAGCCTTAATTAATGCATCCTTTCAAGGATAATCTTGAAACATATGTAATGAAAAATCATAAATTAATGTTTTTGGATTGTATGGACCATCTTTCATGATCTAGGACTCATACACCACCTTGGGCATATGAGTCCCACCTAAGTTTTGGGGCCCTAATCCCAATTTCACATTAATCTAAGCATTTCTTGAAAAATGTATCACAAATCCTAGCCTAATGGGACTCATATGCCACTTCTGGTGTATCAGTCCCATGTGGCTCAAACCTAAATTAAATTGAAATTCTTGGTAGGATTTTATTCTCCTAGTTCTAATGTTGGCTTGTAGTGCTCTAATTTCAAGAAATTTGACAAAAGCATGTATAAATACAAGGTTATTTCACTCATTTTTCTCCTAAAAAGCAATCAAGTGATCTAAAAAATGGAATATTCATGCATTCTATAAAATTTGAGTTCATGAGAGCATTCAAGAGTTTACGAGAGCATTCAATAGCCTTCAAGAGTTGATTATCAAGTGTTTTGGAGAATTATTCAAGTATCAAGCATCATGTCAAAGTCATCATGAATCATGTTTGTTTTTGAGCTAACATTCATGATGTAGTGTTTCATGATTCAAGCAAGAATTCAAGTCAAGATCTACAACATTCAAGCAAGAGTCAAGATCCACATCCATTGGAGCCATCTCATACATGTTTGCAACAATTTATTTCTAGGGTTTGGTGAGTTGCAACATATCATTTTGTTCATTCATCATTCCTCCTTTACATTTGATTTCATTACAAGGTTTGATTACCAAAATGAGGTTTGACCAAGGAAAACCCTTTTCTACTAACAAAACAACATTTTCCCCTCTCTCTAGTGTGTGACTTGTAAATCCAGGTTGAAAATATATAGAAAAGAAAGATTGGAAAGAATTTTTCAAGCGTGCAAATTTTTTTAAGTTGTCACCTTGTTTGGTAGATCACTAAAAGACATCTACAAAGGGAATTTGGCATTTTAGACCAGAAAATTAGGTTGGGAAGATAGGGTAGAGGTTCAAGAGTAGATTCAAACTTTTACTTTTTGAAAAGGCCAAGTAGGACTGATATGCCACTTTTGGCATATGAGTCCCAATACAATGGATTTTCTAGTTTTTAGGTGTTCCAGACTTATTTCTACCAGATTCTTGTTCCTGCTTAGAAACCCTAAATGGGGACTAAATCGCCAAGCCTGGCGTATGAGTCCTAGTGTGCACTAAATTTAGCATTTTTACCATTTCAAATCTTCAATCAAGTTGCTATAGATTTCTAGGTGCCTAATGAGTCTAGTTTATGGTCTAATTATTGATAGGGTTGTTGTCCATTTCTTGTAGTAACATAAGACTTTGATGCTTGGGAGTTGATCTTTTATAATATTTCCTTGAAACCATAGACCTTGGACATGAATTTATTTTCATAAGATTTGAAATGATATTGACATTCTTTTTGGATTGTTTGTGTTAATTTTGCATGTGGTTAATGAATGTCTCTTTAAGATGATTATGGATATGAATTTGTTGTGTGTGCTAATGTTTTCATGTAGATAATTTGAAGCCTACAATTGAAGAATATTTTGCTAGCTAGTCATGTGCCATATCGGTCAACAAGGTGGTCATTTAATGGAGAGAAGACTCTTGGCGGTTGGAGATTCCTCATGCACATCGGATTGTAATTTCCTTATAATGGTATTAAATATTTTTGAGCATGAGCTGGTGTTACTATTGTGTCAGATTCAAGTTAAGGAAATCATGCCTGATAGGTGGCAGATTGTATTATCAGAAAACTCTTTTGAGTCAGAAAATAGATGCGTTACTATGTTCAATGGATGCGCTAAAATTTTTAATGTATGTGCTAAAAGATCATATCAGTGCGCTAGACCGTTGCATGGATGCATTATAACATAGCACATATGTTCTAGAACAGAGAATAAATGTGCTAGAATAGAGCAGGGATATGCTAGAACAGAGCATGAATGTGCTAGAACATAGCAGGGATACGCTAGAATAGAGAAGGGATGCGCTAAAAGATCTAGTCAATGCACTGAGACATACATGTTTTGACAATTTTCTGAATTGGATGATCTTTATTTGAATTAATGTATGAAAAACATGGCATGCAATAGAAAAAAAATGTTTTTAAATTCCTAAAATCTAACAATGAGTCTATGTTCTTCGAGATTTCCATGGGTATTGAACAAGATAAACAATTCAAGCAGACTCAATCTTAATTATCAAAAAGGTCATTATAATAATCACATCCCACATCTTAGAATTGCATCGACTCACATAGTCATGTCACCCCCTAGAGGGTTCCCGTGTTTTTTTCTTTTCCAGGCATGTACTCAAAGTTAGATATCTCGATCCCTTGAGAAAATGGTCCTTGGAAATTATATGGTGAGTGTCTTGGGGGCAGATTCTTCCATCCCCTTGCACTGTGAATATTATAATGTTTGGTTACTGAAATAGTTGGCTTCTACACTAAGGTTCATAGTAATTTTTTTCGGTCAGTGCGGAAAATGATATACTCCCTCAAAAGACCTACCAACCTTTAGAACAAAGGCTTTGGGGATGGTTATCTTGCAAACTACTATCAAGTGGATTTTGATCAACAACTCACTTTTGGTTATAGTGGGTTGGAATCCTTGGCTTTAGGGGTTCCCACTTAGGTCGTTCCTCTTGGGTGAGTAATTTTTCCCACAAGAGTAAGCCTGCTAAGGGTTTTAATAAATCATGAAATACATGAAATGAAAAGATGACTTTGGCTTTTTTATCACCCATTTAAGGGGAGAGCATAGGCCTATCACCTGAAAATTACAACAAACAATTTTGTTAAATTTTCATCCCAAATGACAAATTTTCTAAGGTAAGTGATGATTTTGCTTCACAAAATTCATGGGATTTATTTTAACCAAGATAAATAAATTGTATGGTGACTACCCTAGGATTGGTTTATTTCAGATTTAAATGTCTACCCTAGGATTGCTTCATTTTAACCTTATGCAAAAAGTATTAATCACAGCCTATGGACATGTCAGAATTAGGATTAAAATTTATAGTCCCTTGGATGCACTAAAAGAACACATCAACATGTGCTAAAACAAAACATAAATGCGCTAAAAAAAATTCAAGGATGCGCTAAAACATAACGTAAATATGCTAAAAAAACACAAATATGCGCTAAAACAGAGTGGAAATGCGTTGAAATAGGCCTCGCATACGCTAAAATTTTCTAGGAATGTGCTAAAACATGTCTCGTATGCACTAAACCATGAGTCTAGTTGGTAACCTACTAGAAAACCTACAATAAAAAAATTTAAAAAAAGGGAAAGGGCTCCACAGTGGGTGCCAAAAATGTCTGTGTGAATAAGTGGACTAACTGAAAAGCTAAACAAACACATCAATGCAACATTATATTAAAGAAATCAAAGTTAAAGAGAAGGAAACTCTAAACACAACCATTTCTTTAAAGATGTCCCATTGTTCTCCATCTCCAAGGATTCATTGTAGGTTGTTGGCTCTCAAGTTGTGTAAGCAGCAGCTTGGTAGAATGACAACTTAGAGAATGAGATTATGCAACATGCATTTCTATTGCTAAATGATATGAGATGATTAAGCTAAGATATTAATTTAAAATGCTATGAAAGATAAGATGCTATGCTCAAGAAAATAAGATTTCTAAATGTTGGATAAATGCAACTATAATGCTCACAAAGATCTAAGATCCTTTTCAAAGCACAAAGAGGTTGTATTTATAGAGTTTTGGAGACAAAAGCCTAGTTGGCAAAGATCGACGGTTGAAATCAAGCCTTTCAAGATGAACTATGGAAGATTGGGAAGTTGAGAAAAAAATGGAAGCTAGAGAAAAATATGGGAAATGTTTCCTCCCACACAACTTTTCCATTCAAAAATGAAGGAAAGTTGTCATTTGGGCATTTTAGTTATGAGGAGTTAGTTGGTAGTTGAGGATAAATCCATAATTTAATTATTCAATTATTTAATTATATGTGACAATGACTTTTGAAATTTCCATAATTAAATAATTAATATTTAATTATGTGTGAGAGATGAAAAAGGAATTTAATTAAATATTTAGAATATTTAATTATGTGTGATGTGAGGAAAGTGTTTAATTAAATATTTAAAATATTTAATTAAATGTGAAGTGAAGAATGAAAAATAATGAGTTTAGAAGAATATTCCTTTATTTGAATTTAAAATTCAAACTTATGAAATTTATTTAATTAATTAAGAGGGAGTAGATAATGGTAATAATTAAATAAACTTATTTATTTAATTAAATTAGAAGAATTAGAAAGTGAACGATATAAATAAATAATTACATTTATTTATATGTAGATGACATTAGAAGATTAATTAAATAATTCATATTTAATTAATTATAAGGCTCAATTTTTAATGTGACCATTTTTAGATGTATATAGGTACTATGACAACTTTGAAGGAGGTACTACAATATAATGATGAAACACCTTCCTCTAAGGAAAAAAAACAACAGAATAGAGAAGAATCACACCTTTAAGGGTAGTAATCGAACCCTAAAATCAGAGATCGACGAACTTTGGACCTCCTTACCTGAGTATGCTGCAGTAAACAGGGGATGCAATGATAAAATGAAGCCTAAAAAAAAACTAAAAAACAATGCATAAATCACCTTTTAGATCTGATGAAATCCTCCATCACTCTGATACCATGTGAGAATCTATAGAAACAAGAGAGTTTGCAACAAACACAGATGATATAATGCAATGTAATTTATTCAAGTTTCCTATTGAATGAAGGAAGCTGCAACCTCCGTTAATAAGAAATATCATCTTGATCAAGATCCACAAGATGTGGAGATCAAGATCCAGATCTGCCTGAAGTGGAAAGGAGTGAAGTGAACAACACAATCATCAGGACAATTAACTAGGCTTAAGTAAGCCAGGTGTAAAGAAATGAGTACACAAACAAGAAGAAAGGGTATCTTCTCATAAGCACCCCTGGTATAAGTGCTCTTTTCATATCCCTTGGTCTTTCAAGCCCCACTCCCAGTTCAACAATGATAATTGCATCCTCCACACCACCTAGCAAGTCGCCCATGATTAGTTTCCTCACAATCAAAAGAGTAATAGCCTTAAGAACCTCCAAATCCAAAAGAGTGGTGATGAAGCGAGATACTATGTATGCATTCATGTCATACCTCTTTTCCATTTCCATATAATTACTACCTAGAAGTAGTTGTGTTGCTCCTAGCACCAAGGGATCCCAATCACTAAAAACTAACTTTAGCCGATTGTAAGATATATGACTGAAGAAATCCCAAAGTTTTCGTGTGGATCTGAGGCAAACCGGTGTCTCCATGGCTTCGTAGAAAATACTATATGGTGAAAATGAGAGGTGGAGGAAAGTATTTAGAGACCACATCACCCACAAAATGTGTGGGAATATATAACTACTGTCTACCCATGTTGTGAGCCATTAAATGATTAAATATGACCATCCTTTTCCACACTTCAAGCTTGTTTCCAAGCTTTCAACAATGAATTTCCATGTCCTCCAAACTATCGTGTGGACCAAAACAACCTAGCAAGAATGTCTTGGGCATCATCCTAGCAACATGTAGGTTTGTCATCATCTAGGATGTTGTGGGTAGTTGGTCCATCTTTCTTGTGTCTGAAATCTTAAATAATATTTATTATCTTCAAGAGAGACAAAAAATTTGATTCCTTCTTATGGATCCAAGAAACAATGCATAATCTTATGCTAAATGCATAACTAGTTGTTGAATTCCAATCAAATGGGTTACTTGCCCAATAAAAATCTGCATAACATATCAATTCAACATTCAAATGGTGAGTATATTCATTGCCAAAATTCATGGCACCCTATAGATATTATATGAATCTCTTTAAAATGCTTCTCAATGAGACTCAAGAAGATTAGCCATGAATTGGCTATGTATGTTGATTGAATATACAATATCAGGCTTTCTAGTGGTCAAGTATTTCAAAATTCCCACCATTTGTCTATACAATATCTCACTGACTTCTATAGTACCATTATCACCAGAAAAAATCATATTTTGTTCTAATGAAGTATATACTACTTCAAAATATTGCATATTAAATATTTGGATCAACTTTTCTACATACTTACTTACACTAATAAAGTCTTACCATCATATCTCCATACTTCAATTCTTAAACAATAATACACTTTACCAAGACTCTTCATTTTAAACTCTTGTGATAAATCTCTTTTCATTTCATCAATAAACTCTATATCAGTTCCTATCATCATTAAGTCATTGAGATGTAATGAAATCAAAATAACAATATCATGTTCATCTTTCTTTCATTATGAATTTGGATCAATTTTACTCTTGATAAACCCTTATTGAAAGAAGAATATATCAAATTTTCCATACCATGATTTTAGTGGCTTTTTGAGACCATACAATAGTTTCTTTAACATGAATACCAAATATTATTTTCCTTTACATACAAAGCCTTCATTTTTAACAAAATAAATTTATTCTCATAAACCACCATTCAAAAATGTCAACTTAACATCCATTTGATGTAGATCCCGGTTAAACTTAGTAGCCAGTGCAATTGTAAGTCTAATAATGTTTATTTTAGGAACAATTACAAATGCATCTTTATAATCTATTCATTCCTTTTGTGAATAACCTTTTTCAAACAATCTAACTTTGAATTTATCAATAAGTTACAATTTTCTTTTAATCTAGTTTTGACCAACCAATTAGAGCCTATAAGAATTTTATTTGTAAGTAATTCAATTACTTTACAAGTTTGATTATCCATAATTGAATCATAGTATTCTTGCATAGGATTCATCCACTCTCTATTATTCTTATCTTCTTCAAAACCTTGAGGTTCCTCTATAGTCATTACTTGAGCCATTAAAGCATAGTCATTATACTTAGTTGGTGCCTCAATTTTCCTCATTGATTTTGTTAATGCACCACTATTGGATAGAGTAGCTTCAAGAATAATTTAATCATGAATTTATTGATCTGCAATATCAAAATTCTCACTATCTTCTTCAAGTAGTTTTTGAATGTAGTGGTTTTATTTTCTTTAATTCCTCTTAAATATCATCTACATATTCATGAAATATAACATCTCTACTAGAAATAAATTTATGAGTATTAGGATTATATATTTTGTAGGCTTTATGATTATACAATAACCAATGAAAATATATTAGATTGACTTAGTATCATGGTTCCTCCTATTTTATTTTGGAATATGATTAAATTCCTTAATTTTTTTTTTTTAAATGACTAGAACAATGGTTTATTACCAATGAAAACCTCATAAGGAATTTTAATTTCTATAAATTTGGTTGGTCTTCTATTCAACAAATAAACAACTATACTACCTTGTGTTATGTGTCATGAATTTTTGTGTCTAAAATGAAGTGAAATTAAAATAAAAACTCAAATAACACAAAAAAACAACACGCAAGATAAGGCCAAGGAAGCTCAAACCAACATAACAAGCCTCTTGTTGAGTATATTTTACCAAAATATTTGATTCTAAGATGTGTGCTCACTAGAAATTTTTGTAGCGTAATGACGCTTCAATGATAAATGAGTTATATTTTTGATAAATGGTTAAGGACTAGATATATATGATTGACATTGAAAGGGATGAAGGGCTGAGAGGAGAGGTGATCTCTCAACTTATGAAATTGTGCCAAGTGACACAATGAGATGAGTTTAGATGGATAAGGGTACTATGATGGGACAAGGCCCATGTGACATTGTACCAAGACCATGTGCTTGATGTGATGTAGAGGGTTGACTCACTTAATCAAGGATTAAGTGTATGCAATCACTTAAGGGGAAATTAGGTGAGGATTAATATTAGTATTAGTGCAAGTGGGGTAGTTAGAGGATGTGACACATGATAGGCATTGAATAAATAAATAGGATTCATTTAATTAATTTATAGGATAAAGGGTGTAAGGTAACAGATAAATATAGAGAAATAATTGAATTAAATTGTTTATCTTAGGCTAGGACTTAGGAAAATTATTCTATTTTCCTTTCAACCATATCATTTTGTTTTGGACTATGATGAACAATTTATTTCTTGATGATGTCAGTTTCTTTGTAAAACTTTAAAAAATGAAGTGTATTCCTCTCCTTGGCTTGATCTAAGAATATTAATATTGTGAGTTGGTTTCTTTTCTAGCATGGTTCTAAATTTAAGGAAAAATTAATACTATAGTAAACTAATATGATTAATGATTAGGGAATGATATGATAATAATTAGAGTTGATGATAAAGTGAATAATTTTAGTGTCTATAGTATTATTATAATATTATATAATATAATTCTCTATGTTGAGTTTAAATATGGATAATTTCAATAAATTATAAAGACACATTTATATATGAAGGAAATTCAATCAAATCTTAATCACTATTTTCAAAAGAAATCAATACTACTAATGTTAGGTAACTGATCAATTATAATTTTCTTAGAATTATATGGATTTAAGCTACATAATCCCTCATATCCATCAACAATGTATCTCTCCAACTCAAGGCATCTACTACGTTCTCTATATTCCCACTTTCATTCTTGATGAAAAAGGTGTAACATTGTAGGAAATTCACCCATTTTATTTGTCATTGATTGAGTTAAGTTTGGTTCTTGATAAATTTAAAATCATTGTAATTCATGTAGAGAAAAAATTCCTTAGGAAGCCAGCAATCTTGTAACTTATTTAGTGCCTACACTATAACATGAAACTCTTGGTAATAAACAAAATGTATCTTATTGGAATAATTCAACATTATTTCTAAAATGAAAAATAAGTATTATCTTTTGATTGAGAACAACTCATATGGTAGTCCGACTTACATCACAATGAACTTGAAATACTTTTATAAAGTTTGACAAATATAGCACCATCTCTTACATGATATTTCTTTTTACACCTCAAAGGTCAAGATGAAATACTTTATCTTTCTCACCATTTTATCCCATCTAATGATTTTATCCATGGAATTTCTCCTTCTCTTACCCGCTACATCCTTCACTTTTCTAAGATCTTCTATGTTGTCATAGTTGAAATATTCTTCCATTTTTTTTAACAAATTGGATTCTAAAAATTTATATATGATTGGAGATTCCATCCTCATTTATTTTATAAGATTGCAATTTTCTCTTATAAACATCCTCTAGAATGTATCTAGTTCATGATCTATATCTTCATCTTCCTATCCTACCATCTTTTCTCCTTCTTCTTTAATTTCACTATTAAATTGTTCATGAACTCTTACCTTCCTATATCCTTTTATAGTGCATCTATACACACTTGAATAGATCTTATGGCCTCCAATATCTCACATATCCTACCTATTATGCCTACTATTGTATTAGTCTCTACCATTCTGCTCCTTAGAGGTGTCATGCTTCCTTGAATCACTCTTTGTAATTTTTCCAATCTTTTTTTCTAAAATGACACACTCATAGTCATTACTACTAGGATACCTTCCAACCTAAATCAAAATAAAATAAATTCCTTTAGGGAGCTATAAAATAATCCAATACCAAATTAATGACACCACTTAGCTAGTAGTATTATAACAGGTAGTCTAAATCATAAACTTAGAGGTCAAGGAGGAGAATTTACATTGTTATGTGAAATTTATGCAACTATAAAGAAGGTTTTATACAAAGTCTAGTATCAGTGAAATCCTCTTTTGTGGTTAAGGAAACACACATGTATGGATAAACTAGCACTAATAATGAACATATTCAAAAATAATTAAATAGTCCAGATTCAATTATGGGTGTGTGCAAGAAGTTGAGTCCACTTTTTGGCCAAAAAGTGGAAATTTTTTCCTTGAATTTTAGAGTTTATCTCATTTGAGATAAAACTTTGAAGCACTTAAAGATTGAATCTTAAAAATAGTTAATAATATGAAATGTACTACTCTGAGTCTAGTTTCCAAATATGTTATTTATTTTAAAAACCTAGATGATACAAATTGATTTCCAATAGGCGTGTCTAAAAATTATTGTTTAAAAATCACTTTTTTAACTATACCATCCATATTTTGACCTAGATTTTTGTTTAAATTGAAAAGAATTGTCTGAGTTGTGCATATATCATTTATTTTTCAAAATATTATATAAATACTTAAAAACCTTGATATTTCAAGTTTATGGACAAGTTTCATCGAAAAATATTTGAAAAATAAAAAAGTAATCTCATTGTAAAAAATATTATTTATTTAGTACACAAAATATCATCTATAATGGGTTTTAATTTTGTCAAAAATTTATGCAAAAATTTCTTCAAACATATCTCCATAGTCACTCTTTTATAGTAACAATGACATGGCATTCAAGCTGTAGCTCAAAGTAGGTCAAAAACTAAGGTTCAGGTCCCCAAACCATTTTTGTGACCTGAAACCCATAGAAAAAATTAGGTAAAAAATATAAATTTTTAGAAATAGGATCCCATTTCTAAACAATGGGATCCCATTTCTAGCTCAGGGTCTCGAAGTGAAATGGGATCCTATTTGCTAAATAAAGAAATCTCATATTTTGTTTTTCCCGATTTGAGGTTTTTGGTTGTCTTAAAATTCTATGAGAAGTGAACTCATCTTCTTGCTTTTACCCTTATAGTCATATATAGTGTAATTAATCTTCAAAGTAGATAAATACAATAGAAAAATATCTAAAGAACTAAATATTGACACACTAATATGAGCACATTTAAAGGGATCATTCCTTTATATCATTAGAAAAAATTAATTCATAGTTAAAACATATATTCAACTTGGATTATAGAGATAAAATAATAATTGAACCTTCTCGTATTTTCAATTTGAAAGTATATTTTCTTAAATTGAATTTGTATTCTTACACCAAAAGGATAAACTCTATAAAATGATGACTTGTTTCTTATTATTTTTCTTTTTTCTTTTAAAGTGAAAACTTCCTCATTACACAGAGCTCTAAAATTGTACTTTATTCCCCTTTTTTCCTCTACTATCCTTATTCTTTCCCCCTCTCTTATCTTCTTCACTAAGTCTCCCAAAATATGGACATTTAACAAACCTAATTCTTGTTTAGGCACCAAATTTTGTCATGAGTATAAAGATTACTCAAATGGAACTCCATTTTCACAAAGATCTCACACCTACTTTTCCTTCCCAACATTGATGTATATGTATTGTAATTTTGAGAGGTTAGTATATTGGCTTTTTTAACCAAATATTGCCAAATATTTTGAATTTCAAAAATAAAGAAAAAATGATTGTGAGCAATAAAGTAGAAGGCCAAAGGTAGTCAAAAAAATTTGATCATGATGCCCCTGCATCATATTCCATGTGTTATATGATTTTATTTCCCTTGTGATGTCCTTTTCTAACATTACTCTTATAATCTTTCCATGATATTGTCATTATATATTATAGTTATCTCCATATTTGATGCTTATAAGATGTTACATGATGCTTAATGTGATATAAATGATGATGAATTTTTTTAATTTTTTTTCAAATAATTCATTCAATGGTCTCTAAGTATATTAATAATTAATTTATGCATACTAAAATTTCTTTTAGCATTATAATATTTAATAATATTAACTAGAAATGTTGTCCTCTCCTCTTCACAATTATTGAAAATAAGTTATATGAGATGCTTATTGAAATTCTTGATATTTATTGATTTGTTTCTTATGATTGAAAGTCCAAAGATATTTGTGATTTGATTCTCTTGAATTGAATCAAATAAAGCTTACTATTACTGAAAATCTTGATTGTTAACTGTTTTAAAATCTTGTAATAATCATGATTATTCATGTTTTATATGTAATCTTAAACCTTGTATTTATTTATTCTTTTAATACTATTTTATAAAGTATTTAATTTAAAAAAAAAATCTTAAATGTCAAAAAATTTACATTTAAAAATTAATATTTTATTTTATTGTATTAAAATTCGACATTACAGTTAAGGAGAGGAATAATAAATTGCTGAACAAAGTAAAACGAAGCTACTTACTAGCATATACAATGAAATCACTTCTACACTAATTGCATTCTAGACTAGAACGTTTTTCAAAAATTCTACTAAAATATTCTATTAGTTGTAACATTGGTGATAAAGGGTAGAACAGTAACGATGTGCGAAAAAATCAAACAAATAGCCTTAATAAACGGTTTTTCAGGATTGAACTGAGCATTAGATGAGAGAAAACGAAATTGCAGCTAAATTTAAATAAAACTTTCTTGATGTCTATATTTAAGTTGATATTTTATTTTAAGAACACCTTAATCTTGGTGAAGTCATGTGGCTCATTTTGGTTAACTAGATCTGAGTGAACTTTTAAGATGCTAAGTTTGAACAGAGGGTTCATTCATGGCATTTTGACCCTTATAGTGTAACATTTTTATTAGCTATATGAAATATTGTGAAAATTCAAAGAAATTAAAATGGTGACCAATATTTTGTATATATTCGCATAAAGAAGATCAATTTAATCTTCATTTTTAAATATCATAGATATATACATGTAAGTTGCCTGGCAGAAACACTCGATTTTTACAATCGAGGCCCCAAACTATTTAAAAGACCAATTTGGCGGCCTCTTTAAGAATTCCTTGGGAGTAAGTGGGTGCTCACTGGGAAGAACGGGTGTTCAAGAGTCCAACTGTGGAAGAGATGTGTCCAAGTCATGGAGTGCCACAGTGGAGGGCGAGAGATGAAGAGGAAGGTGCAACTTGGAGTTGGAGTTTAGAAGATTGTTGAGGTTTCCAACTGCAATAGCTGCTGCCTCTAACTCATGCAATAACCTTGATGATGATGACCTCTTTCTCATTTCGAATGCCTCCCTTAGCTTGTGTTGCAGAGGAGTGAAGTGGGGAGGAAGTGGAAGAGATGGCATCCTCATGTGGGATGTCTTGAAGGAAAGAGCAGAGACAAGGGCAGAACAGACCATGATGATGATTCTCTTGAAATGGTTCATGTTGACGGCAGCTCCTTCCACACCTGCTCTATCCTCACGGTTAAGCTTTTCTGCCATTCGCCTCAAATTCGACATGCATTTCTCCAGCTGGGTATGTGTGTCATTCTTCTTTTTCAGCCAAGAGGCAAGCGAGGTGCGAGCTCTTTGGATGGAATGGGAAGAGGGAGTGAGAGCAGAGCCAAGACCGCGAATGGCTATCTGCACACAAGTGTGCTGCTTCCTGATTTCTGCGATGGTGTCTCTCAAGAAATAACACACCTCAAGCAGAAGAAGTATGTCATCCAGATATGCGTTCATCCACTTGCTCTCTCTCCTATCCATGTGTATCTTTATGTTTGACAGATTGGAACAGCAATTCATCACCACCTCCACTGTTTGGGCAAGCCAATCTCCTCCAAAACATGAGGAAGAAGAAAAAGAGTCCTCGAATCTTTCCACCGAACCTGCAACTGCGTCTGTGAGAATTGGGTTCCCCTTTAGCCTGGAGGGCATGCTCTTTGACCGATTATGCTTATACTTGTGAGGAGAGCGCAGGGCCATAGCTACCCCAAAAGAGGAGAGACGAGAGAGAGAAGGTATTGCAATGCTCATGTTCATTCTATTGTTTGTTGACCCTTGAAATGATGCCACTGCTTGCTTGGCCTCCCTGTTTGCCTATTAACACGATTTATACGACTCACCATGACTGGCCACCGCAGGACACAGATAGAGAGAATCCCGGCCATACGCATCTGCTTTCTGAAAAACAATACTTGGTGTTCCCCTGTCCTACTCTTCCTGGGCCACCCCCACGTGTGGCCCCATTTCGATATGGTGTAATGATATGCAACCCCACCTTCTGCGCCTCGTTCCCATTCTCGCACATGCTTTCCTCCCCAAAGCAATTATTGGCAGTTTGTAATGTGAAATGCGAATATTGTATTGCGAAAAGGAAATCACCTCCAGTATGCCTCAGCTCTCAGCACTTGTTTGACATAAACGTGCAACTCAATCGCTATTACATTAAACAGGTTTTGTCGGGTCATTTGCATCGGGAATCAATATTTTTATATATCATCTTTGGTTGGAAGAGTGTCCCTTATTAACTAGCAAGGAAACATGTAAATAAAACAAATTTATAAAAAGTAGTAGGAAGCTCATAATAGAAGCTGAAAGCACGACAATGTTGTTTTACCTTTTAAGTTACTTAAGCATCAACGTAGCATGGACATCAATTCAAGAGCATTGCAGCAGTAAATTGATGTAACTATAGGGAGCCAATTACAGATCATGAAACGTAAACGAATAAAAATTGTGAGCGGAGATGCATTCTGTATATGAAGAAGATCAATTCAATGTTGATGTGTACATGAATATTGCATTTCGGTGTGTACAACCTTAATGTTTTTAAAATTAAACTTTAATTGATAACTTTATATTATTGTTTAAATTTACTTCTTGTTTAATATTAATTTTGAAACAATAATAAAGGATGAAAACAAAATTGATAGTTATTTTAATTAAGGTATACTAGTAAAGTGATAGTTTTTGTTTTATTTTAATTTTAAATAAATAGTAAAGGTAAGAAAAATGGATTAGTGGTCATTATTAAATTTAAAGATTTATTGACTTAATCTTTAATGTATTGTGGTTTAGGATTTTATTTTTATCATTTTTTTCTAGGTCTTTTGTTGTGATCAATGATTTGGGCACTTTGATATTAGTTGACATTGTTTGTAAAATTATCTCAATTGATGTTCCTTTGTTGGTTGGAGAATACATTAGTTAGTTAGTGCAAATATAAGAAGGTGAACACTCTTTTTTCATGTCAGTGGATGTTGGTAGGCCCCTCCTCATAGATAGGGGAAGTTTCCTCATTTGAATACTAATTTGTCATAGTGGAGTGATATTGAACCTTGATTACATGTGCTTGATTCATAGCCTCAAGCATGGGAGAATGAAGATCTTCTCTTACTAAATGGGATCCAATTATCTATGGGACAATTAGAAAAATCACAATACTCTTTATAGGATTGAATACTTAGTCTTTTATTATTATGATATTATTGTTATTTTATGATTGCATTATTTATTTATGCATATGCAATCCATTCATGCACTTGATAGTTGAAATGAATGTCAAAATATCTCAAGAGAGTATCCATTTTATATTAATGATAACTACACAAATTCTTTAAAGATTTTGTAAGGATATTTTGAGATATTCTATATTAATTTGTGTACTAGGAACATCATATTCATCAACATATCATATGGTTAACTAATTATACGTTCACAATTAAAGAATTCATAGGTTTTTTGGGTTTAGTATGATGCATAAGATGTGTGGTATTTAACATATGTGGAATTTCTCTAGGTTTGGTCATCAAAAGAGGAGCATGATGGTTTAGGAGAAAGTACTAAAATAGCCTTAACATGAAAATAGTTAATGTACAAAGATAGTACAAATTTGATAGGTGGATCATCCATCATCAAATGGTGTAACTCCGCAATAGGTCCAAGTCATAAAATTAAGTCCTCATTTGATAGATTTTTATGGTTGATAGAAAAGGCTAATATTATAAATATTGAAGATTGTTCTACATTAACAAGATCAAGTGGTTTCAACTCTTTGAGAAGCTCAAAATGTAGATTCACAGACTATTCATAAAAGGTGGATGGTATTCTTTGGTTCTTCATATATAAATATTACTTGAAATTAGGATGATTGAAAAGAGTGGGTTGATTAATGGTGTTATAGAAATTTTATCCCATTTGAGATGTATTTATTTCTAGGAGCAATACAACTCATGTAGATGAGATCATCAATTGAAGTTGACCATATATTTGATCTCCTTCAACTATCTATCAAGGAATGTAGATTTGAGTGGTAAGTTGCATAATTTTCAATTGGTCACTTGTTTATCACTTCATCTCTACTCAGCCAAGGGTAAACTCTCTTTTACATCATCATAGTCGTAGTGGAGGTAGAAATACCAAAACAGGGTTTGACTTAGGAAAGACCCTATATGACACAATAATTTCCCCTCTTTCTTATGTGTAGATTACAAATCTAAAGTGAACTGGAAAAGGATTGAAGATCTAATTGCTCAATAAAACATTTAAGTCCTACAATTCAACAAATCAGGGAAGGTGGAATATATCAGTAATAGGAAAAGTTCCAACATTGAGTCTAGAGGAGAAGAACCTTTACATAGAGACCAATTGAGATCTCAATTATGATTCTAAGTATTTTCACTTTCAGGTCTAGAGTGCCCTACACCCTTATCCAATCATTTCAAGCTTAGATTAATATGTCATATTTTTTTGTGTCTACACTCTACTCTTATAAAATCTAGTTTTGGTTTTAGTTCTGTATGTTTTTGGAAATCATCTCAATTTTTTGCATTTTCATAGTTAACCTAGGCATATCCTCATCAATTAGTATTCAATTAATCACTATCAACACACACATTTTCCAAAAAGGATTGAAACCTTGATCCACCATTCTATCTCTTACATTGAGGTTTATAACCAAGTGGGTGTTTGAGATCATTTTTAATCATTTCCCTTGTCATATTGGGAGAAATGTGATTTAGACCATAGACCATGCTTTTCTGCATCACAATAACAAAAAAAATGAGAAATGCCTTGAAGGGATTTTATCAAATAGTTCTTTAGCATTATCTATGCTCTATATTTTGTGCTTCTCTTCCTCTATATATGCCTTGAAAACCTCAATAAGGGTTACACCATATTTTATTAATATTATAACTAATTTTTACTTCCAAATATCATACTATAGGCTTGATTTTTTTAATATTCAATTTCATATATTAAAACATGTGGTTATATTAATTAAAACTTCAAGATCACCACCTCTATAATAAAATCAACATTTATTTTTCTCCTGAATAGCTAGGTTTGATTTTAGATAAGACTTCATTAAAGTTTGGCATTATAATGTGGTATGCTTTAGTTGGCTATATTATTTTTATTTTAGTGGTATTTCATATTTGATTCTATCTACAAATATTTACACATTAATGCATCTATGTTCATACAAAAACAATCTTCTACATTTGTAAACTATTTTTTCAATAATTTTATCTAAAAGACTTTATGAATTGGTCTAATATTAACTATTTTAGGATTTAAAATTATTTTAAATTTTGATATTTTTTTATCAATTTTAGTGACACATTTCAATATAGAGGCTATTCAATCAATCTTAATCACTATTTTTTATAAGTAGTCAATATTGCCAATGTCAGGTCAATGAGTTACTGGATTTTTCTATGAACTTTATGGATTTGACCTACTTAATCCCTCATCTCCAACATTTTTTTTCTCTAACTCAAGCCACATGTTACATTTTCTTAAATTCCACTTTGATTCTTGATTAGAAAGGCATAAAATTGTAGGAACTTCTCATATTTCATTTATCACTATTTGAGTTTAGTTTGATTCTTACTCAATTACAAATATGTGTCACAAAAAAGTGTAGCCTTGACACTTTTCACAAATTTGGGACTTTCCTATATATTTTGGACCTCTTTTTACCTCTTACCAAGCCTTATTTCAAAGTGTTGTAAGTTGTTGTAACACATTTTCAAACTTTCCTAAGCTTTTCATCAACAAATTCACCCTTTCTTATGTTAAATTGGCCCCATTATACACTTGTAGGCCCTACTTAAGTGTGTTTTGGAAGACAATCCCGACAAACATAATTAACCATATTTTAATTCCCGACAACCACTTGAATTTTCCCAAGTGGACTAAGTCGCCACTTTGGGTGACTTAGTCCCATGTAGCATAAAAATCAAATTTAATCTTAAATCTTGCGAGATATTGTCTCCTAAACCCTAAGGTCAACCTGTGATGAGGTATTTTCGAGAAATTAGGGCACAACATGTATATATAAAGGGTTTTCCCCTCATTTTCACCCTAATTATCTCCCTCCTAACTCTCATTCTTATATCTCCTATTCTTCATTCACCATTCTTCTCAAGCAAGCTAGGGTTTGAGCATCCTAAGTCATCAAGGCATCTTTATGAAGCATTCAAGGACTAATTGTTGCAAAAACTCAAGATCATTCATCATGGAAAGGTACTTACTCCATTGTTCCATGCTTCATTACATTATTTCTCTATTTTGGTTTAGTTACCTAAAAGGAGTTTGACCAAGGAAAACCCCCATGCCCTAACAATCAACATTTCTCACTTTCTCTCTTGGTGTGTTTGTAGATTCAAGTACATTTAAGGCTTTGAATACTTTTTGAAGAGCTCTCCTTGCTTGCAAAGTCAAAAAATACACTAAAAGTCACTTTCGGGTTTGGAAATCAGAGTTTTAGAAGTAGATACCTGTGAAGAACCAAAGTGTAGACTAAGGGCTTGTGTTTCCCCTTTTGAATTTCCAGAAATACTGAAGTGGACGAAGTCACCAATAATGGTGAATTAGTCCAACTGGACATGCCTTTTAGTGATTTTTGCATATTCAGACACCCATTTGGCAGAAACATGTTTTTGTGTAGTTTTCTAGATTTGGGACTAAGTCGCCCAAATTGGCACAAGTGTCCCATATGACTTCTGCATCAATTTCATCAGGATTCTAGACATCCTTCTCATCCCTTTTCAGCCTCCAGGTGCACACATTCTATTTCATAGTTTTTGGTTATAATTTCCAAACATTTTTAGGTCATCTTGTACATGTTTGCATACAACATTATGTTTACTAGCACTTTGCATTTATTAGGGTTAGAATCAATAAATCATTCCTTTTTTAGTTTGTTTCATTTAGATCATCACATTCCACACACATTCACATCCCTAATCACACATCTACCCATAATCTTGAATGAATCCTAAATTTTAGGTGTGGAAGATCCCTCTCCTTTTAGGTGCAAAATCCTACAAGTGCAAAGAGAGTACATCTTTCCCATTAAATTTGTGGTTCAAAATTATGGAAATCCATGTATAAAATAGATTCCTCGAGAGGCCAATAAGCTTGCAACTTCTTTACTTCCTAAACTATAGCATAAAACTCTTGGTCATAAAAAACTTCTTCTTGGCATCATTCAAATTTTTACTAAAATAAACTATAAATCTACAAATTTTTAATTCAGAACAATTCATTGGGTGTGTTGTTGGCATCACAAATCCACATGACATGTGCATCAATACAAGTAATTTTTTGGTTATTGAGCAGCCACACATTTGTTTGGAGAGTGATGCTCCTGTTGCTCAGTTCGATAGTATGCCTAAGTTTCAAAGTTTCTCTTCTAAGGTGCATGAGGAAGGTCTTTCTTATGCAAATCAAAAATTAGATTTGGTATTTTGTACATCAACATGTGAGGTGGAAACATTCTCCTTTTATTTTATCTCATGCACTAACGATGTTAGAAATGGTGGCATTGGCCTATCCTTTTGTGAGGTGAGTTCTCTTCCCTCTAAAAAAGGTTTTCTCTTGGATGCTAGCCTATATTCAAAAAAATTCACCCCTAATGTTATATGTTCAAATGAGACACTAGAGTTAGATGAATCTAACACTTGCATCATATTGTTCCCTTGCAATGGAGAAATTTATAGTGAAGTGATCCTTCACCTTACAAGCGTTTTGTGGAGTTACATGCATGTTGATAGTAGTTTTCAGTAGTTGTAGTTGGGTGAGATTTGCAACTATGGTTTGAGGGATATTAGCTCCTTCATAAGGTTCATCTCTGATGAAGGAAAGCTTCCATTCTCTACTTTCTGTTAGTTTGTGTATATATTACAAATATCTTGCTTTTTATGAAGTGTATTTGCACACCATACATTCTCCTTAAGGGAATGTATGCTTTATATTTTCATGCTTTCCTCCATGTGAAGGCCTGCACATGTTTTTCCTTCTTTGAGGAGCACCAACTATTGAAGTTTTACCCTCATGACTATGTTCCCAATGGACTGATAAGGCCTTTGAATCCCATGATTAGTAGGTAATCATCTCACATAAGTCGCCATTAATGTTAATATTTCATGCCCCACTTTGATGTCCCATCATCAATAACCAATCTAGAGATTCCCCATGGGCCATCTTGCATGTTTTATCCTTGAAGTTTCTTAAATTTTGCTAAGTTCCAAAATTTTGAGTTTTTGGGCTATATCTTAATTGTGTCCTTCATTCCTTCTCCATCACTCTTGTGTTGCCAAAAAATTATACTCTTGAAGAAAGAGACAATTTTGTGCCTAATTTGGTCTTATTTTAGACACCCTATCCCTAATCACCCTTTACATCATCATTAATAGGCCCCTATGACACCATATTGTGCATCCCTAGGCTTATTTTGATCAAATACTCGACTAAATCAACATATAAGCTTATTTTATGCATTCCTCGACTTCTTGGCTAGCAAAAGAGCCCCTGTAGGACCAAGTCACCCATTTGGGTGAATTAGTCCCATCCAAGTGGGACTAAGTCACCCAACTTGGCGACTTAGTCCTATATGAGTTATTTTCGAGGTTTGAGTAGGAAAAATTAGGGTTTAAGTTTAATTTTGCTCCATTTCGACCTTATGGATCAAATTAGTGAGAATTTTAATTGGATTGCCTATAAAAACAATCCTCTAAACCCTAATTCATAACTCGTTCATTCATTCTTCATTCAACATTCTTCTTAATAAATCTAGGGTTTTGGCATTCTAAGTCATCAAGACATCTCTCCAAAGAATTCAAGGGAAGATTTGTCATCTATTTCTAAAGAAATTCAATATCAATCATCATGGAAATTTTCTAATCCCATTAGCTCATGTTCATACCTCATTATAATATTAGTTGATCAATTTTGTTTAATTACCGAAAAAGGGGTTTGACCAAGGAAAACCCCTATTCTCTAAGCCTTCAACTATTTCCCCCTCTCTTTGCATGTATTTTGCAGGTCTTGTTCACATATTTGTCAAAGAGAAATATTGGAAAAGTTTTCATGGTAGTGTTAAAGCCCTTCAAGGTTGTCAAAATCCTAAGAGAAGCTTGGAGATCACCCAAAGGTCGAATTCTATAGTTTCGAATCTGGAAACTTATTAGGAGAAAAATTGCAGATTGAGAGCTTTCATTTCCACTTTTGAATTTTCAGAAGTCAAAGTGGACATTTCCCCTAGTTGTGGTGACATAGTCCCACTGTAAAGGGTTTTCAAAAACTTCTATAGAGCCAGACATCCATTTGGTTGAAACAGGCTCGAGAGTAATTTTCTAGATCTAGGACTAGGTCACCTTGAATGGCGAATTAGTCCCAATAGGCCAAAATTTCAGAATTAGCAGCATTTTCAGCCTTCAATCGAGTCTCCAACACATTTCTAGGTGCATTCTTTTTTTTTTACTTTCGTAGATTCTATTTTATTTGCATTTCTATTCATCTTTTTAGGTCTTTCTACATATCACAATGTGTTTTCAAACACTTTATATTTCTTTAGTTTTGCATCCATAGTTTATCTTCTTTATTAACTTATAGCCTTAGGAACAATCTCCTTTGGTATATTTCAATCTCTATTGCATTGGAATATCTAGGGCTTGTTCTTGAATGAAGAAAAAATCTTTGTCCCTTACCCTTTAGGTGCAAAACCCTAGAGGTGCAAGAGGTGACAAAAATATTCACTACATTTTGGTGACCATTCATTTAGAGCATCATATTTTTGATTTGGAGTGCATTTACATCTTAGGAATATCTTCCATTAAAATTGAATTGCGTAGAAAATTGTTTAATTTGTATTCTAGGATTTCTAAATTTTTGCATTAGTGAAAGTGCATATAGGTTGCAATTTTACACCTTAAATCATTACAAATTTTCAAAATTTTGAATTTGCATCTTAGGTCTACATCATACAGAACATAACACATAAAAATCAATCAAAAAAATCTGAAAAAAATCACCACTAGGACTCATTCGCCACCTTGGGTGACTTGGTCCCTTTATGCCCTTGAAACAACCTTTTGCAGAGTTGAAAACCCTATTTTTAAGCTTCTATTTGGTTCCCTTATCTATCTATATTAGTGGGGTGACTTTTTGTTACTTGCATTTTACTAAATCTAGTTCAAATTGGTCTGTTTCCATGCATTGCTTCATCTCAATTTTTCATTCACAATATTTTATTTTCAAATCATTGCATAGTGTAATTAGTAAATTACCATGTTTGAAATCTTAAAATTGCATTTCATTCTAGGTCTTAACATTGCATTTTTCAAAAATGTTAGTTTCAATCATTTCCAAAATTGCAAAGAAAAAGATAATTAATAAGCAGGTTTGTCATTCATTCAATGCATTCCCTAGTTATGAGAGTCTCTTAGTGCTAGAGAGTAAAAATGATAATACATGCCTTAAACTTAAACCCTCTCCTATCCCTCCTATTTGTGTGGATGATGTGATAGAAGAGCATACAAACACAGATAACCATGATATTCATATTTTTCCTTCTCATGATACCTCTTCTTTTATTGATGAAGGTATCTTGGTGAGAGAAGATACAATCGTTGAGAATCATGGAGATCTTACTTGTCCTTCTCCTCATCCCCCTTGGAAAGATATTATAGAACAAGAGAATGAGATCTTGGACACATTCCTAAACATCATGCATCTAACTAGTTAACATCAAATTCTTCTATTAATCAAGTAAAGCAATTTATTTGATTAATTCCTTCTATAATTAAATAGATCTACTTTATTTAATCTTCTAAAGTTCCCCTGTTAATTAAATAAGTCATTTTTTATTTAATTAACTTCTATAGTCTTTATTTAATTAAATAAATTGACATTTATTTAATTTCATCTAAATATCACCCCCTTTAGTTAAATAAATAAAACTCTTTATTTAATTAAAGTTCAAATCATTTTCTTCTCATTTTAATTTATTTTAATCCAAAAGTCTAAGTCAAAATGTCACAATCAATTAATCTCCATTAAAATTAATCAAATCATGATTAAAACTAATTCTAATCCATGTCACATCCTCTACATAATGCAACTTGCACATTAAATCATTTATTTTGATTTATTAAATCTCTATTTTCCCTCACAAGGAATATTCCCTCATCAACTCCATTTGTTTTACTTTCTTGTCCAAACAAATTTCCCTCCAAATCTCTCAACCATATGCATTTAATGACATTTTTCAAATTTCAAACTCACCTAATTGCATTTATCTTGCACAAAGACCAAAATGTGCTCACCCTTCATCCTCTCACATCTTGACAAGTGGCATGTATCCATTGGTTGAAGATTAGTTCCACATTATTTCACTTTGCTTCTTTGTTTCTCAATCTCATCTATAAATTCAAGCCTTTTCTTCTCATTTTCCATCCACAATTTGAGCATTCTTACTATAGGCATTTGAGTTTATCTTGCATTTTTTTTTTTTATCATCATCTTGAGGCTTATCAAGGATTGGGAAAGGGCTCCTTTATATATCAAAGGTGCACCAATCCACCATGGAATAGGTATGAATATGCTCTTGTATGATTTTAAATTTGCTTCTTTAGTCTCCTAGAGTTTTATTTAGGCATATTTGACATGATTCAATGTTTCATAGGGATGTTGAGTTTGTCGATTTAAACTAACTTATGTTAATGTGTGGGATAGTTTAAGCCTCTCTTGCAGATTTTTACATCCACAAAATGGCACCCACCATGGGGCAATATTTCTTTATTTCATTGTTGTTCAATATTGATATTACATAGAACATAGAACAAGCTAATATTGCTTTCCATCTAACACAAACTTGTTGTTATCTTTTGTGCAAATGTTAAATATTACATAGAACAAGATGAAAAGGTTGTATCGATTGTTAGCTTTTTTTTCAATTCTTTGCTCTGTATATTTGCAATCTGCATCATGTGAGACTGTTTGCAGGGAAGGCATGTTTTGATTGCAGGTTATTTTCAAAGGCAACTACATTTTGCTGTTCAATATTACCTAGTTTAATTGCTTTATTTAATTGCTTTTATTTTAGTATTGTTGTTCAATGTTGCATGTTTCAGAATAACAATTTTTTTGCCATCAGAAGCCCTCCTTGATGGAACAAAATGTTATCAAGATCTAGCATCTGATGCTGACCTTTTAACCAAGTATTCTCCATTTCTCTATCCACACGTTGTTCCCTTATCCTCTCTCCATCTATGCCCTCATCTCTTAATTTCCTAGCTTCCTCATGGATGTTTATTTCTAGATTATTTTTCCATTCCTTAGTAGTGGCCCTTGTAGCATGTAACTGTTCAAGGATAGCAACAAGTGTAGGCTCTCCCATTGTCATTTCATCTTCTATCTTCTTCCTTTCTTTCTAATCCTCTACCTTGGCCAGCCGTGTACACCAAACTATCTTGAGCCTGTTACGCAAAAGCAATTTAATAAGATCAAACTTCTCATAATCTGAAAGCATCACCAACTTCTTCTCTACCAATTTTATGTAAATATAAACTTCCCTCACCGTTTTTCTACACGTAGAGGAGGGAGCACTTTCAAAGTTTTATTCTTTTTATTTACAGTATTTTTCTTCATACATCTTATTTAAAAAAAATGAATGCACCAAGTACATACATCAACATAGCATGCATGAGTGCAGGTTTCGAGGAAGGGATTATGGTGGGATAAGCAAGAAAATATCAAGTAGTTAGTTGTTTTCTTAAAAACTTCGGGTCAGTGTACTATTTTTCTTTTCTTTTTATCTATTAGAAGAAGATATGTATAGTGTTGTTTATGTATTAAGTTGTACTTTAATGGGGTTTTAATCTATGTTTTGAATTGCATATTTTCTTCCATTCACAGTTTTCGTAATTGGGTCATGTGAGCACGTGCATTTGTTTAACACAAATTTGTATTTGGGTATGTGCAGGATCATCATGGAAATAATAGGCCCTTAAGTGGCAATGAAAATTCAAAAAATCAGAGTTAGGCAACTTGACATAAAAATTTGAATAAGTTATCTATATTATTTCAAAAATATGTAACAATAGGATCTATAAAAAATTGAATGTAGTTTCTAAACTACTAGGTTTAGGTTTTTTTTTTTTTAAATCTATTTGGTGAAAATTTGAAATTTCAATGTAGTAGTACTTAAATTTCAAGGAAAAAATAAGAAGTAGGTGTCTGTCTGACCACCCTAACCACAATAAAATGATAATATTTTTTTTTATAAGATTTTAGATATAAGTAGAGGACTCATGTCCCGATGTGATGCATATTTTTTTGTAATTTGTTTCCAAGTAAATAATTAATTGTGAATTTTTTATTATAACTTTTTAAAAATATAAAAAATCGTATGTCTAACCACCTTAACTTGGTCAAAACTTCATGAAATTCAATATATATAGTTTTAATCCTATAGTATGTGAAGCATAGAATGTGACACATATTTTAGATTCAAAAAATTTGATACTGTTTGAAAGCTTTAAAAAAAATTCAATCAACCTATCAATCAAGACTTTAGTCGTAATTCAAATAGAAAATGAATAATAATTATTTATTAAATTCAAAGTAAAGAATAATTTATATTGGTGGAAATTTGAGAATCTTCTTTAAAAACCTTTTTTGTTTTATCAATTTTGGGTAAAAAAAAGTCACCATCCACACAGGCCATCATATCACTTACATATCACCACTTTTTGGCCTATCATGATCCTACACATACCCATTTGATAATAAATATATAGTTATTACGTGCATTTAAAGATTGATTGGAACCAAGTTTGCATTAATCTACATGGAAGCAATTTAATAAGATCAAACTTCCCATAATCCAAAAGCATCACTAGCTTGTTCTCTACATCAAGAACATCTTTAGCAAGTTTCTGGCTATGCTGAGGGTCAATTGCACCAAAATTCTGAGTGATTTTACGCTAAAGCCAATAAGCATCTATGTCCTAAATACTTAATCCTTCATCTCCTTCGCCTATATTTCAGATCTGTTAAATCTTTCTCAAGCAATCACATGGTATCTGCATCCTCTTTATTGTTGCGTAATCTTGAACCTTAAATTTATAGGCATATGTGAAATTTGCTAACCCATGTCAAACCTACTACACTAGGCTTTCAATAAATCCACACTATCATTGAATGCATCCACATATAGTTAATTAATACGCTATATTTATAATAGATTGTAGGGCACTGAAAATACCCAAATCAAAAGGCTATCAAAGCTCATTATCACCCTCATAAATCTCTGTCAAAACTCTTTTTGTTGAGCCTGTCAATAACACGTGGTTTTTTTTTGGTGTTTCTTCTTCCTAACAATAGGTTGTTGTAGGTCCTCTATTGTTGCACCATTATTGCACATTGCATATTTTCATATCATTATTGCACAAGGTGATAATTTAACATACTAGTTGCTCTATTTAAAATTGACATGGAGATATGGGTGCTGGTCAACATTGTGCTTTGCCCACGATTTTTATTTGATTAGCTTGGTCAGCAAGACATAAAAATAAGATTTATTGTTTTCCACAATATTAAATCCATCAAGCTAATGCAATTGCAGCGAATGAAATAGATTTTTGGAGACTTTCGAACTAATGCAGCTGGCAGATGTAAAGCCAACCAATGAATGGATTTTAAGAAAATTTCAAGCTAATGGAGTTGTCAGATTTAAAGCTAGTGAATATAACTGTTTCCTGTGGCTTCTCTGCTTCATTTTGCGTTTTATCCTTTGGTTAGTTTATTTTTGTGGCAACAAAATTTATGTGTAAGCGAGTGATCTCCTTAAACTGAGTGATACATGCTTCATATATATATTTCATCTTTCAATATGCTTTTAAGTGTATTTACATTTCAAGATGTTGACTCCAACTGTCATCTTTAATCCTCTGCCACCATCTTCTCAAATGTCATATCCAACATGATTCATTCCTTCCTAAAGGTGTCATGTCAAAATATTTTGTTGCCTTCTATGTAAGTCTATAATCTCCTTATGAAAGAAGTATTTATGCCCTATCATGTTTTTATTAATCATAGAGGACCTGACAATAACTGGTAAATTTTAACTGTGGAGTCTTCAAGAGATTTCACTTGTCATTCGCTTACCTATAAAGTCATAATCTACATGCTATTTGATATTTATAATTCTTATAACATTGATGTTTGTGGAAATTTGTGAGATATCATTCGTTACTATTTGTAAAGGAAAATATGCATGTTTAATGCTTAAAGATAAAAATATGCCTCTATTTGCTATAGTTTTCCATTGGTGTGCTCTTCAAACTGATGGTAAGTGGCAAACATCCACCTATTTGTATGGATGCTAAAATATTCAACTAATTAATCCTAAAAACAATGATGTCATTCCACAACATAAGAGTTTTTCTTTTATGATGCATATGATGGGTGAAATCTTCGTGATTCCTACTGGCATAAGTGCTAAGTAATATACAAGCTTCTTTTTTTTTCTTAGTCTTTATGCATTGGAGGCATTGAATGGGGAAAATAAATTAGGTACAAAATTGAATATTGCTTATATTTAAATATTGCTTGTATCAATCCTAGAATTCTGAAAAGAGAACAGACCAATAAAATAAATGTGTTTACCATTGTGAAGATTTGGTCATCTTTTGAGTATTTTCCTACACACAACAAACTACTTTGGTTGTAGATTTGATCCTAATTGAAGCTTTATAACCCAACTAGATCTAGCATACTATGCTTAAATCTCATGAATATGAATGGGTAAACTGACGCTCTTTTAAGGTTAAACAAAAGGGGCTTTCTTGTCATTTAGTGGGTTATTATTCTTCCTTAAGTAATGTAAGTGGCTCTATAATCTGATGATATATCACACTAACATATGAATTTTCTCTTATAGGTTTACATCAAGAAAAAAGGGGTGGTCATTTCACAAGGGAATCAAAGAACACAAACATATTGGAGTTGGGAAATTTGAAACATCAAAATTAAGACTTGAAAAATCATTTTTTAATGCTAGGGCTTCCATTTTACGCTCTCATTTTTTGTTTTAAGCCAACTCACTTGTTTTTGGGCTCTAAAAAGAACACTACAAAAAGATTTCATTTTTTGCTACAAAGGGCTTAAAAAAAATTTAGGAAAAAATCACTAGATTTGGTTTGAGGATTAACAATTGAACAAGGAAAATTCCATATTTCGTTTTGGTGCACTAAAAAGAATCAAATCATTGCTTTGTGGACTTAAAATGAACATGTGCATTTGGCGTTTTGTAATCTTTTTCACAAAGTAACATCATCTAAAAATACGTATGCGCTTCTCTCGCACCTCACAACGATCTTGAGAATCAATTTTTTTTATGATATTGAGCTGTTAAAAAGATTGCCTCCACATTTTGATTTGGGATTAAAAATTGAACAAAACTTACGAGTGTGAGTGGAACATATTGTGTGTGTTATCTCTTTATTTGTCAACAAAGATTGATTGAACTATGGATATGTTTTCTTGATTTTGTTTATCTTAGAGGGCCTGCCTAGTGGGAAAAAGTAATCACCCTAGGGAACGACCGAACCAGTAACACGCTAAAGCCAAGTGACTTCCAACTGGTATATAGTTGTGGGTTCTTGAGGAAAGTTCAAGAATTACGAGGATCATTCTGACAAGAAGGGAAAAAATGGTCTCTTGCTGCATGGATGGTCCCCCATGAATGGAATGTCTGCATTAAAACCTTTTGTTTAGAAAGGAAAAAATCCTAAACTATTTGTTGGTGCAAGAATGGTCATTTTGAAGCCACCCCACATTCTTATGAATTTTAGTAGAGATGAGAAGTATGCCATGGGATATTCATGGGTATTGATGCTTGGTTGACCCGAGAAGTGTGTGTCATGGATGGGAGACAGTATGATCAAGAATCTAATCATCTTCTAAGAGTGCTGGAATTATCCAAGTGGGAACCAAACAAATACTATATTTTCATCCTAGGATTGTGGATGTTATTGGAATCGAAAATTTTTTTCTTAGATCTCAAAAAATTTGAAAACAAACATTCACAGAATCCCCAAAATTTCCAACCCTTTAGGGAAGCAAATACCTTTGATGAATTCAAGTGCTCTTGCTTTCCCTAGGGATTTCATCCTTAGAGGCACCTAAGTACTTGGGTTTTATCATCGTTTTTTCACTAAATTCAACAATAGAAAACTTTTCCTTAATTTCCTTGATTTTCCGCATAATGGACTATGTGGCATGAGAAGAAATTAGGACATTAGACATCTAGTTCGAAACTTTAATCAAAGAATTGTTTATGGTAAAAAGAATTCATTAAGAAAAGTTAAGAGACAATTGGACCCTACACATGTGTTCTTCCAAATTATTTCCCACAAAATCAAAATCCGAAAGCCCAAGTTCAAAAGTCTTAGTCCAAAATCTCGTGAGGAGCATCTTGAAAGACTTCTGAAAGTAAGAGAAAGGATGGTTTATAACTGTTACAAGAAAGATTCAAGAAACAATCCTAATTTGTATGAGTTTTATTTCCAACAAAATCCAAGTCTCTTCCAAAGTTTTTCATTTCTCACATAGGAAGTATTGCATGTTCTTCAAAACTGAGGTCTTGTAAAAAGGAGTTTTATCTAGGTTTAAATCTAGGATCAAAATCAATCACTCACATTCATCCTTCAAGCATCAAGCTCAAATCATATCACCAAAAACTCTTGAAAATCTTGAAAACATCATCCATACTAGACTTTTGGAAAATAAAAAATCACTTTGTTTGGTTAGATATGTGTGGATGAATCCTTCTTCACATATTTAATCAAATTATCAATCCTTGTGAACAAATCTACCTCTTGATAAAATCCAACATCTTGGGGTCTAGGAGTTCATTACCCAAAATCATCTTGTTTGACTAGGGGCACTTGATGAATCCTTCTCTACACCTTTAGTCAAATTATCATCTTGTGCACAATTCTACTCTAGGAAAACATCCAAACTCTTAGAGTTTACAAGTTCACTACCCAAATAAAATCCTAAAGTCTAGTACCTCTTCCAAGATTTCTCAAAGAGTTCAATCATCTGCACCATTCATCATCTGTGTATCTCATCCCCATCCTTTGATCCTTAAAACAATCTTGGTTTCTCTTCTTTGAGCCTAAATTTTATACCAATCTAAGGTGTTAGAGTTTCATCTCTTACATTCCTAAAAATTGATACTTATTTTATGGTTCAAACTCGATCTCAATAGAAGAAAAACATGGAGCAAAACAAAGAAACATACACTTTGAGCAATCTAAGTCAAATCAAAACAAAATCCAACCCTACGATATCCATCGACCTCCCAATCAACCCTTCTCCAATACTTCAAAATCTTCAAGATGAAGGTCAGGTGGAGGACATCACCAACAATGCCTTAGGGATGATGCAAGATGAAATCCTTTAGATGGTCCAAAATCCTGAAAATCATGGAATTGTTAACGCTATGATGAGGTTGTAGCCCTCCCAATATATGCTTGAATTAGAAAAAGAAGGGGCTAAACTCCCTTCTGAATATGATGTAAGAACCCTTGTGGAGAGACCTCTTGGAATCATGCCTTTGATTCCACCTACACTTCCATGTCAAAACATCACCCAAAGAATCCCATAGATCACATCATCCATCACCTCAACCTCGCCAATTGTTAGTAAGGGAAGCTCATTGCTTCATGCCCTTCAAACACATCCCCTTGTGAGTAATTGAGATTTGAATGCAAAAACCACATCTGATCAATCCATCCCAGTGAATCCATCACACCCATATGTCCCTCTCGCATTTCATAATCATACCAATTCATCATCCTTTCATGCAACACCAGTTGGTCCACTCGACTTGTAAACCTGTCTCCCTATGAACTCACAAGGAGAAGGTGATTTGTTTAGGGACAGGGGAGTCTTTGATCCCTAGTCATCATCCCTTCAAGAGAATACACCGCCCATCTTTCCACCATTTCCACCTTTACCGCTTACATCCACATCATCACTTGGGTTGGGTCTTCTTCCTCTACCCGCCATTAACCAATCAAATCAAGGCAATTCCCCTGACATGAATAAAAACATCATGTCAAATATTCCTGTTGTGCCATCGATATCAAAACAATAGATGGAAAGAATCCAAATGACCCCAACAATCAATACATCCACTATTCCCCAAGTCTCTCAAAGCATGGTTTCCCAAGGACCAAACATCTCAATCATACCATCCCCAACTCAAACACCAATCATCAACATGGCTGTTCCATAAATCACAATGGTCAACAGCATTCCCAATCCTCTACCACCACCGCCAAAACACAACATGGTGAATTCATTCAGCATCACGTTACAAGCTACTCAACAAGCAGCCTATCAAAACATAACTAAAAATCAATAGGATGTACATCTAGCTACTTAGCAAGTAGAAGCACAATTAGTGGCACAACAAACACAAAAGGAATAGCAAGTCACAAAAGCCACACAAGCTTCTCAAATTGCACAAGCAGTCCAACAAGCGCATGATCAAGCCCAAGCCCAATATCAAGCTCAACAAGGACAAGCACAAGCATAATAGCAGGCACAATTATGTAGTAGCCTAGGAAAACGCATATAAACAAGCCTTGCAAGATTATCAAGCACAAAAACAAGCATCTCAACAACAAGACCAAAAAACCTTGTTGGCATAGCAACAACACGACCAACAACAAGCCTTGTTGGCATAGTAACAACCTAGCCAACAACAAGAATTGTTGGCTCAATAGCAAATGCAATCATTACTCACTCAACAAAGCTTGCAAAAAACTCACACCAACATCCCACCGATCAATCCAACACCTCAAAACATGTTCACCCAACCTCGTGATCTACAAGGCAATGTGACAACACAAATTAGACTGCTCTCATAGCAAGTGCTTGATCTTCAATTAGGAAAAACAAGGAAACCCAAAAATTTGTGTCCTTATCCTTTCGACAGGAGCCTTGGAATGATACCATTCCCGAAGGGTTTTGAAATCCCCAAATTTGACAAATATCATGGGATAGGGAACCCTGAAGATCACATTAGGGAATTCTAGGTGCATTGTATGGAATTTGCATCCAACGACACATACCTCATGTAGCTATTTCCTCGAAGATTGGTTGGTCCAGGTATGGAGTGGTTCTCTTGTCTGCCTAATAGCATCAAAAAATTCCAAGAAATCAAAGATACATTCCTCTAGAATTATGCATTCAACATTGGCGTGGATGTTAGTTTAGAGGAACTTTCAGTGATCAAATAGGGAAATACGGAATCATTCACCTCCTTCCTACAATGATGGTGATCCAAGGACAATCAGAGCAAGTGGGTCATTCCAGAGGAACAAAAAATGTGCACTATCATTGCTAATCTGGACAAGACCTTGGTATTCTATCTGAAGATGCAATGCATCACCACATACAACCAATTAATCCCCAAGGCGCTAAACATCGAAAGAGCCCTTATCACACAAGGGGGCACACCTACATATCTTGAACATCAGGACAATCACCCATCCACCAATTATAATGAGAAAGCTCACACATAGGCAAAGAACAGGAATGCCACCAATGATGGAGTCGTCGATGCCAAGGTCATCATCAGTGGTCCAAAGAAAAATACCCAAACATATAATTAACCGTAGAACAATAATTGCAATAACATGCAATAAAATGCGGTAAAATTGCAACAACTCCACAATCAAATCAATAATCTCAGTAATCAAGGAGAACCACCTCTGTGAAACAAGTATCTCCCCAAGTGGAAATTCACAACCCTTGGGGAATCAATCGAATCCATCATGAAAAATTTGGTTAATGAGAACCTTATCAAGATCCCCACTTATGATAATTACAAGGAGAATCAAGTGAAACCACCCTGGTACAATGAAAATTTCCTTTGCGATTATCATAAGCTCAAGGGGCATATGACTGCCAGCTACAAGAAATTGAAAAATGTCATCCAAGATCTCATCAATGAAAAAATCATAAATGTTGAGCAACCGGATAGTAATCAAGATCTGAAAATATACATGAGTCTAATGCCCGATCACAACAAAGGAAACAATAAAGTGAATCAAAAGTATGGAAATGTAAATCATGTGTACAACAGAGTTGTCACCTCCCTAGACGAATTAGTCACTATTGTTAGCACCAAGGGAGCCTAAGCGGATTGTGGAGTCACCACACATGGTCACAAGGTCACTATTGTCGAGGCACCAAAACCAACTAGGACCCCTACTTCCAATAAAAAATCCATCCCTAAACATCCTTGACCAATTAAAAAGAACCCCTGCTCAGATCTCTAATATGGAGTTACTGAATATTTCTGCTTCCCACAGAGAAATCCTCAAAGAAGCGTTGGCTTCATCTATCGTCTCCACCAACCTTGATATAGAGAAATTCCAAGCTATGGTCGGTAACATCACCACTCTGAACCTCCTCACATTTTTCGATCAAGAATTCCCTACCAAGCCATCTCATAACCGTGTGATCCACCTTGAAGTTTTGGTTCACAAAAATAAGGTCAAAAGGGTCTTGGTAGATGGGGATGTAGGCCTCAACATTTGTTCACTTAAGATTATCAAGAATCTAGGAATCTCTAAAGATTTCATTGAGAAAGGTAAGGGAATCACAACCAGAGCTTATGATGATCAGGAAAGAGTGTCTCAGGGCACTATTCAACTCCCTATTCAAGTAGGGCCCGTTGTTATGGAAACTACCTATCAAGTGCTTGACCTTGACCTACCCTATAACATCCTCCTGGGGTGCCCATGGATCCATGGGATACTAGTAGCTGCATCGAATTTCCACCAATATGTCAAATTTTCATACCAAAACCAAGAGCTCACAATCTATGGTGATTTTGAACCCTTTGCCTACAACAGGAACCTAGAAGCCAAGTATTATAAAGTACAAGTATGTGCAAGATCATGATGGGCCAAAAAGTGGTGATATCTAAGTAATATGATGGACCATGTGGTTGATTAATTTTGTTTTACCCAAAATTGATGAAATGAAAAGAGTTTTTAAAGGAGATTCTCAGCTTTCCACCAATATAAATTATGCTTTACTTTGAATTTAATAAATAATTATTATTCATTTTCCATTTGAATTATGACTAAAGTCCTCATTGATAGGCTGATTGAAACACATTTATAAATTTCAAATGGTATCACTTTTTTTGAATCCAAAACATGTATCACATTCTATGCTTCGCATACTATAGGATTTAAAAAAAAAAAAAATCATGAAGTTTTGACCAAGTTAAGGTGGTTAGACATACGAGTTTTTACATTTTTTATAATTTGTAATAAAAAAATCATAATTAATTATTTACTTGGAAGAAAATTACAAACAAATATGCATCACATCGGGACATGATTCCCCTACTTATATGTAAAATCTTATAATGGTCAGACAAACACCTACTTCTTATATTTTCCCTGAAATTTAAGTACTGCTGCATTGAAATTTCAAATTTTCACCAAATAGATTTTAAAAAATAAAAAATAAACCTAGTATTTTAGAAACTACATTCAATTTTTGATAGATTCAATTCTTACATATTTTTGAAATAATATAGATAACTTATTCAAATTTTTACGTGAAGTTGCCTAACTCTGATTTTTTGAATTTTATTGTTACTTAAGGGACTATTTTTTCCATGATGATCTTGCATATACCCATACCCCAAGTCCCAAAGAATGATGAAGGCCCCTCAACTCCATATATCGATCCATCCAACATAGCCTCCACTTTTTGGATAAAGACACCCGCCATCCCCGACATATCTGACATCAAGCTTATAATTCAAGACAATGGGTGTGGGGAATACAGAATGAAGAAAGGAGCCTTTGTGGTCGGGGAGTTACCACAATTTACCAGATCTCATGGATAGCCACAACTCACTAATACAACATCTCAAACCTTCAGAGTGAATGCCTCCCGATTGAGGTGTTGGGGAGATCTACGCCGAGAAGTTGTGGACGAGAGAGATGTATCCAGTCTCCTCTATCAAGAAGAAAGGCCCATGCCTAATCTTCCCATGGATGATAGAAGCAAAGGATTGCAGATGATTTTGTGAATGGGTTATAGTAAGAATGCAAGTCTTGGAAAAAATAGCACCAGCCAATTGGAACCCATCATTGTTGAAAGGCGAATGAAAAATCTTGGCCTTGGGTGTACCCCTCTAAGTGTAACCATACTTGGTAGAGGTCCCCTAGTTAACACAGTCAGGACTCCCCCTCAACTATCGGTAGTCACCCTCTAGTTACTCATGTCCATAGGTCGAGTCATAGATAACTTTACCTTTGACATAACTAGCTTACCCATGCTTTTTAAAGACTCCTCCTTGTAGACACTGAAAATTGGTCTAGGCCTACGAGTACCACTTTCGACATAATTTTCTAATGTCCATGGTCGCGATTAAATAATGTTAATTATTTAATTATTTCCTATACACTTTCTTTCTTCTATTAATTAAATAACCTTTTAATTATTTAATTAATTAATTATGACATGTATTCAACTTTGATTAATTAAATAAATCTTATTTATTTAATTACATCACTATTTAATTAATTCCCTTTCTGAATTGAATGATTGATTATTTAATTTACCTTTTATCATATTTTGACTATAATTAAATATTCTTTTCGAAATATTTAATTATTCAAATAACCTTTTCGATAGTCAATTAAATAAATCATTATTTATTTAATTAGATCTTTTCTAATTTTGAATGTTGAATTAAATAAAAATTTAATTCGTAAAAAGAGTTATTTCTATCACATTCTTCTATCGCCCACTTAACTAATTCTTCACTCACCATCTGACTCAAGATTTATTTAAATCTGTCAGTTATCTCCTAATTCGATATCTGATTGTCTCTATGAAGAGACTCTCTATCTTGATCAGTTAGTCTAATTTTTCTGCATGAATATATTTATTAATTAAATATCTTTAATTAATTAATGAATTCATGTGTGCATTTGAACAGATCATTGTTGAGTTCTAACATTATCCTTTTCATTAAAATTCTTATCCTTCTATTTTCGAAGACTTTCAACTGAAGATTAAATCATTTATTTAATCTTAATATTTATTCTTAACTATTTTCAAACAGTCTTAAGACTAGATTAAATTATTATTTAATTTAATCTTTATCCTCCAAAATTTCCCAACTCACATTATAACTGACACAAATCTCACATTGCATGGAATTCATTAATCTCAATCATTGATCTCTCTTTTGAATATGAGTCAATCATTTGAAAACCAACTTTCTATAAATTGACTGACTTTTATCATTATTCCTCATCTCGAAATCAATACTTTTGGAAGAACTTGTTAATCTTGGATATTTTTCTTTAACATATACACATGGAGGTTATACTTGCATACATACTGAAAACCTAAGGGCAAGAATACCATCACGGAAAAATGGAGAAGGACAATCAAGATAATTTGAAGAAGTTTTCTGATATTTGAGTCATTTTATCTATGTCACATTTGGGGAACCTAGCGTGAAGACACTTCAATCTTCATGAATCCATTATGATTTTTCAAAATTTCTTTTGTGGGTATCGTACAGAAAAACACATTTGATTGACGAAATGATGCATCTGATTTTCACGAACCACAACTAAAAAATTATGTGATGCACCTGACATCACAAGACACATCTGAGGATTTTTTTGATGCATTTGACTGATAAAACCGCAATGCATCTGCAAACTAAAATGACGCATCTGGCTGGTAACAATTTCAATTTTAAATTTTTCATATTATAAATTTTTGTTCTTTTTCGTTTTTCTTTTCGCTAATGTTTTTTTTCCAGCATGTGATTTAGGAGGATAACATAATTTTTGCAGGACGAAGTGTAGAAGACATTGAAACCAAAACCCTTTTTTCTTCATGATGAATAACAAAGACAAACATAAAAACTACTGACAAATTGCATGCAAAACCTATTGTCAAAGGCTTTAATTTGTAAAAGGAACATTCTATTTGGTAGATTTGATAATTTTCATTTGGATTAAAATTAACCATTGTCTATTGTGGTTGGTGAGAAAGAACATTTTATTATTACCCTCACGATTTTGTATATCAAAGTATCCTCTCCCCTTATGCATTCATGCAATCTTGGGTGCAAGAGAAACAATTACTGACTCTAGAACTTGGGCCTGTCTTGGTGGGAAGAAGTACTCACCCCAAGATGACCTAGATCGGTAACATGCTAGACGCCAAGTGACTTCCAGCTAGTATATAAAAGTGGATTTTTGGGGAAATTCCAAGAATCATGCTCACTATTCTGACAAGAAGGGAAACAATGGTCTCTCATTGCATGGATGGTGCCCCACAAATGGAATGCCCTTACTAAAAAACTTGTAGTTTTTTCCAAAATCCAAATCTATTTACTGGTGCAGTAGGTTAGAACTATGAAGTCGTCTCAAATCATTACGGTTCATGTGTAGAGATGAAATTTATGCCATGGGAGTTTCATGGGTATAGTAGCTTGGCTACCTCGTATAAGTGAGTGTCATGGACGGGAGCCAGTGGGGTCAAGCTACTAGTCATCCGCCTTGAATATGCATAGCTAGGGAAACCCAATTGAGAACTCAGTAAATACCGTCCAACACAGCCTAGGATTGTAATTGTCTTCTAATTTTAACAAGATTCATACACGTCAAAAATGAAAACACTTTGTCTTCTATGATTTTATTTTCTTTATTTTTCAAAACTTGATCATAAAATTGAATCAATCGTAACTTTGTCATCATAAAATCACTATTGTCAAATTTAGAACCGCATGTGTCCTTACGAGTCACAACTGTCAAACTGAAAATTGCATGTGTCTATCAAAAAATTAAGTTCTCACAGACTTTAGGTTATGAGTTGCATCTATTTCCTAAGTCGCATCTAATTATTGAGTTACATCTATCATACGGTAAATCACATATGTCATAAAAAGTGGCATTTGTCTATCAACATTCAAGACTAGGTTTTATCTATTAGCTACATCTGAAATCTACAATGCATCTGAAACCTGAGCCACAATTGACCATCAACAAAAACATCAAAATTTGCAAACTCAGTCTGAAAAATAAACTCTTTTTCACCTCTGTTTCTTACGGTCAACCTTGGACAGAAACTAGAAAATTGCTCAAAAAATTTGCATTGTTTAGGAGTCATTTACATCTTAGAGATAGTCGTCTTAGTTACAAAAACTTAGTTGCCCTATAGGAATTTGCATATCATAGATTAAAACAACTTTTCATATCATTGGATAGGTTCATGCTTCGATTTGTCATTATCATTGAACCTAGTCACTATTGTCTTACTAGTGAATCTTTCCATCTCATCAGTATAGTTTGGGAAATTCACCTTATCAGCTGTCTTTGTCCTACATCAAGTTCCTTTGTAAAGTTAAGTCATAGCTTTGGATTATTCCATATAGGTGGTAAGTTATACCCACTTTAGAATCATTTATCATCATAGTCTACTCGAATTTTTTGCATATAATCCATCCTAGCGTATGCCATCCTAGTATACATCATTATAGAAATCCTTGATTTTAGTGACATCCTTTATATTGATAAAATTCCAAAAAACATAGAAATAGGACATATTAGTTTCTAGACATAGTTTTTCATTTCCCATTTTGAGCAATACTTTCATGGTTGAAATAAGGGCTAAGAAGAAACAAAGAGAAATGTCAGACCCCAATAAATTGAAAAATCCTTTTGGAAACCAACCATCAGGGTAAGAGAGATGACATCAAACTTTGCTTGAAAAACACGTCACTAGACACACATGGAAAAAAAAAATTCTAAAGACATAGACGCTTCTATACAAGATACTGAGTTTGCATCCTTTCTAGATGAGTGTTTGGAAAATGATCCCCAATGATATCTAGCAAAGTTTCTAGTAGAAGGTGACACACTACCGCAAGGATTTGATGTTCACACTTTGAAAACATCTACTCAACCAACACAAACCATGACATCAAGTGTCTTCGTTCCTCAAATTACCGCAGCAATACCAACTGGCATACCTACTCAAACATCGTCAATTGTATTAAACACAACCCCATTCAACATAACACAAGGTTTACAATTCACTGTAGGAGCATCCTCATCAAACCCCTTTGGTACAAACATCACTAGTAAATGAGCCAAAGTTGGCACGAACATAGCTATACCTCATATTAGTACCAGTACTACCATTCCACAAATAGGGGCTACAAAAATAGGACATATTCCTATACCAAATTAGAACACTCAAAAAGGGAATATTCCTATACCAAACAAGAACATTCAGATAGGATATATCCCGACACCGAACTAGAACATTCAAATGGGATATATGCCCTCACCAAATCACAATCTATCACAGAATATTGCATTCCAGAACACTTACATTGATCCAAACGATGCAAACAACATGTCAATGACATGAGCATATGTTCTCCAAAACCAAATGCAAGATCTCCAACAACAAATGGACACTATGTCTATGTCAGTAAAATGAACTATCTCATTGCAAGATTTATGTTCATGTCCTTTTGACAAAGTGCTATACATGACACCCTTCCCACACAGATACATTATGCCGAATTTGCCTAAGTATAATGGGAAGAGGAATCCTTTAGAACACATCAAAGAATTTTTGACAACATGCATGGACATCTTGTATGACCCCACATATTTAATGAGACTGTTTCCATGAACCCTTGTCGGGATAGCACTAGAATGGTTCTCTAAACTACCATATGGCATAAGATCATGGGGTGAATTAGCCGAGAAGTTTTTCAAACACTTTCCCTTCAACATAGACAATGAAATAACAATAGCTACCTTGTGTCACACCATGCAAGATGAAGGCAAAAATTTCACCACTTTCTTTCAGAGATGGAGGAGTTTAGTTAGTCGATGTCCAGTTGAAACACCAAAAAAACAAAAATTCACAATATTCCCTAAAAATATTCATCTGAAACTAAGAAGTGACTTAAGAGTACACTGTTGTACCTCATTCCTCAACTTGGTGCAAAAGGAAATTATACTTGAAAAAGGCCTTATTGACAAAGGAGACATTAAGGTACTAGGCAGGAACCCAGTGGTTCAACATCAAAAATCCTCCCAATGATAGAAACAAGTTATGGTCTAGAAACAAGAATGTAAAAAATGACGGTATTGTTGATGCTAAGACCCTACATGCAGGACCTTTCATCACACTTAGAGGTTACAACTCCAATCAGGACATGACTAATAATTTGGATCAAATAACCAACTTTGTCTAAAATTCACAACAACAATGATCACATAGGAGATTTCCTAAACATGAATTTGCCCCTTTGGGGGAACCAATCGAGACAATTTTCAAAGAACTGATCAAACATAATCTCCCGAAACCTCTAGAACCCAAATAGTATGACCCTGGATAGATTAAACCTTCATGGTGGGATGATAGCGCCTATTATGAATACCATCAAACAAAAGGACATAACCTTCAGTAATGTCGACAACTGAAAAAAAATCATACAAGATTCTATTGAAGATGGAACCATACAAGTCAATGGGTAGAAACATACCAAGAACATTGATCATAAGGTCTTCACAAATTCATTACATGACCATGGAAAAGGAAAGGCCTCCACTTCGGGAACTAAGAATAATACCTCGGCCAATTATAACAGTGCAAAGTATGATTATAAACTAGGTACCATCATCAATTATATCTGATATGCTGATGAAAATATGTATACCATTACCATAAAGAAGCATCTTGAATGTGTTGTCAATACACACATAACTAAGATAGCCCTTCCAGGTCCTTCTTCAAAGCCACCAACACAATCTTCCAAGTCTAAGTATAATTTTCTTGACTAGCTGGGCAAGACCCTAGCATAGATATCCATCTTGGAACTATTGACTATATCACCAAATAATCGAGTCATTCTCGACAAAGCCTTGTAGAACACAAAAATCCCTACCAACATAGATGTCAATCATTTCAAAGAAATGGTAGGATACTTAACCAATTCCAATCATGCCACATTCTCTCAATAGGAGTATTCAATCGAAAAGACCCATCATAATGATCTCTTATAGCTTGAACTTCTTGTCCATCAAACCAAAGTCAGATGAGTCTTGGTAGACGGACGATTAGGGTTGAACCTTTGTACCTTAAAATTGGTTAAGGCATTAGGATTCTCAGAAGCATGTGTGGACACCACTAAGAGTATAGTCATTCAGGCATATGATGATGAGGAAAGATCATCCAAAGAAGTTGTTATACTCCCGATCAGGATTGACCTAATAGTTATGGACACTAGGTTCTAAGTCTTGGATCTCACCCTTCCATTTAACCTTTTGTTGGGTAGACCTTGGATACATGAAATGAAAGCCATATGTTCCACATATCACCAGTGTCTTAAATTCATGTATAATGGCACCGAGTTCACCATTGAGGGTGATCCAGATCCTTTTCAATACTGCACAAGCCTATGCGAAATACCACAATGACAAGTGCCAGTTAACCAAGAATCCTCATTATCTACCTTATCCATGTACGTTGATCCATCAGCTCTTACCAAGTCCATTACATCACAACCACCATCATCCACACCTAAGGTCAAGATCCAAGACAAGTGTTGTGGGGAATATGACATGAAGGCATCTTACTATGTCAGTCAGTTGGTTCCACCTAAGTCATATGGTTTTCTCATAATAGATAGGAAACAGTCAGTTGTCACATTCCATGTCCCTCCTACAATGACATTGACAAAATGGGGAGAGTTAAGTCAAGAGGCCATAGACCAAAAAGATGTCACCTCTTGGTTCTATACTAAAGACAATGAAAACCCTCCACCATCTATATATATAGCTAAGGATAAATATGGAAAAGGCTTCATGATAATGCAAAGAAAAGGCTATGACAAATATAGTGGGTTAGGACTGCATCAAAATGGAAGGATTGAACCAATCATTATCTCACCATGCCCAAAAGGATTAGGCCTAGGGTTTCAACTGATTAGAATTAGTATTCATGGTCCTCCATTATTGTTACAAGAGGACATAAGTAATTTTAAAGACATTGAGATATCTAGGTTTGTGCAAAATCATGATGGGCCAAAAAGTGGTGATATCCAAGTGATATGATGGACCATGTGGCTGACGACTTTTTTTTACCCAAAATTGATGAAATGAAAAGGGTTTTTAAAAGATATTCTCAACTTTCCACCAATATAAATTATGCTTTACTTTGAATTTAATAATAATAATTATTCATTCTCTATTTGAATTACGACTAAAGTTCTGATTGATAGGCTGATTGAAAAACATCTATAACTTTTAAACGGTGTCACATTTTTTGAATCCAAAACATGTGTCACATTCTATGCTTCCCATACTATAGGATTTAAAAAATAAAATGAATTTCATGAAGTTTTGACCAAGTTAAGGTGGTTAGACATACGAGTTTTTATATTTTTTAAATTTGTAATAAAAAAATCATAATTAATTATTGAATTGGAAAAAATTACAAAAAAATATGCATCACATCGGGACATGAGTCCCCTACTTATATCTAAAATATTATAAAAAAATATTATCATTTTATTGTGGTTAGGGTGGTCAAACATACACCTACTTCTTATTTTTTCCGTGAAATTTAAGTACTATTGCATTGAAATTTGAAATTTTCACCAAATAGATTTTAAAAAACTAAAAATAAAACTAGTAGTTTAGAAACTACATTCTATTTTCTACAGATTCTATTGTTACATATTTTTGAAATAATATAGATAACTTATTCAAATTTTTACGTCAATTTGCCTAACTCTAATTTTTTGAATTTTATTACCACTTAAGGACCTATTTTTGTCATGATGATCCTACACATACTCATCTTGCGAACCACTTGACCCAGATTATGATGACTCCCCTAACTCAATCAAATATGAATGGGATTCCCTTTCCTCTACCAACATGATGGACCTAGACAAGCTTTTTGGCAAACATGATAAAATGCTACAACCTGCACCAACTCCATCTAGCCCCCATCCTAAAAAGTCCTTGTCTAAATAAGAATGGCTTAAAATTTATTATTGGGAAACCCTTGATCATGAATCTTGGGCACCTAACGAACCATCTTCTGATGACCTAGCCCTTGCACTTGTACCTAAACCAAGTTTACCTGTCCCTAGGAAGAAGAAAAAAAAGGAGTTAATCCAAAACATTTGTGACAATGTTAACCACTCTATATTCACCTTGTTAGCCTCCACATTTGATAACTCTGATGATGACATGCCCTTTGTATATCCCCAACTTATTGATTGGGATTAACAATTTACACCCATCTTAAACATATTCAAGAACGACAAAGCGATCACTGAGTTCATGGGACTTTGAGAAGCTATACCTAGAGGGGATCATAAAGTTGGCTTTACCATAGAATTGGATGATAAAGAATATTTTGGGGAGTTCGTTCACACCTTTAGTTGCAAAAAGGAAAATCTAAAGAAAAATAATGAAAATGATGAAAATGACAAGTCCCTAGGTAAAAATCAAAAGGCGCCTTTGGACAAAGAAATAGTAAAAATAAAGGACATATCTGAGGGAGAAAACCTCTCTGAGGCACCCAAGGATGGAGGTTTGAACATTCTCCCAATTTCTTGGGAAAAATCACCAATGTTAGTTGGAGAGTCTGTTGAGATCAACATAAACATAGAAGAAAACCCTCGGGTAACATATTTTGCAGCATCTTTGATAGAAATAGAGAAACAAGATTTTTGAGACTTCTTCACAAAGAGACAAATAAAATTTGCATGGTCATATGTTGACATGTCTGGGCTGGATCCAAACCTTATATTGCATCATCTACCATTACAGCCAAGTATTAAGCCCGTCAAACAGAAGCTAAGAAAGATTCATCCACAAATTACTTTACTAGTCAAAGTTGAACTTAAGAAGCTATTGGATGTTGGATTTATCAGAACCATAGACTATGCAGAATGGATATCAAATCTAGTACTAGTGACAAAACCATCTGGGGGCATTCACATTTGTATAGACTTCAGAGATATCAACAAGGCATGTCCTAAGGATGATTTCCCTTTGCCCAACATTGACATGATAGTGGACCTTACAAGAGGATATGAGATGCTATCCCTTGTGGATGGTTTCTCTAAGTATAATCAGATCAAAATTGCTACTTAGGATCAACACAAGACAAATTTCAGATGTCCATGGGGAACATACTGCTGGAATGTTATTCCTTTTGGGCTCAAAAATGCTGGAGCTACATATCAATGTGCAATGACAACTATTTTCCATGACATTGTACATACTCTCATGGAAGACTATGTCAACAACATAATAGAAAAATCATTAACAAGAGAAGATCATTTGAAAGTATTAGACAATATACTCGAGAGACTAGAAATTACAAAGTCAGATTAAATCCAAAAAAGTGTGTCTTTGGTGTTAAATCAAGAAAACTTCTAGGATATATCATTTCTAGAAGAGGCATTGAAGTGGACCCCACGAAAGTAAAAGCCATAGTGGATATGCCTCCACCAGCCAGCATCGGTCAACTAATAAAACTACAAGGTAGATTACAGTTTATCAGACACTTTGTTGTACAATTAGTAGACAAAATACATCCATTTCAAAATTTTCTCAAGAAGCGAATACCATTTGTCTAGACACCTAAATTCCAAGAAGCTTTCCAAAATATCAAGGATTATCTTCTTGTTCCACCTATGTTGATGCCACCTATAGATGAAATACCTTTATTTCTTTACATTTCAGCAACTCAGTCAGCATTTGGAGCCCTACTCGGACAAAATGATGATCAAGGTCATGAGAGGGAAGTGTACTACATTAGTCATATTTTGGTGGGATATGAAGTAAACATAGTAACATAGAAAATGCATGTTCTGCGGTAGTCTTTGCTACTCAAAAAAATTGACACTATATGCTAAACTGCCAAACCATGTTGGTCGCAAAGATAGATCCTCTGAAATATCTCCTAAGTAAAGCAGCATTAACAGGCCGATTGGCTAAATGGGTGATGATACTTAGTTAATATGGAATCCAGTATGTGGAAAGGAAAGCTATAAAAGGGTAAGTAATTGTAGATCAGTTAGCAGATGCACCAATTAAGGTAGACCATCCTCTAGTGGTAAATTTTCCTAATGAGTTTATCTTCAAAATTGACACTAAAACCACATGGAAATTATACTTTGACAAGTCATATACTAATCGTGGTTCATTAGCAGGCATACTATTCCTAAATCATTCAAGGTTGCTTTCCCTTGCACCAACAACATAGCAGAATATGAAGCCTTAGTGACATGACTAAGAATGGTAGCCCAATGGAAGATCAAGAGTTTACATGTTTATGGAGATTCTCAGTTATTAGTCCGGCAAGTCAATGAAGAATATGAAACTAAAGATGAGAAACATGCGCCTACAAGTGCATGGACGATAGTTTCAAGCAGTACTTTGATGAAATCACCTTTCAACAAATACCATGCATTCAGAATATTGAAGCAGATTCTATGGCAACCATGGGTTCCTTATTGGATATTCCTAGCAATGTACCTAAATTCAAGTTTTTAGTTGAACAACTTATGGTTCTTGCCTATGATGTCCCTGATTCTGTGATGGTGTTTATGATTGTTGGTCCTAATTCCCCTTGGTACAAGGACATATAAGACTATCTAAATGCCCAAATCCTTCCTTTAGACTTGTCAAACAACCAACGAAGAACCTTTATCCATAGGTCTGCCAAATACACCATCATCGGAGATACCCTATATAGACATACCTTAGATAACACCTTGATGAGATGTATCGATGATGAAGAAGCACAAGAAACCTTACGCGTGGTACATGAAGGTATCTATGGATCCCATTCTAGTGGTCCTACCTTAGCCCACAAGATTATGAGATTAGGTTATTATTGGCCTACTATGGAAAAGGACTCATATATCTTTGTCAAGAAATGTCAACAATGTTAGATACACAAAGATTTGATACATGCACTAGCACAGGAGCTCCGTTTGATTACTTCACTGTGGCCCTTTTCCCAATGGGGACTTGACCTCATAGGTAAGATACACCCACCATCATCCAATGGCCATAAGTTTATCATAACCACTACCGAATACTTCACCAAATGGATTGAGGCTATTCCCATGACTTACATCACCGACACACAAATATCTAGGTTTATCCTAAACTACATAATCTTTCGGTATGGTGTACCTCAATCCATCATAATGGAAAATAGTTGTTTGTTCAAAAACAAGAATTCCATCATCTTTGTGAAGAATTCCACATCCAACACCATTTTTCCACCCCATATTACCCACAAGGTAACGACCAAGCTAAGGCGTCTAATAAGACCATCATCAGAATCCTCAAAAATATTGTCAATGACATTGGTCATGACTGGAATCTACAGCTTAATCTTGCCTTATCGCCTATCGCACAAGCATCTGTACTCCCACTGGCCCCACTCCATATTCCCTAGTATTCAGTTCTGAAGCTATCTTACCTATTGAGGTTGAAATTCCTCCCTGCGAGCATATTTGAAAGGTCATATTGATGATGAAGAATACCGTATGTCCCGATTGTATGAGTTAGAATTCATAGATGAACGAAAAAATAAGGCTTTAGATCATTTGAAATCATATCAAAACCATCTTCATAGTTGCTATAATAGGAAAGTTCTAAATCAACACTTTGACATTAGTGACTTGGTTTTAATGGAGAACCTGAAGAATCAAGCTGAACGAGAAAAACTAGGCAACTTTGAACCTAATTGGTTAGGGCCTTATATTGTTACAAGAGCATATCAAATCTCTACCCCTGAAGGAGAACCACTTTTTTCATCGATCAATAGCCTTCATCTGAAGAGATTCTATGTGTAGCCTCTTAGAACCATGTCTTAATAAACAAAATACAAAAAAATGGGAAAAATAAAATAAAATTGTTACCTTGATGAAAACTTGGCAAACAGGTGTCTTTGTAATAACAAAAAAATTAAAAAATCAATAAAATAGTAAAGAGAAATATTCCGTCCAATAGTGAAAACCACTTAGGTGGCATTATGGATAAGTACCATGTTGAAAACCTGGCAAAGAGGCACCATGTGTAGTCGACTACGCTCTTTCATCTACCATCATTCCAATCAGACTTTTTCACCACCACTCATAATAAATGGTTGTCGTATCCATCACTTGGAACGATTGACATCAAGTCCAATTTGTCTCCTCACTCCATCCTATAGGTCTTATTTCCGAGTCAGAGAAAATCCTTGATCTGCATCATTTGGACCTTGTACATAACATCCCAATGTCAGAAAAAGTTCTGAAAAGAGCTCAAAAACATCATAAAATGTCCTAAAAAAATCCAAAAACATCAAAAACCCCAAAAATACAAAAAAATAAAAAATATGTCAAAAATCCTAAAAACCAGAGTCAGAGTTAATTGTGTCAAGTCATTCATAGACATAGTCAAACTATGTTGCCTCTATGACTGGATGTACGCAAGGCGATTTGTTGATGTGCCCCCAAGGCATTAGGTCTGTATGTCTGGGTTTTTCATGCATCACACATAAAATCATGACTCATTCTTTGTATATGTCAAAGTTAGTGGTCGTGTCAAACTACGAGGTCTTTGCGTGTACAACATAGGCAAGGCCATCAATCGATGAGCCCCTGAGGCAACACTAGGTCAGTCCATTAGGATTTATCACACTCATTATCACACACATAGTCTAAATAGAAAAATAAGTTCGTATCACTCAATCATTCATGTTATTCAAGGTCAAGTGGAACTATGAGGTCTTTGCATGTACAACGTAGGCAAGGCCATCAATCAATAGGCCCCCGAGGTCACACTAGGTCAGTCCTTTAGGGTACATCATCTCAAGTCTACATAAGTAAACACACACACACTCATAACAGTCAAAGCATCAAAAACAAGTCATGCGTCAACAAGGAAAACATGTCAAACTTTCATCAAGTCACTATCAAACATGGGTATGTGCAAGATCATTATGGGCCAAAAAGTGGCGATATGTAAGTGATATGATGGCCCATGTGGTTGATAATTTTTTTCTTACCCAAAATTGATGAAACGAAAAGGGTTTCTAAAGGAGATTCTCAGCTTTCCACCAATATAAATTATGCTTTATTTTGAATTTAATAAATAATTATTATTCATTTTCTATTTGAATTATGAGTAAAATCCTAATTGATAGGTTCATTGAAAAAAATCTATAGCTTTCAAACGGTATCACATTTTTTGAATATGAAACATGCATCACATTCTATGCTTTGCATACTATAGGATTAAAAACAATTGAATTTCATGAAGTTTTGACTAAGTTGAGGTGGTTAGACGTACGAGTTTTTATATTTTTAAAAGTTGTAATAAAAAATTCATAGTTAATTATTTACTTGGAAAGAAATTACAAAAAAATATGCATCACATTGGGACATGAGTGCTTTACTTATATCTAAATTATTATAATAAAATATTATCATTTTATTGTGGTTAGGGTGGTTAGACAAACACCTACTTCTTTTTTTTTTCCCTAAAATTTAAGCACTACTACATTGAAATTTTAAATTTTCACTAAATAGAATTTTTTTTTTCGAAATAAACCTATTAGTTTAGAAACTACATTCAATTTGCTACAAATTCTATTCTTACATATTTTTAAAATAATATAGATAACTTATTCAAATTTTTACGTCAAGTTGCCTAACTTTGATTTTTCTGAATTTTATTGCCACTTAAGGGCCTATTTTTTCCATGATGATCCTGAACATACCCACCTATTATCAAAATGATCAACTTATTTCCTAAGCAAGATATGTCTTTCTTGTCAAGATGCATCGGCAATCATCATAGCCTCATGTAGCTTGTCACATCAATGACATCAGACTAAAATATCTTATACAATACCTGTCATTCTAAAATCAGGCTTTGTCATGCCTTACACAGATGGTCACAAAGCCAAGACCAGACTCAATATCTTATATGGTACTTGTCATCCCTCACATCGAGCTAGATGTCAAACATCAAACAATTACACAAGATAAAGTGTTGGCAAATACTTTTATTGGATTTTTGACTTTATACCTTATTTTTTCTTATCTTTTTATGGATTGGTGTATAAGTCTGGTTCCTAGCTTTCTCAAGGATGTCACTTGAAAGATTTAGAGAAGCAAGGATGTCTTAGGACTCTTTTTATTTGACTTTTTTCTATCAATTGTCTTTTAACTTTGGATTTTGAGTCATTTTAATAGTTTCCTCGAGGATGTCCCATGAAGGATTTAGAGGAGCAATGACCTCTCATGACCCATATTTTATTTTTTTGTTCTCTGTAGTTTGTCTTGACAAAAAGACTAGGGAAATTTTTCCCTTAGTATGAGTTAAGACACTCCTTGTCTACGACTGTCTTTTTTTTGCAAGTGGATGACTTTGTACACTATGGTCTATCTCATATCATGGTGTGTACTATCCATTTGTGTCAGTCCCACCCAATGATGATTAAATGAAAATCTTAGTATATATGTGGTAAAATATCGAAGATTATATGTGCTTCAAATAACCATTTTTTTTTCAAACTAACATTTTCAATCATCCTCGCTAACATTTCTTCTATCCTACATAATGATAGAGTCCTATGACACACAAAAAAAAAAGGTAAATTGCATATGCATACATTGCACAAACATTATGTAAATAGTGTCGTATGTCTATATATAGTACATCGTATAGTTAGGCTGCATCTTAAACAAGTATGAACATTAGGCATATCCATTACATATCTAGGAAAATCATGGCATAATAGGGCATTCAATCATCATATAGGTACATAATGAAAAACATTACATGTAGGTAACTAGTATCAACATATAGCATCATATATAGAATAGCATGGCATGTATAAACATTGTATTACATCCCATTATCATAAAGAACATACATCCATCATCATATAGAATCAACATAACATCATAGGCTGCATGAACACATCATAATTTAGAAATGATCATTCATAACATGTAGATATCAAATAAACAATAACATCTCATAGAAAACATAAATCATATAGGAAAATAATGCATCATCATAAATAGGACTACATATCATATGAAAAACTGCCAAAAATCATATATATATATATATCGCTCAAAATAACATGTTTCACAATACAATGTCAGGATGTATCAATAAATAAAAAGGAGCTCGCAGGCTCTATGATCAAAGTACAATGACTACAAATATGAAAATGTCAATGTGTGCCACTACCACTACTCCCATTTGGCGAATGTGGAGGCAACTGTCACTAAGGTACTCTCTGTGCGGTGGGGGGGCTGTCATATGAACCTATCCTTGATGGTCCTACCACACCCTATGTGCTCTCTGTCCTCATCTGACTCCTACTCTGTGATTTCTAGCTACGTGCCTCAGAGAAAATAGGAGCTCGTTTCTCAGGAGGCGCCATTGATAATCGTAAAGGAGCTATTTGTTGTACCAAGGTGGCTTCACCTGGGGTTCTTGGTAACTATCATATGTGGGGATCTTGATGAGGTTCTCATTGACCAAATTTTTCATAATGGATTCAATTGACTCCCCAAGGGCTGTGATTTCCGCTTGGGGGGATATTTGTTTCGCGGAGGTGGTCCTCCTTGATTATTGAGGTTGTTAACTTGATTCTAAGGTGGTTGTTGTTCTACCGCATTGGTTTGCATGTTATTTTGATTATTTCTTTGTGGTTGATGATGTGTTTGATTATTTTTCTTTGGACCACTGATGACGACCTTGGCATCAACCACTCCATCGTTGGTCACATTCTTGTTCTTTTCCCATGTGTGAGGTTTCTCATTGTAACTGGTAGATGGGGGATTGTCTTGATGTTTAGGATGGGTAGGTGTGCCCCCTTGTGTAATAAGGGCCCTTTTGATGTTGACCACCTTGTGGATCAATCGGTTGTATTTGGTGATGCATTGCATTTTTAGATAAAATGCCAAGGTCTTGTACAAATTAGAAATGATAGTGCATACATGTTGTTCCTCTAGCATGGCCCACTTGCTCCTATTGTCCTTGGATCACCATCATTGTAGGAAGGAGGAAAATGATTCCCCCTTCCCTGTTTTGAGTGTCAATAATTACTCTAGACTGGCATCCACGATAAGGGCATGTGCAGGATCATCATGGAAAAAATAGGCCCTTAAGTGGCAATAAAATTTAGAAAAATAAGAGTTAGGCAACTTGACATAAAAATTTGAATAAGTTAACTATATTATTTCAAAAATATGTAACAATAGAATTTGTTGCAAACTGAATGTAGTTTCTAAACTACTAGGTTTATTTTTATTTAAAAAAAATCTATTTGGTGAAATTTTTTAATTTCAATGGAGTAGTACTTAAATTTCAAGGAAAACATAAAAAGTAGGTGTCTGTCTGACCACCCTAACCACAATAAAATGATAATATTTTTTATAATATTTTAGATATAAGTAGAAGACTCATGTCCCGATGTGATGCATATTTTTTTGTACTTTTTTTCCAAGTAAATAATTAATTATGATTTTTTTATTACAAATTTAAAAAAATATAAAAACTCGTATGTCTGACCACCTTAACTTGGTCAAAAATTCATGAAATTATTTTATTCATTTATAATCCTATAGTATGTGAAGTATAGAATCAGACACATGTTTTAGATTCAAAAAATGTGATACCCTTTGAAAGCTATAGATGTTTTTCAATCAACCTATCAATGAGGACTTTAGTCGTATTTTAAATAGAAAATGAATAATAATTATTTATTAAATTCAAAGTAAAGCATAATTTATATTGGTGAAAAGATAAGAATCTCCTTTAATAACCCCTTTTTTTCATCAATTTTGGGTAAAAAAAAAGTTGTCAGCAACATGGGCCATCATATCACTTAGATATCGCCACTTTTTGGCCCATTATGATCCTGCACATACCTGTAATTTTGAATGCATAATATTGGAGGAATGCATCTTTGATTTCTTGGAATATTTTGATGCTATTAGGGAGATGAGAGAACCATTCCATTGAGGAACCAACCAAGCTTCCACGAAACAACCACATTAGATATGTGTCGTTGTATGCGACTTACATACAATGTACCTGGAATTGCTTGATGTGATCTTCAGGGTTTCCTATCTCATGATATTTGTCAAATTTGGGGATTTTGAATCCCTTTGGGAATGATACCATTTCTAAGCTCTTGTTGAAAGGATAAGGACACAGATTGCTAGGTGTCCTTGTTGTTTTTCCTGATTGAAGATTAAGCACTTGCTGCGAGAGCAGTCTGATTTGTGTTGTCAAGTCATCTTGCAAATCAGGACATGGGGTGAACACATTTTGAGGTGTTGGATTAATGGGTGGGATGTTGGTGGGAGTTTCTTGCAAGCTTTGTTGAGCAAGTAGTGCCTACTCTTTCTATTGATCCAACAATACTTGTTGGTCATGTTGTTGTTGTGCCAATAGTGCTTGTTGTTAGGCTTGTTCTTGTTATGCCAACAACACTTGTTGTTGGGCTTGTAATTGAGTTGATTCCTATTGTATTTGATAATCTTGCAAGGCTTATTGATATGCTTCTTGTTGGGTTTCTTGCAATTGTGCTTCGTATTGTGCTTGTTCTTGCACTTGTTGGGCTAGATATTGGGCTTAGGCTTGAGCATGCACTGGTTCGACTACTTGTGCTATTTGAGTAGCTTGTGTGGCTTGTGCACTTTGTGCCACTTGTGCAGCTTGTTCTGTCTGTTGTGCTTGTTGTGCTGCTAATTGAGATTGTGCTTATTGAGTAGCCAGTTGTGTAGCTTGTTGATTTTGGATCACTTTTTGACAAGCGGCTTGTCGAGTAGCTTGCAATGCGATGGTGAATGAATTTTCCATTTTGTGTTTTGGCACAGGTGGTGGTGGATTAGGAAGGGTGTGGACCATTGTGATGAGTGTAATGGTCATCATGATGATCAAGGTTTGAGTGGTGTATTTTGTGATTGAGATGTTTGGTCCTTGGGAAACCATGCTTTGGGATATTTGAGGAATGGTAGATGTATTGATTGTTGGGATCGTTTGGACAATTGTCATTTGTTGTTGTAATATCGATGGTAAAATGGGAGAATTTGATAAGGTGTTCTGATTTGACTGATTGATGGTGGGTAGAGGAGCAAGACCCAACCCAAGAGGTGATGTGCATGTAAGTGGTAGGAGTGGAAATGACAGAAAGATGAGCAGTGCAATCCCTTGAATTGATGATTAGGGATCATAGATTCTCCCTACTCCAAACAAGTCACCTTCTCCTTGTGAGGTAGGAAGAGAGGTTTGTGTGTCTAGAGGATAAATGGGTTTTGCATGATAAGAGGTTGGATTGGAAAAATCATGGAATGTAAGCAGAATGTAAGGGTCTAATGGATTTATCGGAATGGATTAATCCATCGTGGTGTTCATATTCAACTCTCGATTACTCACAAGTGGATTTTTTTGGAGTTCTTGAAGCATTGTGCTTCCCTTGTTAACAATTGGCGGGGTTGAAGCAATGGATGTTATGATTTGTGGGATGTCTTGAGTGACGCTTTGAAGTGGAAGCATGGATGAAGTTGAGGGCATGATCCCAAGTGGTCTTTCCACAATAGTGCTTAGGTCATAGTTGGAAGGGATTTTAGCCCCTTCTTTCGCTAACTCAAGCATGTATTGGGACAGATATAACTGCATCATAACATTGACAATTCGATGATTTTCAAGATTTTTCACCATCTCAAGGATTCCATCTTGTGTCATCCCTAAGACATTGTTGGTGATGTCTTCCACTTGACCTTCCTCTTGAGTATTTTGAGGTATTTGAGGAGGATTGATTGGGAGCTCAATGGTTATCGTAGGGTTGAATTTTGTTTCAGTTTGACTTAGATCGCTTGAAGTGGATGTTTCTTTATTTTTCTCCATATTCTTCTTGTGTTGAGATCGAGTTTGAACCATAAAATAGAGATCAATATTTAGGAATGTAAGAGATTAACCTCTAACCACTTAGACTGGTCTAAACTTTAGGCTCAAAGAAGACAAGAACTATGATAATTTAAGGATCAAAGTGATGATGAGGATGAGATGAATGAAAGATGGATGATACGGATGATGGAACTCTTGAGGAACCTTGAGGGAGATGCTAAACTTTAGGACTTGATTTGATTTGTATTTTGATTGACTTGGATAATGAACTTGTAAACTCTAGGAGGGTGTGTTTTACTAGAGAGAACTCGTACACAAGAGGATAATTTGAATAAGTGTGTTAGCTCAAACAAAGTGATTTTGGATAATGAACTCCTAGACCCCAAGATGTTGGATTTTATCAAGAGGTAAATTTGTTCACAATGATTGATAATTTGGTTAAATATGTGGAGAAGGTTTCATCTACACATATCTAACCAAACAAGATGATTTTGATTTTGCCTAAAAATTTAGCATAAATGATGCTTTCAAAGTTTCCAAGAGTTTTTTGGTGAGATGATCTTTGATTTTGATGGTTGAGGGATGGATGAAAATGACTAATTTTGATCCTAGACTTGACCTAGATAAAGATCCTTCTTACAAGACCTCAGTTTTGAAGAACATGCTTGATACTCCCTATGTGAGAAAAGCAAACCTTTGAAAAAGAGTTGGATTATTTTTATAATAAAACTCATACAATTTAGGGCTGTTTCTTGAAGCTTTCTTATAGAAGTTGTAAACCAATCTTTCTCTAACTTCAAGAAGTCTTTCAAGATGCTCCTCACAAGATTTTGGACTAAGAATTTTGAACTTGGGTTTTCGGATTTTGATTTTGTGGGAAATAATTTGAAAGAACACATGTGTGGGGTTGAATTGTCTCTTAACTTTGATTAATGAGTTCTTTTTACCACAAATAATTCTTTGATTAAAGTTTCAAACTAAATTTCTATGTTTCAATTCCTTTTCATTCCACAAATTCCATTATGTGAAAATCAAGGTTTCAAGAGAATAGTTTCCTAGGTTGACTTGTGTATGAGAAAATTATGATGTAAATCGAAATTCTTAGAAACCTCTAAGGATAAAATCCCTTGGGAAAGAAACAACACTTGGATTCGGTCAAAGGTATTTTCCCCTCCTAAAGGGTTTGAAATTTGAAGATTTTGTGAATGTTTGTTTTCAAATGTTTTGAGATCCAAGAAAAGTGTTTTCAATTCCAAGAGCATGCACAATCCTAGAATGAAAAGATAATATTTTTTGGGTTCCCACTTGGATAAATCCAGCTGTGCATATTCAGTGCAGATGATTAGATGCTTGACCACACAGGATCCCCCTTACAGTGCACTCGCTTGAACTCAGATAAGCCAAGCATTAGTACCCATGAATCTACCATCACATACTTTTCATCTTTACAATAGAACCGCATGTTACGTGGGGTGGCTTCAAAGGACATGACCTTTTGCACCAATAAATAGTTAAAGATTTTGGCCTTTGCTAAACAAGGGTTTTAATGTGGGAATTTTGTTTCATGGGGGACCATCCATGTGGCGAGAGACCATTGCTACCATTCTCATCAGAATAATCCTCATGATTCTCAAACTTTCTTCGAGAATCCACACTTATATATCGGGTGGAAGTCGTTTGGCTTTAGCGTGTTCACGGTTGGGTCGTTCCCTAAGGTGATTAATTTTTCCCACTAGGCAGGCCCTCTAAGATAAAAAAAATAAAGAGAACATATCCATAACTTGATCAATCTTTGTTGTGAACCAAAGAGAGAGAATGTACACAATATGCTCCACTCAAACTCACAAGATATGTTGAATTTTAAAATCCAAATTGAGGTTTGTGGGTAATTTTTTATGCAACTTAATGTCACCAAAAGGCCTTTTGATTCTCAAGATCGCCATGAGGCGTGAGACAAGTGCATACATCCTTTTAATGATATTACTTTGAGTAAGTAATTAAAAAACAAAGAAACACATGTTCATTTTAATTCCTCCAAGAAATGATTTGATTATGTTTAAAGCACCAAAAGGAAAATTGAAGATTTCCTTGTTCAATTGTTAACCTTAAACAAAATCTAGTAAGTTGTTCTAAAGGTCCTTTTAACCCTTTGTAGCCAAAAATGATTTTATTTGTAGTGCCCTTTTATAGAATCCAAAAAGTAGGGTTGTCTAAAACAAAAAACTAAAACATAGAATTGAAGCTCTAGATTATAAGCATTAAAAAATGTTTTTTTCAAGTTCAAGTTTAATTGTTCTCAACCCCACTCTAATTCATTTTGCTTAAGTCTGATGACAAATTCGAATTCCAACCTATAAAATAGTACAAAGTTATTAGAAATAAGATTTATGATATTTCAAGGAATCAATAATAACTTTGTAAAATAAAAATAAATAAAAAACTAAATCACCCATTAATGATCTCTTAAATGTACTTTAGTCCATAATAAAATATGATTTTATATCATGCATCCTTAAGCCATAAATCTATAGGAAATACCCAATCAAAATAAATAAATAAATAAAATAAAATGCTTCAAAGACCCAAAGTAGATATCTCAAAGATTGGGTCCAGCCAAAAAAATAAATCACAAGGTTGTCCTCTTGTTTAGTTTCCACTCAAGCTTAATGAATGTGGATTACATTAGGTCCATAGCTATCAAATTTGACTGGCAGTAGTATGGGTGATATATGCATCTTTAATACCTCAAAAGCATCGCCACCAACAACCTTCAACCATAATAAAATGATGTTTCAGATTTCACATTTTTAAGAGATCACTGACAAGTGAATATCAGAAGAAATCATAGTGGAATACAACAAACATAGCTAATACCGTTTATTCATTTAAATGATATGCAATTTTTGTAGTTATGAAGACAACAATGCAAGCATTTGTCATTGATATGACATCAATATGAATTTCAAAATGCCATATAGAGACAACACAAAACATAATTGTATATCTATAAAAAATTAATCTAGTCCATCAGACTTTTACTTTTATACAAATTTTTCATGGCATTGTTATTTCATTTTAAGGTTCCTGAGGAGTAATCATATCCTAGTTACATAATAATTGTTGTGATATGTTAGCTCGATATGCATTGAAGACCTTCTCATTTGTTAAGGCTTATAACAACTCACATTTGTAGTTCCACTCACATTTTTCCATTTGTGGAAATATGGTAGCATTTAGCGAACCAAGCCAAGACATAAAATTCTCTAGAAGGAGAATTTGTGGGCACTTTAATCCCACTCAAATTGTGCAAGCCTACACTAAGAATCACTAATATCAGTGAAGCATTGTCATTTTATAGTGCCATTTCTTTCGGCCATCCATTGGATTTTAGAATGTGGGACGATTGGATTGAGTCAAAAGTAACCCTAGGGCGACCATATACCCAATGATGCGTTATAAGAAATATTAGTACCTACCCTCGAGCTTCATTCCACAACAAAATGTATTGGAAAAATGTGATTTCAAGATGTTGACCAAGAAAAAAACAAAAAATATAGTAATAGCGCAATGATTTTAAATGCCAACCACACATATATTTGAGACGCTACACATAGAGTGATTAATGCAGCTGAAAGGATTAGGTATTATGAATCTGTTAAAAAATAATGCAATCAAATCTGTTGGACGTACTCTGGCTCAGAAGTCAATAGTCACAATAGAATAAGCATGTCAGACTCTATGTATGCCTCAAATTCCATATAAACCAAAGCAATAATGACTGTAATCAATGTGAAAGGTAATTTCAAATGATACCACCATTTAATACGCAACAATTGCTTAATGAACTACATTTGAAGCTATGAAGTGGGAGAAACAAACAAGTGAAGAGCTTATCATATTCATAATAGTCTTAAATTTTTGACATAGATATTATACTCTACTGTTATGAATTGCAGTTATTTTACTTTGATCTCAATAGATGGCTCCTCTGCACACTTGATTATCTTGCAGATACTTTTATATTGCATGGATGGTGCCTGATATGAGGTTACTCTTTAATTCATATTTGACATTGTACTAAATTCTTGAATTGGGGTGCATAGAAAGGTCTGAGGAAGATCGATTGGGATACACTTTGGTCTATAGTTTTCTTGAATCTTGGCCATAATTTTTACTCTAGATAAAAGTACTCGAAAACCATGTCATGTATCAATCTACCCACTTTCACCAACTATGCTTACAAACTGACACAAGATTTGCTTGAACCATTATTGGTGTAGGAGTCATTCAATGCCTATGCCTATTGCGTGTAGCAGAAAAAAGTAAGGAATCGACTAACTATGATGCACACTAGAGAGTTGAAGGCTAATGAGAAACTAAACCCCATGTGGAAGCCATGCACAATCCTATACTCATAGTTTGAGTCTTAATTCTACTTCTATTAACTTCTATGATAGACACAGATGCCTGATTCCCTTGTTTGTGCCTCACATTTGCTTATGTGCTTGTTGGTCTCTATTGTGGGATTCACCTTTACACGTATTGCATGCATTTTCTTTAAGTTCTAAAGCATCATTAATAAGTTGATTTTACTCCTATCCTGCAATGACCATAGCCTAGGGAACCATATTTCTCTGAGGTGTTCTGCCAATAGTTTATGTGTTGTATCTATACCAATGATTTAATGCAGCAAGAAAAGAAAAATATTAGAATGCCTTAATGAGCTAGACGATATGAAAAGAAAATGAAAGTTCCATGAGAAAAAAGAAGAATCAACAAATGCATCATTTTTCCTCTGATCGGTTCAAATTCTTACAGACTCAACTTATCTCCAAAAATTAAAAAGATTTCTGAGAATTCTATCGAATGAAATCCAATGCCAATGCCGGGAATGCAAGTGTGTGAGTATCCAAAGACTGAATATAAAATCACATATTTTTTCAATTAAAATACCCATATGAGCGTAAATTTTTGGCAAGAAAGTTTTGAAAGAATAAATGCACAACAAGCTTCCAATTAATATTTAGTTTCACCAACATTTTAGATGGTAAAGACATAGTTTAGCTATATACGCTCCAATATTTAAATAAATGAATGAGAAATCATTAATAACCAATTATTAAGAGCATTTCTCTATTATTGTCATGCCCTCTTTCTAGCACCATATGTAAGCACCAAAAATCTGCAAACTACATTAAAATTCAACACTCATTAGCATGGTTAGGGGTGATCCCACAATAGTGGTTTACAATTTTTGGCCAAACTGGACACTGAAATTATTATTTTTAATTAAATATTCACATTCGGGAACCTATAGTGGCTAAACCATGAGGAATTTGAAGATGATGCAAACTAAAGTCTCATCACATTTTGTCTTTAAATTCTAAAAATAATTTTTCCAAAAATTTTGGAATCAGATTGCACTTCTTTTTCCATCTCCCACAAAAACTAGTTTTTTTTCAGAAAACAACATTTTTAAAAAGCGACGCTCACCGTATACAACATAAATTTTTTTGAATGAAGGATAAAATTCTATTTTTTTTGAATTTAGATTTTTAACTATGATATCTAGTACTTTCATTTGGTATCATAGTTTTTTATTGAATATTTTTTCCTTAATAAAGTTTCGAAGTAAAACCAATTGCAATTCAGACATAAGCGGACTGTATACAACATAAATTTTTTTGTATGTATCGAAATTCAAATTTTATTTTTTTAATGGATCAAGGACATCAATACATAGCACAAACATATTTTTAAAATTTTTATTTTGATAATCTGCTATTTTTCCACATGTGCAAAACATAGAGCTTGATTTTATGTGAAAAACTATGTTTAATAAAACTAAAAAAACACATACATAATAAAACCAAAATATATAAAAATTATATTCATTGGATAGTGAATTCTGAGGACTACCTAATTCTAGTTGGGTTTGTGAAGATTCCTCCATTTTCATCCTCAACCCGATCTTCGAAGTGCCAAAATTTAGGTTTTTTTTTTGTGTCTCAAATGGCAGATGAGGGATAAGGGGGGTTCGTACGAACCCATAGGGGTTAGGGCGAAACTCTACGGGTTCAATCAAACCAGGGTTTGATTGAACCCTAGCTTGAGCGAACCCCTTTCCTATGCATGTTTTTTTTTTTGGCAGCCAAGATTCAAAGGGGTTCGCTCAAACCCTGGTTCAAGCAAACCCCTTATTGGTTCGGTCGAATTGGTAGGTTCGTACGAACCCCTAAAATCACTTTGTTTTACTTGGGGTCATTTTTTGTGAGTTTTCCTTCCGCACCTGAATTGTAAACCACTATTGTAGCTTCACCCTTAGTTCAAACTATTACAAACATAATAGTGCTGCTATGAAATAATCCATCATGCTTGATAAACTAAATAACAAACTAAGGGTAGGTGCATGGAAATGGGTAGCAATTCCGTGGACACCTTGAAAAAAAAAGTTTGAAAACCATAAAGCGTTCGTGTTATGTCTCTATTAAGCCTAGGCTAGGTCTCAACAACTACAAATAAATAATGTGAGTGCGTTATAACGCACTCGCGTTATTTATTGTTAAAAGGAAAAATAAATAAAAAATCTCTCATTTGCATTTCGACTAGTTTTTTTGTTGGACCCATGGCCAAAAACCCCACAATATCGCGCTTGCATTCTAGGAGGAGAATCTCTTCACCAACAATCTGTATTTCATCACAACGATGGCGCCACAACGACGAGGAGCTATGAGAAGTAAGGATTCTATGGTTTTTGTTTTGAATTTGTTAGTTTTAAGTTGAATTTGTTAGTTTTAGGTTGAATTTGATATCTATTTGTTTGAATTTTTAGGAGATGCAAATCAACCTACAAACCCTAAAAATCCTCAATAGGAAGACCAACCAAATCCTTAAGATCAAAATCAACCACAACATCAACCTCATCCACTAATCACTCAACCCCCTCTTGGCACTCAACAAAATTTAATGAGTGAAATTGAGAACAAAAAAAAACAAATTGAGGATTTGATCAATAGGTTGAGTGATCCAAATGGTTCAACCACAAAAAGAATCACTCTAGCAAATTCATTGAAAGATATGTTAGAAAACGTAGATTCAATTAGTAAACAAATAACTGGATGGGAAGATAGGAGGTAGGCGGCTAGGGACTATTATGCAAATAAACTATCATACAAGGATGATAAGGATTTAAAAATTCAAAAAGGTGATTTGTGCTCATTATTCACCGACCCATGCATAAATCAAAATCTTACCCTCAATGCAAAGAGGTTTCCTATCCATTGGTGCCACCACCGACAGATTAGGGACCGGTTTTATGATAGGTGGTACATGGTCTTCGATTACCCACCGTGCAACAATTGCGAAGTCCTGCAATATTTCCTTAGGAAACTATATAGTGAGTTCATATTGAACAAAATCCCAAATTATTTTCATATGAGGGATTTCCAAGGGAGAGGTGGGGGTTCAGCTCAGGATAGTCCTGGTGCACAGTCGGATCCTATGCGGAAAGGTAGATGAGCTCTCGCTAGGCAAGCTCGTGAGTACATTGTTATGCCTTCTGTCGTGAAGGAAAGTGCTAACGTAGAGACATTGCAGGCAATCAACACTTTGACCCAGAGCATCATCCATCATACTATCCCTATTCTACAGCGCCATCCAGGGGATTTTTCGAGTGGTGGCCTTCAAACATATGTGTGTCAATCTTGTGGGGCTACTTGTTCACATGATCCCACTGACCCTAAGGAGACTGGTATGCAGGATCCTTCTGCAGCTATGGAGATGGAGAGGGTAGCTAACATTTTGAATGAGGCATATGGCATTGATAGTTAGGTAAAAGTTAGTGCATGTGTTCATTGAATTTAATTTATTAAATTTCAATTTTGAAATGCAAGATTAACAAAAAATGTTTTATGATTTTAATAAAATTGCAGGGTCACAGTGTTGAGACTGGATACAACGGCCCCCCACCAACCTATTTCTGCAATACACCTATCGCTAGGGTATGTAGCTAGTAAACAATTATAAATTTATTGCATATTAATGGAATTGTTTTTTGAATGGTATTTTAATATGCAATTTTCGATGTTGAACATACTAATATTGAAGGTTTTGATGGAACACTTCCCAGTGGTAGTGGATTTACTCAAACCTTCATGCAGGTAACAGAATAAAGAGTTTAACTAATGAATCAAGTACTTAATAGATTTGTGTAGTTTATACATGCACATCGTTGATTATGTTGAATAATTTATTGTTTTATTTTTAGTTGTTGCGAGACAATACACCTCTGAATGTGATGATGGCAATGGATATTGGTGTGACATCTGCTATACAATCCTCGATGGCTCTGATAGAAGAGGTATGAGGCAAATTAGTAAATTTCAATTTACATTTTTTTTTATAGATGTTAGTTAGTGAAAAATCAAACCATTATTGATTCACATAGTTTAATTTCTATTTTTATGGTTTATACAGAGCTTGAGCATGCTTGAGCATGGGTGTGAGAATATTTCCCTCATGGAGAGAGATCATGAGATGGCTGTAAGTGATTATTTTGTCAAATATATCATTTTTTATAATGTAATTTCAATATATTCATGTCTTTACTTCTTATTGTAATAATTAAAACTTCACCATGAACTAAACCCTAGGAGGAGTAGCAAGAGCACTCCACGAGCACAGCAAAAATGAGTGACAGGCCTATCGCCATCTGAGCAAAAAGGAAAGGGAAATATTTTATTTCCAGGGCATGGAGAGAAATGACTTTTGATTCCAGAGTCCTTTCTTGTATGCCTGCATGGCAGTTTTGTACACATTTTTTATTGGACATATTTGGCATTGTATGCCTAGATGGCATTCTCATAAGCCTATATGGCTATTTTGTACATATATTTCATACTTATATCGACATATATTGATGTATTCCTACATGGCTATTTGGTTAATACAAATATCTTTTATCCATGCCTATCCATATTTGCATTCTAAATTGATGGTTCAATAGATATGAGTTACGTGTGTTCAAGTGTATACTTTATAACTTACATCTATACATTTGAGTGTATTCAAGTGTATACTTTATAACTTACGTGTATACTTTATGACTTATGTGCATTCGAGTGTATACTTTATGGCTTACATGTTTTCATGCATATACCTTGTATTTGTGCATATACTTTGTTTTAATTTGTGTATACTATGTATTCGTGTGTATACTTTTTGAGGCTTACGTGTTTTTTAGTACTTGTACTTCCCTTATTGACATGTACATGTTTGACTTATTCACATGTATAATTATTAATTGGTTAGCCCTAGCATTGATCTATGTCATCCTCAATGCATGATCCTTGAGATGGAGTAAGAACACCCTCAAGGTCAAAAGGATTTTCACATGCATTCTTCATAGGCTCATTTTGGTAGTGAAACCAAAAACCTCTTGCATCATTGAAACAATTTTTCTTTCCCTTTATAGCAGGTCTGAATCCATTATCATTCTCCATCAATTCTTCATGTATCCACTCCCCATTAATGGTTGTCTCACGACCTTCATGAAACCAAGCACTTATCTCATTTTTTATAGAAGAAATGTATGCAGGTTTATCTTCCTCCTTATGAACCATTCATTATCATGAAAGATGGGTTCTTGTGAACCACTACTAATGAATCATGGGTCAATGAGTTTGACTTGTAAAACTACATGATTAAATCTTGATAGCAATATCACAATATTTATATATCTAAATGTGTTATTTCCTTTAACTAAAATTTGTGCTTATACTTATGTGATTGATGTATGTTTGTGTATGGGATCATAGTAATTTCTATTTGATGATGCTATTGTGTCTTTAAGGTTTATTTATTAAAGGGTGCATGAAACAAGTTTTAAATCCTTTCAAATCTTTGAATTTCTTAGGTTTTTCTATTTGTCGAGTTTGGGCTCCGAGCCCAAGTCCAAGTCAAAAAATGGCTTGTCAAGTCTAAGATGAGTCCTAGTCTTGTAACACTGGTGTGAACACATCGAGGAATAATGTATATGTCGATGTAGAGAGAACCCATCCTTGTTTCCAAACAAACCATGGTATAGATATGGTTGGTCGAGATAAAACATCACTCTTCTAGATAGTTCGAACCATAACCTTTCATGGCTACAAACACACCTTCATCATGTGTGTTCTTGATCCTACTAAAGAAATGGTTGAACATGTTGTAGATCAAATATCGCAACCCTAAGTCCACAAGAAGGTTACTTGTCATGATTTCCACAAATGTCTTTAAGATGTTCATCCTTCTTGAGTAATGTGAACTATTGATGTCATCTAGATCTTTGAAACTGTCTGCAATCATGTGCAATACTCTAGAAGCTAGAGCTATATCTAATACTACAAATGACTGCTCAATGGAATCCTGATAGCAATATCACAATTTGACACATTGTAGAAAATACCTCCTACTTATCAATTGATGATCTAAAGGGGCTCTATAATGAATGTTTCATAAGGAAAAACACTTGTTGAAGGTTTTGCAAATGGGGTTGCAAGCTAAGTGGGCTTAACCTTGGGGAAAAAACATCGTGGTTAAGCGCTTGAGCTAGAGTATACTGGAATGGGTGACCTCTCGAGAAGGCCTAGTGCCTCACCTTTGTGAGCATCACCTAGATGCAATGAGTGCTAAGTGGACCATTCAATATCATTTCAAATTTTATGCTTTAAGCAACTTACAAATTTGCAACTTTAGACTCCTCCAACCTAAGCGATCGATCCAGTGGAACATAGCTTAGAGCAATTCCACGTGTTTCGGTGCAAAAGAGGACCATGCCTAGTGTAAAAATACCTATTTGGACATGTTGGAACAGTCCACTTGGTCACACAAGTTGCAGAATGAAAGTTGCACCACTTTGCAACTTTGCACTGCTTGTATTTGATGTTTCTTCCATCAACTGAAAATCTGCCACCACTGGAAAACCACTCTGAGATAGCCAAAACCAAGAGAGATTTTTATAGATAGGCTCAATACAATCCTATAGGATTAGACAAGAATTTTCTAAGCATCATGCTATCTGAGTAATAGCATGTCGAAGTTTGCATCCATCTTGCACTTTGGACCCTTAAGGGATCGATCCGGTGGAACATAGCTCAGAGTGATTCCACGTGTTTCAGTGCAAAAGAGGACCATGCCTAGCGTAAAAATACCTATTCAGATGTGTTGGAATAGTCTGCTTGGTCACACGAGTTGCAAAGAAAAATTTGCACCACTTTGCAACTTTGCACAACTTGAATTTGACACTTTTTCCATCAAGTGAAAATCCGCTGCCATGAGAAAACCACTCCAAGATAGCCAAAACCGAGAGAAATTTTTCTAGAAGGGTGAAGGACCTTTCTATAAGATCAGATGAGAATTTTCTAAGTATCATGATATCCAAGTAATAGTATGCTAAAGTTTGCAGCCATTTTGCACTTTGGACCCTTAAGGGATCGATCTGGTGGAACATAGCTCAGAGCGATTCCACATGTTTTGGTGTGAAAGAGGACCATGCCTAGTGTAAACATACCTATTCAGATGTGTTGGAATAGTCTGCTCGGTCACACAAGTTGCAGAACGGAAGTTGCACCACTTTGCAACTTTGCACTGCTTTCATTTGACGCTTTTTCCATCAAGTGAAAATCCGCCACCACGGGAAAACCACTCTAAGATAGCCAAAACCAAGAGAGGTTTTTGTAGAGGGGCTCAACACAATCCTATAGGATTAGGCAAGAAGTTTCTAAGTGTCATGGTATCCGAGTAATAGCATGCTGAAGTTTTCTGCCATTTTGCACTTTGGACTCTTAAGGGCTTGATTTGGTGGAATGTAGCTCAGAGCGATTCCACGTGTTTCAGTGCAAAAAAATACCATTCCTAGCATAAACATACCTATTTTAATGCGTTGGAGTAGTTGGTTTGGTCACATGAGTTCCAGAGTGAGAGTTGCACCACTTTGCAACTTTGCATTGCTTGAATTTGACACTTTTTCCATCAAGTGAAAATCCGCTGCCATGAGAAAACCACTCGAAGCTAGACAAAACCGAGAGAGGCTTTTCTAGAGGGACCCAATGCCTTTTTGTAGGATTAGATGAGAAGTTTCTAAGTGTCATAGCATCCGAGTAATAGCATGCTAAAGTTTGCAGCCATTTTGCACTTTGGACCCTTAAGGGATCGATCCGGTGGAACATAGCTCAGAGTGATTCCACATGTTTCGGTGCAAAAGAAGACCATGCCTAGCATAAAAATATCTATTCGGATGTGTTGGAATAGTCCGCTTGGTCACACGAGTTGCAGAGAAAAAGTTGCACCACTTTGCAACTTTGCACAGCTTGAATTTGACACTTTTTCCATCAAGTGAAAATCCGTCGCCACGAGAAAACAACTCCAAGATAGCCAAAATTGAGAGGTTTTTGTAGAGGGGCTCAATGCCTTTCTGTAGGATCAGATGAGAAGTTTATAGGTATAAAGGTATCCAAGTAATAGCATGCTGAAGTTTGCATCCATTTTGCACTTTGGACCCTTAAGGGATCGATCCGATGGAACGTAGCTCAAAGTGATTCCAGGTGTTTCAGTGTGAAAAAATACCATTCCTAGCATAAAAATACCTATTCAGACATGTTGGAGTAGTTAGTTTGGTCACACGAGTTGCAGAGCGAGAGTTGCACCACTTTGCAACTTTGCACTACTTGAATTTGACACTTTTTCCATCAAGTGAAAATCCTACGACACAAGAAAACCACTCCAAGATATCCAAAATTGAGAGAGGTTTTTCTAGAGGGGACAAATGTCTTTTGGTAGGATTAGATGAGAAGATTCTAAGTGTCACGGTATCTGAGTAATAGCATGCCGAATTTTGCAGTAATTTTGCACTTTGGACCCTTAAGGGATCGATCCGGTGGAACATAGCTCAGAGCGATTCCACGTGTTCCTGTGTTAAAGAGGACCATTCCTAGTGTAAAAATACCTATTCAGACATGTTGTAACAATCTGCTTGGTCACACAAGTTGTAGAACTTGCATTTGATGTTTTTTCCATCAAGTGAAAATCCACCGCCACGAGAAAACCACTCGAAGATAGCGAAAACTAAGAGAGGTTTTTCTAGAGGGGTCCAACACCTTTCTATAGGATCAGATAAGAAGTTTCTAAGTGTCATGGTATCCAAGTAATAGCATGCTGAATTTTGCAGCCAATTTGCACTTTGGACCCTTAAGGGATCGATTTGGTGGAACATAGCTCGGAGCAATTCTAAGTGTTTCGGTGCAAAAGAGGATCATTCCTAGCATAAACATACCTATTTGGACATGTTTGAACAGTCCACTTGGTCACACGAGTTGCAGAAAAATGTGTACAAATTGTTTACATGACCTTTATATGACCGTTCACATTGTTTACATTTCAAAATTCAAAGTTTGCAAATTTTCCTACTCAATGCATTTACATAACAGGGTGCTACTACACCAAACATGAACTCTAACCTTACAATATTTGAATATATCTCATTATGTAATTAAATCTTATCACAATGCCTTTGGCACTTCATTCTCTCAGATCTTTTACAATGTCACTCATGCATTCAATATTCTCTTTAAATGTCTATATCATAGGTTCTCATTATGAGGTTAACTTCAAATGAGTAACTTGATATTCCCTCACTAAGATTCATACTTTCTCTTATAATGGCTTGAAATCAAAATTGAGATTTGTCAAAATCATCAAAATAAGTATGTTGCATTGCTTTTTTGGTTGAGATTCTCGTTGATGGCTCTTAAATCAGCATTTTCTGCAACGAAATATGAATCAACTTTTAGTAGTTTACTTACAAATACGCAAAGTAAAAGAGAAAAAGAAAGAGCATACAAAATGGAAATCAAATAAAAATAGATGGAAACCACTTACGTATGTTGCATGCAGGCATCAAAATAAGGATGTTGCATTGCTTTTCTGGCTGACATTCTCTTAGATGGCTCATATATCTGCATTTTTTACAAGGGGACACCAATCACTCTAAAAGAAGATGATAGCATTGGCATCAAACAAATTAATGTGCATACAAGTATAAATTAATAAGAACTAATGTGCATATACTTACAAATTAATCCATTGAACCATTCGGGTCTATTCTACTCTTTATTGTGTCAATTATTGCCTCATGGTCAGACTCACGAACCTTCCATAATGTCTTGTTCAAAGGTCTACCCCCATATTTGGTCAAATGAACATTGGATGCCACGACAAGGTTCAAGAAATGAAAAAATATTATGATGCATGTCAAAGTCCTAAAATAGAAAATGTTTAACACTTGAATGTGGGTACCTTCTAAGCCATGTTCTAGTAACTACAACTAAGCCTGTAGGGTATTCGATTTTTTCTCCATCTATAACTGGGGCCTCCAATTTCCTTTTGGTATCAACACAACAACATAAGTAATAGTCTATTCCCTCTCCATTCTCTTCATCTACAATAACTACATAAACATCTCTTGAAATTTATCAACATTACAAATACAGTACAAAGTAAGATCTAACGATATGGAATCTCAACAACTAAGAAAGTAGATATATCACCTCGTTGAACTAGATCTGATATGTTGTCAAAGTCAACCGATGATTCTATCTATGCTAGGTCCAATGCCGTCAGAGGGCAATACATGTGAAGTGGGCTAAGATAACTTGTGAACCATTTGTCAGCCCACTCCCCTAACTCACAATCATTCTAGTCTTGCATTGTACATAAAGAACAAAAGCATGACATCTTTCGTGTATCGATACTCCATGATCCTACATTTGAGCTAAGGAAAGAGTGTACCTCACTCGATCCTACTAGTGTACAATAGTCTTCATATGGTGCAATGTTAGTATCATCCATCAACCAAAAAAATCTATGAATTGAAGAAGTACCTTCATTACCTAGACCCATCAAAGCATTACACCACTCGACGATTGATTTTGCATCTGTCAACTTTGCATTGTCTTTATACTTTAACTCTTCTCATGCTAATGCTCTTTTCACGCATGCTCCTGCACCATCATGCTCCCCCTTTCCATGTCCAGCCTCACAATAGTTCCACATATGTTGAACACATGTAATGACATGCATCCTGCACAACTAGTAGAACATGTGCAAGTTCTTGAACTGTGCTGCATAGTTATCAGACCATATTATATGTTGATCGTATTCTATGCCCCTCTGAGCCAAACAACTATAGAGCATCTGGAAGCAACATTGCACAAACTCTAGAGAATGTGTGCGATCATCACTAATGTAAAAGTGGTACTTGCTCAATACCTTCCTTTGCTCATCTATACTATCAGATGCATGAATGAATGCTATGTGCACAAATATCGAAACTTGTGTGGAGTTGTATTACTGTGACTGCACCTCATGTTGTGGCTATAGATTGTAGTTCTTTGCAATGTCAACCATGGATACTATGCTTCTAACAGGAAAGGTGTCCTTGCATAGCTTGAATTGCATCTCCAACCATCGAGCTCTATGGGTATGCATTGCATACTCAGACAGTATACTATCATGAAATGTGGTCATAAATTGGTACACTGGAATCTTCTCAATAACCAAATCACACCTTTTTTCTTGAGACGCATCTTTTGTAGCATGTGCCACTGTTTTATACTTCCCAAAATCTACTATTTTTTGTCCCACCTCATCTATGCTTTCCATATGTTGACATACTGGCATACGCTGGAAGCCACCCAATGCTCGCATGAACCATCCAAGTATATTGTCCTATAGAATATCTGCCCATCCTCTATTTCACAGTTTTTTTTTTATAAGAACTCTCTTGAAGATTTTGGTGGGGCTTCTATGCCACAATCCTGCAAAACATCGTTAGTATGCAAATCTAAATATATAGAACGATAAACATCATAATGGTTAGAAAACTCAATATGTAGTCTACAACAACAAGTAGTGCATGTGTGATTTATTTTGACATAAAAAGGTTTAAGCATTTCAAAAAATCTTTGAGAAATACTAATTTGAGGATAATCATTTACAAATTTCCAAAAAAATTGGGTTTGAGTCATATCCAAAATTTTTTTTGGATGTGGCTCACAATTCCGACTACCGATTCTCCTTCTTACCACATCCCTTTTATTCGAATACGGCCTTGTGTTATTCTTCCAATACTCTTGAATTAGTGTTCTCAAGGCTTGGATAACTTCTTTATCTTTTCATGACAGTCTCCCCGAGAATGCCCATAATTCATTTGTATCATTGCCCTCAATTCTTTGTTGCCTTTGAATGGCTCTTGATAAAGTTCTTCTACTAATTCCCGTTTGTTCACTAGTCTTTTTAATTAGACGACCTCTCTTTGTTTGACAGCTTACCAAAGTTGATGTAATGACACATCAAGTGACATTACTATCCTTTGAGCGTGAGGTCTTACCCACACTCTCATAAGCATCCATTAGATTCTTCACAATAGTGTCTTCACTCGATGCATTCGATGTTCTCAACCCAAGAGTCTTCATGATGTTCCTATACTTTACAGCCCACGTGATTTCAACAAATAGCTGATATCTTGTAGTCTCATTTAACCTTTCAAAGAATGGTTCCCAAATCTTATCAGAATATCTTCTACAAGTGCATCTTGAAATCTTACCTTCAATGCGCTGCAAAATCTCATCATCAATATTAATCAAATACTTTGGCTTTCTATGCAAAATTCTATGTGGTGTTCTCCTAGGTACATACATCTCAACATTAGGAATTTCATCAATATTTAATTGAGGTGGGCTATATTGCGTACCTTTGATCGAGGGTGGAACAGAAGACATACCTTGAGTTTCACATGGGGATGATGGCATACCTTCTTTGTCAATTCCAAGTGATGATGTACTCTCAACTTAAGATGTGTTGGATGGTGTCCAACAATATTCACATGCGGTACATGGTGTCCCTCCATATTCACTTGCAGTAGATGGTGTTTATCCATATTCACTTGTGCTAGATGGTGTCCCTCCATATTCTCTTGTGCTTAATGGTGTCCCTTCATATTCACTTGTCTTAGAGGGTGTGTCTCCAACTACGGTATCTAAATCTGTCTTACGATGATGCTTTCGTATTCATTCCTATTGTGCTGCCAATTCCCATTATGTTTTTTACGGTTGAGGTTCCTCTACAATTGGGTTGTTTTCATCAATCATTTCCAATTTCTTCTTTTCATGATATGCCACCACATGAACTCTCTCCTTTTCTTTCAAGGTTTTGTTCTCTTTGTCTGTTAGTTTCCTCTTTGTCTTTTTCCTCGGCATGGTGGATAATTTTATCTATACCATGGTAATGAGACAAATATTAGTTCCTAAAAAATGTATCCATTCAAGTTAATTGAAAAATATATCTCATTGAAGGCTTCATTTTAATAATAATTACAATCATCATGTACAAAAGTTAACCTAGCATGTAGACAAATGTGTACAAACTATGGAAGCACTAGGCTAGCCAGAGCACATTTCTAACTAAAAGTGAATAACCATGATGGTGATTCTGAAAACTAATGAGTGAATGGCATTGTGAGTGTTTGATAAGTTTTTGGTGTAGGAGCACCTTGACAATCTATGCTTCCATTTTGAAATTTGATTAAATTTTGGGTATCTTCATGTTGTAAGAGGGTCATTAAAGACATTTTCCATGTACCGATTATATGAGCTTTCAAAGGTGGTTGTTTGTTAATTATAGGAATTGGGGGCAGTTTATTTTCATTGAAAAATGTTTAAACAACCTCCATTGGCTCAAAGGGAGGATTTTTTTTCATTTTGAAATCCATTTTTTTGATAAAAAATGCTCTTTTGCAGAAATTCACTGGTTTTTTTACACTTTTGTGCACTTGTACACATCTATACAGCCTCCCCTTGATAGAAAAATAATATAATATTGTAGTAACATGTCTTAACTCTGTAATGCATCAGTTATGAGGGCTTAACATTACGTTTGAAGGGAGTAATTGACAATTTTCTGAAACTGCTCATTTCAAGCCAATCAAGGGTTTGAGTAGGATTTAATTATGAAATGAGCATCCCACCTACTGTTATGACTTGTTTCTCAGTGGGATGGCATGCACATTGTTAGAGTAGGGTCTTTTATTGTTGAACATTCCTTGGAATGACACTAATGACAATAGGATGGGGTTCTTAGCTCAAACAAGCACTTTTCCATGAGAATTTGAGGAACCAAGGAGTGATTTTGAAAAAGTGTTGAAGGAGTGGTCTATGTAATGAGATTTTGACCTTGTGTAGGGTATTCTGAAGATTTTTAATGCTTTGGAATGGTCTGGGAAGGCTCGAGTATAGGATTTTCTATAAACTGTCCCTCTTTGCATTAAAAAATGGGGGTTTCTGTATTGGAAGCCTAGTTGAGTGGGTAAGGTCCTAATACCTATAAATTATCTTGTTTTGAGACCTAATTAAATACTTTTTTTGGGTTTGGAAGTCTGGTGTGAAGATCTAAGGGCAGTTCCTTTGTAAAATTGGCCTACTTGGAGGCCTAAAATAGTGAAAAGGTCAGTTTTCTTAAATTTGTCCCAAAGGAGTCATGTGATGGGTTAAGGTATGTCTTTAAACTCTTAAATTGGTGCTGCAATCATTCTTTTATTTTCCTAGTGTTTTGGAAAGTTTTGGAGTTAAGGGCCCAAAACTGGTTTTGCACGGTAACTAGATTCCAAGGGTGAAATATGGGAAATAATGTTTTTGTTTGTTGTCCAACTTGGAGGAGTGTTGGGATTGGTCCATTATGCCTTTTTAATCTTCTTAGATTCCTCTTCAAGGCAAGTTGACATCTTCAATGGTTTTGGGTCCTCTAACTCTGCATCAAAAAGGAGTATCACAGTTTGAACTATGTGCATGGTTTGAGAGATACATGTGATAGCTTACAGATGCTTGGCTACTAGTAATGTGGATAGTGAACAAAGGAACTAGGTTTGTGTGTAAGGGAAGACTTTTGAAAGGTTTCATTTTTGTTGTACTAACTGAAACAAATATTTATTAAGCAATTAATGGTTTGGTTGTGCCTTAAGAATTATAGTTTGTGTTTGTAAACAATGGTGCCATTATGGAAGACTTAAGACAACTTGTGAATGACATAATCATTGGTTGATGTTTTGAGGAATCTAGTTGATTGTAATCAGTTATTTTAAAGATTTTCAAGATGTTTTGAAGGTCCTTAAGGAATTGGGAACTCTTAATGCTAATTTGAGTATACGAATAAAATGTTTTGTGAAGGGAAATGTAGTTGAATAAGTGTGTCAAGAAAAGTGTTGATTTCTTCCTTTGTACTGCATCAGTTTGTGCAGAGGTATTGGAAGGTTTTTGGACCCTTTGGAGGAATGGGAGAGGCTTGGAATTGTCTTAAAGGATGAATTTTCGTGAATGGTTCTGAGTTTCTAATCAGCTTTATACTATGTTACAATCAAGTTTATGATGGTTAATCTATTTTATTGAGTCTAAAAAAAAGTTGAAACCAAGTTCTAATATTTTGATGAAAAGATGATTGATTTTTTTTGTTGATATTCTTCAATTTAAGTTAGGGTCAGAAGTACCCTTGATGATTTGTGCATCCTATTAGATGCTCTACATGAAGATTAAAATGGTAATTGGCAAGTGTATATAATTGTGTATATAATAGTAATTTAAAATGTGCATTGACAACCTAAGGTTATAATGACAAAAAAAATAAAAATGAAAGCAGGCCATAATAGAATGAAAGAAAATGTGTACAGACTTCACATACCTTAAAATCCAGACTTTCAAATGGAGGAGTTCAACCCAATTATGTATCCTTAGCTTCTTCTTTCTTCAAACTCCACAACAATTTGACTTGTTCAAAAGCTTGTTCCCTTCCACACTTCAATTGTATATCAGTTTTCAATGGAATTCAAACTTCAATTGATATTATATGTCTCTCAATGTGGAAACTCTGCTATTTCATGTAAAGGTGTTAAAAAGATCATGGAAAAGGTGATGGAATGTGAAAAAGATGCTTGCACACTTCACAACATCATCAAAAAAACATTTTTTGTCAGAGCACATGCAGAATGAGGGGAATATGTAGACTGCGGGCCTTCAAATCATGGGTATATAGAGTTTTTTACCATTTTAGTGGAGTAAAAAACGCGATCACATTATAACGTGAGCGCTTTATGTGAAATTTGGTTTTCTTAGTATATTTTTTAGAGTGGGCAAAAGAGAGAGTGGGAGGGAGAGAGGGGGAGAGTGGAGGATAGAGAGGGAGGGAGAAGGGGAGAGTGGGAGAAAGAGTGGGAGGGAGAGAGGGGAAGTGGGAGATATAGTGGAGGGAGAGGGGAGGGAGATAGAGGAGGAGGGAGAGAGGGAGGAGAGTGGGAGAAGGGGAGAAGCAGAGAGGGGAGACCAAGAGTGACAAGAGAGGAGATAGAGAGGAGAGGAGAGAGGTGAGAGGGGGAAAGACAGAGGAGAGGAGAGGGGAGAGAGTAGGAGGGAGAGGGGGAGTGATAGAGAGGAGGAGAGGGGGAGAGTGGGAGAAAGAGAGAGTGGGAGAAGGGGAGAAGTGCAGAGTGGGAGACTGAGAGAGTTGGAGATAGAGAGGGAGGGAAAGATGGTGAGACTGGGAGAAATATAGAGTGGGGGAGAGTGGGAGAAAGAGAGAGTGGGAGGGAGAGGGGGGAGCATGGGAGATAGAGAGGGAGGGAGAGAGGGGGAGAGTGGGAGAAAGAGACAGTGGGAGAAGGGGAGAAGTGGAGACTGAGAGACTGAGAGAGTGGGAGAGAATGGGAGATAGAGAGGGAGGGAGAGAGGGTGAGAGTGGGAGAAAGATAGAGTGGGAGAGCGTGGGGGAGAGTGGGAGAAGGGGAGAGTAGGAGAAAGAGAGAGTGGGAGGGACAGAGGTGGAGAGTGGGAGATAGAGAGGGAGGGACAAAGGGGGAGAGTGGGAGAAACCCTACACCCTAACCCTAAACCCTAAACCCTCAAACCTCAACCCTCAACCCTAAAACCCTAATCACTCAACCCTTAAACCCTAAGCCCTCAACCCCTATACCCTCTTAATCCCTCAGCCCTCAACCCTTAAACCCTAATCCCTCAACCCCTATACCCTCTTAATCCCTCAACCCTCATCCCTCAACCCTTAAACCCTAATCCCTCAACCCCTATAACCTCTTAATTCCTCAACCCTTAAACCCTAATCCCTCAACCCTCAACCCTTAAACCCTAATCCCTAAATCCCTAAAAACCTCTTAATCCCTCAACTCTCAACCCTTAAACACTAATCCCTCAACCCCTATACCCTCTTAATCCCTCAACCCTCAACCCTTAAACCCTAATTCCTCAACCCCTATAAACTCTTCATCCCTCAATCCTTAAACCCTAATCCCTCAACCCTCAACCCTCAACCCTTAAATCCTAATCCCTCAACCCCTATACCCTTTTAATTCGTCAAAACTCAACCCTCAACCCTTAAGATGTAATCCCTCAACACTTATACCCTCTTAATCCCTCAACCCTCAAAACCTAATCCATCAACCATCAACCCTCAAACCCTATACCCTCCTAAACCCTCAACGCTCAACCCTCAACCCTCAACCCTCAACCCTCAACCCTCAACCCTCAACCCTCAACCCTCAAGCCCTATACCTTCTTAATCTCTGAACCTTCAACCCTCAACCCTTAAACCCTAATCCCTCAACCCCTATTACCTCCTAATCCTGCAACCCTCAAACCTTAAACCCTAATCCCTCAATCCCTATACCCTCTAAATCCATCAACCCTCAACCCTCAACCCTTAAACTCTAATCCCTCAACACCTATACCCTCTTAATCCCTCAACCCTCAACCCTCAACCCTTAAACCCTAATCCCTCAACCCCTATACCTTCTTAATCCCTCAACCATCAACCCTCAACCCTTAAACCCTAATCCCTCAACCCTTATACCCTCTTAATTCATCAACCCTCAACTCTCAACCCTCAACCGTTAAACCCTAATCCCTCAACACCTATACCCTAAACAATACCTCAACCCTCAAACCCTAATCCCTCAACCCTAATCACTTAAACCCTAATCCCTGAATCCCTATACCCTCTTAATCCCTCAACCCTCAACCCTCAACCCTTCAACCTTAATCCCTCTACCCCTCTACCCTCTTAATACTTGAACCCTAAACCCTGAACCCTGAACCCTCAAACCTTAATACCTCAACCCCTATACCCTCTTAATCCCTCAACCCTCAACCCTTAAACCCTAATCCCTCAACCCCTATGCCCTCAACCGTTAAACCCTAATCCCTCAAAACCTATACCCTAAACAATCCCTCAACCCTCAAACCCTAATCCCTTAAACCCCAATCCCTGAATCCCTATACCCTCTTAATCCCTCAACCCTCAACCCTCAACCCTTCAACCTTAATCCCTCTACCCCTATACCCTCTTAATACTTGAACCCTGAACCCTGAACCCTTAAACCTTAATACCTCAACCCCTATACCCTCTTAATCCCTCAACCCTCAACAGTTAAACCCTAATCCCTCAACCCTTATACCTTCTTAATCCCTCAACCCACAACCCTCAACCCTCAAACCCTAATCCCTCAACCCCTATAACCTCTTAATCCCTCAACCCTCAAACTGTAATCCCTCAACCCTCAACCCTTAAACCCTAATCCCCCAATCCATATACCCTCTTAATCCCTCAACCCCCAACCCTCAACCCTTCAACCTTAATCCCTCTACCCCTATACCCTCTTAATCCTTGAAACCTCAAGCCTCAACCCTTAAATCCTAATCCCTTAACCCTATACCCTCTTAATCCCTCAACCCTTAACCCTCAAACCCTAATCCCTCAAACCCTGTAAACTCTTAATCAGTCAACCCTCAACCCTCAAACCTTAAACCCTAATCCCTCAACACCTATACCCTCCTAATCAATCGACCCTCAACCCTTAAACCCTAGTCCCTCAACCCGTAGACCCTCTTAATCCCTCAACCCTCAAACCCTCATCTAGCAACCCTCAACCCTTAAAACATAATCCCTCAATCCCTATACCCTCTTAATCCCTCAACCATCAACCCTTAAACCAAAATCCCTCAACACCTATACCCTATTAATCCCTCAACCCTCAACCCTAAAACCTTAATCCCTAAACCCCTATAACCTCTTCATCCCTCAACCCTTCAAACCTAATCCCTCAAGCCTTAAACCTTAAATCCTAATCCCTCAACCCCTATGCCCTCTTAATCCGTCACCCATCAACCCTCAACCCTTAAACCCTAATCACTCAACCCCTATACCCTCTTAATCCCTCAACCCTCAAACCCTAATCCCTCAACCCTCAACCCTCAACCCTCAACCCTCAACCCTTAAACCCTAATCCCTCAACCCCTATACCCTCTTAATCCCTCAGCCCTCAGCCCTCAACCCT
>VCHN02000014.1:70358302-70507390 GCA_007115665.2 Sequoiadendron giganteum | reverse complement strand
CCCTAACTTGTAAACCCTCTACCCTCAAACCTAATCCCCCAACCCTTAAACCCAAACTCTCTACCCTAATCCCTCAACCCTCTTGACCCTTAAACCCTCAACCCTTAAACCCTTAAACACTCAACCCTAAACCCTTGACCCTCAACCCTAACCCCTTAAACCCTAAATTGTTAAATCCTTTACCCTCTACCCTCTACCCTCTAACCTCTACCCTCAACCCAATACTCTCTACCCTAAACCATAGTCCCTCAACCCTTAATCTCTCAACCCCTATAACCTCTACCCTATATATTGAACCCTCAAACCTCATCCCTCAACTGTATACCTTAAACCCTCAATCTTCAACCCTCTACCCTTAAACTCTCTACCCTTTACCCAATACATTAAACACTCAACCCTCAACCCTTAATCCCTCAACCCTCAATCCTTAAACCCTAAACCCTCTACCCCTTACATTGGACCTTGAACCTAATCCGTCAACCATATACCCTCAACCAAGTAAACCCTTAACCCTAAACCCTTAACCCCAAACCCTTCAACCCTAAACTCTTAAACCTTAAATCTTCTACCGTATACCCTCAACCAAATACCCTCTACCATCAAACCTATTCCCTAAACCCTCAAGCCTTAAACCCTAATACCCTAGAAACCATCAACCTTATAGGTCCTCCACCCTAATCCCTCAACCCTATACCCTCAACCCCTATCACTTTCTCTCTATCTATACATCTCACCTCTCCCTCCTTCCCTCCCTCCCACCTTATCTAATTGTCTCTATCTATCGTCTCCCACTTTTTGCGTACCTCTCGTTCAATCAATCCCTACCACCCTCTCTCATTCCCTCTATCCATCTCTCTTTATGTCCCTCCCACTCCATCCCACTCTCTCCCACTACCTCTCTCTCCCTCTCTCTCATGTCTCTTCCTCCCACCCCTCTCTCTCTAAGGTCTCTCCCTCTGGCAACCTACCTAGGTAACTCTCTCTTTGTTTCTCCCCCCCCTCTCTATCTATCCCTCCAACCCTACCTAGATAAGTCCCTCTCACGCCACCCCCCTCTTTCTCTACCTCTATCAGATCACTCCCTCTCAAACCCTCTCCCTCTCTCAGGTCTCTCACTCACACTCGCTCTCTCTCCCACTCCTCTCTCACACTCCATCTCACTACCTATCTCTCAAGTCTCTCCCTCTCACCCCCCTCACACTCTCAAGTCTCTCCCTTTTCGCACCCTGCCTACATAACTCTCTCTTTCTCTTTGTCTCTCTCTCTCTCCCCCCTCTCTCTCTCCCTCTCCCTCAATTCGCTCTCTCCCACCCCCCTCTCTCTCTCTCCCTCTCCCTCAATTATCTCTCTCCCACCACCCCTCTCTCTCTCTCCCTCCCTCTATCCCTCCCACCCTACCTAGCTAAGTCCCCCTCAATCCAACCCCTTCTCTCCCACTCCCTCTCTCTTAAAATATCACTTCGAGCCCCTCTCCATCTCTCAAGACTCTCTCTAAATTCTCCCTTCGTCTAAAGACATACATAAATGCATACATACAAGCATAATACATATGTACATATAATCTTACATCCATACAAGCATACATACATACATGACATACATGTAAATAAAAAAATATCATCATACATTAATATATTGGCATTTAACATAAAGTAAGACATAACACGAGCGTGTTATAGTGCACTCGTGTTATGTGCTAGTAGACATGTTCCCCGTAGAAGAAAAAACCATGTCAAAAGTGAGATATAACGTGAGCACATTCTAACGCGCTCACGTTATATCTTGCTTTGGGAATTCCCAAGCCTTAGGCTTGGTAGTTGCCTTGGAATACCACCCCAAAGGCTTGGAGGGCATTCCCAATGACCAGAGATGTGTTTTTAAAAAATCCACCATATTTCTCATAATCGAGTTCGTGCTCACCGTCAGGATTGCATGTGGTTAAATATGGAAAAAATCGAGCACATGGGTAATGTTGGGTTATCTCTTAGCTATGCAACAATGTAATTTTTTTCACTTTATGAAAATGTTAAGTCTTTCATCCATAATTTATTTTATCTGTATGTCTTTTTTTTGCCAAAAAGCAGTGTTTGGTATTTTTTTCATTATAAATTAACCATTCATCAATTTTTTAAATAAATTACATTTTTAGAAACTAGACTCCATTCTACAAAATTTAAAAAAAAAAAAAAAAAATCAATTAGTTTCCAAAATTTGTAGGGGTACCACGGCCAAAATTCTATTTTCAGGATATGTCCACTTCGCAAATTAGTAAAAAATCAAATATTCATTAAAAAATTATTAGAAAAATCATGAATCAACTACATATTGTTAGCTAACTTTTGACAATTGCGATTTTAAAAATACTATAAAAAAATTCACCATACGAGGGTCGTACAAGAGTTGCTATGTTATGTTTTTTTGACAAAAACAACACCAATTTGTGTACGTCCCTCATTTGAACCCCTTAATCTCAACCATTTTCAAAATAAATTAGTAGTTTAGAAAGTAAACTCAGAGAACTTGAATCCTTCTTTTTGTTCCATCTCAAAATTTTGAGTCTAAGTATCCTCAATTTCACGTCCAAGGTCAATATTTCCTGATTTCAAAAAAAACCGTCCACTTAAGTCCCCTTTTTGGGAACCATCTTCTTACCCCTAAACTAATTGAAAGCATAAAAAGCATGGTGGATACCTATTCCATATTGGATTGGTGCACCCTTGATATGTAAAGGAGCCCTTTCCCAATCCTTGCTAAGCCTTGAGATGATGATAGACAAAGAGATGCAAGATGAACTCAAATTCCTATAGTAAGAATGCTCAAATTGTAGATGAAAAATGAGAAGAAAAGCCTTGAATTTATAGGTGAGATTGAGAGAAGAAGAGGAAAAGTGGAGGAATGTGGGACTAATGCTCAACCAATAGATTCATGCCACTTGTCAAGATGTGAGAGGATGAAGGTTGAGCACATTTTGGTCTTTGTGCAAGTAAATGCTTATTAGGTGAGTTTGAATTTTGAAATTTAGCATTAAATGCATATGGTTGAGAGTTTTGGGGGAAAATTTGTTTGAAAAAAAGAGTCAAACAAATGGAGTTAATGAGGGAATATTCCTTGGGAATATGCTTTGTGTGGAAAATAAAGATTTAATAAATGATTTATTGTGAAAGTGGAAAAAGCTAGAGGATGGGACATGGATTAGACTTAGTTTAAATCATGATTTGATTAATTTTCGATAGAGATTAGGTGATTGTAACATTCAACTTAAATTTTTGGATTTATTTAAATTCAATGAGAAGATAAAGAACATTTAGGGACTCAATTAAACATTTGGATTTATTTAATTAAATGGAGGAACTTTAGGAGATTAATTAAATTATTTATTTATTTAATTAAGGAGATAACCTTAGGAGATTAATCAAATAAAGTTGATTTATTTAATTGATGGGAGAATATTCAATGTAATTAAATATGAGGAATTCATGATGTCAATTTTTCATGTCTACACATACACCCAATTGACTATCCGAAGTGGGTGTCCAACCTAGTACCTATTTCAAAACCCATTAGGGGTATCCGCATTTGCATTGATTTCAAAAACTTAAACAAAGTGTATCCTAAGGATGAATTTCCACTACCCAACATTGACATAATAGTGGATATGACAGTCAGACATGAGATGCTATCACTAATGGATGGGTTTTCTAGATATAATCAAATGATGATAGCTAAGGAGGACCAACACAAGACAATGTTCAAATGTCCATGGGGAACCTACTACTGGAACATGATGCAATTTGGGCTAAAGAATGTAGGAGAAACTTATTAGAGAGCCATGACACTGATCTTTCACAACATGATCCATAAGACTGTGGAAGATTATGTGGATGACATATTGGCTAAATCAAGAAAAACATGAGACCACATATCAGATTTGAGTTCAATTTTTGATAGGTTGGAAAAGTACAAGCTTCACCTCAACCCAAAGAAGTGATTCTTCAGAGTACAATCAGGAAATCTCCTAGGGTATATCATGTCAATGAGAGAAATCGAGGTAGATCCCGCCAAAGTCAAGGTGATCCTCGAAATGGAAGCACCTAGGACAATAAAAGAACTAAGGGATCTACAAGGTAGGGTCTAGTCTATCTGCAGATTCATAGCATATCTGGCAAAAAAAAAAATACCATATTCTCATCTACTCCACAAGGGGGTAGCATAAAAATGGGATGAAAAATGCAACCAAGCATTCAAAAAAATCAAGGAATACTTACTCACACTGCTAGTTCTAATGCCGCCAATTCCAGGCAAACCATTGATCCTATACATATCAACAACAATGGTAGCTCTCGCTTCTCTCTTAGTCCAATGTGATGAAAATGGAAGAGAAAGAGAAATATACTATATCAGCAGGACCATGGTAGGACATGATCTAAATTGCACACCTATTGAGAAAGCTTTTCTAGCAGTTGTATTTGGAGCTAAAAAGTTCAGAGACTACATGTTGGCTCATCAAATCAAGCTAATCACAAAAAAAATCCACTAAAATACCTACTTTCCAAAGCAACTCTTACAAGAAGGACAACTAAGTGGGTTATGATCCTAACAGAGCATGACATTGAATATGTAGAGTGCACAGCCATAGAAGGATGGGAAATTATAGATCAGCTGGTAGAAGCACAGATGTATGTCGATAATCCATTGGTATCAGAGTTCCTTGATGAATGCATCTTCAACATAAATCTAGCAAACCACTGGAAAATGTACTTTGATGGATCTCACATACAACATGGGTCAGGCACTGAAATCTTCTTCATAACTCCACAAGGTGATTTTATACCCAAATCTTATAAGTTGTCCTTTGCCTACACAAACAATATGTCCAAATATGAGGCTCTCGTTATATGATTAATAATTGTTGCGCAATGGTGGATCATGGCACTCAAGGTCTTTGGAGATTCGTAGCTTATCATCAACCAAGTCAATGGCGAATACCAAACAAAGGATGACAAGGTGACACCATACAAGAAACTGGTGGAGAGCCTCAAAGAACCCTTTATTGAGGCCACCTTTGAGAAGATACCAAGAGCTAACAACAGGGTAGTAGATGCCATGGGCACAATTGGATCACTCTTGGAGATCCCACACAACGTCTCAAAGTAGGAATTCCTCATAGAGAAGCTTCTCATACAAGCATTTGAGGTACCAGAGTCTAAATTTGTGTGTGAACACGTTGGTCTTGGTGGTCACTGGTAAAATGACATTTACACCTACTTGAGAATAGGAGTCTTTCCCATTGATATAACCCCAAACCTTAAACGAGCTTTTGTAAAAAATTCTTCATGCTTTGTCATTTTGGAGAAACCCTCTACCGTAGGAGCATCAAAGGGACCCTACTATGTTGCCTAGATACTAAGGAATCCCTGACTGCTTTAACCAAGGTACATAATGACATTTATGGTTCGCACATGAGTGGTATGAATTTGTCTTAGAAGAAATTATTGAGGATGGGATATTATTGGCCCACGATGGAAAGGAATGCACAAGAATTTGTTAGAAGATGTTTGTAGTGTCAACAACATGGGGACCTCATCCATGCACCAGCTTAGCAGCTTCATCCCATTATCACACCTTGGCCCTTTTCACAGTGGGGGTTCGATCTCATCAGTAAAATCACCCCCACCTTGTCCAATGACCATAAATTCATCATCACCGCCATGGAGTACTTTACGAAGTGGGTCAAAGCCATTCCCATGGTCTACATAATAGGAAAGAAGATATCTAAGTTCATCTCAAACTACCTTATTTGCCGATATGGTGTCCCTCAAGCCATTATCTTAGATAATAGGACACCTTTCAAAAATCAAGACATTCGTGACTTATGTGAAAAGTTCAAAATCCAAAATCACTTTTCCACTCCATATTACCCAAGGCAATGGCCAAGCAGAAGCCACCAATAAGACCACCTTGAAAATCCTTAAGAAAATAGTTAATGACGTTTGTCGTGACTGGCATTTGCAGCTAAACCTCATCTTATGGGCCTATCACACCAGGATCTACACACCAATAGGTGCCACCCCCTTCTCCCTGGTCTATGGATCATAATCCATCCTCCCCATTGAGATCAAGTTCCCATCTTTGACGATATCATTGCAAAATCTCATTCCAGATGAAGAATACCAGGTCTCACAACTAAATGAGTTAGAACTATTGGATGAATGACGCATGGATTCCCTAAATCACCTAAAATTCTATTAGAATCACCTCAAATGTAGCTACAACAACAAGATTAGGAGGTGATTCTTCCAATTCGATGAGCTAGTACTGAAGGAGAATCAAAAGAACATGCCAAATCCGAATAGCAAGGGAAAATTTGAACCCAACTAGTTGGGACCTTTCATCATTAGAACGAGCTGCAAGTGAGGGGCATATCAGTTATCAACACTGAAAGGTTAACCTCTGTGGGAGCCCATGAATAACTCCCATCTCAGAAGGTTTTATGCCTAAAAATCAAGGTATCGAACCGAAAAATACAAAAAAAAAAAATGTCTTGAAAAAATGATCACCCTAATGAAAACTTGGTAAACAGGCATCTTGGTGACAACAAAAATAAATAAAATCCAAAAATCCAAAAATTCAAAAAAATCTGAAAAAATGATTAAAATCAGTAAAGAAAAAAATCATCTTCTAGTGAAAACCACTTTAGTGGTGCTTTGGACAAGTACCTTGGTGAAAACCTGAAAAACAGGCGCCAAGTGTAAATAAAGCACTCTCCATCCACTAGGATCTGCACGATTTAATTTACATACTCACTTATCCATTACATCTTATGATTCATCCATCATTAATCTTCCATCCATCCATCTGTTTGCATCGATAGCTTGATTTTGTGTTTTTATCATGTTCCATCATAGTACTACTTGGCATATTCCTAAGGATAGTTTGTCCCACCTATATCGAAGTAGTCTATCACATCATGCTAGGGGCATGTTGATGTACCTACATCAGATCATATTTGTGTATATTCTTGTGATCTTCCTTAAAATAAAAAATCCAAAAACATTCAAAAAACATCAAAATTCCAAAAACATTCAGAAAACATTCATAATCCGAAAACATTCAAAAAATCCAAAAACATCAGAAAATAAAAAATCCAAAAACATCCAAATCATATCAAAATCCAAAACATGTCAAAAATCTGAAAAATAAAAAATAGAGTCAACCCAATCAAACTACATTGTCTTTGAGCTTGAACGCAAGAAAGGTTGATCTTTGATCATCCCCTCAGACACCCTAGGTGAGTCCTTTAGGTGTCTGTCGCAATAAAATGGCAATCCATTTTCCCATCTATCTCATCAGTAATCAGGTTTGTATCAATCAAACTACATGGTCTCTGCGTGTATAACGTAGACAAGGATAATCTATTGATTAGCTCCCAAGACCCCTAGGATAGTCTTTAGGTTAGGTTCTTGGTCAAAATCTTAGAAAACTAAAAAAATTGGAAAATCTTGAAAATACCAAAAACATTGGAAATCTCAAAATCCCAAAAATAGCCTCAAAACATTTAAAAAAACACCAAAAACATCCAAATATTAAAAAAACCCAAAATAGTATATCTATTTCATCTCGCTTTCACCCGTAATAACCATCATTCATAATAAATCAATCGTCATCTTCATCCTTTGGTAAGTTATTCAGAGGAAAGTTTAACAAGTTCAAAAATGAAAGCTCAATCGTCAAAGTCTTAAGTCTAGATCAGTAAGTCAGTGAGTTATTCAACTAAGAGTATCAATAGCTTATCATCCAATTAATCTCATCATTACCTGATCACAACATGTCCTAGGATGCATCCTTCCTACAATGGACATCAACATCAGGCATCATTGTAGTTTAGTCTTGGCTAGCGGTACGAAGAACATTAGCTTGTTTGTTTACATTATCTTGGTCTTTTATGACTTATCTTTTTTTGTGCTCATTCCAAGGACCTCTCGATGATGCCTAATCAAAAGGTTTAGAGAGAAAGGAATGGAGCAATGATCATTATCTTTTTATCTACTCTGCTTGTTGGATTTTCTTGTAATATAACTTGGTCATGCATGCTTTGTTTGGTTTTTAGGGAAGGTGTTTTAGATATCTTGTTGACCACATAGGAAGGCTTTCTTTTCTAAGTTTTGGTCCAAATTTTTTAGAATATCTGTGTGAACCCCAATCCTACATCTACACAAACACAAGAAACAAACACATTAGTAAGCTCGTATGCAAGTTAGAACTAGTATTCTCCATGAAATCCATTTATAATTCTCAATAATAGGAAAAAATGAACAAACATAAAAGATAAATGAAATCCTAATTAAGCAATGCAAACTCTTAATCCCATGGGGGAATTGGTGCCACTTATGTGTAGAAATTGGCCCTTTTCCCAACTCCTATGCAATCTTTGATGACGATTTGTAGATGATTGAAGCTCCTTGATGAAATTTTGGCATAACCTTGCTATGAAACAATGAAAATTATGAACACTTGATATGAAATGAATAACTTGTGGATGAAATGAAGTATAATAGACTTTCTTGGATTATGGATCATAGAATGAGAGAAAGATTCTCTCATTTATAGATTTACAAATTGGAAGAATGAGTGAAATTAAGCAATGTGGGATCATTCAACATCCAATGGTGAAGTTCCACTTGTCAAGATGTGAATGGTTGAAGGTTGTGCACATTTTGATCAAAGTTCCAATAAATGATATTAGGTGGAATTTCAAAATAGTGAAATGGCTTGTTGGAGAGGGAAGAAAATGAAGTTATGACCACTTGGCTCAAGGCAAAAGGACTTGTAAGGTGAAATAAATTCCTTGTTGGAAGGACCAAGCCCACTTGAATTTGAATTCAAATTTGAGGGAATATTCCTCTTTTATGCCATGTGAGGGAAAATAGGTGATTTAATAAATCAAATTAATTGATTTATTGTGAACATCGCATTCTCTAGAGAATGTGACATTGATTAAGATTAAATTAATCAATGTTTAATTAATTTAATGAGGAATTTTAGGAGATGTGACAATTTAGACTTAAATTTGTGAATTGATTTAAATTGAATTTAGAGGAAGGGTTTAATTAAATAAATGTTTTTATTTATTTAACTAAAGGGGATAATGTTAGATTAAATTAAATAAGGTTTAATTTATTCAATTCAATAAGATGACTTTAGAGTTTTTAATTTAAATAAAATGAATTATTTAAATGAACACAGATAGAGGATTAATTAAATTAAATTGATTAATTTAATCAACAAGGGAGAAATACCTAATTAAATAAATAATTATTTATCTAATTAAGAGATGAAAAGTGATGATAAGCTGAGAGTATGATTCAGGAAGAAATAACATTAGTAATCGAGATCGAGTGCGTCGGTCAATTTTCCATGTCTATAATATGAACTGCACTCTAAATAAAGTTTCGTATGCCAGGTGTGAACAAGATTACTCCTATCTGATTGTTGAGTCAAATTCCATCACACTAGGTGCAATGCCATCTTGGTTCTTTATACCTTGATGCATTGCACCTATGTGTGTTACCAAACATAAGGAAAGTTATGCTCTTTATCTCTCCCATCCTTGGATAAGCAATACATCACCATCATTCATCCTCATATCTAATAAAGTATCCAAAACTAATAGACTTATTGGACTTCTGCATCTTCTTGGATTCAAGGTTTGATCCCTCTCATTATTCTATCCTCTTTCATGCTAACATAAGTATCATTTCATCAATGCATCCATCTCATCCATCTCATATGCATTGAATAATCATTTAAGTTGTTTAGGATAATATAGATTTGTTATTCTAAGCATCTTTAAAACATTTCCTCCTCATCATCATATAGATTTGTTAGTCTAAGCATCCGTACATCCATCTTGAACCTCCTTGTCATGAGATTGACCCTCAATTTGAAATTTTCACTCAATATCTCGAGGGGGAAATGTACCAATATACTTCGTTTTGCTGGGGCATCCAAAAAAATCAGAATTTTTTTTAATTTTGATCTCGTTGGCATCATTCTTTGGAGCAATGCAACAAGTACATTTCTTCAAAGAGAGGAAAAATGTAGACATGAAAAATTGACATCATGCATCTAACTAATTAACATCAAATTCTTTTGTTAATCATATAAAGTAATTTATTCGATTAATTCCTCCTATAATTAAATAAATTAACTTTATTTAATGTTCTAAAGTTCCCCTATTAATTAAATAAGTCTTTTTTTATTTAATTAACTTCTATAGTCTTTATTTAATTAAATAAATTGACATTTAATTTATTTCATCTAAAAATCATCCCCTTTAGTTAAATAAATCAAAATAGTTATTTAATTAAAGTTCAAATCATTTTCTTTTCATTTTGATTTATTTTAATCCAAAAGTCTAAGTCAAAATGTCACAATTAATTAACCTCCATTAAAATTAATCAAATCATAATTAAAACTAATTCTAATCCATGTCATATCCTCTAGATAATGCAACTTGCACAATAAATCATTTATTTTGATTTATTAAATCTCTATTTTCCCTCACAAGGCATATTCCCAAGGAATATTCCCTCATTAACTTCCTTTGTTTGACTTTCTTGTCCAAACAAATTTCCCCCCAAATCTCTCAACCATATGCATTTAATGACATTTTTCAAATTTCAAAATTAGCTAATTGCATTTATCTTGCACAAAGACCAAAATGTGCTCACCCTTCATCCTCTCACATCTTGACAAGTGACATGTATCCATTTGTTGAAGATTAGTCCCATATTCTTCCACTTTACTTCTTTTCTCAATCTCATGTATAAATTCAAGGCTTTTCTTCTCATTTTTCATCCACAATTTGAGCATTCTTACTATAGGCATTTGAGTTCATCTTGAGGCTTATCGAGGATTGGGAAAGGGCTCCTTTATATATCAAAGGTGCACGAATCCACTATGGAATAGGTATGAATATTCTCTTGTATGCTTCCAAATTTTCTTCTTTGGTCTCCTAGAGTTTTATTTAGGCATAGTTGACATGATTCAATGTTTCATAGGGATGTTGAGTTTTTTTCATTTAAACTAACTTATGCTAATGTGTGGGATAGTTTAAGCCTCTCTTGTAGTTTTTGACATCCACAATCAATGTGTTTGAAATTTGAAAATTGCATTTTTCAAAAATGTTAATTTCAATATTTTCCAAAATTGCAAAGAAAAAGTTAATTAATAAGCATGTTTATCATTCATTCAATGCATTCCCTAGTTATGAGAGTCTCTTAGTTCCAAAGAGTAAAAATGATAATACTTTCCTTAAACTTACACTCTCCTATCCCTCCTATTCGTGTGGATGATGTGATAGAAGAGCATAGAAACATAGATAACCATGATATTCATATTTTTCCTTCTCATGATACTTATTCTTTTAATGATGAAGGTATCTTGGTGAGAGAAGATACAATCATTGAGAATCATGGAGATCTTGCTTGTCCTTCTCCTCATCCCCCTTGGCAAGATATTATAGAACAAGAGAATGAGATCATAGACACATTCCTAAACATCACCTTACCTAGCCTTCATTCGGCCCTTGCTTGTGAGAATGTCCTAGTTAAAGAGGATGAAAACATAGATAAAGATGACACACATATATTCATCTACTAGTTGTGAGGACAATACTAGGATTAATGAGAATCTTAGGTGTTTCTCTTCCCCTAGGGAAAACCTTATTGATCAATACATTCCAACCATTGATAACTCCCTTGCATGCGATAAAGTCATTTTAGAAGAACCAAGCTTTCAATGTAAAAAAAAATTGGTTTCTCATTCTCCTGAAAACTCTCCTCCTAGGGAGGATATCAAGGTGCAAAAAAATAAAAAAGTTGACATATGCAATGGGGCTTTCTTAGATAAATATGTTGAAATGACATTAGACTCTCCTTCACTAAGGGACATTAATATTATTCAACCTCAAATCATCCTCTACCCACCTTCATACAAACCGCAAACTAAAAACCAACACGAACTCATCCTTTATCCACATTCAAACAAACCTTCAACTCAAAAATAAACCTAAACTTGTACTTTACCCACCTAAGAACAATGTTTTGCAGCAACTGATTCATAATACCATTTCTCACACACATTACACAAGAAACAATCCACACCCACCACACCCACCACCAACACCCTTAAACCTTTTCCTAATCCAATATTGCCTCGTGATCCTTGATTAAATTCACACATTAGGGAGTACGATCTTGTTGAACTTAAGAATACTTCTACCAAAATATCCCTATGGGATTTAATTGAGAATTCACCTAGCTATCACACTATGCTTCAAACAGCCTTAAAACAAGTTCCCATCCCTTCTAATACGCAAATGAATGACATAGCAGCTACGATTCAAGGAATTAATGTTTATATTATTTTTCACCAAAGTGAGCTCCCTGCTTTGGAAGTTCAAAAACAAGATGAAGCTTTAATAATCACATCTGAATACAAAAGAAAAAGGATAAACAAAACCCTTTTTGACAATGGCTCAGGGGTTAATGTTTGTAGCGTGACCCTTTTGGATAGGCTTGGTCTTGATCAATCAAATATTCAACCTATCTCTTTATCTATTAATGGATTTGACAGTGTAGGAAAGAAACTGCTTGGTGTGATCACTTTTCCTATTACAGTTGGAATGGACACATTAGAAACATCGATCCATATTATGCCACATGAAATTTAATATAATCTTATTTTAGGCAGGCCATGGATTCATGCAATGAATGGGGTTCCTTCTACTCTTCACCATAAAATGAAGTACATCTACAACAACAAAGTGTACACACTTGATGTTGATCCTTAGCCTTATAGTGTCTTACACTGTGAGAAAAATAAAATGAATCCATTGAACACATTAACTTCAACCACACAAGTGGAACCCATGCAACAAACAAACACAAAACAACATATTGAACAAGTCACAAAGCTATTAAACAATGATTGGGGTTCCTTACATTTCACACCTACATTAATGGGAGAATATAAGATCATACAGAAAGACTCTAAAAAGGAAAAATACAAAGTGTTACTATCCACACAAAACTCGAAAGACCCTTCGACAACATCCACCTCAACCACCTTAGAGAAAAAGCCAACAACTTACACAATTTAAAATTTGAAGAACAACACAACCAACAACCACTCAATCTAGAAGTAATGAAAAATATTTATGGAAAAGATTATGAAATTATGAAACAACTTGGAGTTATACTAGAAAAGGATGTGGTGCTAACAAACAAGGTATCTGCAACCCTATAGAGCCTAACACATTACAAGCAACAACTCATGGTCTTGGTTATTGTCCTTTGATAGAAATCACCAAGCCTTCATTCAACATCAACACTGTCACACAAGATTCCTCTAAACCAACCTTAACACTAGTGAATCCTTAATTGATAGACACTAGTGGTCTTTCTCCTTTGCAAGAAACAACCAACAAATAAATCTTCACTTAATGTCAATATCATCTCACAAAACACTAATGATTTCAGTTCGTTAGATTTAACACACTCCTCTAAAGGAGCATACAAAATACCACAATCTATAGAGTCTTGCATAAGTGTGACATCTTGTACTAAGCAAGAAGTATCTTTCTTGCAAACCACAGGAGAACCTTCTACCTTTGATCAAGCGGGTATCCTGTCGAGACTCCTCCAAGATCACTTCATATCCCTTCCTCCAAGAACTCAAAATAAATTCTATTACACAACTTCATTTTTCACCTACCATAGAGTTCATGGTCATTCTACAAATGAATGTAAGGATTTGAGTAGTAAAATCCAACATCTTAAGGATTTTGGTTCTCTCCCTTATGTGGGAGCACCTAATTCCTCTAATCGATATTGATTTTCACTCTACCATGCATCTCCTCAATCCTTTCAACTCATCGTTGTCCTACACTAAGTGGGGGCAAGGGGTTAGGTAGCCTTGTCATCATATGTCACTCATTGCTGTCTCTTTTGTCTAGTCATTAACCTTTCATGAAAATATTTAAGAGCAATCTTGGGATGTGGATGACATGTCTTAAGTTGAATCACATGTGACATACTATCTTTTTCATGATGCAGCTTATTGGAAACATATGACTTGGGATAGGTCTTTCTGAACAAGCTCTCATGTCTTCTTCTACTTAAAAGAAATTTCTCATGGTAATGGTGTCAACAACCACTTTAAAGTGGTGGCATACATCGACACTCATATTTTATTATGCCATTTTATTTTTCTTGTGATTCCCTCTCTTGGAAGCATTAGATACAATGTTCCTCGGGATGAGACATTGCACTTGTCCTCTCTTGGAAACAAGATGAGACCATTTGCACTTATCCTCTCTTGGAGACATTAAACATGATGTTCCTTAATATGAGACCATGAACGAACTAAGAAAAATCCCTTTGAACATTCCTTACACTATTTCATATTTACAATTTTGATTATCTAACCGCCTTGCATAACACAACTTGCATGCCTATGGAGCCATCATGCTTGTCTCATGAAGCTCATAAAAAAGAAAATTTCTCTTTTTGTGGTGCCTTATTAAAGTTATCAAGAGGTATAACTTTGGTATGGTTCGAGTGAGAAGCCCAACCAACGGCATGAATTTCCCCATAGCCACCTATGTGTGTGTGAGCACATACCAGCCATGAGTGTATGTTTCTCACATTTTTGGGTCCTGTCACCTTGCAGACAACTTGATGTTTCGTGGCCCTAGAGTGAGTTCATCTTTGATCCACCTCATCTCTTCTTTCTTTTAGTTCTTGACATTGCATGATCACGTATCTTATTTTACTACATGTAAATACACCTTGTGTGTGTCCTTTTGCACTTATGATGGTTTGACCTAGGATCTTGATCCTTGGGGCTTGCACAACCTCCTTTGATCTTTTTCATCCTTTTTCATCTACATTGTTACAATTGGACCCCTCTTGAATGTCTACTTTAGTGTGAGTTTGAAGCAAGTTCATTCTCTCACTAAAGTGGGGGCTAAATATGTCACCAAAAATTATATACTCTTGAAGAAAGACAATTTTGCGCCTAATTTGGTCCTATTTTAGACACCCTATCCCTAATAACCCTTTAAATCATCATTATTAGGCCCCTATGACCCCATATTGCACATCCCAAGGCTTGTTTTGATCAAATACTTGACCAAATCAACATATAAACTTAATTTATGAATCCCTCAACATCCCAGCTTGCAAAAGAGGCCCTATGGGATCAAGTTGCCCATTTCGGTGAATTAGTCCCATCTAGGTCGGACTAAGTCACCGAGCTTGGCGACTTAATCCTATTTGACCTATTTTTGGGGTTTGATAGGGAAAAATTGGGGTTTAAGTTTAGTTTCCCTCCATGTCGGCCTTGGGGATTGTAGACATGCAAAATTTACATCATATTTAATCATATTCTCCTTAATTAAATAAATCAAGTTTATTTAATTAATGTCTAAAGTCCTCTATCAAAATTAAATAAATTATTCATTAACACTAACATCATCCCTTTTAGCTAAATAAATGAAAATATTTATTTAACTCTAAATCATTTTCTATCTCCTTTTGATTCATTTTAACCCATAAATCTAAATCAAATAAGTCAAATCACCTAATCCTCTCCTAAGTTAACTAAATAATGATTAATGCTAATCTTAATGCAAGTCACATCCTCGAGCTTTTCCCACTTGCACAAATAAATCATTTAATTGATTTATTAAATCTTCTAATTTCCCTCACATGACATCTTTAGGGAATATTACTCCAGTTTGAATTTCCCTCTCAAATGACTTGTCCCTTCCAACATAGCATTAATTCCCCTCTTATATGTCCCCCACTTGACATTTAAGACCCATTTCTTCTCCCTCCAACAAGTCAAATTTCAAATTTGAAAAGGCCACCTAATGTCATTTATTGGCACATTCACCAAAACTTGCACAACCTTGGTCCATTCACATGGTGACAAGTGGCTCCTTCCTATTGATTGAGGATTAGTCCCACATTCATCAACTTTTCATATTCTTTCCTTAATCTCACCTATAAATCCAAGGCTTTCCTTCATCATTTACATGCACAATTTGAGAAAAGTTACTCTCTCCACGTTGAGAGATAATTTTATTCACTCCATTGTGATTTGCATCTTAAGGAATTTTTATCATCATTGGCTTGTCAAAGGGTTGGGAAAGGGATACTTTCTACACAAAGATAAGCAACAATCCAATATGGAATAGGTATGCATTGTGCTTCTTTTATGCTTTCAATTAGTTTGTTTTGTTAAATTGTTTATGAGGTATAATGTATTATTTCATAGGAGCATTAGTTTATTTGCTTATTTTTGAACCCACCATGCTAATGAGTGTTGGAGCTTATAGCTAATCCGCATATTTATCATGCTCACATGTGGCGTTAGAAGGAAGGCTTGACAGAATATGAGTTGATGTATAATGTGTTGTCATTCTTATCAAACATCTTGCTAAATGTTTTATAATCTTAATTTCTCAGCACTTTCAATCTGTGTCTGGTTTTCTTACTGTACCTAATGGCCCAAATGTTTATAAACTCACTCATGGATATGATTGAGAAGTTATATTAGATAGTCTAATATGCCTTGTCAAATATTTTAGTGCGTTGTTGAGGCACTATTAAAATGCTAGTCTGTGTTTGAGCAAATAAAAAGGTAGATAATATTTGTTTACTACCATGGTACAGTTAGTAATTATTTCCTTTTCTTGACTTTGATAAGCATCATGTGGGTAGCTTGCTGATTGATTATGCTTTTTTTAAAGGCTAACTCTTATTGGCTAGTGCACAGAGTAGGTTTGCTGGATTTTCCAAATGAAAAGGTACTTTAAATTCTAAGAATTTCTTCACAAACTAATCCTATATTGGTTAATGTGCAACTAATCTAAAATCCCTCTTGCAAAGTAAAATTTTAAATACATCTGTGTGCTTTGTTTATTATGATTTCATGCTTTGAATAAGTACGCGAATTATTTATTTTTTTAATTTACAAAAGCTTCAAACTTTAATCTTTGAATGTACCTCGTTGTGTCCCTTGTGATGACTATAGACAAGATTGGAGCCTAATGTGCTTGCCAAGAAATTATCACTTCAAATTGCTCATTCATAAACAATGTGGTACCCATTGCCCACACTTTGATATTTCCATTCCTATGACCACTCCAAACGATGTTATTAGCGGCATCAGGAAATAAATAGAGTATGGGAGAAGTATGAACAGATGCACAGAAAAATGTTGTGTCTTGCTCTCCAGCTGTAGAGTAACAATAAGTATAAGCATCACCTATGTTCCACACTCTTACTTCACCATCCTCCCTTGCCCACTGTTGGATTTCATTACAACATATGGTCGTTAGGTTGCAGCCATTTCCCCGCTTGTAATGTTGTGGTCTTGTTTCTAAGGAAGTTGGCTGCCTTTTGTCCCTCCTCAAGACACCACCATCATCTCAATTTTCACTTCTACACGATGAGCTCTTGTTTTTAAAAAAATGGTGGGCTCCAATTTCTTTTGTAATTTTCTGGCTTCATTTCAAACATTCATTACCCCCAGAAAGGAGGAACCCTTTATAGTCATGTCATCCAACTTTCATCCATTGGCTCACTAATTAACAAACAGGTTCTGGCATTTATTTGAGATGTGTTGGCCATTTATCTATATTTACCATTGGATATTGTGGACTACCATTCTGATGATGGTAAAGTGTTCTTTAATCTCTTATGGATCTCTTAGATTTATTTTAGATGGACAATTCATGCATTCTGGTCTCTCACATTCTTGCCTTCGCAGAATCGCATGATCGAATTAGATTCATCTATAATGTGTCTCTTGTTTGCAAAGTTCATTCCTTTGTAGAAGATTTACATACTGAAATTGATGTAACCTGAATGCCGGGCATTTTGTATCCTTTATGATGACTACATATCATAGTGCCAATCTTTATAATTTCTTGTGTGAGCTCCTATTCCTTGACAAAAGGCCTGTGAATGTCCACATTGATTAAGGGAAGTTATAAGGTTTTCTTTGCTAAACTGTCTGGGAAGTTGAAACTAATGTGTTTCATCATTCTCATTGGTAGCCTATCACGTGAATCACATACCTTTCACTTTTACCATATACCTGCAGTTAGCTGGTAAAACAATGCCTGTGATGTTGAAGTTATGCCGTTGCTTTATCTCATAAATGTTAATAATAACTTCTGGTCAATTAACATGTTTTGTATTATGGTGATGAGAAAATAATAAAGGGTAGAGTTAATGCTTTTCTTTTTCTTTTTTTGAAGCATTAAATTTCATATAGTGGCATGTAAAATCCGAACTATGCATAAGCGAAATTTAGTGAGAAAAGGCGTTAATCAGTTATAAAAGCATGATGATCTGCGGTCATTAAGATGGTATTGGAAAGGTAGCAACAGGTGAATGAAATAAATGATATTGTTGCTCATTCTAGTGTGAAGCTCTAGCACGATGATCTAGGCCTATAGCTGGTTTTTAGTTAGTTCGGGTTTTGGTCATAATAGTCTGAACGTACTCTCATGACTGTGTTGATGAATCCAATCACTCTCGAATTTTATTACTGGCACTGTACTTACAAATCTGAGTGGAGATTTCATGAAATCATTAAAGCATTTTCTTGAAAGTGCATTTATAAGTTTCGAGGCTGGTCAAAGATTGCAAAATTTGTTTTTACACCTGTTGTTTACATTTAAATCCTTTTGGCACGGCTATCAACCACATTTGCTGACCCTATTTTCTTCAAAAGTCATTGATCAGCAAGAATTTAAGGCTTGAGAGCCTTCGCAATGATAGCCACAACCTTTGGAATATTTTGTATGATGCGTGGTAATGCTAGAAGGGTTTAGATGTTTACTTTGAGTTTGTGCTACGATACTTACATGGATTTTAGATATTATATTAATTTGTTTTGAATGTTCATTTATGTTTCAAAATAAATGTCAAATCACATCCCTTAATGCAGAATGATGAGCAGGATAAAGTATAACAAATATTTTTTGACATTATGCCAAAAGTTAGGAAAAATGACTATACACATGTTCAATGCAGTTGCTTGAAAGTTTTAAAGATCTTTATTGGTTGTATTTTCATACATCATGCTAATTACGATCAGCTTGAATTTTTTTAAAAAAAACCTTTTATCTATTGGGTTTCCTTCTCATGGTTATTATCTAGTGGACTTCCTAACATATAAAGGTGACTCTTGGTTCAATTTCTACCACTGGCTTGATTTTTTTTTATCCAAAAGGGAAATTTTGGAAGCCATTGTTATGTGTTTAATTTTTTTCAGGGGATCATACATTTTGACCAAAAGGTAAATCTTTTAATGTTGGACATTAATTATGTCATGGATATGAAAGAGGGTGCAAATTGAAAATATATTGACATTTATTATTGAGTTATTATTATTTTTTTATCATAAAAGAACTCATGAGCCTTGTCATATTTTTACCATTTTACAATGTATGCATAACCCTTATTTATGATGTTTGTAGGAAAAAGGTTAAAGGTTAGCGTTGGAGATGGACATCAGAGTTGAACAAAGGCGAACGAATTGGAGTTAGAAAAAATTCAAAATTAAGAGTTGAAAAGGCATTTTTTAATGCTTGTGGTTATAATCCGAGGCTCTGATTCTTGCTTTCGTTTTCTTTTTTCAACTAACTCACTTTGCAATTTGGGTTTAAAATCAATCACTGATTTAATCTATTCAAAGTTGGATTAAAATTGAACCTTAGAAACTTAATAAATTTCAATTTGGGTTCTAAAAATTTGACAAACAACTCTCACATTTAATTTCATTTAAAAAGGTGTATGCACTTCTCTCGCACTTCACTACAATCTTGAGAATCAAAAGTCTTTTTGGTGACATTAAGTTGCATAAAATATTGCCTCCACATTTCAATTTGGGTATTTAAAATTGAACAAAACATATTGTGAGTGTTAGTAAGCCTATTGCGTGTGTTCTCCCTAAGGTTTATTGAACTACGACTATTTTTGCTTGATTTTGTTTATCTTAGAGGGTCTGCCTTGTTGGAAAAAGTACTCACCTAAGGGAATGACCCAACCGGTAACACTCTAAAGCCAAGAGTATTTACAACTGGGATATAAAGTGGGTACTAGAACAAAGGCCAGTATCATGCGGTTGGCTCCGATGAGAAGGGAAGCAATGGTCTCTCGCCGCATGGTTCAATTTCCATGAATGGAAAGTCTGAATTTAAACCCTTTGTTTAGCAAAGGGAAAAATCCTATCTATTTGTTGGTGCAAAAGGTCATGTCCTTTGAAGCCGCCCCACATATACATGTGATTTTATTTTAGAGATGAAAATTATGCCATCGGAAATTCATGGGTACTGATTCTTGGCTAACCTAAGAAGTGTGTGTCGTGGAGGGGAGCCATTGTGGTCAAGCATTTAATCATCCACATTGAATATGTGCAACTGGATTTATCCAAGTGGGAACCCAAAAAATATTGTCTTTTTAGCCTAGGGTTGTGCATGTTATTGGAATCAAAACACTTTGCTTGATCTAAAACATTGGAAAACAAAATTTCACAAAGAACTTCAAATTTTCAAACCCTTTGGAAGAAACAAATATCCTTTCACAAATCTAAGTGCTCTTGCTTTCCTTAGGGATTCTATCCTTAGAGGTTTCTAAGTACTTGGGTTTAATCATCTTTTATTTTCACTAAAGTAAACTTAGGGAACTATGTTCTTGAAACCTTGATTTTCACATAATGGACCTTGTGGAATGAAAAGGAATTGAGACATAGAAATTTAGTTTGAAGCGTTAATCAAAGAATTATTTGTGGTAAAAAGAGTTCATTAATAAAAGTAAAAGACAATTGACTCCACACATGTGTTCTCTCAAATGATTTCCCGCAAGATCAAAATCCAAAAACCTGGGTTCAAAAAGATTAGCCCAAAAGCTCGCGTGGAGAATCTTGAAATGCTTCTTGAAGTTAGAGAAAGATTGGTTTAAAAATTTTACAAGAAAGCTTCAAGAAACAACCCTAACTTGTATGAGTTCTATTATCAACAAAATCCTGAGCTTTTTCAAAGGTTTTATTTTCTCACATTAGAAGTGTCAAGCGTGTTCATGAAAACTAAGATCTTGTAAGGATTTTTATCTAGGTCAATTCTAGGATCAAAATAAATCACTCTCATCCACCTCTCAACCATCAAAATCAGTCAAAAATCACCTCGCCAACAACTATTGGAAACTTTGTAAACAACATTTATGCTAAACTTCTAGGCAAAATAAAATCACTTTGTTTGACTTAACAGACTTAGCCGAACAATCATCTTGTGCATGAGTTTACTCTAGGATAAAACAACTTCATTGGGTTTACACGTTCATTATCATCTTGTTTGGCTTAACACACTTAGTCAAATTATCCAATCCATTATCATCTTGTTTGACTTAACACACTTAGTCAAACCATCCTCTTATGTACAAGGTTACTCTAGGATAACACAACTTCCTAGAGTATACAAGTGCATTATCACTTTTGTTTGACTTAACACACTTATTCAAACTATCAATCTATCACAATCAATCAAATCAAGTCCTAAAGTTTAGAATCTCTCTCAAGGTTCCTCAAGAGTTTCATCATCTGTATCACCCATCCTTCGTTTGTCTCATCCTCATCATCACTTTGATCCTTAATTTATCTTAGTTCTTCTCTTCTTCGAACCTAAGGTTTAGATCAATCTAATGGGTTAGAGATTCATCTCTTGCATTCCTAAAAATTGATCTCTATTTTATGGTTCAAACTCGATCTCAACACAAGAAGAATATGGAGCAAAACAAAGAAACATCCATTTTGAGTGATCTAAGTTAAATCGAAACAACATTCAACCTGACGATAACCATTGAACTCCCAATCAATCCTCCTCAAGTACCTCAAAATTATCAAGAGGAAGTTGATGTAGAGGACATCAATGACAATGGGATGAGAGAAGAAGAACTTATATAAATGGTGCAAAACCCTGAGAACCACCAAATTGTTAGTTCCATGATGAGGTTGTACCCATCCCAATACATGTTAAAGTTGGTAAAAGAAGGGGATAAACTCCCTTTTGACTTTGATGTAAGCACTACTGTGGAGAGGTCTCTCGGTATCATGCCCTCACCTGCATCCACACTTCCACTTCAAAACTTCACTCAAGACATCCCCCAAATCATATCATCTATCACTTCAACCCCACCAATATTTAACAAGGGAAACACCATGCTTCGTGAACTCCAAAAACATCTCCTTATGAACAAATGAGGGTTGAATGCAAGCACCACATCAGCTCAATTTTTCCCAATAAATCTATTACACCCTTACATCCCTCTCACATTTCATAATCATACCACTTCATCCTCATTTCATGCAACACCAGATTATCCTTTGGACACGCAAACCTCTCTCCCTATCTCACAAGGAGAAGGTGAATTGTTTGGAGTAGGGGGAATATTGGATCCATCGTCATCACTTCAAGGGATTGCACCACCTCTTTCCACCATTTCCACCATTACCACTCACATCTAGATCATCCCTCAGGTTAGGTATTCCTCCTCTTCCCACTGTGCCATCTATATCACAACAACAGATCCCAACAATCCAAGCAACCACAGTGATCAACACATCCACCATTCCTCAAAGAATCATTTCTCAGGGACCAAGAACCTCGATCACACCATCCATAGCTCAAATATCAATCATTAACACGACTGTCCTGCTCATCACAATGGTTGGAATTTTTCCCAATCCAATGCCATTACCACCAAGACACAATGCAACTAATTTATTCACCATGATGTTGTAAGCTGCTCGACAAGCTGCCCAACAAAAAGAACTCCAAAATCAGCAAGCCGCACAACTAGCTACTCGACAAGCGTAGGTGCAATTAGTTTCCCAAGCCTTATTACAACAACAACAAGCCGTACAAGTTGCCCAAGCTGCACAAGCAACTCAATCCACCCAAGATGCCTAAATTGCACAAGCTCCACATGTCGCTCAAATTGCATAGGAAATCCAACAAGCCCACACTCAAGCACGAGCCCAATTCCAAGCTCAGTAAGCGCAAGCGCAAGCACAATACCAAGCACAATTGCAAGCACAACAAGAAGCGTATCAGCAAGCCTTACAATAATATCAATTACAACATAAATATAACCAACAACAAGCGTTGTTGGCACAATAGAAACACGTGCAGCAACAATACGACCAACAACAAGCATTGTTGGTGCAGACATAACATGACCAACAACAAGTATTGTTGGATGAATAGAAAACACATGCATCACTTTCTCAGCAAAGCTTGCAACAAAACTGCACCAACGTACCACCCATAAATCCCACACCCTAGAACATATTTACCCCACCTCTTGATCTGCAAGGTGATGTGATGGCACAGATCAAACTGCTCTCGCAACAAGTGCTAGACCTTCGATCAGGAAAGACAATCAGGACACCTAGCAGCTTGTGCCCCTTTCTATTTGACAAAAGCTTGGTAATGGTAACATTCCCAAAGGGATTCAAAATCCCTAAATTTGATAAATATCACGGGATGGGAAACCTTTAAGATCACATCAGGGAGTTTCAGGTACATTGCATGAAAGTTTCCTACAATGACACGTATCTAATGTGGCTATTCCATCGAAGCTTGGATGGTGACGCTGTGAAAGGGTTTTCTTTTCTTCCTATGGGAATCAAAACATTTCAGGAAATTGAAGACGCATTCAACATTTTTGTGGATGTTAGTTTGGAAGATCTCTTAGTGCTCAAATAGAGGAAGGGGGAATAGTTCACCGCCTTTATCCAACAATGGTGAGCCAAGGTTAATGGAAGCAAGTGGACTATTCTAGTTGAACAACAAGTCTGTACCATAATCTCTAATACAAACAAAACCTTGGAATTCTATCTAAAGATGCAATGCATCACCACCTACGATCAACTGATTCCCAAGGCACTCAATATTGAATGGGCTCTTGTCACACAAGGGGGAACCCCTACTTATCCTCAACTTTAGGATAGTCTCCCATCTACCAGCTACAATGATAAACCTCACACATGGGCAAAGAACCAAAATGTCACCAACGATGGAGTGGTGGATGCCAAGGTTGTCATCAGTTCTCCCAAGCAAAATAATCAAATGCATCATCATCAACCACAGAATAATAATCAAAGTAACACATAAAAAAATGTGGTGAACCAACAACCACCCCAAAATTAGATCAATAATCTCAATAATCAAGGAGCACCACCTTCGTGAAACAAGTATCTCCCCAAGTAAAAATTCACAACCCTTGGGGAGTCAATCGAATCCATCATGAAAATTTTGGTCAAAGAAAGCATCATCAAGGTCCCCACCCATGATAATTATAGTGAACCACAAGTGAAGCCACCTTGGTACAAAAAAAATCTCATGTGTGATTATCATAAACTCAAGGGACACATGACCACCAACTGCATGAAATTAAAGAACATTATCCAAGATCTCATTGAGGATAAAATATTAAATGTTGAGCAACCCGCTGGAAATCAAGATCTTAAAATATACATGAATTCGATGCCCAATCACAATGAGGGAAATAATCAAGGAAATAATCAAGGAGACAATCAAGGGAACAATAAATGAAAACAAAAGTATGTCAATACAAACCTTGTATACGAAGAAATCATTGCATGCATAGATGAAATGGTCAATGTCATTAGAATCAAGGGAGCCAATGGTGATTGTGGAGTCACCACACATAGTGAAAAGGTTACTATTGCAGGGTAATCACAACCATCTTAGACCCCCATCTCAAATCTAAAATTTGTTCCCTATGATTATCACGTCATTGCCCAGCTAAAAAGAACCCCCACTTAGATCTCTATCATGGAGTTCCTGAAAATTTTCGCTGCCCACAGGAAAATCCTTGATGAAGCATTAGCTAGGTCCACCATTTCTGCTAACCTTGATAAGAAACAATTCCAAGCTATGGTCAGTAACATCATCACCCCAAATCTCTTGATCTTTTTCGATCAAGACTTCCCCACCTAGCCATCTCACAATCATGCACTTCGCCTTCAAGTCCCAGTTCACAATAAAAAGGTCAAAAGGGTCTTGGTGGATGGAGGTGCAGGCCTCAATATCTGTTCACTTAAACTCATAAAGAACTTGGTAATCTCAGAAGACTCCATCGACAAAAAAAAGGCACTACCATTAGAGCATATGATGACCAGGAAAGAGTGTCTCAAGGCACTATCAAGATCCCAATCCAAGTAGGGCCAGCTACTATGGAAACCACATGTCAGGTCCTCGACCTTGATTTACCTTACAATATCCTCCTGGGATGCCCATGCATCCATGGAATGAAGGCGGTCGCCTCAACATTTCACCAATGCATAAAATTTTCATACCAAAATGAGGAGGTCACAATACATGCTAATCTTGAGCCATTCGCCTATTGAAAAAACTTGGAAGCCAAGTTCTATAAGGTTCCCCAAGTGCCAAAGAATGATGAAGGCCATTCCACTCCCTATATAGATCCATCTAACCTCATCTCCATTTCTGAGACAAAAACACCCTCCATCCTCGATATATCCAACATCAAGCTCATGATCCAAACAATGGGTGTGAAAATTATAGAATGAAGAAGAAATATTTTATTCTAGGAGAGTTACCTCAATCTCCTAGGTCACATGGGCAACCCTAAATATTTGAAACACCTATCCACACTTTTAGTGTAGACCCTCCTAAATTCCATTGTTGGGGGATCTAATTCGGGAAAATTTGGATGAAAGAGATATTTCAAGCTCACTATACCAAGATGAAAGGCCTGCACCCACCCTACCCATGGATTAAGCTAGGAGAGGACTAAAAATGATGCTTGGTATGGGCTACAATAGAAATGAAAGCATTGGAAGGAACAGTGATGAACGACTGGAGCCCATCATTGTAGAAAGATGAATGAGAAATTTTGGCCTTGGATGTACCCCTCTGAGTATAATTGTACATGGAATAGGTACCCCTAGTAGAGCAGTAAGGTCTCCCCATCAGTTATCAACAGCCTCTTTTCAACTACCCGTATCAACAGGTGTGCCATTGGATAATTTCACCTTTGACATAACTGACCTCTATAGTAGTAGTGATGACGAGGATACCATAACCGGCTTACCCATACTTTTTGAAGACTCCTCCTTACTCATTATTAGTACCTCATACGTTGAGTCAGACTGCCAAACTCATTAAATAAACCTAGTTTACCCCGAACTCATCAACTACGACCAATGAGGACCACCGATTCTAAACACATTCAAAAATGATGAGGCTCTCTCGGAATTGATGGGACTAAGGGATACAGTACCATGCAAAGATCATAAAGCTAGATTCAACATCACACTTAACACACATGCCTATTATGGGAAGATGATTGAGTCATTCAATCACAAAAGCAAAAGAATGAGAATAAGCTTAGGGTAATTGAGTGAAAACCACACTATGACACTCTCTAACCATAGAATAGTAAAACTAAAGGATGCATCCAATGGTGAAAACCTCTCTAAGGCACTAGAGGATGAGGATTCAATCTCCCCCTACTCCACTTCATCAAGAAAAATCAACACTCCTAGCAGAATAGTGTAACCTCGTCAATATGGGAATAGAAGCAACACCACACATCACCTTCTACGCTGAGTCACTTCTCACAGAAGAAAAATAACTATTGGAAAAATTCCTAAGAGAAAGAAAGGTGAAATTTGTGTGGAATTATGTTGACATGTTGGGTCTTGATTCAAAATTTGTGGTTCATCATTTAGTTGTCTACCAAAGGGCAAAGCCTGTAAGACAAAAGTTGGGAAACATGCACCCTTAGATAGCCTTGCTAGTCAAGGTGGAATTATAGAAACTCCTAGATTCCGATTTTATACGCCCAATTGATTATCCAGAATGGGTGTCAAATCTTGTGCTATTTTCAAAACCGAATGGGGGCATCTGTATCTACACCGATTTTAGAGACCTAAACAAAGTGTGTCCTAATGATGACTTTCCACTACCCAACATTGATATAATAGTGGACATGACGACCATAAATGAGATGCTATCACTGATGGATGGCTTCTTAGGGTATAACCAGATTATGATAGCAAATGAAGACCAACATAAGACAATGTTTGCATGTCAATGGGGCACCTACTTCTGGAACATGATGCCATTTGGGCTAAAGAATGTAGGAGCAACATATCAAAGGGCCATGACACTAATTTTTCACGACATGATTCAAAAACCTATGGAAGATTATGTGGATGATGTCTTGGCCAATTCAAGGAAAAGACAAGATCACATAGCAGCTCTAAGTGCCATCTTTGATAGATTGGAGAAATACAAGGTTAGACTTAACCCCAAGAATTGTGTTTTTGGTGTGCAATCAGGAAAACTTTTGGGATATATAATATCAATGAGAGGAATAGAAGTGGATCCCACCAAATTCAAGGTGATCCTCGACGTGGAAGCACCCAGGACACTAAAATAGCTCAGGGGCCTATAGGGAAGGCTCCAATCCATCTGCAGATTCATAGAACAGTTGGCGGATAAACAGATCTCATGCTCTCATCTACTCCACAAGGGAGTAACATACAAGTGGGACAACAAGTGTGATTAGGATTTTAGTAAAATCAAAGAATATCTACTGATGCCACTAGTTTTGATGTTTCCAATCCCAGGAAAGCCATTAATCCCGTATATTTCGGCAACCATGGCAACACTCGGTGCTCTATTAGCTCAACATGATGAAAATGGAAGAGAGAGAGAGAGCAATATATTATATCAAAAAAACTATGGTGGAAAATGAATTGAATTATACTCCCATTGAAATTATTTTCCTAGCAGTTGTGTTTGGAGCTGAAAAGTTCAGACACTACATGTTGGATCATCAGATTGAGTTGATTGCAAAGATAGATCCCCTAAATTATCTTCTCTCTATGGCCACTCTCACAAGATGAACAACCAAGTGGGTCATGATATTTAGAGAACATGACATAGAATATGTAGAGCGCAAGGCCATCAAAGGACAAGTGATTGCAGACCAACTAGAAGAAGCTCCAATTTATGCCAGCAACCCACTTATCTCAGAATTTTTGGATGATCTAATTTTCAACATAAGTATAGAAAATCATTGGAAGATGTATTTCTATGGGTGATACACACAACATGGGTCAGGTGCTAGAATATTCTTCATCACTCCCTGGGGAGACTTCATACCCAAATCCTACAAACTATCTTTTCCATGCACGAATAACATAGCAGAGTATGAAGCTCTTGTCATAGGCTTAAGGATTATAGTACAATGACAAATTATGGCTCTTAATGTCTATGGAGATTCACAGCTCATCATCAACCAAGTCAATGGTGAGTATCAAACAAAGGATGACAAGCTAACTCCATACAATAAATTGGTGGAGAGCCTCAAATAATTATTCATTGATGTCACCTTTGAACAACTACCTAGAGAAAACAACAGAGCAACAGATGCTATAACCACAATTGGATCGCTCTTGGAAATCCCAAACAATGTTCCAAAACAAGAGTTTTTGGTAGAGCAGCTTCTTGTACCAGCATTCGAGGTACCAAAATCTAAATTTGTGTGTGAAATATTTTTTCCCAGTGATCCCTAGTATCATGACATCTACACCTACTTGAGAATAGGAGTCCTTCCAACTGAAATAACCCCAAACCTTAAATGAGCCTCTGTCAAAAGGTCCTTACGTTTTGTCATCCTAGGAGAAACTCTCTATCGTAGGAGCATTGAAGGAACCCTATTGTGTTGCTTAAATCTTGAGGAAGCCCTGACTACTCTGGCTGAGGTCCACAATGGAATTTGCGGTTCACACTGAAGTGGTATAACTTTGGCTAAGAAACTGCTAAGGACTAGGTGCTACTGGCCAACAATGGAAAGAGAGGCACATGACTTTGTCAGAAAGTGTTTATAGTGCCATCAACATGGAGACCTTATTCATGCACCAGCTTAGGATCTCCATCCTATTGCTACACCTTGGCCCTTTTCACAATGAGGGATCGATCTCATCGAAAAAATCACACCCACCTCATCCAATGGCCACAAATTCATCATCACCTCCATGGAGTACTTTGCAATGTGGGTCAAAGCCATCCCAATGATCTACATAACTGGAAAGAAGATATCAAAGTTCATCTTGAACTATCTCATTTGTCGATATGGTGTCCCCCAAGCTATTATGTCTGTTAATGGCACAACATTCAAGAATCAAGATGTGCGTAAACTTTTCCACAAATTCAATATACATCACTTTTCCACTCCATATTACCCGCAAGGTAATGGCCAAGCAGTGGCTACCAACAAAACCATCTTGAAAATCCTTAAGAAGATAGTCAATGACGTTGGTCGTGATTGGCATCTGTAGCTAAATCCCGCCTTATGGGAATATCATACTAGCATCCAAATACCAATAGATTCCACCTTATTTTCCCTAGTCTACAGATCATAAGCCATCCTCCCAATCGATATCAAGCTCCCATCATTAAGGATATGACTACAACACCTCATTACAGATGAGGAATATCGAGTTTCAAGGTTAAATGAGCTGGAGTTATTAGATGAACAATGCATGAAGGCCCTTAACCATCTACAGGTCTATCAGAAATGCCTAAAGCACAGATACAACAAGAATATCAAGAGATGCACCTTCCAATTTGATGAAATTGTGCTAAAATAAAATCAGAAGAATGTGCTAGATCTAGAAAATAAAAAAAAATAAAAAGGAAAAAAAAGGAAAATTTGAGCCCAACTGGTTGGGACCTTTCATCATCACAACAAGCTATAAGTCAAGGGCATATCTATTGTCAACATCAAAAGGCGAGCCTCTATAGGAGCCCCTAAACAACTCCCATCAAGAAAATGTTTTATGCCAAAAATCTTGCAAAGTATAAAACAAAAAAAATACAATTTTATTTTTTTAAATGTCCTGAAAAAATGGTCAACTTGATGAAAACCTAGCAAACAGGCATCTTAGTGACAACAAAAAAATAAAAATAAAAAACAATCAAAAAAATCAGAAAAAGGATTGAGAACAATAAAGAAAAAAATCACCCTCTAGTCAAAACCACTTTGGTGGCACTTTGGACAAGTACCTTGGTGAAAACCTGGCAAACAGGCACCAAATGTAAGTAAAGCACTCTCCATCCACCAAGATCTTCACAACCTATTCCATGCACTCACTTATCCATTACATTACATCTATCCTTCCATCATCCGTTCATGTGTGTACCATAGCTTGATCTTGTGCTCGTATCATGTTCCACCATAGTACTACTTGGCATATTCCCAAGGTAAGTTTTTCCTGCCTATATCGAAGTAGTCTATCACATCAGGTTGGGGGCATGTTCCTGTAACTACATCAAATTAGATTCTTGTATATTCTTGTGATCTTCCTAAACATCAAAAAATCAAAAATATCAGAAAATAAAAAAACCAAGAACATTCAAAAAATAAAAAATTCAAAAACATTCAAAAAAATCCAAAATCCAAAATCCAAAAAAAAAAATCCAAAACATCTCAAAAAGTCAGAAAAAGTCAAAAACGTGTCAACCAAACTACGTCGTCTCTAAGCTTGAATGTAGGCAAGGTTGATATTTTATCATCCCCTGAGACACCCTAGGTCAGTCCTTTAGGCATTCATCGCAATAGAAATGACAATCTATTAGTCCATCTATCTCATCAGTAATCAAGTTTGTCATCGGTTCTAACTACTTGGTCTCTGTGTGGATAATGTAGCCAAGGCTAATCTATAGATCAGCTCCTGAGAGCCCTAGGATAGGTTTTTAAGTTATTATCTTCATCATAAATCTTGAAAATACCAAAAACATTTGTAAAACATCTTGAAAATAACAAAAACAACCTCAAAACATTTGAAAAAAACCAAAATGGTGCATCTGTCTCATCTCGCTTTCACCCACAATAAATGTCACTCATAATAAATCAATCATCACCTTCATCCTTTGGTGAGTCAGTCAGAAGAAAGTCTAGCAGGTTCCAAAGTGAACACCTAATCATCAAAGTCTCAAGTCTAGGTCAGTAAGCAAGCAAGTTGATCAACACGGAGTATCAATAGCTTATCATCCAATCAATCTCATCAAAACCCTGATCACAACATGTCCTAGGAATGCAACCTTCCTACGATGGACATCAACATTAGGTATCACCTTAGTTTAGCTTTGGCTAGCGATACGAAGAACATTATCTTGTTTGTTTATTTTATCTTTTCTTTCGATTTATCTTTTTGCACTCATTCCAAGGACCTATCGATGATGTCTAAATAGAAAGATTTAGAGAGCAAGGAATGGGGCAATGATCATTATCCTTTTGTCCATTGTGCTTGCTCGATATTCTTGTAAAATAACATTGTCATGCATGTTTTGTTTGGTTTGTAGGGATGGTGTTTTAGGTGTCTTATTGACAACATATGAAGGCTTGTCTTTTTATGTTTTGGTCTGAGATATCTAGAATATTTGAAGTACACTTTGAATAAGGTTTTGTATGTCAAGTGTGAACAAGAGTACTCCTATGTATTTGACGAGTCAAATTCCATCACACTAGGCACAACACAATCCTTGTTCTTTATGCCTTGATGCATCATACCTATGTGTGTTATCAAACATAAAGAAGGGTATGCTCTTTATTTCTCTCATCCCTAGATAAACAATACATCATCATGATTCATCATCATATCCAATAAATTCTCGATGACTAATGGACTTGTTGGACTTCTTCATTTTCTTGTATTTAAGGGTTGATCCCTCTCATTCTTCTATCCTCTTTCATGCTAACAATGCATCCATCCTGCATCCACACTTTAATCTTGCATAATAATGCCATATCATCATAGGATAGCATCATCCATCTCATCCATATCACATGCATTGCATTATCATTTAAGATGTTTAAAATAATATAGATTTTTTTCTAAGCATCTTCCAAACATATCATTTGCATCATCATCTAGGTTGTTTAGGATAATATAGATTTTTTATTCTAAGCATCTTAAAAACATCTCATTTACATCATCATTATCATATAGATTAGTTAGTCATACCCATCCATATATCCATTTTGAACCTCTTTGTCACAAGATTGACCTCAAATCTAATCTTTTTGCTCGATCTCTTGAAGGGGCAATGTACTAAGATACTTATTTCCATTGGGGCATCTAAAAAAATCAGATTTTTTTTTAATTTCAATGTGGGTGGCATCATTCTTTGAACCAATGCAACAAGTACATTGCTTCAAAGAGGGGGAAAATGTAGACATACAAAATTAACATCATATTTAATCATATTCTCCTTAATTAAATAAATCAATTTTATTTAATTAATCTCTAAAGTCCTCCATCAATATTAAATAAACTCATCATTCACACTAACATCATCCCCTTTAGCTAAATAAATCAAAATATTTATTTAACTCTAAATCATTTTCTATTTCCTTTTGATTTATTTTAGCCCTTAAATCTAAATCAAATAGGTCAGATCACCTAATCATCTCTTAAGTTAACTAAATAATAATTAATGTTAATCTTAATGCAAGTCACATCCTCTAGCTTTTCCCACTTGCACAAATAAATCATTTAATTGATTTATTAAATCTTATAATCTCCCTCACATGGCATCTTTAGGGAATATTCCTCCAATTTGAATTTCCCTCTCAAATGACTTTTCCCTTCCAACATAGAATTAATTCGCCTCTTACATGTCCCCCACTTGGCATTTAATACTCCTTTATTCTCCCTCCTCAAGTCAAATTTCAAATTTGAAAAGGCCACCTAATGTCATTTATTGGCACATTCACCAAAACTTGCACAACCTTGGTCCATTCACATGGTGACAAGTGGCTCCTTCCTATTGATTGAGGATTAGTCCCACATTCCTCAACTTTTCCTCTTGTTTCCTTAATCTCACCTATAAATCCAAGGTTTTCCTTCATCATTTACATGCACAATTTGAACAAATTTACTTTCTCCACATTGAGAGCTAATTTTATTTACTCCATTGTCATTTGCATCTTAAGGCATCTTTATCATCATTGGCTTGTCAAAGGGTTGGGAAAGGCCTACAGTCTACACAAAGAGTAGCGACAATCCAATATGGAATAGGTATAATATAGGTATCAATTAGTTTTTTCTATTACTTTGTTTATGAGGTATAATATATTATTTCATAGGAGCATTAGTTTATTTTCTTAGTTTTGAACTCACCATGCTAACGAGTGTTGGAGTTTATAGCTAATCTGTAGATTTATCATGCTCACAGGGATCAAATGAATGAGAATTTTATTTGGATTACCTATAAAAGAAAGCCTCTAAACCCTAATTCATAACTCATTCATTTATTCTTCATTCATCATTCTTCTCAAACAACCTAGGGTTTTGGCATTCTACGTCATCAAGACATCTTTCCAAAGCATTCAAGGGCAGATTCTTCATCTATTGCTACAGAAATGCAAGATCAATCATCATGGAAAGTTTATAATCTAATTCCTTCATTATCTCATTTCATCATTTTGGTTCAATTACCTAAAAAGGGGTTTGACCAAGGCAAAACCCTATTCTCTAACCCTTCAACCATTTTCCTCTCTCTTTGCATATATTTTGTAGGTCTTGTTTGTAGATTTGTCAAAGAGAAAGATTGAATTTTTTTTCATCAAAGTGTCAAATCCCTTCAAGCTTGTCAAAACCCTAAGAGAAGCTTGTAGATCAAACACATGCCGAATTCTATAATTTCAAATCTGGATACTTGCCGGGAGCAAAACTGCAGATCGAGAGCTTCTGTTTCAACATTAAAATTTTCAGAAAAGTCAAAGTGTAAAATTTGCCCTTGTTGTGGTGACCTACTTCCAATATACAAGTTTTTTAGAGATTTCTGCTGATTCAAACATCCATTTGGCTAAAATAGGCTATAGAGAAGTTTTCCAGATCTGGGACTAGGTCACCTAGAATGGAAAATTAGTCCTAGTAGGCCAAAATTTAAGAATTAGAAGCATTTCCAACCTCCGATCCAGTCTCCAACATATTTCGAGGTGCATTCCTTTTGTTTTACTTTCCTATTCTATTTTATTTACATTTCTATTCATCTTTTTCGGTCTTTCTACATATCACAATGTGTTTTCAAACACTTTACATTTCTTTAGTTTTGCATCCATAGTTTATCTTGTTTATCAACTTCCAACCTTAGGAACAATATCCTTTGATATATTTCAATCTCTATTGCATTTTAATCTCTAGGTTTTGTTCTTGAATTAAGCATAGATCTTTGTCCCTTACCATTTAGGTGCAAAACCCTAGAGGTGCAAGATGTGACAAAAATCTATGCTACAGATCTTTATCTTTCTTCTTTTCCTCCATTTTTTCTCTAACTCTTTTGGGTATCATCCTTCAACCTTACCATTTACCAATCTTTCAAGGTAATCCCTAGGCCTTATCTTCAACCACTGAAGCTTGATTAAGTTTCAAGACTTCTTTAAGTCTTGGATTCTCGAACTTCGGGGGTCGGTCTTCCCTCTTTCCTCTTCAATCCTTATGCCTTTCCTCTATCGGCCTTCAACCTTCAACCTTCTCCTTACCTCTCCCCTTCTTTGGGTAAAAGATAAGGTTTTCCTCTGACCTCTAAAGGTTTACTTTTATGGATTTCGATCTTCACCCATCGGTCTTAATCTTTGACCTTCTTGTTTACCTCTGATTTTTTGAGGTAAACCTTCTCCCTTACCTCCAATTTTTGTATGTAAGCTTTCTCTCTTACCACTGATGTTTCCTTTGGACTTTATGGTTCCTTCCTCCTATCTTCTTTCCTTTGGTATTTGGTATTTGGTAAGTTGTAAGGCCAATGCCCGACTCTCGACCGCCTGATCATCGACATCTTACAAATACATTTTTGGGGCTCCAAAACATTTAATTCATAGACTTGTAAAGGCCTCCTTTCAGGATTGACAAGCTAACCTTTAAAAATTTTGACATGTTTTTTGCGTGACACCATTAATAGGTAACCACTCCACAACAACTTTATTTGATTCTTGGGCTTTAGGGACAACAATTATTTCATCCCTTACCTTTTGCAGGTGGATTTCATGGGCACCAATGCCCATTTATTTATGAATCTATATCCTAGTCACAATTTCATAGAGGGCTCCATTCTTTCACACCACAAGCTTCATTGCTAACCGAGTTAGGGTTAGGGTTTAGTTTGTGTTTCTCAATTATGCTTGATCTACAAAGCAAAGAAATGTATTCATTTTTGTTCTTCTTCAACAGGTTGTTGGTTCTTCCTTTGGGTCCTATGGGGTTTTTATTTTGTAGACTATAGTTTAGACTCTACCATTGTAAATATTGACTTATGCCTTTGAATTAATGAATTTGGTTCTTTTTGTTGGTTCTCTCCTCTTTTACGTATGAGTAATATTTCATTACCTTCATGTATGATTGTTTGTTTTCATTTTTATGTATACATGTTTGAGTTAAATTGTTTGCAATTGTTGTGTTCAAAAATTCTCTTTCCTTGCAGCACTTTATCAAACCCTAACCTCCATGTTTTCCTCTAAAATCAACCAAATAGAGATATATGTGAGTTCTTTGGTCCCGTTCTTTGATGTATTGTGTAAATCTTTTCTAGGGAAAAACAACCTTTCCATCTTTTTCTATCACCTCCATCTTCCCTTTCATGTTCTCCTTCTCCCCTTTTCTATGTGTGTTGTTAGTGGTAGGATTTCATGTGCTAGGTTGGACCAACACATTACACTAGGATTGAAAAGGGAAGCTAGCCTTCTACAAAGATTCAACGTTATACACATAAAGGTCCCACACCTTGAGGTCATTTCCATTATGTCATTGGAATGTTGAGCTTCATGCTCAGCATGGTGCAATTTCATGTGACAACAATTACCAATGCAGGGTTTGACCAAGGCAAACCCTCCATTCACCTAACAAAAGAATATTTTTCTCTCTTGATGTGTGATTGTAGATTTTAGGTGGGAGATCTATTGAAGAGAAAATATTACAAAGTTGTCAAAATTTTAACCTTTTTTGCAATTTCATAGAAACTCACCTACAAGATTTATTTTTGATTGTTCAATGGTGAAAATCAAGAATCTAGGACTGTAGACATAGGAGAAAATAACCCAAAAAACTATTTTTACAAAGCCCTAGCAATGACCCATTCACCATAGGGCATGAATGGGTCCTTAATTAGATTCTAAAAACACCTTTTTATGAAAGGTAGGCAAGATTTATCCCTTCCAAATTGTCCAGAAGCTTTGTGGGTTCAATAAGTATTGAGTTTAATATATCAAATCCACTTTATAGATTACAATTTGGATTTTATTTGCTATTTTTAATCCATCTTGCCAAAGTGTTGTTTGAGCTACACCCCCATCCTTTCAAAAAAGAGAAATTTGTAGATCCACACCTTGATTTAACTCACCTTTCTATTGACAACCATTTCATTGTTTTAATCTTTCTTCTTGAATGAAATAGTGGAGAATAGGTTTATCTACTATCATTTTGGTGAACCACCTTTTATGTAACCCCATTTTCACCACATTTCATTTGGTAGGATTTTATTAGGCCATGCAAAATTTGAACTTTACGCATTGTTGTAGGATTTCCTCATTTCAAGTTATGGTGCTTTATCTTTATAGATCCATTTGTATCCCCTTAGGTGTGATGAAAAATCCCAAATTTACCAATTTATCCTTCATGAAACAACACTTCTTTAAGTTAATCAACAAATTTTATTCCTTAAAATTTTGTAAGACTTATCTAATATGAAATAAATTATCTTCCCTCTTATTGCTAAGAAAATAAAATATCATCAAGATAATAAATAGAAAAATTTCCCAAGAATTATCTCAACACTTCATTCATTAATTGCATGAATGTGATTGCTATGTTTGTTAATCCAAATGAAATCACTAACTAATTAGAAAGAACTCTTTGATGTAAAAATAATATTTAAATTCATCACCCTCTCTTATCCTATTTTTGTGGTACCAAATTCTTAAATTAGTTATAATGAAAATACTTAGCCTTCCTTAATAAATTCAAGAGATCATTCATTCTAGGTAAAGGAAACTAATATCTAATAGTTATCTTATTGATGGCCCATGAATCTATACACAGTGTCTAGTCACCATCCTTCTTTGGTAATAAATACTTGGTAACATGAATGGGTTGAGGCTTTGTCTAATATATCCTTTCTCCAGTATCTCCAATACTCTTTTTTTCAACTCTTCATTTTTTTGTAAGGATCAACCTATAAGAAATTTTTATTGGAAAAATCAACCCTAGAATTAAATAAATATGATGGTGGATGATCTTATAGGTGATACTTATTATGCTAGCTCCTTAGGAAAAATATCATCAAATTATCCTAGAAATTCCTTCATTTCTAGATGGATATCATTACTATCAATAACTATTTCTACTTTAAGAACCATTTGGACTACTAAAAAAATATTTTCAAATTTAAATTGTTTTCAAAAGTATTTTTCAGTCACTAGAAACACCCTTGGGTAATTCCCTACCTCTTTTCCCTCTATTAGCAATTATATAAGTATTCTTTTAACCATTTTCTTTGAAGTGTACATGTTTTATCTTGCATCTAGATTCTCATCCTATCAAATCGCTACAATAAACCTAAGAGAAATGACACACATCCATAAAAATTATTCCACACTTCAATTCATCCTCATAAATTATTATACATAAATTTACTAGGCTTTACTCATAAACTAAAATTTGATGCTCTCTCAGTCATAAAACTTTATAGAGAGTTTAAAATAAACTATTATTTTTAATCCTAGTTTGTCCACCATTTCAGTTAAGAATATTGTTTTCTATAATCACACTATCTATTATAATATTACCATATTTTCAATTTTCATTACACATTACTCTAAAATAAATATTCTTTGTATTCGATCCTTTTTTCTTTTTTTTTGTTTCAATAAATTCATCTTTGTAATGAGTTATTCTCTCTTATAGATTCATCTAGATAACTAATAGGGCTTGTTTTTTTCATCTCTTTTGGTAGCATGTGCACTTGTAGCCTCTTACCTTCTAAATCCTTTTGTCTTACAATTTGGGTATTCATTAAATATATGTCCTAAAATTTTTGTATTTAGTCCATTAACATATTGAGCCACCTAAATATTTAAATCCTTATGATCTAATGTGATTCAAATCTTATAAAATAATTCTATATAAGCCTTCATACTTTATTAACTTTCACTCAAGTTATACTATTTCTTCAGCAACTCAAGTTAATAATTGTTAGGTATAATCTTAGACTTCATCTTACTCACCATTTGATCCCATCAAGTGAATTTTTACTTGACATTTCTCCTTTTCTTGGAGTGTACCTCCTTTAACCAAAGTGTTGGATATCCTCTCAATTTTTAATTGGATACATTTACTTTTCTAGGGTCCTCGACATTGTCATCCTTGAATTATTGCTTCATTTTTGTTATCTAAAGTACCAATTCATGGGGTTCCAAGTTTCTCGAAAAGATTAATAACACCATTCTCATTCCTTTACTAAGGAAATATATTGCTAATATAAAACCCCACTCACATGATAATTCAATATCTACATCTTCATCTTTCTATCCTACCAAATTTACTTTGTATTCTTCTTCACCTCCCTATCATCTATTTCCTAAACTCTTCCCTTCTTGTATCCCTTTCCAGTGCATCTATACTCACTTCAACTCAACTTATAGATTCAACTATCTCATCTATCCTCCTTATAATGTCTACTACTACATAAATCACTATCATTATTATCCTTTGAGGTATCATGTTTCATTATATATATCTCTATGTTACTTAAATAATATTATTTTTGACAATTATACATACTAAAAATTAGTAGTAGTAGGATTCCTTAAAACCAATAGAAAAAGAAAATACTTTATTTATCAGAGCTATAAGACACTCTAATACAAAAATTAATGATACCACTGAACTAGTAGCATTGCAAACTAGTGTAAAAAAAGAACCTAGATGTGAAGGAGTAGATTTTACATTGTTGAAAGAAACTAATGAAACCATAATGGAGTTTTAATAGCACAAGTACTATGAATAAAATTATTTATTATGGCTAAGGAAACTTTAGAGAAGGGGGATCCACTGCTAATGGGTCTCTTTCTTACCAAGAGAGTCCCAGGGAATGAACTACTCTAAACTACCTTAGACTACCTAATGAGTTGAATAATATGAAAGAGATTGCAAGAAATAGATCAAAAGAAAATTTTCAGGAGTCAAAATAGCTCGTAGTTGTTGGGACCGAAAGAGTAGATCACTTAGATTTCTAAAATAGAAGGAGAATTTCTTAGCCAAAGGATGAAAACATGCGAGTAGGACATCTACGTGGTGTACTGAAGTCTGAGAGGCTTGCTAGCATCTTGTACACACAAAGCACTAAGCTTGTAGATAAAAATTCAAAGGATTTTCCAACTATTCAAGATCTGAGGTCTATTTGAACTACTAATTTAATAGATAATGAAAAATGCTTATAAATGGCAAGGGAGGTGAAGAGCCAACTTGCAAGTGGTCCTACACTTTGAAGCCTCATGCAAAGCTTTGCACAATCAACCTCCACACAAGGTGAACGAGGAAAAATGTTGGGGTAGTTCTCGGGCTTGCCATAGTCAAACCCCTATTTTCGTGTTCCCATCTCCATGGACCAAGAGATAGATAGAGAGAATAATGGAGACAAAGTAAAGTAGACACAAAGTCATAAAACAAAACCTCACTCAGGAGGATAACTCATATCATGAGATAAAGACACAAAGTGATAAAAGAAAATCCCACTTAAGGAGGAGAACTTGTATCACAAGATAAAGACACAACAGATAATGTGGTAGAAAATATAAAAGAACCAAGAGAGCGTTATGAAAAATCTATGGCTCCGTCTTGGATTGATAGACATAATATTGAGCACTTGCAAGAGATATTTGGTTGTTGGAGAGATTTTAGTTTGAAAAAGCTTCGCCATAGAAACAAGATGGAGAAAAGAAGAGAAAGAGAAGGAAGCTCGAATGAGAGGGTGATAGAATAAATAAAAGTGAGAGTGAATAGAAAGGTTTTTTCCAATTGAATGGGTCAGAAGAATCATTACTCTTGAAAATCTACCACAAAGACATGTGTCATGAGTCAAATATTTTGAGATTCCTCATTTGAAATCATGAAATTAAAGGCACGCTAGTGTGCCTCGCATATGTTCACATGTCGTACATACATCCAACTCATCATTTCATGAGAAATGAGATGGTTTATTGATTTCACTTCGTCATTTATTCTAATGGAGTTTAAATAATGAAATTATGACTCATAAGGTTCTTGTCATAAATGCAGCTAGGTGCCATAAATGTAAGGCTCATATATGCAAATGTGAAACTAAAATTTTCCACACTTTAGTGAGCTAATATTTAGGAAAAATCAGCTACACTAAAGTTGAAAAGGAAATGTTAGAGAAAACTCAAAAATCTAAAACAAATTGTAGATTTTCGTGCCAAAAAGGATACAATAGAGGCCATAGAGGTCAAGTAGGTAGGTGCTGATTTTATCCTTAGTGATAGAGCTCAATGAGAAAACAAAAAAAATCACATGAAGGTTTGTTTTATAAGACTCAATTTTAGGTCAGCTCAAAAATTGGAAAAAGCTACCAAGGCAAGAAGAATGCTCAAGAAAAATCCAGTGGTTCATAGGAAAAATATGATAAAGAGATGAGTGTATGCTCCCTCTTGGTTTTGCACCTATCTCTGTGGGGTAAATGCAGTAAAAATGATAGGACAATGATCGCCAAGAAAAATGGGCCCTAGGGGGGCCCTATATATACCTAGGTGGGCCCCTAGAATGGTCATTTTCATTATTCACAATGAGTGTTTTGCTAAATTTTGTGAGAGAAAAGAACAAAAAATGCCTCAAAGAAAGGAGTTTGAGGAGCCATGGATTGAATAGCTACATCATGGGGTTACTGAGGGATACGAGGGTGACTAGGTGAGTCAGAAAACCCATTTTTGTATGATTTTTTGCAGTTTTAGTAGTTTTTTTAAAATTCAGAGCATAGTCATCCCAATGGCACATTGGCATCCTATCAGCATGTTAGAGGCCTTCAATCATGCTAGGTTCTACTAGTTGTATTTCCATATGGCTAGCTCAAAGGTTGGACCTCAGATAGTAACACAACACACAAACGTCTATGCAACGCGCCTAAGTCCTAAATGTCATACTTAGATAAATTTTGATATAGAAGTTAAAAGTTTTTGATGTAGATGGATCTTGCTTGAATATTTTTTATTTTTTTAGGATTACCTAGAGATGTAGGAGCATGGTGGAAGATTTGCGCTTTCAATGCTTTGTGATCTCACACAACACATGTGCCTTGATGAGGAGGGGCATCTTTGATGGGTTGGATTGTGGTGGGCTTACACTTTTCCTGAGATTCTTTATCATGGCCACATATTCGTGGCATTGATGGAGTGGTGAGACACAACCACCTTGACATTCCACCTTCTGACAAGCAAGATGGTCATCACATTGGAGGACATCTATTAGAGCATTGACCTCCCCATCCGTAGATGATGGGTGGTTCTGGATGATGCACACTTAGCTCAATAGTGATGTGAGGGAATTCAATACTACTCAAGGTGTACTGACCCTAGCAATGAGACTAGTCATGTCTATATTCATTAGTATGAACATGACAGATTAATTTTCCCTCTTGTGCAGAGGGTGATGGTCATGATGGTTTCCATTTAGATGAATATGGCTAGGCAAGGCTCTCATCTTTATGGGGACCTCATCCACACTATTAGAGCCATGGAGGAGCAATATACCATCTTCATGTGGGGTCACAACATGCTCACACACTTGTACTAGGAGATGTGCAGGTTCATGCACTATGAGTACACTAGTCTCACTACATGCACCCTACTATAATTGTGGGTGTTTTATCATATCACATACACCCGAATAGTTAGGTATCCTAAGGGGATAGGCCCTAACAATCCAATGGCACTTGCATATGAGCTAGTACACACTAGTGGAGGTGTGAGGACCTCCAGTTTTAGAGACTATAGTTTGATATATTATGACTTGACTAGGTTATATGCTAGCTATATAGAGGTATTCAATGGGTCAATGACCATTGGAAGCTCCACAACATGTAGTGCAAGTTATTTTTTTGATTATGCCCTTTTATTGGTAGTGGGTTATGTGGTAGTTTGGCGCTGCACATACCATTTTGTCGATGCCACCATCACACATGTAGGTAGTTAGGAGAATTGTGAGCTTATGTGATGGTTGGTGTCCCACCATCACCAAAAAATAAATTGAGTGATGATAAGGTAGAGAACTAGAATCAACCTCTGATGCTTCCCGTAGATAATGTAGGGGTTTTCCACGACTTCAAGACCTAGTGGCTATGACATAGTCCTCCTCTAGTTTTCCCAACACATGCCGCTCAAAGGAAACATTGGTGTCTAAGAGAAAAAACTACCAGAAGGAGGAGGAGGAGGAGACAAAGGTGGAGGTGATGAGAAGGATGGAGAGGGAGCGACACAAAACCCAAGGTAGTGATGGAGGCTCTCATTCCCTCCACCTATTGTCCAAATCACGATGACACTACCACCACCTACAATAGTCAACATCCCTGTCATAGTGGCAGTAGTAACAATAGGTGCATGAGTGTAGGTCCCAATGTCGCTTCTCCCCCTGATCTAGACTGGTAGGTAGGGGACCTAAGTACAAGAGTTACTTATGTTATTTTTTTAGTACTTTCAATTTCATCTAATTTATATATGTATACATTTTTTGATATATTATGCAATACTCACAGATTTACTATTATGTGGTTGCAGTGGGCACACAAGAGTGGACTATGTTCATTATACGATGTATTTTAGAGGTGGCCTTGTTGTTCTAGTCTAGCGGAGCATCCTGGATTCCTACTGACTAGCCTTGGTGAGGTGACATGCCCAAATCTTTGATTCTATAGGGATCTTCAAGACAAAATATGATAAGTCGAGTGTGGAGGTGGTGCAAAGGATAGTCAATGTCACAACCCTGACAAGATAGACAGATCAATGATCAGTGGACCTACAGATTGCACTGACTGAGAGAGACGAGGCAAAGATGAGATCATAGAGTTCTGAGAGGTCACGTGACTTCTTCAAAGCCAACTCAATGACCTCAGTGTATAGGTAGTAGTTGTGAGACCAATGACTGATCCATAGCTACGAGAGGACCTAAGGAGAGAAGAGTTGGAGATAATCAAGCTACACAGTGAGATTAGAGGATTACAAATGAGTGTGTCAGTCTCGTGATGAGATAGATCTTGCTTCATCACTTCCATCAATCTATGAGCATGCTTTCCACAAGGACCAAAGGGCTCAGGGAGCCATGCACCTAGATCCTAGATATCCATTTTGATATGAGATATTTTTATACCAATTATATATATTATATAGCATTATTTTTTATCTATATACATTAACAAATATACAATAACCACTATTTTCTTATGAAAATGGTACGATAAATGTACATGACATACATTTGATATTTATATACATATATGAGATTTTGGTTCTAATATTATGGTGTTTACTTTCATGTATGATTATGTGATGGATATTATACTTATGGATGCATGTTTAGATTAGATGTTATTATGATCAAGTAAACATAATGAAATGCATAGACACCTAGCACAATAAAACACATGTATGTAAGTAATTCCTAATTTGGTAAATTAGCCATACACACAAACATGTTGACATCATAACAGAAAATAAAACAACGTGTTAATGAATGAATGCCACAATATGATACACTACGATCTGTTAGGCATGTGTGTTACACGCATGAAACATATTCACTATACATAGTATCGATGAAGATGCATTCCATTGATGGGTTCTATTAGAGACATTCCATCCATAGATGACAATCCATAAGCACCAAAACCATACACGAAGATGAAAATGTAAGGGCCTAATCAATTAGGACCGAACTTTCCTTTTGGATTAGGTGATGCATTTACATTTCTCTGATTCTCACAGAGGACTAGGTCAGCTACCTTGAAAGTCCTAGGAAGAACACTTTGATTATAGTGTTTTAAGAGAAATTGTTGATAATTTTCAAGGTGGTCGAGGGCTTATAATCAATGCTCATCAAGTAAATAAAGCTTATGCAAATGATTTGCATGGTATGTTTTAGCATCAATTAACCATTTAAGGAAAACTCACAAAGATGTAATTTCAAGCTCTAAAGGCATGATGGACTTGGTTCCATACACAAGGTTGTATGACAATATTCTCATCACTATATGAACACTCATGCGATAAGCCCACAACGAGTATTTTAATTGAGTATGCCTTTACCATGTGTGTTTAATATTTTTCAGAGAATGAGCTGAAGAGTTTTATTAGATGCTTTGGCTTGGCCATTAGATGAAGGATAGTATGGTGTGGAGAACTGATGTTGAATATGAAGCTTATTAATGAATTTCTTTACCTCTTTGTTCTTAAATGGAGCACCATTATCAAAAAGAATGGTAGAAGGCAACCCAAAGTGAGGAATAATATTTTTTAGAAGAAAGCTATAGATGGCTTTAGAATTCGTGGAACAAAGTGGAATAGCTTAAACGTATTTTGTAAAGTAATATGTAGCAGTGATCATAAAGACATGCCCTTTAAAAGTAGGAGGTGATATTTTACCAATAATATCCAACCCTCATTTTGGGAATGGCTAAAGAGAGGTTTCATTTTGAAGCTCTTGAGCAAGAGCATCAATGAGATGACTATGTCTGTGACATTGAGGACACTTCTTGACAGATTAAAAGGTGTATTGCTCCATCTTTTTCCAAAAGTATCCCATATGGATCAATTTTTGTACTAGGGATTTACCACCAAATGTCCACCCTAAAGATTGAGTGGGCTTCCTTATGGGCAAGTGATAGTTCCTCCTTAGTGAGATACTGAAGAACCAAACCATTATAATAATTTCAATAAAGAATATCTGAAAACACAACATATCACACTACAATTTTTCATATTTGAGTGTAATCATTTTTTACCGCATCAACAAGAAAATTTATAATCTTTAGATAATTGTAAATGTTAGAATACCATTCCTCTGATTCTACATGAGTGCACATGAGAGCATTGGATTCATGTTGATATGAGATAGTGAGAAAGTGAAGAATATGTACCACAAAGTGGTATTGTTCTATATCCTTATGCAAAGGAATAAGGGAAGCAACACTCACCATGGCATATGCATGTCAATTTTCTCTCCTAGGAACACTGTCTATAGTGAAAGAAGAGAACCGATCAATAAAGGATAAGGTCAAATATTAATAATAACATAGCTTATTCTTCTTAGCTTGATACACCCCTATGATTTTATTTATAATGACTTCATAATCACCATGTATGTGAAAATGTCTGATGTCTAATACAATCGTGGCATGAAAGCCAATGATAAGAGCTTTATACTCAACAATATTTTTTATGAAATAGAATTCCAATAAAAATGATAGAGGGATTGGCTTACCCTTGGGTGAGATCAAAACTATCCCCGCTCCAAAGAAAACTTGACATATTGATCCATCAAAATAAATATCCCATATAGGCTAATGATTAGTGGTAAAAAGTTCTTCATTTGAAAAAAATATAAATTAGGGAAAGAGGGACATGAAGGAGCTTCTGCCAATCGATTAGAAATAACTTTAACCTTAATGGATTTGTAAGTAACAAACTCGATGTTGAACCTACAAAGAAACATTAACAATTTTGTCAATCTTCCAACAATATTGGTTCTAGTGAACAGATGCTTCAAAAGATCAGTTTTTACAATGACATAAGTTTTGGCATGAAGAAGATAATTCTTTAACTTCTATATAGAAAAGACGAGATCCAAGCATTGTCTCTTTGTGGCAGAGTTTCACAATCGACAAGAACATGAACCTTATTCTTGTCAACTGCGATCCCCCGATGAGAAATAATAAGCGCTAAAAAAATTTGAGTGTCAATGTTGAACACACACTTAAGAGAGTTTAGTCTCATCTTATAGAGTCAAATTGTTTCAAAATTAAAACAAATATTTTTTTCATGATCTAAATGATTCACAAACTTATCGAGGATGTTAGCAACATATTCTTCTAGAATTTTTTAAATGAAATCATGAAATATTAAGTTCATCACCCATTGGTAAGTTGTATCTACATTCTCTAATTTAAATGACATGAACACATAATATAAATTACCCCAGGAGGTAGTGAAGGTTGTCTTATACTAATCTTCCACATTAATTCAAATCTAATTATAGCCTGAGAAGTCGTCAATGAATAATAATTTATTGATATTAGGCAATAGAAGATCATCCTTAAGAGAAGCCTAATTCAGATTGATAAAGTTAATGAAAATTTGAATATGGCTATCAACTTTTCTAAGAAAAATGATATTCGATATCCCAGAGATATTCGATAAGATAGATAAAGCCTTCTTTTAATATCTTCTCTATCTCGATCTTAACTAGCAGTGCAACCCTTGGATTCATCTTTCAAATATTTTATTTAATAGGCTTGGCCTCAGGACAAAGGATGATATTATGAACCACCATAGAATCATCAATATCGGCCATGTCCTCATATGACCAATTGAAGATATGAGGATGAAAATGTAACATTCATAATGTTTCTTAAACTCTTCTAGAGAAAGGAATTTCCCAGCCTTAATTACCTTTTCAAAATATTTTGGATCCATGGAAACATCAATAGTATCCCCTTTAAGGAGAGAACTATGGTCTTCAAGATGGAGAGTAGGAATCTCATCATCCACATTAGATAAAGGAGCCTCCTTGTCCATAATCAAAATAGATTCTCCAAAGTACACTTGTTTATGTAGGCAATATGGGAATCATCATTTATGGTGAGAATAAGGTAGATGGGTGTGTCACCAAAAAGTGTAGCCTTGACACTTTTCACTAGTTTGGGCCCTTGGCTATCGATTTTGGACCTCTTTTTGCCACTTTCGAAGCATTGTGCCAAAGTATTGTAAGGTGTTGCAAAACATTTTCACACTTTCCTAGGCTTGTCCTCACCAAATCAACCCTTTCTTATGGCATAATGACCCCTTAATACACCTATAAGTCTGAACTAAGTGTGTTTCAGGAGATAATCCTAACAAAAAACAATAATCATCTTTTAAACCCCGACAACCACTCAAATTTTCCCAAGTGGAATAGGTCACCACCTTGGGCAACCCAGTCCCATGTGGCTTAAAAATCAAAATTAAAACAATATCCTTTCGAGATTTTGCCTCTAAAACCGTAAGGTCAACCTGTGTGGTTTTATTTTAGGGAAATTAGGGCATCACATGTATAAATAAGGGTTTTTCTCCTCATTTTAACCCTAATATCTAATTCTTCTATTGTCATCTATATCCTTCTTCTAAATGACTCATCTCTCCCTCTTCTCAAGCAAGCTAAGGTTTTGATTATTCTAAGTTACCAAGAAATCTCTGTCAAGAGGCATCCAAGGGTTGAATCCACCTTTGTTGCAACTCAAGATCAACCATAATGGCAAGGTAAACTTCATTATTTCATGCTTAGTTACATTGTTTCATAATTTTGGTTTGATTACTCAAAAGGTGTTTGACTAAGGCAAACTAGCATCCCTTAACAATCAACAAGTTTTCCCTCTTTGTGTGATTTGTAGGTCTTGTGTGCAGATTTGGCAAATAACCAAGGTGGAAGAGCCTTCAACAACTTGGCCAAGCTCTTCAAGGTTGGAGAAACCCTAGTTGAAGCTTGGAGGACACTCATAGACCTGATTCTTCACTTTCAGGACTAGATACCTAGAGGAGCAGAAAGTGTAGATTAAGCACTTCCATTTCCAGTTTTTGTTCTTCGGAAACTCAGAAGTGGACTAAGTCACCGAAAATGGTGACCTAGTCCCTATTAACCTACTTTTTAGATATTTTGGTAGATCTGGATACCCTTTTGGCCAAAATGGGCTTTAGAGTAGTTTCCCAGAATTTTCCCTAAACAGGACTAGGTTGCCCAAAATGGCATAAGTGTCCTAGTAGGCCATAATTCTATATTCAACAGCATTTCGAGTCCTCATTCCAACCTCTACAATTTTATAGGTACAACCCTTCATTTCCATTCATTTTTTTAGCATTTTGTTTATATTTCTTAGGTTATTTGTATATCATAATGTATTTTCTAGCACTTACATTTCAATAGTTTGTATCAACAGTTAGTCTCTTTTATCCTTTCTCAACACCTAGAAAAATTTCACATAAATCACACCTATTCTAAACCCCTAGTCCTTTGAATGAACCCTCCAAGTTTTGGGTGTGAAAGAAAGACCTCTTTCCTTTTAGGTGCAAAATATTAGAAGTGTAAGAGTACATCTTCCCCCAAAAAATTTTGGTGGTTCAATGGGAATAAACACCTAACAATTTTTCCAATGCTTCCTCTGAAGAGAAAGAATCTAGGGGAACTTCATCAGGTTCTACTTTACTTAATCAATTTAGGATGAACTAGATCAAGAGGCTTAGTGGAAATAATGTTAACACTCCACCATGGCTTTGTGTAGACTATTCAAGAGAACAACCCAACCCCAAGTTACACTTGTGAGGCATAACTTTGATAGGGTCTTGAATTCATTGTTAAATACACCCATAACCTTTGTAATTATAACCATATTTGGACACTAGTTCATAATCAAGGTTATATCATGTTTGTAAATTCTAAGAAGAAGGCAGATCCACATAGAGGGTATCCTTCAACCAATGGGTATCAAATGTATCTACAAGTTGAAAACCATCCTTACTATCTATACTACAACCATTAGTTTCCTTAGCTGAAGCATGCTCATCTTCCTCAATAGGCGTACAATCGTTTTACCTGGTAGGACTTTGATTTCTTTTCTTGACAAAAGGACAATCAACCTTCATAACAAAGGTGCATTAGACTATCAAAAGGTGGAGGTGGATGGGGTCAAATTTGCATTCTCCAATAAATAAATAAGAGAAATCCAAGTCCCCCCCAATTGTCAAAAATACATATATTTAATTCAAAAAAAGAAGTGGAAGGGAAACCCTAGGATTGTTTACTTCAAGTCGATCTTCTTTAGGGACATCTACTTCAAGGGAAACCTTTATAGCCTGCACCATTGAAGAGGATTCCAATGCATCGGAGGATAATTATGGAATACAATTCTTAAGGGTGGAAATAACTGAAGTTCGACCATCAGCTGCCAACTCATAGAGGTGCAATGCCTCAAATTCAACCCTGATTGTAATAACTTCATTATTAGCAAGAAAGTTTATTCAAATATATAAGGTAGAGGTTACAACCTCTAAAGAGTGAATCTAAGTTCTTTCCAAAATAATATTGTAAGCATAGGGACTAGGCATTACATAAAATAGAGTGGGTATGATAATAGGTCCTAGCCTCAAAGGAAAGATTATCATGCTTAGGGATTGAAGATTGTAGGATGGTGAAATCTTACACATTGATTGTGTAGATTCAGTCATCCTCATAGAATAACATGGTTCATTTCTCCAAATAAAATGCTAAAACTAGATCAAACATGCATGGAGAAAAGGAAATACAACCCATTCTCTTCTATGATGGATTGGTGCCCTCCATGAAGATGTAAGAGAGCCCTTTGCCAATCCCTTTCTAAGCCAAATGAGATAGACAATGAGTTGCTATGAGCTCAAGTTGCCTATAGTTTAGATGCCTTCAATTTGTGTTGTAGAAATGAGAGAAAATGCCTTGCATTTATAGGAAAAGTTGATAGAAGAGAGGCCAAAATTAGGCAATGTGGGACTAAATCCCATCCAATAGGATAGAGACACTTGTCATAATGGGATTGGTCAAAGCTTGTGCAAGTTTTGGCCAATGTGCCCATTCAAATTTGAAAAATGTCAATAAATGCATGTTGTTGAGGGTTTTGGGGGGAATAATCTTTGTTCAAAAAAGTCAAAGATGAGAGTTATTGAGGGAAAATAACTCTTTTTAATAAATCAATAAATTGATTTATTGATGCAAGTGGGTGGGTTAGTTAGGAGTTTAGATTTGACTCTAGTTGAGTCAAAAGCTAGAGAATGCTAATCATGATTAGAAGTTAATTAATTTAGATTAATTAACTTAGGGGATTTTAGGGATTTGATATTTGATTTTAAATCAGTTTGATTTATTAAATCAAATAAGAAGAACCTTAGGAACTTAATTAAATAATTTGATTTATTTAATTAAGCTTGATGAACCTTAGGATTAAATCAATAAATTGCTTTAATTGATTAGTAGAAGAAATGAATGCATGATGTTAGTTACAGTGGAATGCATAATGTTATTTTTGGATGTCTACATTTTTCCCCTCTTTGAAACAATGTACTCGTTGCATTGGTTCAAAGAATGATGTTGCCGACATCGAAATTAAAAATTCTTTGGTTTTTTCGGATGCCCCAGTGGAAAATAAGTACGTTAGTACATTGCCCCCTCGAGAGATCAAGCGAAAAGATACAATTTGAGGTGGATCTCGCGACAAAGAGGTTCAAAATGGATGTATGGATGGTAATGATGATGTAGATGAGATGTTTGGAAGATGCTTAGAATAACAAATTTATATTATCATAAACAACTTTAAATGATTATGCAATGCATGTGAGATGGATGAGATGGATGATGTTGTCCTGATATGATGGTATGACATGATTATGCGAAATGAGAATACGGATGCAAGATGGATGCATTGTTAGCGTGACAGAAGATAGAAGAACGAGAGGGATAAACCCTTAAATCTAAGAAGAATTTAGAAGTCCAATAAGTCTCCTAGTCATCAAGAATTTATTGGATATGATGATGAATGATGATGATGTGTTGCCTATCTAGGGATGGGAAAAGAGCATACCTTTCTTTATGTTTGATAACACACGTAGGTGCGATGCATCAAGGAATTAAGAACCAGGATGGCGTTGCGCCTAGTGTGATGGACTTTGAATCGACAATCAGATAGGAGTACTCTTGTTCACACTTGACAAACATAACCTTATTTGGAATGCAGTTCAGATATCATAAACATCTCGAACCAAAACATAAAAAGGCAAGCCTTCTTATGTGGTCAACAAGATACCTAAAACATCCTTCATACAAACAAAACAAAGTATGCATGACGAAGTTATTTTACAAGAATATCCAACAAGCACAATAGATAAAAAGATAATGATTGTTGCCCCATTCCTTTCTCTCTAAACCTGTTTTGTTTAGGCATCATCAAGAGGTCCTTGGAATGAGCGCAAAATAAGATAAGTCAAAAAGACCAAGATAAAGTAAACAAACAAGCTAATTTTCTTCGTACCGCTAGCCAAGGCTAAACTAATGTGGGGTACCTGATGCTTATGTCCATCGCAGGAAAGCTTCAGCCTAGGACATGTAGTTATCAGGGTTTTGGTGAGATTGATTGCATGATAAGCTATTGATACTCTGAGTTGACCAACTTGCTGACTTACGGATCTAGACTTGAGACTCTAACGATTAGGTGTTCACTTTAGAACCTGCTAAACTTGCTTCTGACTAACTCACCAAAGGGTGAATGCGACGATGATTTTATTATGAGTGACGACAATCACGGGTGAAAGCGAGATGAAATGGATGCACCATTTTGGTTTTTTCAAATGTTTTGAGGCTATTTTTGGAATTTTGAGATGTTTTACAAATGTTTTTGGTATTTTCAAGATTTTACAATGAACAGACTAACTTAAAGACCTATCCTAGGGGTCTCGGGAGCTCATCCATAGATTAGCCTTGCCTACGTTATATACGCAGAGACCACGTAGTTCGACTGGTGGTGGACTGACTTGATGATAATATGGACAAATGGATTGCCATTTTATTGCCTAAAGGACTGACTTAAAATGCAGACTAGATGGGCAAACGGATTGCCAATGCGACGAACGCCTAAAGGACTGACCCAACCGTCTCGGGGGATGATCAAAGATCAGCCTTGCCTACGTTCAAGCTCAGAGATGACGTAGTTCGACAAGGTGACTCTATTTTTGATTTTTTGACTTTTGACATGTTTTTGGATTTTTTGATGAATTTTGCTTTATGTTTTTGAATTTTTGATGGATTTTTTGAATGTTTTTGGTTTTTTGAATGAGTTTTCTGAATGTTTTTGGTTTTTTGAATGAGTTTTCTGAATGTTTTTGGAATCTTTGATGAATTTTGAAAAAGATCATGAGAATATACACGAATCCGATCCGATGTTGCGAGAACGTGCCCCCAGTGTGGTGCGATAGACTACTTCGATAAAGGCAGGACAGACTAACCTTTGAAATGCCAAGTAGTTCCAATGGTGGAATATAGTATAGATACCAATGCAGGCTATGGTATGGATTCAAGCGGATAAGTGGAATGTGATGGAGTGGATGAGTTGTGCAGATCCTGATAGATGGGGAAGGTACTTTATTTACACTTGACGCCTATTTTCCAGGTTTTCACCAAGGTATTTTCCGAAAGTGCCACCGAAGTGGTTTTCACTAGAGGACGATTTTTTCTCTTTACTATTTTTCAATCCTTTTCTGATTTTTTTGGATTTTTTGATCTTTTGATTTTTTTTTGTTGTCACCAAGATGCCTGTTTGCCAGGTTTTCATCGAGGTAACCATTTTTTCAGGACTTTTTCTGATTGTTTTTGTATTTTCTGGTTCTATACCTTGCAATGTTTAGGCATAAAACTTTTTGAGATGAGAGCTATTCAGAGGCTCCTATAGAGGCTCGCCTTCTGGTGTTGCTAGTTGATATGCCCCTGATGTGTAACTTGTAGTGATGATGAAAGGTCCCAACCAGTTGGGCTCAAATTTTCCCTTTGTATCTGGATTTGGAACATTCTTTTGGTTTTCTTTCAGCACGAGGTCACCAACTTGGAAAGTGCGTTGTCTGATCTTCTTGTTGTAGCTCCTTTTTAGGCAATTCTGGTACACTTGTAGATGATTAAGGGCATCCATGCACCTTTCATCTAGTAATTCCAGCTCATTGAGTCTTGTGACCCTGTATTCCTCATCTGTGATAAGGTTTTGCAGTGATATCCTTAGTGATGGGAGCTCGATCTCAATGGGGAGTATGGCCTCTGATCCGTAGACCAGAGAGAATGGGGTGGCGCCTGTTGGCGTGCGGATGCTGGTGCGGTAGGCCCATAAGGCGGGATTTAACTGCAGATGCCAGTCACGACCAGAGTCATTGACTGTTTTCTTGAGGATTTTCAAAATGGTTTTATTTGTAGCTTCTGCTTGGCCATTGCCTTGTGGATAATATGGAGTGGAAAAGCGATGCTTGATTTTGAATTTTTCACACAAGTCACGGACATCCTGATTCTTGAAGGGTGTCCCATTATCAGAGATAATGGATTGGGGGACACCGTACCGACAAATGAGGTAATTTAGGATAAACTTGGATATCTGCTTTCCGGTGATGTAGGTCATGGGAATTGCTTTGACCCACTTAGTGAAGTATTCGGTGGCGGTGATAATGAATTTATGGCCATTGGATGAGGTGGGTGATATTTTACCAATGAGATCAAGCCCCCATTGTGAAAAGGGCCAAGGTGTAACAATAGGATGCAGTTCTTGAGCTGGTGCATGAATAAGATCTCCATGCTGTTGGCATTGCAAGCATTTTCTGACAAAATTGTGTGCCTCTTTTTCCATCGTCGGCCAGTAGTACCCTGTTCTTAGCAACTTTTTAGCCAAAGGTCATACCACTTGAGTGTGACCCACACGTGCCATTGTGTACCTCAGTTAGAGCAGTCAGGGCTTCCTCGGGTTTTAAACAACGTAACAGGGTTCCATCGGTACTCCTACGGAAGAGGGTCTCTCCTAGGATGACGAATTGTGAAGTTCTTTTGATGAAAGTGCGTTTTAGGTTCGGGGTGATGTCAGTGGGGAGGATTCCTAACTTTAGGTAGGTGTATATATCATGATACCAAAGATCACCACGACCAACGAGTTCACATGCGTATTCTGACTCTGGTACCTCGAATGTGGGTTCGAGAAGCTGCTCTACGAGGAATTCATGTTTCGAGATGTTATGAGGGATGTCGAGTAAGGATCCAATTGTCGCCATTGCATCAGCTGCTCTGTTGTTTGTCCTTGGTATCTACTCAAAGGCAATGTCGATGAAAGATTCCTTGAGGCTTTCTACCACCTTCTTGTATGGTGTGAGTTTATCATCCTTGGTTTGGTATTCGCCGTTGACTTGGTTGATGATAAGTTGCGAGTCGCCATAGACTTTTAGTGCCATGATTCGCCATTGTGCTACAATCTTGAGTCCTATGGTCAAAGCTTCATATTCTGCTATATTGTTCATACAAGGGAATGCCAGCTTGTATGATCTAGGTATGCAGTCTCCTTGCGGTGTGATGAAAAACACACTAGCTCTCGACCCATGTTGTGTGTGAGAGCCATCAAAGTATAACTTCCAGTGGTCTGTTGCACCAAGGTTAAAAAGGGACTCATCTCACAATTCTGATATGAGTGGATTATTTGTGTAGAGGGGAGCTTCTGCCAGTTCATCCGCAATGAATTGTCCTTTTATGGCTTTTCGTTCTACATACTCGATATCATGTTCAGATAATATCATTACCCACTTAGCCATTCTACCTGTAAGTGCTGCTTTTGACAATAGGTACTTTAGAGGGTCTATTTTGGCAATCAACTTGATTTGGTGCGCTAGCATGTAGTGTCTGAATTTCTGAGCCGCAAATACCAATGCTAGGCAAGCTTTCTCTATTGACATGTAATTGAGCTCATGTCCCACCATTGTTCTGCTGATGTAGTATATAGCCCGCTCGGTTCCCTTTTCATCATGTTGGGCTAAAAGGGCCCCCAGGGCAGCTGTTGTTGTGGAGATATATAGGATTAATGATTTCCCCACAATTGGTGGCATCAATACAGGTGGTGTAAGTAGATATTCTTTTATTTTGTTGAATGCTTGCTCGCATTTGTCATCCCATCTAAAAGCTACTCCCTTGTGAAGTAGGTGTGAATAGGCAATCTGTTTATCTGCCAATTGTGCTATGAATCTTCAGATGGACTGGAGTCTTCCTTGCAATCCTCTTAGTTGTTTCAACATTCTTGGTGGTTTCATTTCGAGGATTGCTTTTACCTTTGCAGGGTCTACCTCTATCCCTCTCATTGAAACTATGTATCCTAGCAACTTCCCTGATTGTACCCCAAAGACACACTTCTTCGGGTTGAGTCTAACCTTATATTGTTCGAGCCTATCAAAGATAGCACTTAGAGTTGCTATATGGTCTTGTCTCTTCTTTGATTTAGCAAGTATGTCATCTACATAATCTTCGACTGTTTTGTGGATCATGTCGTGGAAGATTAATGTCATGGCTCTTTGGTAGGTAGCTCCTACATTCTTCAACCCAAATGGCATTACGTTCCAACAGTAGGTGCCCCACGAACATGTGAATGTTGTCTTGTGTTGGTCTTCTTTTGCGATCAATATCTGATTGTACCCCGAGAAACCATCCATTAGGGAAAGCATCTCATGTCCGGCCGTCATATCCACTATCATGTCAATGTTGGGTAGTGGAAAGTCATCCTTAGGACATGCTTTGTTTAGGTCTCTGAAATCAGTGCAGATGCGGATGCCCCCTTTTGGTTTTGAGACTGGTACGAGGTTAGATACCCATTTTGGATAGTCGATCAGGTGTATGAAGCCAACATCCAGAAGTTTCTGTAGTTCAATCTTTACAAGCAAGGCTATTTGTGGGTGCATCTTCCTTAGCTTCTATCTAACTGGTTTTGCTCCAGGGTGAATGGCCAAATGATGCACTACTACTTCAGGATCCAGGCTTGGCATGTCTGCATAGGTCCACGCAAAATTTACCTTTCTCTCCTTTAGGAAAGTTGCCAGTAGTTTTTGTTCTTCTTCTAGGAGGGATTCTGCATAGAAGGTAATTTGTGGTTCTGATTCTGTTCCTAAGTTGACCGGGTTGCACTGTTCTGCCAATACTGTTGACTTCTCCTGGTGTAGAGCAGTAGGGGGAAGATTGAATCCTTCATCCTCTGGCGCCTTAGAGAGGTTTTCGCCATTGGATGCGTCCTTTATTTTTACTATTTTATGGTTAGAGAGTGCCATAGTGTGGTTTTCACTCAATAACTCTGAGCTTATTCTTTTTCTTTTGCTACTGAAAGACTCAATCGTCTCCCCATAGTATGCTTGTGTGTCTAGAGTGATAACAAATCCTACCTTGTGATCTCCACATGGAACAGTATCCCTTAGTCCCATGAATTCAGAGAGAGCCTCATCATTTTCGAATGAGTCTAGAATCGGCAGTCCCCGTTGGTCGTGATCGATGAGTTGGGGGTATACTAAGTGGATTTGGTGGGTTTGTTGGATTGGCTCAGCGGGTGAGACACTAATCATCAATAAGGTGGAATCTTCAAAGAGCCCAGGTAAGCCACCTATGGTGTCATCGTCGTCACTGCTACTACAAACGTCAGTTATGTCAAATGTGAAGTTATTGAGAGGTAGGCCTGTGGATACGGGTAATCTAAGGTCAATTGCCGAGACCCGAGGAGAGGACCTGACTACCCTATTAGGAACACTTCTGCCACGCACAATTATACTCGGAGGGGTACAGCCGAGGCCAAGGTTTTGCGTTCTTCTTTCTGTAATGATGGGCTCCAACCGTCCATCACTGTTTCTTCCTAGGCTTTCATTCCTGTTATAGCCCATGCCGAACATCATTTGTAACCCTCTGTTTGTTTCCTCCATGGGTAGGGTGGGAGTGGGTCTTTCATCTTGGTACAAAGTGTTTGTGATGTCCTCCTCGTCCACATTTTCCTGATTGAGATCCCCCCAACTGTGGAATCCAGAGGGTTTTGTTCTAGTGCGGACAGGTGTTTGAGTCAATTGTGGTTGCCCATGTGATCTAGGAGATTGTGGTAACTCTCCTACAACAAAAGCATTTCTCTTCATTCTATAATCACCGCATCCATTGTCCTGTAGCATGTTCTTGATCTCGGATATGTCAGGGATGGCGGGTGTCTCTGTCGTAGAAGTGGAGGCAAGATTAGCTGGGTCTATGTATGAAGTGGATGGTCCTTCATCATTTTTAGGTACTTGAGGGATCTTGTAAAACTTGGCTTCCAAGTTTTTGCAATAGGCGAAGGGTTCGAGATCCCCATATATGGTAATCTCCTCATTTTGATATGAGAACTTAATGCACTGATGATAGGTTGAGGCCACTTCCTTCATTTCGTGTATCCATGGGCGTCCCAGGAGGATGTTGTATGGCAAATCAAGGTCAAGAACTTGACAAGTTGTTTCCATGGTTGTTGGCCCCACTTGGATGGGGATCTTGATAGTGCCCTGAGACACTCTTTCTTGGTCATCATATGCTCTTATGGTGATACTTTTGTTTTTATTGATGGAATCCTTGGCGAATCCCAATTTCTTTATAAGTTTCAGAGAACAAATATTAAGACCTGCACCACCATCTACAAGGACTCGCTTGAATTTCTTTTTATGAACTAGGATTTGGAGGTGAAGTGCCCGGTTATGAGATGGCTGCGGGGGGAAATCTTGGTCCAAAAATGTGATGAGACTCGGGGTAACGATGTTACCTACCATAGCCTGAAATTGCTCTGTGTCAAGGGTAGCAGCGACGGTAGAGGCAGCTAGTGCTTCATCCAGGATCTGTCGATGAGCGGCGGAGATTTTTAGTAATTCCATGATGGATATTTGTGCGGGTGTTCTCTTCAGTTGGTCAATTACATTGTAATCATAGGGGACGGCCTTTATGTTGGTAATGGGGGTCTTAGCAAGTGCCCCAGCAATGGTAACTTTTCTGCCTCGTGTGGTGACTCCACAGTCATTGTTGGTTCCCCTGATATTTATGACATTGACCAACTCGTCGACACATATGACTATCTCCTCGTATACTAGATTGGCACTAGCATACTTTTTTTTACCCTTATTATTCCCTTGGTTATTTCCCTGATTATGATTTGGCATCGGATTCGTGTAAATTTTTAGGTCTTGGTTTCCGGCCGGCTACTCGATGTTGATGACCTTATCCTCGATGAGGTCTTGGATGATATTCTTGAGTCTCATGCAGTTGGCGGTGGTGTGTCCTTTAACTTTGTGGAAGTCACATAGGAGATTCTCGTTGTACCACGGCGGTTTGGTCATGGGCTCTGTGTATTGTTCGGAGTTAGAAATTTTGATTAGGTTTTCTTTGACCAATTTCTTCATGACAGACTCAATCAATTCGCCAAGGGCTATGAACTTCCTCTTGGGGGGAAACTTGTTGTGGGGAGGTGGTCCTCCTTGATTACCCACATTGTTGACTTGGCTAGTGGAAGGTGGTTGTGACTGTGCTACTACCGCATTAGCCTGCACATTGTTGTGGTTATGAGTTTGCGGATGATGATGATTTTGGGTATTTTGCTTAGGAGCACTGATGACTACCTTAGCATCAACCACGCCGTCGTTCGTGATATTTTTGTTCTTTGACCATGTTCGAGGTTTATCATTGTAGTTGTTGGACGGGCGGTTATCCTGCGGTGGAGTGAATGTAGGTGCACCTCCTCGCGCAGTAAGGGCTCTTTCGATGTTAAGCGCCTTTGGAATTAGTTGATCATAAGATGTGATGCACTGCATTTTTAGGTAGAATGCCAAGTTTTCATCTAAGTTGGCTATGATGGTGCAAACTTGTTGTTCCTCTGGCATGGCCCACTTGCTCTGATTGGCCTTGGATCACCATCTTTGCAAGAAGGATGCAAATAACTCTCCTCTTCTTTGTTTGAGTGTAGATAGTTCTTCTAAACTGACATCCGCACCCATATTAAAAGCGTAATTTTTAAGGAAAGCCTCCACAATTTCCTTGAATGTTTTAGTGCCCGTGGGTAGGCAAGAAAACCATTCCATAGCTGGACCAGTCAGGCTTCGGGGGAAGAGCCGCATTAGATACGTGTCATCATATGCGACTTCCATGCAGTGCACCTGAAATTCCCTGACATGGTTTTCAGGGTTTCCCGTTCCATTGTACTTATCAAATTTGGGGATCTCGAATCCCTTTGGAAACGGTACCATGGTGAGACTTCTATCGAATGGATAAGGGCACAAGTTGCCTGGTGTCCTTGTGGTTTTTCCTGCTTGCAAGTCCAACACCTGCTGCGAAAGCAATTTGATCTGTGTTGCGACATCCTTGCTTGGGTCGGGGGGTGGGATGAATGAGTGGTGAGGTGTTGGAGGTGTTTGATGGGTGGGGAGCGTACTGGTTGGCATTTGCTGCGAGCTTGGTTGTGCGTTTAGGGCTTGTTGGTAAGCTTGCATTTGTGCCAACAACGCTTGTTGTTGATCTTGCTGTTGCTGTTCCAATAGCGCTTGCTATTGGTCCATCTGCTGTTGTTCCCGTGAAGCCTGCTTTTGGTCAAGTTGTTGCTGAGCTAGTAACACTTGTTGTTGGTCTAGCTGCTGTTTTACCAACAATGCTTGTTGTTGGTCGAGCTGCTGTTGTGCCAATAAAGCTTGTTGTTTAGCTTGGTGTTGTGCCTGAAAGTCTTGCAGGGCTTGGTGGTAGGCTTGTAGGTGGATTGCTTTCAATTGCGCTTGGTATTGAGCTTGTGTCTTTTGTTGGGCATGAACTTGAGCTTGGGCTTCAGCTTGCGCTTGCGCTTGTGCTTGTGCTTGTGCGGCTTGTGCTTGAGCTTGAGCTTGTGCTTGTGCTCGCGCTTGTGTGGCTTGTGCTTGAGCTTGAGCTTGCGCTTGCACTTGTGCGGCTTGTACTTGAGCTTGAGCTTGTGCTTGAGCTTGAGCTTGTGCTTGCGCTTGTGCGGCTTTTGCTTGAGCTTGAGCTTGTGCTTGCGTTTGTGTGGCTTGTGCTTGTGCGGCTTGTTGTTTTTGGAGCGCCTTTTGGCGGGCAACTTGTTGTGCGTTTTGCAACATGATGGAGAATGAATTGGTCGTGTTGTGCTTTGGCGGTGGGATTGGTGGTGGAGAAGGAATCATGCCAACTGTCGTGGCGGGTGGAGGGATTGTGGTTGTGACTGTGATTTGGGTTGTGGGCGGGGTGGTTGAGACAATTGGTCCTTGATGAGGCATGCTTTGGGAGACTTGAGGACCAATAGATGCATTAACCGTGGTGACAGGAATGGTTGCGATTAGTTGTGAGGATATGGGCAAAAGAAGCGGGCTCAAAGTGGTGGGCAGATTGCTTGGATTAGCAAAATTTTCGATGGTTAAAGGTGGAAGACCTATTCCAGGAGGTGATGCAGATGTGAAAGGAAGCGGGGGAAGGGATGACGCACCACTTTGGAAAGAGAAAGGATTGATAGCTTCTGTCGTTCCAAGCAAACCAACTTCCTCATGCAGTGGGGGAGTTGGTATGTTCAATTGATAAGCTGGTGTGGCGTGAAATGAGGATGAACCAGCAGGATTATGAAATGTGAGTGGGATGTAAGGGTGAAATGAGTTTTCTGGAATAAATGTAGGGGTGATGATTGCTTCTTCATTAGTCACAAGGCGGTGTTCTTGCAATTCTTGCAACATGGCACTCCCCTTGTTCACAATCGGGGAGGTTTGTGTGATGATTGAGGTGATGCAAGGTACTTCTTGATTGATGTTTAACAATGGGGATGCAACTGCACTAGTGCTTGTGTTAAGGTTGGGAGGGGGCATGTCCCCTCCTCTTTCTATTGAATTTATGCATTTGAACATAGCACTAACAATTTTATGGTTCTTAGGATTTTGAATCATTTCCATGATTTCCTCTGGTGTCATCCCTATGTCTTCATTTATGTCGTCCTCTTCATGACTCTCCTCTTGAAGATTTTGTGATGATAAGGGAGAGTTGCTTGGGGGATTGCTTGATCCTGCTAGGTTCACTTCGATATTTAGATGACTCATGTCCATAGAAGTTGATATGTCTCTGATATTCTCCATGTCCTTCTTGTGTTGAGATCTTGTTTGGACCATAAAAATAGGGATTTGTTCTATCCTAATCCTTTAAGTCCAAAAAGAGAAGAACTAGGGTAGCTAAAAGATCAAAGATGGTGAGGATGATGATGGGTTAAAACAGATGAGATGAGTGAATGAAACCTTTGGAAAACTTTTTGAATGTATGTGCTAAACTTTGAAAGGGCTTTTGATTTGATTTGAATGTGATAATTTGACTAGATGTGTTAAGTCAAACAAGATTGGTTGTGAAGTTGTTTTCCCTAGGAAGTTGTGTTATCCTAAGGGAACTTGCACAAAAATGGATGAATTGACAAAGTGTGTTATGCCAATGTTTTGGAGAACTAATAGACTTTAAGAAGTTGTGTTATCTCAAAGAAAATTTGTTCAATGATTTGAGACTATGTTGGCTAAGTGTGTTAAGCCAAGATATGATGATGTTGATTTAGCCCTCTAAGTTTAGTGTGATGTTCGATTCTAGAGTTCTCAAAAACATTTGATGATGAAATGAGACTTTGATTTGATGGATGAATGAATGGGAATGACAACTTTGATCTTGAACCTTAACCTAGACGTGACTCTCTCTTTACAAAACCTAGGTGTTGAAAAACATGCTTGACTTCCTATGGGAGAAATGCAAACCTTTGAAACAATTCAGGATTTTGTTGATAATAAAATGCATATAATGCTGGATTGTTCCTTGAGGCTTTTCTGTAAAAGTTATAAACCAATCTTTCCCTGAATTTGAAAAGTCTCTCAAGATGCTCCTCATGAGCTTTTAGACTAAGCTTCTTGAACTTTGGTTTTGGGATTTTGATCTTGCGGGAAATCATGTTAGACAACACATGTGTAATCCAATTTGTCTCTTTATCTTGGTTAAATGAGGTTCTTTTTCTCCAAGACACTTGCTTGCTTAGGTTTTCAAACTATATGTCTAGTGTCCCATTCTCTTTCTCATCCCACAATGTCCTTTGTGTGGAAATCGAGGAAAATAGGGCAAAATTTCCTTATGTTTATCCTTATTGGAAACAAATGATGATAGAATTTGCACACTTAGAAACCTCTAGGAATGTGATTCCTAGGGAAAGCAAGAGTGGGCAAGTTCGTCAATAGGTATTTGTTCCCCACAAGGTGTTTGAAATTTCAAGGTTTTTGTGTATGTTTGTTTTCCAGATGTTTTCAAGATCAAGCAATGTGTTTTTTCCAAGCACTTTCACACTCCTAGGTTGATGAGACAATACCTTGTTGGGTTCCCACTTGTCTAAATCTAGCTGTGCATATCTTGTGTGAATGGCTAAATGCTTGACCACACTGGCTCCCCTCCACGACACTCACTTATTCGGGTTAGCCAAGCATTAGTACCCATGAATCTCCCATGGCATACTTTCCATTTCCACAACAAGACCGCATGTTATGTGGGGCGGCTTCAAAGGACATGACCTCTTGCATTAACAAGATAGATAAGGTTTTGGCCAATTTCTAAACAAGGGTTCTAATTTGGGCATTCTGTTCGTGGGGGATTATCCAACGTCGGCGAGAGTCCATTGCTGTCCATCTCATCAGAATAATCCTCGTGATATTGGCCTTTGTTCCAATATCCACACTTATATCCCGGCTGGAAGTTGCTTGGCTTTAGCGTGTTCCCAGTTGGGTCGTTCCCTTGGGTGATTACTTTTTCCCACAAGGCAGGCCCTCTAAGTTAAACAATAGCGAGCTAACATATCCCGTCGTTCACACAACCTTCATTGAAAAACAAAGGGGAGAACCTCCGCAATATATCGTGCTCACACTCGCATGTTTTGTTCAATTTTAAAATGCCCAAATTGAAGTGTGGAGGCAATCTTTTATGCAACTTAGGGTCACCAAAAAGACTTTTGATTCTCAAGATCGCCGTGAAGCGCGAGAGAAGCGCATACGCCTTTTTAAATGACACTACTTTGCAAAAAAGTTTACAAAACACAAAGTACACATGTTCAATTTTAAATTCCTCAAAGCAATTATGAGTTCGTTTTAAAAGCACCAATTGAAATGTGAAGTTGCCTTGTTCAATTTTAATCCCAAATTGAAATTTAGTAAGTGTCTAAGGTTTAATTTTAACCAACTTTGAAAAGATCAAGCCATTGATTGATTTTAAGCCCAAATTGAAAGGTGAGTTAGCTAAAAACAGAAAAAAAAGGGTAGTAAATGGAAGCTCTTAAGATTGTCAAATCAAGCATTAAAAAATGCTTTTCAAGTTTCGATTGGCAAGAAAACCTCCAAGTCCACCATATTCATCTTCATTTTCGCTTGATCACAACCTTGATGTTTCAACCTATAAAAAAGGAAAGAAGTTCAAAGTTAGGAACTTAGGAATGAAATTCATCTTAATAAATTAATGATAGAGTTTATCAAAATGAATACACAAGAAATGTACCCAAATAAGAATCTTTAATGCAAGATTTCCCCTTTCTTGAAAAAAAAGATAACTAAATAATGCATTTATAACCTCCTAGATGTACAACAAGACTTTGTCGATGACACTATGCTAGAATAAAATAAAATATTTCCTTTGGAGACTAATCATCATACTCTCCAAGCATCTTTTCTACCTTTATTTGATTTAAACAAAAATTCACTTCATTTTCCACTTTTGATTAAGTCTCATAAAACATGGTTATCATTTTTCCTTCGCTAATATCATTAGACTCCAAATCACTTAGTAATACCTTCTTAAAAAAAAATTTCAACAAAAGGACTTTGATTTACTTAAAATAAAGGACAAAAATTAAGACTGAGCCAAATGATCACCTTATCTTTTTTCGAGCTTAAAACCATTATTTTCAAAACAGCGAAGCATAGATGATAAGTTAGATAAGTATTTATCAATACATTGATGGCTATTAAAACTATGATCATCAACTGTTCACTAGGGGACGTAGTAGGTATGCTAATCTTCATTTTTGTATGCCTCTAACTCCGAAATTGTGACCCATGTATATTCAAATCCTCCTTGAAGAAATCAGAACTAAGGAGATCTAAAACATCAGAAGACAACCTACGCAACCACATAAACAAACCAAATGATGTTATAATCCTCATTTTTTATTTTTTTATTTTTGTTTGTTTCTTTGTTACCCTTCAACAAGAATAGATAGTAGATCATATTTTAAAAGAAATGAAACTAGCTCAGCACAAAGACAAAATGAGGTGATTGCTGGTGCGTGATGTAAGAAGTTGGTTTGAATCAACAACAAAGATTTTACAGTGCACATTTATCCATTAAGTTATTTCCACAACAGCCAGCGGAATTAGAGATAACGCATATTCATTTATTATGGTCATACAGCTTGATCTAGAATATCGGCATGGGGGCTGGTGCCACAGCCTTTCACATGGCTCGCTTCCTACAAACACAAAATAGTACGCAGTAGCTCTTTGACCTATCAACAGAAGATAGACTCTTCATAAAGAAATTCACCCGCCCAACAAGAAAATCAAATCAAGTGATTAAAAAAAACTATCATAATCCCAATTTTCAAAGCTCTAGTAATGGCACCTACTGGTATTTACTCAACCATGGGGATACGGTCTGCAAATAATCAATGATACAAACAGCAATATGAGTGAGATAAATACAAGAATATAGATGATAGGAGTGCAGACAAAAGCATGGTACCTTGGGCGGTATTTTGAGTCCCTGTCATTCACCTTTGATTATGGCGTGCTCTCCAAAATCAGCGACCCTTCTCCAACAAGAGTATAGTATTTTCGAGCCTTTTGGGCATTGGTGATTGATAGACTTTGGAGAGAAAATTCTGCAGGGAATCTGGACAACCATAAGACTAAGTGGCGTGCATTTTTTTTTGTTCATGCCAGTTATGAATTGGCCACGAAACTATCCGAATATCATTTGGCAGTAGGACTGTGTATGTTGCAAATTATTGGGATGTGGTTCATGACAAGAGTATGGATCGATGCAAGTGTCATTGGGGGTTCGTGGACACATTCCCAGCATAAAAAAAAAAGGAATAATTTCACAGATTTTTTTTGGACTGTAACTAAAACCGCAAATAAAGGTAATTACTGTCTAACCTCCCTACGCTTCTTTATGGATCTGTGGTAGTACAAAACATAGAACCGAACTATAGAATTACCAACAACATTATTAATACCTTGAGTCAGTTTGTTGTCCCTCATGTAAATCAGCCTTCATCCTACTATTGACTAAAATAGAATGGGAAGGAGATCTTAATCCTGAACCAGTGACAAAACTTAAGTGGTACTCAGCTCTGAGTTGGATATTGGCGGCCATTTTAGACTTTTTATTGAAGTTACACTAGCAAGGCATTACCCAGTTCTACATTGACATCTTAAAAAACAATGGTATCTCTCCCCAAACCTCAACATAAGCTCATTGCTTAGTCAAAGGGAATAATGCATAGGCTATCCAATGTACCATATGAAGGGTATTTCCTCACAAAAATCCCTAGCATATCACAATGGAATTGCCTAGATTAAATTAGTGCCCAACAAGAGAAGAGTTCGCCATCTATAAACATTGGACCCTTTGGATTCATGTCAAATTCACTGCAATAACAGAAGAGTTGTCACTGCAACAACAGAATATCTAGCAGCTCACAAGCCAATGAGAACCAAAATTCTAGGAAAAAGATAAAAAATAGAAGAGCTGTTAAAATTCGATGTAGAAGATAAAAAAAAACAAAGGAGCTGTTACTGCACTAACAAAATATCCAATAGCTCATAAGCGAAATGAGAACCACCAATTCTAAGTATTGGCTAGGATTATTTAAGATCATGGATAGACATAAGAAAGCTTGTCAGATGTTCTAGTTGGATTACGTACATGAAAGTATAAAAGGTGTTCAATATAAGCCTATCATAACTCCATAAAGTTCAAATCTGCATTATAATCTGAAAGTTAGAATCAGGCACTCCGTAAAATTCAAATGTTCAACAATCATATGAAAGCAAATTCACCAAACTTAGAATGGTAAGTTGTGAATTACATATGATTTCAAAGTAGTCAAAAGATTCAATGCACCTACTTTATGTGATAGAAAACAAAATGAAGCATGCATTTAAACAAACACAAAAGAGGCCCTCCTTCTAGCGCCATTTGTAGGATGGTGAAATCTTACACATTGATTGTGTAGATTCAGTCATCCTCATAGAATAACATGGTTCATTTCTCCAAATAAAATGCTAAAACTAGATCAAACATGCATGGAGAAAAGGAAATACAACCTATTCTATTCTATGATGGATTGGTGCCCTCCATGAAGATGTGAGAGAGCCCTTTCCCAATCCCTTTCTAAGCCAAATGAGATAGACAATGAGTTGCTATGAGCTCAAGTTGCCTATAGTTTAGATGCCTTCAATTTGTGTTGTAGAAATGAGAGAAAATGCCTTGCATTTATAGGAAAAGTTGATAGAAGAGAGGCCAAAATTAGGCAATGTGGGACTAAATCCCATCCAATAGGATAGAGACACTTGTCATAATGGGATTGGTCAAAGCTTGTGCAAGTTTTGGCCAATGTGCCCATTCAAATTTGAAAAATGTCAATAAATGCATGTTGTTGAGGGTTTTGGGGGGAATAATCTTTGTTCAAAAAAGTCAAAGATGAGAGTTATTGAGGGAAAATAACTCTTTTTAATAAATCAATAAATTGATTTATTGATGCAAGTGGGTGGGTTAGTTAGGAGTTTAGATTTGACTCTAGTTGAGTCAAAAGCTAGAGAATGCTAATCATGATTAGAAGTTAATTAATTTAGATTAATTAACTTAGGGGATTTTAGGGATTTGATATTTGATTTTAAATCAGTTTGATTTATTAAATCAAATAAGAAGAACCTTAGGAACTTAATTAAATAATTTGATTTATTTAATTAAGCTTGATGAACCTTAGGAATAAATCAATAAATTGCTTTAATTGATTAGTAGAAGAAATGAATGCATGATGTTAGTTACAGTGGAATGCATAATGTTATTTTTGGATGTCTACAAAGACCAACATTATCGAATCCATGAAATTACAAAGAAGAATTAGCTAAAGAAGAATCAATTTTGATCTTAGGCATAAATCTATATCACATACATTGACAGCTGAATCGATTTTAACAAGAGCACATCTAATACCAATATTATTTATGTTAACTATAATCATCAAAATTTCTACTTATTTCTACACATCCAAGGGCGAGAGTTCTTGTAGATAGAACGTAATATTCAGAAAATCTACATGAATATGAGCCATTAATACATTAACATCCATCAACATAGTGGAGACAAGGAAGAGGATATTTTGCAAGGCTTCTTGAATCATACCATGATAAACTAGAGTAGATTGAAGCAAATATCATAGTGAAATCTTGGTTGGAGTAACATAGATTTTCCTAACAAAATCCTAATCACCAAGTGCTTTATTTGTGGGTTTAGGAGTTCAAGGAAGATTTGGTTGTGAAGCAAGTAAAGAAGTAGGAACTAAAGTAGGTTGAGAAGTAGATTGATCCAAATTCTATTGATTTCTTCTAGTATTATATGTATTTCTTATGACATTATAATAATTTTTAGCTTTTAAGAATCTCATGTAAAGGTTCGATGAGTCATTAGATATTTGAACCACTTGAATAGAATCAATCCTCTTATGAGAGGGGATAGCCATATTCAAGAAAATGACAAGTATCTTAGGCCTTCTAGAGGCCACAAAGACAATCACTACATTCATAGACTTCTCAACTTGTGAAGAGGAAGTAGATGATTGTGATGAAGATGTTTGTTTGGGAAATCAACAAATAGGAGAAGATATCTCTAAGAAATAATCTATGATATCCTCAAAAATATGAAAATATTCCTTAGAAAATAATTATCATAAGTGTAATGTAGAATAAAATTTGGAATGATCTGCAAATAGAATAGACGATGTTAATCCTAATCTAGCCAATATTAATCTAAATCAAACAACAAAGAACAGGTAAAAATGAACAATAATAACAACTACAATGAAACAATCTCATGGAATATGCGTCCACTCCTTCAAATTATCTCGACTGTCCTTCTCCATTTTTCCTTTTTAGTATTCTTGCCCTCAGATTTTCAGTATTGATGCAAGCATAACCTTGTTGAATGTCTAAGAAAAATATCAAAGATAAGTTTCCTCTCAAAAGTGTATTGATTTCGGGAGGAGGAATAATGATAATGACAAGCCATTTTATAGATTTTGGGGTTTTGAACAATCGGCTCAGATTGAAAGAGAGATCGAAGCACGAGATTGATGAATGTCATGCGATGTGAGTTCTATGTCAGTTAGAACATGAGTTAGAACATGAATCAGAAAAGACTGCAGGATAAACATTAAGTTAGAATGATAACTTAATCTCGTGTCAAGACTATTCAAAAATAGGAAGAACAAGAGTTCAAGATCTTAATCTTCAGTTAAGAGTCTTTGAAAACCAAAGAAATAGACTTTGAATGTCAAAGATAAAGTTAGAACTCAAAGAATAATGCATTCGAATGAAAATATGAGTTAATCAATTAAATAAAGATATTTAATTAATAAACACATTCATGCATATGAGTTAGAACTAGTTAATTGACTAGTTGTGACAGAGAGTCCTCTCGCAGAGACAATCAGATGTTGAATCCAAAGATAACTGGAGAACTAAAAATAGATCTTGAGTCAGAAGGTGAGTGAATGATTAGTCAACTGATTGATAGAAGAATGTGACATAAATAATTAAATATGAATTAAATGTTAATCTAATTCAACATTCAAAAATGAGAGATTTAATTAAATAAATAAAGATCATTTATTTAATTTAACTGTTGTAAAGGTGGAATTGAATAAATTAAATAATAAATATTTAATTATGAAAGAAGAATTAATTAGTTAGCAACATAATTAAATAAATATGATTTATTTAATTAATCAAGTTGAATAAAAGTCATTATGAGTTAATTAAAAGGGTTATTTAATTAATAGAGGAAAGATGTATTAGAAAGGGTAATTAAATAATTAACATTATTTAATCATGACCATGGATAATAGAAAATTATGTTGAAAGTGATGCTCACAGGCCTAGACCAATTTTTGGTGTCTACAGTTTGCCCCTCTTTGATACAATGTTGTTTCAACGTTGTGTCAAAGAAATTGAAAAAAAGATATGCCCTAGTGAAAGTAGGGTGAGCAAGGATGATGAAGAGGTATTGGTATGCCCCCTCGAGAGGATAGGCGGGTGCAAAGAACATGAGTGTGCTCTCGAAATCAATGAGAGGACTGGAATATGAAGGACAGAGATGGGGAAAATAGATAAGGATAATGACAATGTTGAAAAGAAGAAATGTTAGCTCGGATAATTTTAGAATGTTAGTAAGAAACAATTAAGGAGAATGATTGAGAAACAAAATATGATCTTCGATATTTTGCCATATACACTAAGCTTTTTTTTTTCATTTCATCATTGGGTGGGACATGACACAAATGGATACTACACACCATGATATGAGATAGACCATAGTGTACAAAGTCATCCACCTGTGAAAAATAGATAGTCATAGACAAGGAGTGTCTTAACTCATACTAAGGACAAGATTTCCCCAGTTGTTTTGTCTTGACAAACCATAGACAAGAAACAAAGAAAAGATGGGTCATGAGACGTCATTGCTCCTATAAATCCTTGATAGGACATCCTTGAGGAAACTAGTAACATGACTCAAAAAATAAAGTTAAAAAAAGACAGTTGACAGAAAGCAGTCAAAGAAAAAAAGCCCTGAGACATCCTTGAGAAAGCTAGTAACTAGACTAGTTCACAAATCGATAAAAAGATAAGACAAAATAAGATAAAAATTCATAAAGCTAGATAAAATTATTCACAAAAACTTGATCTTGTAAGAATGTTTGATTGTTGATGTTTGACATAGTGTAATGTGAGAGATGACACATACCGCATAAGACGTTGAGTCTGGTTTCGACTTGGTGACTATCTGTATAAGGCATGACAAAGCCTGGTTTCAGAAAAGACACATGTTGTATAATATGTTGGAGTTTGATGATGTTGATGTGACAAACAACATGAGGCTATGCCAATTTGACAACGTTTGTTGACAAGAAAGACATATCTTGCTTAAGACATAAGTTGATCATTCTGACAATGTGTTTGATATTGACTTGATGACTTTGAGATATTTTGCCTTGTTTGTGCTTGACTTGTTTTGATTCCTTGACTAATCAAAAGTGTGTGTAGATAGTGTATGACATGAGATGATACCCTAAAGGAATGACCTAATGCGGCCTCAGGGGCTCATCGATTGATTAGCCTTGCCTGCATAGTACACACAGAGACCTCGTAGTTCGACACAACTTTAAGTGACATAACTAACTAAAGATATGTACTTAAGATGATGAAATGCATAGTGTGTGATAGTGAATGAAATAAACCCTATTGGACTGACCCAGTGCGGCCTCGGGAGCTCATCAATTGATTAGCCTTGCCTATGTTGTACACGTAGAGACCTCATAGTTCGACATGACCAATGACTATGAATGTACAAAGAGGCATGATTTTGATGTGTGATACATGATAAACCTAGACAGATAGAACTAATGCCTTGGGGGAACATCGATTGATGGCCTTGCCTATGTCCTAGTTGGAAAGGCAATGTAGTTCGACTATGTCTATGACTAACTTAATCATTACTGACTTGACTCTGTTTTTCATATTTTCTGACATATTTTGATTTTTATGGATTTTTGAAGTTTTCTAATGTTTTTGGGATTGTTTCAGGACATTTTTCGATGGTGGTGAAAAATGCATGTAAATGATGCCTACACACAAGAATCCAAGGACAACCATGATCTTGCTCCTAGTCAAGCTGAAAACCAATTACCAGGTGATGATGATGACGACGTTGTTTGACATGGGAAGGACACATCCCGAAACAACGTGAGGATGACGATAATGTGACTTAAGGATCAAGGTTTGCAGCAAGCCGAGAAAGAAATCCAAGGAATGTTTTGGATGATGCGTTAAAATTCCTAGCATGATTGTAAGGATTGGGCTTGTTGCATTTGGAATGACTTGGATAGGACAAGATGGGATGATGGAAGGATGTTGGATTACAATCCTTAGATGGTTGAAAAGGGAAAACCAAGGCATGTGATAGGTATAAAAGGATAATGGATTGATTTTTGGTAAAATATAGGAGACATGAGGATTATTGGCTACGAGAATTATCATTTGGTCTCCAAGGACAATGCCGCATAGGGATAATGAAGCTATGAAGGTAATGACATGATGTTTCATGGATAGGGTATGACCAAAGGATAGTCATGTCAAGGGTTTTTCAAAAGCATGATTTAGTTTGTACCCTAGTTCTTATCAAGATCAAGGTAGGTGGAAAAATATATGGAAATGATATGGGTTAAAATGGATAAATGAAAATGTCATAAAAATGGTCATTCGAAGGGTATGGGAGATGAGACAACCTACCCCCAAGTATTATGGTCCACATAGATAATTTATTTTATGCATGACACCTTTTTTCCAAGTTTTCATCATGGTACTTATCCAAAGTGCCATAAAAATGGTTTTCACTATTGGACAAAATTTTTCTCTTTACTATTTTTCCTTTTTTTTTCATTTTTTTGGTGTCACCAAGATGCCTGTTTGCCAAGTTTTCATCAAGGTAAGAATTTTTTTGTTATTTCAGTTTTTTTTTGTATTTTCTGGATGGCCTCGATACTTTAGATGATCACTGACTGTGTTGAATCCATTGATGGTTCTGATGTAGAGATTGGTGCCATGATATTCCACTAATGACCTTTATGAAGTAGTTGTCTTGTTAGGATCATAGCGCTTGCATATAACTGATCGATGTCATTGTGACCCTTGTTGATACTAGAGTTGGCCTTATTAGAAGACACACATTGTCATAGAGTGCCACTAGAGTCCTTACAATAAAGAGTTGCTGCCAAGATGCGATGGATTTGTGACATGGGATTTTTGGACTTTAGACAAGATGTTGGATTATGATGGATGATGGTAGATATGGTGGAATTGTTCAGAAGTTTAGATGAATCACTTTATATTTTCCAAACTTGCGATGTTGGATGGCGGAGTTTGGAATTTTGATTGGGATAGCATTTGGAACCAAAACTTTTATAAGTCTTGTTTGATGACCATTTTAAAGGAGGTGGACATTCATTATATGAGGGAGACCTCTTTTCTTGTGGCTCCACATTTTGATTGACTTTTATATTTGAAATATTTTCTTTTCTTGATCCATTTTTCTTTGGGATCAATTTTAACTTCATTTGTCCACTTAGATTTTTGAATGATTTGATGGTCTTTGACATTTGATTTTGAACTTTGGATTTGTAATAAATTTCTTTTTGTTGGTTCCAAATAGAAGGTTTATTCATGTTGGAGTGACGGTTTATGGTGTGGATGGAAGGAGTTTTGGCAGAAATCTTATGGTAAGAACCACTCATGGCCCCTATTTTGATGTTTATATCAGATAAAGTTGCCCCTAATATCAAGGAGGTACCACTAACATCATTAGATTCTCTGAATGATGAATAACCAAGACCTTGATGTCTAGTATTTTCTTGAAGTTGTACTAGTTCTTGAATTCCTTTCTCGTGTAGGCCTAGTCCTTTTCCTTGATACTGCATGTTCTGATAGATTCTGTTTCCAATGGGGTATTTTTTTTTTTAAAAAAAGATGCAAACCCATCGTTGTGTATGTGGACACTATTACTTTGAATCTTCTCTTTTGCAAGAAATCCTGCTCTGAAAAAGATAGATAATCCTCACTGATAAGATGTCGTAGCTTCATTGACATTTTGGATATAATTCTGATTAACATCTTTGGTCTGATTTTGTAAAACATTAGATTTTGATGACTCTTCAAAAGATATAGGTGCCTCCAAGTCAATGTAGCACTTGTCTTTATGGTCATTATCATGGAGTCTAGTGAATTTAGCTATACCTTGATAATTTGAAAATATGTCTAGTGTAGAAGACTCGCGTTCTAGAGGATCATCTATGTTTCCAATGGAGGCAAGTGTCTCATTTTGGGAAATGGTGGTGTTCAAATTTTGGGTAGGATCAACCTCAAATGTTTGATCATGAATGGCATAAAGGTCAATGAGCAGATCATTTTGGATTTCTTGATCAATGGTAGTGTCTTGGTCAAAGATAGGTTTGTCTTGGATGACTTGATTAGGAGTGAAATCTCAATCAAGGATAAATGTATTTCGGCTGCCATGATTATCTAGAAGGAATTCTTGGATAGACCTAAAGATAGGGTCATGGGATGGACTACTTTGATCTTGAAATGAAGGTGAAGCCATGATGTCATGCTTTGGACTTTCTTTTTGACATGTATCCTCATGTGTAGGTAATGGGATGTGATTTTATAGACCATGAATAAATGCATTTTCATGACTAAATGTATGTTGGGATGGAGTGAGTATGAATGGATTAGTGGATGATGGACTAGGATGGGATGTGGAGGCTTGAAATGGGTTGAGGGATGACGAACTAGGATAGGATGTGGAGGCTTGGAATAGACTAGTGGGAGGTTGGTTTTCCTTGTCAAGGTTAAGGTAAGGGTGATTAATGGATGTTTTTTGGATTAATGGCCTGGATTGTGCTAAGAGACTCTTGATAATGAGGGTAGATGGATGGTAGACTAGAGTTTATTAGTTGTTGATAAGAGGGATATGTGGATAGTTGACCATGGGTTGAGGTTGATTGGCATTTGGATTGGATAAATTCTCTTTTGAAGTCTATAGCTTGTTGGTATTGACCCATGCAGAGTAATTGGTATTCAACTTGACTAGCAAGCATATCAAGGTGAACGGAAGACATGGTGGTGGATGGTAATGCAAATGATATGGAATTATGTCTATAAATGATATGATTTCTAGTCTATGTTTTTGGGATTTTTTGAATACAAAGGATGTCACTAAAAATTAAGGACTTCTAAAATGACGTATACTAGGATGGCGTATGCTAGGATGATGTATGCTACGATGACGTATGCTAGGATGGACAGTATGCAAAATTTTAAGTAGATTATGATGGTAAATGATTCTAAGATGGGTATAACCTACCACCTATGGAATAAATCCAAGCAATGATTTGAGTTGACCAAGGAACTTGATAGTAGGATGGACAATATGCAAAATCTTGAGTAGACTATGACAGTAAATGATTCTAAGATGGGTATAACCTACCACCTATGGAATAAATATATGCAATGATTTGAGTTTGACTAAGGAACCTGATTGTAGGACAAAGACAGTTGACAAGGTGAATTTTCCAAACTAGACTATTGAGCTGGAAAGATTCACAAATAGGAGTAAAGTGACTAGGTTCAATGATTGTGACAAATCGGGACATGAACGTATCCAATGACAAGGAAAGTTATCTATTCTATGATATGCAATTTCCTAGGAAGTATCTATATGCATGCAACTTAGGATGACTTATGACTAGGATGTATATGACACCTAATAATGCAAGGTTTTTTTTTAGCAAAGTTTTCCCAGTTTCTATCCAAGGTTGATCTTAAGAAACAATAGAAAAATTGACAGTTATGTTTCAGACTCAATTTGCAGTTTGCTAAGTTTTATGTTGATAGTCAAATGCGGCTCACCTATCAGATGCGGTTCTATTTTTGATAGATGCGGTTTACAACGTGCATGCAATGATTTGACTAGAACCAGTTTTGAATTTTGACAAGCGATTTTGACCTTCTGATAGATGCAGTTTTCCTTATGACAGATGTGACTCAGAATATGGATTCTGTAAGCCTAAATTTATGATAGATACACATGCGGCTTTTTGTTTCACAGATACGGCTTGCATATACACATGCGACTTAAAATTTGACAGTTGCAGTTCGTAATATCCAGACTGAATGACTTTTTCTTTTTTTCATTTTTTTTTTTTGACAAACACATGTGGCGTTTCCCCTAATTATTGCGACTTGCTAAGACAGATGCGATGTTAAAAATGATAGTTACAACTCACTTTTTGACAGTTGCAATTTTTCTTAAAGTTGTTTTGACTGTCTCCGTTCATTGATCAAGATTTTTGAAAAATACAACAAGCACAAGCACATAAATCAATGTGTTTTCAGTTTTGAAGTGATAGATTTGTTAAAATACCAGAAAAAATTTACAACCTAGGCTTTTTGGACAATACTTGCTAAGTTCTTACTTGGATAAACCTAGGTACGCATATTCATGGCAGATGACTAGTAGCTTTACCCCACTGGCTCCCCTCCATGACACTCACTTATACATAGTAGCCAAGCTATTGTACCCATGAAACTCCCATGGCATACATCTCATCTCCACACATGAACCGTAAGAATGTAAGACGGCTTCACAGGGCCGACCCTACTGCACCAGCAAATAGGTAGGATTTTGGCAAAACTACTACATGGTATTTAGTAAGGGCATTTCGTTCATGTGGCACTATTCATCTCGATGAGAGACCATTTCTGCTCTTCTTGTCAGAATAGTGAGCGTGATTTCTGGGATTTCTCCCAGAAATCCATTTTTATATACTGGGTGGAAGTTGCTAGCTAAAGAGTGTTACCGTTCTGAGTCATCTTGGGGTGAGTACTTTTTCCCACCAAGATAGGCCCAAGTTCTAGAGTCAGTAACCATTTCTTTTACACCCAGGATTGCATGACTGCACAAGGGGAGAGGATACTCCAATATACCGAATCGTAAAGGGTGACATAAATGTGCTTTCGCAATAGACAAAGCAAACACTAATTTTTTTTAATCCAAATGACTGTTATTTATCTACCAAATAGAAAGCTTGATAAATAAAATTAACACAAAGGCATTAGGTCCTACATGCAAACTGAAAAGTAGTTCATTTTTTTGTTTCTTTTTGTTTTTGTCTGCGGCTTTCGTCCTGTAGAAAAATATATCTTTGGTTTTTATTTTCTTCTATGCTTCCTCCTATGAAAACTAATTTATCCCCTCTTAACATAGCTACAAACAAACATTTAGCGAAAAATGAAATAACACCTAAAAACAAAAAAAGAAAATGCGGATGTACAGAAGTTGATACAAAAAAATGAGAAAAACTTTACCAGTCAGATACGGTGTTTCAAGCCACAGATGTGGCTCAAAGTTTGATAGGTGGATGCTTTTCGTGTTGACAGTCGATCATAGGTCAAAATATTTGACAGTCAGATGCGGTTTAGGGCTTCGTAGATGCGGTGCGGAATGGCAGATGCATTGCGGATTTAAGCAGATGCGATTCGCAAACTTAGATGCATCACAAAAAGCCACAAATGCAGCTCACAAAGACTAATGCGTCAAAGGAAGTCAGATGCATAAAATAAGAATTTCAAAAATTAGAAAACAAAAAATATTACCAGTCAAATGTGGTGCAGAAAGCCACAAATGCATCACACAAAGTTACATACATCATGGAATGCCACAAATGCATCACTTCAGCTTGCGGCCGCAAAAAAAATCATGTTTTTCTTATAAAGACTACTACCCTTAGCGAAAATATGCCATATAATATATGAAAATTCATCTCTCAACCCTTCCAGATGCAACCATGCTATCTATTTGATCTCAAAATTCTCCCAAAAGTGTGATTTGAAAGATTCTTCAAAAGTGTGATTGTTGACAGGCGGACACGTTGCAAGGTACCACGGATGTGGTGCAGAATAATAGATGTGTCACAAAATATAGTAGATGTAGTTCACGAAGATAGATGCATCATTTTTTCGAGTGGATGCGGTGTGCCTTACAATAACCTACAAAATGAAAGACGGAAAAATGGAAAGATTTTGCGTGAATTTGAAGCATTTTCACGTCGGGTTCACCAAATGTATGATAGAATAAAATTTGGAATGATCTGCAACTAGAATAGATGATGTCAATCCTAATCTAACCAATATTAATCTAAATCAAACAAGAAAGAATGATTAAAAATGAACAATAATAACAACTACAATGAAATAATCTCACCGAATATGCATCCACTCCTTCGAATTATCTCGATTGTCCTTCTCCATTTTTCCTTTTGAGTATTGATGCAAGCATAACCTTGTTGAATGTCTAAGAAAAATATCGAAGATAAGTTTCTTCTCAAAAGTGTATTGATTTTGGGAGGAAGAATAATGATAATGACAGACCATTTTATATATTTTGGGTTTTCAAACGATCGGCTCAGATTGAAAGAGAGATCGACGGACAAGATTGATGAATGTCATGTGATGTGAGTTATGTGTCAATTAGAATGTGATTTAGAACATGAGTCAAAAAAGACTGCAGGATAAAGATTAAGTTAGAACTATGACTTAATATTGTGTCAAGACTGTTCGAAAATAGGAAGAACAAGAGTTCAAGATCTTAATCTTCAATTAAGAGTCTTTGAAAATAGAAGAAATAGACTTTGAATTTCAAAGACAAAGTTAGAACTCGAAGAATAATGCATTCGAATGCAAACATGAGTTAATCAATTAAATAAAGATATTTAATTAATAAACACATTCATGCATATGAGTTAGAACTAGTTAATTGACTAGTTGTGACAGAGAGTCCTCTCGCAAAGACAATTAGATGTTGAATCTAGAGATAGCAGGAGAACTAAAAATAGATCTTGAGTCAGAAGGTGAGTGAATGAGTAGTCAACTGGTTGATAGAAGAATGTGACATAAATAATTAAATATAAATTAAATGTTAATTTAATTCAACATTCAAAAATGAGAGATTTAATTAAATAAATAAAGATCATTTATTTAATTTGACTATTGTAAAGGTGGAATTGAATAAATTAAATAATAAATATTTAATTATAGATAAAGGGGGTTAAATGAATAATTAAATAAACATATTTAGTTATAGATAAGGGGAATTTTAATTAAATAATAAATATTTAATTATGAAAGAAGAATTAATTAGTTAGCAACATAATTAAATAAATATGATTTATTTAATTAATCAAGCTGAATAAAAGTCATTATGAATTAATTAAAAAGGGGTATTTAATTAATAGAGGAAAGATGTATTAGAAAGGGTAATTAAATAATTAACATTATTTAATCATGACCATGGATAATAGAAAATTATGTCAAAAGTGATGCTCGCAGGCCTAGACCAATTTTCGATGTCTACAATAAGCATTAAAACATTGCAGAAAAAGATCTGAGATGCTTCACATCAGGTTCACCAAAAATGTAGAGAAGGTGGATTCATTGCTCATGAGTCTCTTGCTTACAAAGAGATTCCTAGGGAATGAACTACCTTAAAATACCTTACTAACTAATGAATTGAATAATATGAAAGAGACTATAAGAAATAGATTAAAAGCTGAGTTTCAAGAGTGATAATCGATAGACGACTTTCAAGATTGAAAGAGTGGATCATTGGGATTTCTAAGTTAAAAGGAAAATTTGTCTACTAGAGGATGGTAATGCAAGAGTGAGATTTTAGCATGGTGCACTAGTGTTTTGTAGAGACATAAAACTAATCCTCTAGAAACAAATTCAAAGGATCTACTAATTGTTCTAGATCACATGTCTGTTTGAACTACTAATCTAACAAAGAATGGAAAATGTTGATAAATGAAAAGGGAGGTGACGATTTTATTTATAGGTAGTCCTACACTTCAAATCCTCCTATAAAGCTCTGAATGATCAACCTGCACACAAGGAAAATAAGGAAAATTGTTGGAGTGGTTTTGGGGCTTGCTATATTCAAACCCTCGTCTTGAGTTTCCCACCTCCAGGGACCGCAAAATAGATAGAGAGAATAATAGACACAAAGTAAATTAGACAAAGAGTGATAAAAGAAAACCCCACTCAGGACGAGAACCTGCATCACAAGATAAAAACACAAAGTGATAAAAGAAAACCTTGCTTAAGGAGGGGAACTCATTTCATGAGATAAAGAGATAATAGATAATGTTGTAAAAAATAGACAAGAATCAAGAGAGGTTTACCAACATTCTATGGCTCCCCCTTGGCTTGATAGACACAATATTAAGCAATTGCAAGAGAGTTTTGGCTATTGGAGAGACTAGTCGAGTAGATTTTGTTTCGTAGAAACAAGATGGAGAAGATAAGAGAAAGAGAAGAAAGTTTGAATTAGAGAGTGATAGAATGAATCAGAATGAGAGTGAAAATAATTTTTTTGTTCAATTGCATGGATGGGAAGTGTTGTTACGCTCAAAAATATGCAATAGGGACATGTGTCATGAGTAAAAGATTCTAAGACTCCTTGTTTGAGCTCATGAAAGTATAAGGATGCTAGAAAATCACATAAATTTCCACATGTCGGACAAGCGTCCAACTCATTGTTTCATGAGAAATAATGTGGCAGGCTACTATTGCTTTGTCATCGGTCCTTATGGAGTTGAAATCACAAAATTTTGACTGATAAGCTTCCTTTGATAATGTAGTGTAGGAAAATGCATACCCTTACATTTTTACACTTCTTTGGGTCTACCTTTCTTTATTTATTCTCATTTATCCCTTAATTGGTCTTATTTTGCGTCCACAAGCCTAGTAAATTACATATTTTTATTGCTAATCCCAACAAACATCAAAGGATAAATGATAAATTAATGATCTTGGTTGTGTGTCCTTGATTTTTGGACCAAGACTAAGATGCCACCTAGGGAATCTTTGTCCTCCAAAGGTCTTGGGACCCTCTTTTAAAATTTCCTTACAGAGGCCCCTTTTCTAAGTCTATGCCCTGAGTTTTAAACCTTGGGACTAAGACACCACATAGGGCGTCTTAGTCCCCCTCAAGTTATTTTTGAGATTTAATTTCAAATCTTGGTGGGATTTAGCCTCCTTTAATTAATGATTTCATATGTTAGCTTTTTGTGGTGTAGTTTTGGGATATTAAGCATGGATAAGTATAAATAAAAGGTTCTTTCTCTCATTTCTCACCTAGCAAGTTGATGAGAGCATTCCTAGGAAATTTTATGAGATCAAGAGAATTCAAGAGAAATTCATCAACCATTTGGAGCCATCATCAAGATTCAAGCATCATGTCAAAGATTTCTTGCATCATGTGTGTTTTTGAGCTAATATTTATGTTATAGGATAATGATTCAAGTGAGCAATTTAAGTCAAGATCTATCAAGAACTTAGGCATTTCAATATCTACATTCAAGCTAGCCACTTCACACAAGTTTGTGGATTTCGTAACAATGGTTTAATGAGTTGCAACATAGCACTTTTTTCATTCATCATTTCCCTTCATTATTTCATTTCATTCCAAGGTTTAATTACAAACAAGGGGCTTGACCAAGGCAAACCCCCATTTACTAACAATCAACAAGTTTTTCTTCTCTTGTGTGTTTTTGTTTGCATATTTGAGTTGAAGATCATTTGAAGTGCAAAGTTTCAAAGTTGGAAAGTTGTATTACAAAGTTGTCATCTTCATGGAAAGTCACCTATAGGCTAGATCTAGAGGTTTCAGGACCTAAGATCTTACAAGAAGGAAGTGCAAACATTGAACCTCAGGATCACATTTTGATGTTGAAAAAATTTAGATGAGGATTAAGTCAGTAGTAAGGTCATCTTAGTCCTCCAAGTGGTATTTTTCAAAGATTCTTTGAGATTCTATTCTAACATCCAAAAATTCCACATCTACTCTAAAAAATAGTAATGGGACTAAGAAAATAGTAAGGGAGTCTTAGTTTTCCCTAACATATTTTGACAAATTTTTTGCATTTCGAGAATCCTCATCACATTTCCAGAATTTATAGCTACACACATACTAACTTACTGCTACTTAATTTTGTCATTTGCACTCATTATTTGGCTTGCATTACAAGATTTTTTGAGTTGAATATCAAGTTTTATTTCCAATCTTTTGCTTGGTGGTGAACCTTTGTGTTGATAGTCAATCCAATTAGGGATCCTAAGGAATATTTGAATGATAATTGGATAAAAGTGTTGTTCTATGACCTAGGTTATAAAGCATCCATTCCCCAATAGTTCATTTTGGTGAACCCAACATTTTGGCCATTTATTTTTCTGATTTGGGGTTTATTAAAGTCCTAGATCTAGGTTGCATTCATTATTACATTGCATCTTGCATTAGTGAAGGTCATCCTTGGGTTTCTCATATTTACATTAGTGAAAGTGCATATAGGTTGCATTTTTTCTTTCTTGCATCATATTATCCGATTCAAAAAATAAAAAAGGCATTGTTAATCATCCTAATTGCATTTAGGAACATTCTTATCGCATTCAAAATTAAAAAAATTAATTTCAACTTTGCATTCAATTTCTTGTCATTAGTCACTTTTCCTTGCATTCATTTTGTAGACATGCAAAACTAGCATCATGCATTAATCATATTTAATCATATTCGCCTATCAAATAAATCAAGTTTATTTGATCTCCTAAGGTTATCACACTTACTAAATAAATCAAATTATTTAATTAATCTCCTAAATTTATTTCATTTAATTAAATAAACCCAAATATTTAATTAAATCTCTAAATGGTCATTTTCCTCTCATTTGATCTAAAAAAATCCAAAAATATAAATCAAGTGTCACATCACCTAATCATCAACTTAATTAATCAAATCCCTGAATAAAACTAAGCCTAACCCATGTCCCATCCTCTAGCTTTTCCCACTTGCACAATAAATGATTTATTTTGATTTATTAAAAGCTCTATTTTCCTCACAAAGCATATTCCCAAGGAATATTCCCTCATTAACTCCATTTTTTTGAATTTTTTGTCCAAACAAATTTTCCCCACAAAGATCTCAACCAGATGCATTTAATGTTATTTTCAAATTTCAAGTTGGCACATTGACCAAAATGTGTACAACCCTTATCCTCTCACATTTTGACAAGTGGCATCTTGTCATTGGCTCATGAATGATCCCACATTCACCCAAATCCTTCAATTTTTAAAACTTGAATCTATAAATGCAAATCATTTAAACTCCAAAACAATTACAACTTGCTACACAACTAGCTACAACACAACTTGATGTACAATCTCAGTATTGGAATTATCACTTGCATCTTGGCTTTTTCGCTTATCAGGGGGTGGGAAAGGGCATCCTTTCCACATCATAAGGGGCACCACTCCCACTATGGGATAGTTTTGCACTCATGTTTTATATGCTTCACTTTTTCTTTCTTTTTGTTTTAATGTCTCATTTAGCATATTTATCATGATGCAATATTTCATAGGGATACTGGATTGGTTATGTTTTGTTTGACCATGAAAATGTTTGTTAAAAACTAACATGTTGCAGATTTAGCATCCACATTTTGGCGCTAGAAGAAGGGAAAATTTGTCACAAGCAAACATCTACATAGGGAGCATGAAGAATCCTTACGATGAAACCAATGCCAATGCTACAACCCGCCATGTCATGAATATTCATCCACCCATCACCCCATCCACAAATTGGGAACACAATCAAAAGAAATATTTGAATCAAAACACAAAGAACATTATCATAGAAAAAGAAGCTAAGAATCATATCGGACAAATCAAATACATATGGATACCAAAAAATACAAAGAAAGATTATCCCTATCAAACTCCATCAGTCAAAGAAACTATGGATAAAAATAAAAAAGGGAAAAGTATCCATCAAAAATGTCCACAAAGGAAAAAGAAGAATTCTTGAGCAACATACAAAGTATATCAAGGAGTTGGTCTTAATTCCACACACACTTACATATCCACCCATAATTGCTCATTTCCCCAAGTTTGGACAGTCAAAGGTTCCAAACTATCAACCAATCCATCTTTTATTCCTAAACACACTCCACCATCCACACCTCCTTGCATGATATCCAATTCTCACATTTACCATGTGTTTGAAATGACCCTTTATCATAAGCATTCTATCGTGATGTGCACACAAAGACAAAGTTAACCCTAGTATCAACAAAGTAGATCAAGAATCTCAAAAGTTGCATTCAAGTGCACGTATCTTGGCAAAGTAGCTTCTTCAAGAAATATATCAGTGGCACATTATGATAGAAACATCAATGTCAGCAGTACTAGGTGATTCAAAATGAGCTTAAAATATTTCAACGAAAAATACAAAAAATATAAAAATCCAAAAAAAATTTAGAAAAAAGGTTGTTAACAGTAAAGAAAAAAATTGTCCTCTAGTGAAAACCACTTCGGTGACGCTTTGGACAGGTACCATGATGAAAACTTGAAAAAAAGGCGTCATGTGTAGAATCGAGCATCTACATGTGCCATTTCAGGAGAAAGCATCTTATCACATCCATAATAAATTCAGTCATCCATGAAACATTTTCCATTTAGCCAACTTATCTTGATCTTGGTAAAAATTTGTTGCACACTTTATACTTGTTTATGGTAAACATCTTGACATGGATTATTTTCATTGATCCCATCCTACCTAACATTATCTGAGACTTGAAGCATTATCTGGATGAGAATCCTCTATTTTGAACATCCTTATCTTAGCGAAAGATAATTCATATCCATTTGTCCTAGAATCTACCCATGGTCATTCAAAAATTGCTAGATAGTAGAGGCAGATATTTACATCTTGCTTCGGAAATAAATCTTGATCTTTATCCTCCAACTTATGTGGTGATCTAAACATTGGCAAACATGAAATCAAATTGGTCAAGCATTTGTGAGCACCAAGTCAAATCACTAGCCCATGGCATATCCTGATAAGATGATGTTCCTTATCAAGCTTTATCTTTCATCAAACATCGAACCCAATAATCAATATCAATTTCATCTAATGACTACTTCAATGTCACATCAAATTATCAAAACAATTTTGTTCCAAATCAAACTTCGTCAATCCTGATCAATCAAAATCCAATCAATCAATTGGGATATCGTTCCCAATCATCATGTTGCTGAACACTATCCTTGCATTATTGTGTATCCTCAACAATGTTATCATCATCAATCCATCAATCTGATCAATCAACCTAGCTTGGTTTTCAAAAAAATCCCAAAACAGAGTAGTAATATCATATCCATATCTAAAACATCCAAAATCCAAAAACATTGTCGACCAAACTACGTCGTCTTTGAGCTTGAATGTAGGAATGGTTGATCTTTGATCATCCCCTCAGAAATTTTAGGTCAGTCTTTTAGGCATCTATCACAATGACAATCTATTTGCCCATCTATTTCACACCCTAGGTCAATCCATTAGGCATTTCTCGCAATGAAAATCTCTTTGCCCATCCATCTTTTCATCAATCAAGTCAATTTTCATCCGAACTACGTCGTCTTTGAGCTTAAACGTAGGCAAGGCTAATCCTTTATTTTCCCTTGAGAGACAAAATCTAAATACATTCATAAATGTATAAAATACCAAAAACATTAAAAAATTTGAGAATCAAAACAACCTCAAAATAATGAAAAACACCAAAAACATCCAAATATTCAAAAAAACCCAAAATAGTGCACCTGTCTCATCTCGCTTTCACTCTCAATAAATGTCACTCATAATAAATCATCGTCGCATTCATCCTTTGGTAAGGCAATCAAAAGCAAGTCTAGCAGGTTCAAAAGTGAACACCTAAATGTCAAAGTCTCAAATCTAGGTCAGTAAGCAAGCAAGTTGATCAACTTGAAGTATCAATAGTTTATCATCCAATCCATCTCATCAAAACCCTGATCACAACATGTCCTAGGATGCATCCTTCCCATGATGGACATCAACATCAGGTATCACCATAGTTTAGTCTTGGCTAGCGGTACAAAGAACATTAGCTTGTTTGTTAAGTTTATCTTGGTATTTTCGACTTATCTTATTGTGCCCATTCCGATGACCTCTCGATGATGTCCAAAATAAAGGGATTTAGAGAGAAAGGAATGGGGCAATGATCATTATCTTTTTATCTATTGTGCTTGTTGGAAGTTCTTGTAATATAACTTGGCGAATACTTGCTTTGTTAGGTCAGTCCTAGCAAGGTTTTTGTATGTGAAGTGTGAACAAAAGCACTCTTATTTGATTGTCGAGTCAAAGTCCATCACACTAGGTGCAATTTCATCCTGGTTCTTTATACCTTGATGCATCGTACGTATGTGTGTTATCAAACATAAGGAAAGTTATGCTCTTTATCTCTCCCAACCCTAGATAAGCAATCCATCATCATCATTCATCACCATATCTAATAAAGTCTCGATGACTAATGGACTTGTTGAACTTTTGCATCTTCTTCGATTCAAGGGTTGATCCCTCTCATTCTTCTATCCTCTTTCACACTAGCAATGCATCTATCATGCATCTATACTCTCATCCTACATAATCACATCATATCATATGCATAATCATTTAAGATGTTTAAAATAATATAAATTTTTTATTCTAAGCATCTTACAAACATCTCATTTGCATCATCATTTATGTTGTTTAAAATAATATAGATTTGTTATTCTAAGCATCTTAAAAACATCTCATCATCATTATCATATAGATCTATTAGTCTAACCATCCATACATCCATTTTGAACCTCTTTTCTAAGAGATCGACCTCAAATTGAAACTTTTCACTCGATCTCTCGAGGGGGAAATGTACTAACATACTTATTTCCATTGGGGCATCCAAACAAATAAAATAAAAAATAGATAAATTTAAATTTCGATGTCGGCGACATCATTCTTTGAACTAATGCAACAAGTACATTACTTCAAAGAGGGGAAAAATGTAGACACACAAAAATAACATCATACATTAATCATATTTAATCATATTTTCCTATCAAATAAATCAAGTTTATTTGATCTGCTAAGGTTATCACACTTAATTAAATAAATCAAATTATTTAATTAATCTCCTAAAGTTCTTCCATTTAATTAAATAAACCCAAATGTTTAATTAAATCTCTAAATGATCATTTTCTTCTCATTTGATTTAAACAAATCCAAAAATCTAAATCAAGTGTCACATCACCTAATCATCAACTTAATTAATCAAATCCATGATTAAAACTAAGCCTAACCCATGTCCCATCCTCTAGCTTTTCCCACTTGCAGAATAAATGATTTATTTTGATTTATTAAAATCTCTATTTTCCTCACAAAGCATATTCCCAAGGAATATGCCCTCATTAACTCCATTTGTTTGAATTTTTTGTCCAAACAAATTACCCCCCTAAAGCTCTCAACCATATGCATTTAATTTTATTTTCAAATTTTAAATTAGCACATTGACCAAAATGTGCACAACCCTCATCCTCTCACATATTGTCAAGTGACATCTTGTCATTGGCTCATGAATGATCCCACATTCATCCAAATACTTCAATCTTTCAAACTTGAATCAATAAATGCAAAGCATTTCTACTCGAAAACAACTACAACTTGCTACACAACTTGATGCGCAATCTCAGTATTGGCATTATCACTTGCATCTTGGAATTTTTTCTTATCAGGGGGTGGGAAAGGGCATCCTTTCCACATCATAGGGGGCACCAATCCCACTATGGGATAGGTTTGCACTCATGTTTTATATTCTTCATTTAGTCTTTCTTGTTGTTTTAATGTCTCATTTAGCATATTTAACATGATGCAATATTTCATAGGGATACTGGATTTGTTATGTTTTGTTTGACCATGAAAATGTTTGTCCAAAACTAACATGTTGCAAATTTAGCATCCACACATTTGCACACATTTTTGTTTCTAAACATCAAGTCCCTGAGTAGGCAACCTGGGAACACTGTAAACAAAATAGATTTTGCCATTTTTCTAAAAAAAAAACTTTACTAGGTCTAAAACACCCTTATTGGAATCTTAGTCCCTCTGTGGGTTTTTTGCTCAGAACCCTCTTTTTGTTGTTTGTTGTCTATTTTGGTTTTTGGAACCTTAGAATTTAATTAGTAGGACCAAGATGCCCTTACTGGCATCTTAGTCCCTACTAACTTTGACTTTGCAATTTTTAGGGTTTGGAATTGCTTTTATGTACTTTTGTTGGTTGCTTTCAATGTTTTGTTACAATTTGGATAATTGCTATTATTCCAATTTCTTTCATTTTAAGTATAATGGTAACCATAGGATATTGTTTTCATTTCACTTTCTTTGGTTTATCCCTTGCATGAGCTATACTACTTGGTGTCCTACTAATACAGTGGTTATATGAATTGCAAGATGAAGTGCAAGACTAATGGCATCCCACGATATAACACTTGTTGTGGATCTTGGGTTATCTTGCTCTCTTAATTCTAGGGTTGGTACTATTTTAGTAGGTATCTAGACTGTACCTTTGATAACTCTTTTTATATGCTTACCTTACCTACAAGTGTTATCCCAAGTGTTCAAACAATGGTTGATCATATTCCTCAAGAAAACATAATGAAAATGCATGAATACCTAGCCCATCTAAAAGATAGCATGAGTATTGAAAATATTTCCAACACTATTATCCCTACCATAGATAGTATTCATCACATGATGGAAAGTGATGAAGGACTTGAGGTTTTGAGTAACATAGCTCAAATATTTGGAAAACATCTTCCTTCTACCACCAATGGTGCTCAAACTTCATACAATGTGCAAAGCCAAGGAGGAATTCAAATTCCTCCCCCTTCGACCATAACCTCCATTCCCATTTATACCATTCCTCAAGTGACCACAATGATGCAACCAACTAGCAATTTCCTTCCTACCTCAAACATTTCCACTAGTGCTCCTTATACCTATGTGGCATCTAACCTTATATCTCCTCTCGTAAGCTATCCATTCAATTTTTCTTCCAACACATACACACCACCACCATATTCACCTCCATCTCAAAAAACAACCAATGACCCTATCATTAACCACCTTTTACAAAGCATCTCATTCATTCAATGTCAAGTTTCCACCATAAATCAAAATCAAAATGGTCCACCTTCATACTATGTCAAAAGCAACCCACTATCTTTGGAGATATTGAGAACTTTGGTGCCACAAGGTATACAAATCCCTAGATTCAAGAAATATGGAGGAAAGGGAGATCCTACTAATCATGTTAATTCCTTTACTTCTTTGTGTAGTGACTTTATCCTTGAGGACAAACTTTTGGCTAAGATTTTTCCCCGATCCTTGAAAGACGTTGCCTTGGATTGGTTTTCTTCATTATCAAATAAATCAATTTGTTCATTTAATGAACTTGTTGAGGCCTTTATTAACCATTTCCAAGTGCATATGGTTCCTAAAATGACATTAGTTGATTTGATGACATGTAAGCAAAATGAGGGTGAAAAAGTCACTGACTTTATTTCACATTACCAATCGCTTTACTCCAAATTAGTGTGAAGATTCTCGATTGTCACCTTCAAAAGATGTTCATAGATAATTTAAAAAGTAAGATACAAGACAAGATTAACATGATTCCATAATTCCCTTCCTTCAGGCACTTATGCAGTGCCCTTTGAGATTATCAAATTTTTGTAGGTAGTTGTGAACCAAAAACCACCTCTACCCATCTTGAAAATTCTAAATCTTCAAACCAAAACACCTACTAGCCTTTTCGAAGAGAAAATAAAAGTTTCCTTCAACTAAATTCTACCTCCCAACCTACCCAACAAGTTGATACCCAAGTAGTTGCTATAAAGAAGAGTTCTCCTTATATCTTTGGCAATCCGTAAAGACAATTTACTCCCTTACATGACACACTTCAAAATATCATGACTTAGCTAATAACAAAGAACATTCTTACCTTACCTCTCATTTGAACTCTTGGCCCTAGCAATATGTTACCTCTGAGCTTTAGACACAATGCTTATTGTGCTTATCACCAATAGAAAGGACATGATACAGAACATTTCAAGTGTCTTAAAAATCTTGTGCAAGACCTCATTGATTCTAATCATATTCAAATTGGAGGTGTGAAGGACTAAGGTAATAAATTTGTAGCTCCTCCTAACCAAAACTTGCAAATCTTTACCAATCCCATGCCTAACCAAAATATTTCATTTGTTAAGGCCAGTGAAACTAAGCCCAATGTGATGAATGTTGACACAGATGATGTTAACATGAACAATAATGAATGAAATCCTATGGATGATGATGAACAAGATCCTATGCATACTAATGACCAAAGTCCTATTAGTACAATGATAGGAGTGATTGCAATTGAGCATCGTAAACAAAAAACCATAATTCCCATTGACTTTACTTTCTCTTCAGAAGAAACAATAAAAAATGCACTCGATGGTCCTCTTTACATAGCTGGAAAAATCAATGACAGGTCCACTCCTAGGATTTTAATTGATCCCATCTATGGAGACAATGTGATCACAGAGGAACTCTTATATGTGCATGAACTTACTCAAGGTAGATATGATAAACCAAAGACATGGATTAAAACATATGATGGTTTTTCTTATGCTACAATGGGCTCGATCACACTCCCTTTACAAGTAGGACTGAAGAAATTAAATGTATCATTATCTATCATCTCTAATTCGAATCAATTTGATGTAAAGTTAGGCTACAAACAACTTCACTCCATGAATGCGGTCCCATCCATTTTCCATAATTGCTTAAAGTTTCCAATCGGAAATGAAATATTCACTGTGAAACATACTGGCTTTAGACCTCTGTCTTCTCGTGGAAATTTTTGCTTGGACTATTTTGGGCTTGAGACCATGGAACCTATAAGACCCTGTGAGGATTTCCCTTTCCTATCCTACGAAAATTTCAAAGAAAAATGAATAGCCAAGTTATCCCTTGAAAATTTTCCTCCACCTTTGGTTGAACCTTCGCCCCTTGAAGAAAATAATATTGAGCTTAAAGCCCTTTTGACTAACAAAGACCCATCCATCAAAAATACCTTGCCTATTTTCTCCAAAAGGCTAAGGGAAACCCAAATAGGTCCTAATCCACCTCCTAAGAAAATTTATAAAGCCAAAGAGAAAGTGGTTGAACAACCTTCCATGCTTTCTTCCGTTCTTCCCTCACAAGAAGAGGAACATATGGTTGACAAACCCGCTTCTACACAAACACTACTTGAAAACCATAATAAAAGAAACCAAAATGCTAGAGAGTGTAGAATAGACATAATGCTATTGCTCAAAATATGAACGAAGAGAAAAACATAGAAAATCAAAATCCAAACCTGATAGAAGCAAAAAATGACGAGACTCCTCCATTACCAGAACCAACATATCCTATGTCTCCAACAAAAAAAGGAACAACACCTTCTATGGATATTATTATTTGTCCTCCTATTGTGGTTAACTTGGATGATGATTAAGAAACCATGAAAATTGATGAACAAGTGCATAATGAGTTGAATTTGTCATTTTCCTATTCTATGAGATTAGACAATAACAACCATGATGATCCTCCTAAACTAAGTGATGCACCACATGTTGAACCTTGTTACTCTCCTAGTACTACACTTTATGTTGTCCCTCTCACTAGTGATATACATTCTGGATATACTGAACAAGACTAGGATTCATATGACCTGCTGGATGGTTGACTAGCATGTGCTCTACTAGTCTTTTTTCTTTCCTTTTTTCTTTGTTTTTGGTTGATTGCATGTGTGTAACGTGATCCCTTGTATTGTTTGATGTTTCCTCTCTATGTGGATTCCTCTATTTGTACTTGCATTCTTCTATATGTCATAAGCTTTTTTCTTTTCATTGATCTTTACCTTTCATTTGAATGTTTTTCTTGTGTTTTCCTTTTGGGGATGATGCAAGGCATCAAGACACTCTATGTCTCTTCCATGTTGACCCACAAGATTTTTTGTCTTTTCTTTCCTTTCATTTTTGTCTTTTGTTTTCCTTTTGGGGATGATGCAAGGCATCAAAACACCCTATGTCTCTTCCATGTTGACTCAAAATGTTTTTATTTGTTTTTTCTCTCTTTTTGTTATTCTTCCTGTTCTATGTGTATTTGGGGAATGATGACAACTCCAAGATCTCTAATATCATTGCAGCAAAGATAGATACTGACCTCGAATCTATAGATCCCTTATGTGTTTTTGGGGGACAACCCTATTTTCCTTTTTCATTTTTATCTACTTTAAAGTAATTGCTCATAGAATGGTGTTTAGCAAGTTCTTTAAAGTGGGGGAATACATTGGCATTATCTTGGCATTATTTTGGTAGTTTCCCATGTTCCTTGATGTGGTTTTCTTACTTCATACGATGTGTTTTTTCTCTTTGTGGTGACATTGGGAGTAATTTCCTTCAAGAGATTGATCTATCTTATAATATTACATTCCTCTTAGTGGTGATGAGATATACTGCATTCCCTAAGTTGTGAATCTTTTATCCTTTGATTGATCTTCTCTTGGAAACATTAGAAACAATGACCCCTAAGATTAAGACCTCACATGAACTAAGAAAAACTCCTTCGAACATCCCTCTTTCTTATTGCTTTGAATTTTTGTACCTTATTAAAGTCATGGAGGTATGGCTTTGATATAGTTCCTCGGGGCTCACCTAGTGAACAACTAGCTTCACTAGCTCTTGCGAGTGTTCATTTTCTTTTTGTACCCTATTAAAGTCATGGAAGTATGGATTTGATATGGTTCCTTTGGGCTCACCTACTAAACAACTAGCTTCACTAGCCCTTGTGAGCATGCATTTTCTTTTTGTCCTTATCATAGTCATGGGGGTATGACTTTGATATGGATCTCTTGGGGCTCACCTAGTGGACAACTAGCTTCACTAGCCCTTATGAGCATTTTTTTTTTTTTCATAGTGGACAAGGAATTCCACTTCTAAACCTTTTTCAGTCAAACAACCTCGACACGGTCCACAACACGTTGGAAGGCTAGTTGAAGCTTGATTTGTTGCATTTTTCTCTTTCCTTTTTTCCTTTTTCTATCTTTGATGGTGTATGTTTTCAATCAAGTTATGGCTTCATATATCATCTGCAAGTGTGTTCCTTTGTGCCTATATTGGTTTGTCATAGGATCTTTATCCTAGGGGCTTGGCTACCCTCCTAGTTATTTTCATCCTATCTTACTAGAATTTGTACATTTGAACCCCTCTTGATTGTGTGGTTGGCTACTTTAGTGTGAGTTTGAAGCAAGTTCATCCTCTCACTAAAGTGGAGGCTATATGCAGTGTAGGAAAATGCATACCCTTGCATTTTCACACTTCTTTGGGCCCACCTTACTTTATTTATTCTCATTTATGCCTTAATTGGTCCTATTTTGCATCCACAAGCCTAGTAAATTATTATTTTTTATGGTTAATCTCGACAAACATAAAAGGATAAATGATAATTTAATGATCTTAGTTGTGTGTCCTTGATTTTTGGACTGGGACTAATACACCACCTAGGGTGTCTTTGTCCTCCAAAGGTCTTGGGACCCTCTTTTTGAATATGCCTTAAAGAGGCCCCTTTTTGGAGTTTGTGCCCCGAGTTTTAAGCCTCGAGACTAAGACGCCACCTAGGGAATTGTAGTTCCCCTCAAGTTATTTTTTGGATTTAATTTCAAATCTTGTTAGGATTTAGCCTCCTTTAATTAATGATTTCATATTCCAGCTTGATGTAGTGTAATTTCAGGATATTAAGCATGGATAACTATAAATAGAAGGTTCTTTCACTCATTTCTTACCTAGCAAGTTGATGAGAGCATTCCTAGGGAAATTTTATGAGATCAAGAGCATTCAAGAGAAATTCATCAATCATTTGGATCCATCATCAAGATTCAAGGATCATGTAAAAGATATTCTTGCATCATGTTTATTTTTGAGCTAACATTTGTGATATAGGATTTTGATTCAAGTGAGCAGTTCAAGTTAAGATCTATCAAGCACTCAAACATTTCAAGATCAACATTCAAGCTAGCCACTTCACACAAGTTTGGTAATTTCATAACAAGAGTTTGGTGAGTTGCAACATACCATTTAGTTCATTCATCATTTCCCTTCATTATTTTATTTCAATCCAAGGTTTAATTACCAACAAGGGGTTTGACTAAGGCAAACCCCCATTTACTAACAATCAATAAGTTTTTCTTCTCTTGTGTGTTTGTCTTTGCAGATTTGAGTTGAAGATCATTTGAAGTGCACATTTGTAAAGTTGCATTACAAAGTTGTCATCTTCATGAAAAGTAACCTACATGCTAGATCTCAACGTTTCGAGACCTGATATCTGAGAAGAAGGAAGTGCAGACATTGAACCTCAAGATCACATTTTAAAGTTGCAGAAATTCAGATTGGAACTAAGTCGATAGTAAGGACATCTTGGTCCTCCAAGTTGTACTTTGTAAAGATTGTTTGAGATTCTATTATGACATCCAAAGATTATGCATCTTTCCTGAAATATAGCAGCAGGACTAAGACAATAGTAAGGGCATCTTAGTCATCCCCAACATATTTTGAGAATATTTTTGAATTTCCAAAATCCTCATCACATTTCGAGACTTTCCAACTACACACATCCTAACTTACTATTACTTAATTTTTTCATTTGCACTCATTATTTCCCTTGCATTACTAGGTTTTTTGAGTTGAATATCAAGTTTTATTTTCCAATCTTTTGATTTATGGTGAACCCTTCAAAGTCTATGGAACCTCCCTAGGTCTTCCTTGTTGGGAATTGACTCACCTTTGTGTTGATAATCAATCCAATTAGGGATCCTAGGGAATCTTTGAATGATAATTGGAGAAAAGTGATGTTCTATGACCTAGGTTATAAAGCATCCAATTTCCCATAGTTCACATAAATGCATCTAGGTACCATAAATGCGAGGTTGAAATACATAAATGTGAAATTACCATGGGGAGAATTTTACGACATTACAAAAACACACATACATGGATAATCTATCATCCATAATCAACATATGCAACATGAATTACATGATCTATATACAAATATATTCACATATGATATAACTAATCTTGTAGGTAGAGAAATACATTAGAAAACCATTGAAAGATCTAAATGTCGACACACTAAAAGGAGCACCTTTAAAGGTAACCTTCCTTCATTTCATTAGAAAAATTTAATTCATAACTAAATCATATACTTAACTTGGATTTATAGAGATAAAATAAGAATCAAACCTTCCCTTTTTTGACAACTAAGACTCCCCTATCTTTCATTGAGTTGATAATCCCACAACAAAAAGATAAACTCAAAAAGATGACAACTTTCTTCTTATTTTAAAAAAATATAGTTTGATGTGGAAAATTACTTGTCACATAGAGCTCCAAACTCCTACTCTATTTACTTTTTTTCTCCTCCATCCTTCTTATTTTTTCCTTTCCTCTTTTATTTTCTTCTAAAATTCTAACAAAATTTGAACCTTTCTCCTACCCACTTCTCATTTAGGCACCCATTATTGTCATGAATATTTCCAAAACTGATGTTTATTTATTATGATTTTAAGTGGTTGGTAGTTTGAGTTTTCCTATCAAATACTACAAAAGATTTTAAAGTTCAGATTTAATTTTTAATTACCATGAGCAAGAAACTAAAAGAACAGATGTAGCCAAAAATTTTTGGCCATAATGCCTCTACATCACTTTCCATATGTTCTCCTTCTATAATACTATTGCCCTTATGATTACATCTTTTGGAATTGGTATAATAAACTTTCCATGATATATTCATTCTAAATTATGTTAATGTCTTGATTTGATGATAATGAAATGTTACATGATGCTTAATGTGATATAATTGTAGATGACTTTGTGATTATTTTTTAAATAGCTCATTCAATCGTCAAGAAGGATATTAATAATAATAATTTCTGCATAGTAAACTTTTCTTGTAACATTATGATATTAACAATATAACTGGAAAGATGGTCCTCTCTTAAGGATTATTGAGAATAATTTATATGAGATGCTTAATGATAACATGTAAAAAAAATAAAAAATTCAAGATGTAAAGTTCAAGGCTGTCTATTACTTGGTTCTCTTCAATTGAACCAAAGAATACTCATTTTTACTAGCTTCTAGTACTTTAAAAACTTATTATTAGTTGTTTTACAATATTAAAACTATTGTGTTTATTCATGTTTTATATGTAAAATTAAATCTTATATTAATTTATTCTCTTCATATCATTTTATAAAGAAAATTTAAAATATTTATTAATTTTCTAATTTTTCCAATTCAAAATTTGAATTTAAAACCAAAGTTTTTAGTTAAATGTTATAATTGAAAAGAGGAATAATGAGTTGATTCAAAGTAAAATGAATCTACTTTCTAATATATACAGTCATATCATTTCATCTTGCATTGTAGATTTAAATGATTCCAAATATTAAAAAAAATCTATTACTTGTTTGACCAAAAAATCTATCATCTTACATAAAGAGAATATTAGACATGATAAGCGACTGATTCTAATAATGGTGATATAGGGTAGAATAGTAAAAATGTGCAAAATAATTTTTAAAAAAGGCCACAATAAACTGTTTAAAAAACAGTAGGAAGAGTTTTTAAAGGGATTGAACCTCAAGATTGGATGAGGCAATGGCGTTGCAGCTAAAATTGAATAAAAATTTTCTAATGCCTACATTGATCTTTAGTTGATATTTTATTAAAGAACACCTTAACGTCCATCAAGTCATTTTTTAATCATAAATCGCTGGTTTCAATTGAGTAGATCCTGCGCGAACTTTTAAGATCCTAAGTTCGAAAGAGGCTTCTTGCGTGGCCTTTTAACCCTTATAGTGTAACATTTTTATTTAGCTATATGAAATATGTAAAAAAACAAACACATGAAATTTCTGACCAATGCTTTGTATATTTCTACTAAAGAAGATAAATTTAATCTTTATCCTTGAATTGATATATACATGTATATTGCCTGGCAAAAACACTCGATTTTTACAATCGAGGCCACAAACTGTTTAAAAGACCAATTTGGCGGTCTCTTTAAGAATTCCTTGGGAGTAAGTGGGTGATCACTCGGAAGAAAGGGTGTTCAAGAGCGCAACTCTTGTAGAGATTAACAACTTGAATAACTGATTGATTTTGTGCTCAAACAGTGGAAGAACTGTGTCCAAGTCCTGGAGTGCCACGGTGGCGGGCGAGAGATGAAGAGGATGGTGCAACTTGGAGTTGGAGTTTAGAAGATTGTTGAGGTTTCCCAGAGCAATATCTGCTGCCTCTAACTCATGCAACAACCTTGATGATGACGATCGCTTTCTCATTTCAAATGCCTCCCTTAGCTTGTGTTGCAGGGGAGTGAAATCTGGAGGAAGTGGAAGAGATGGCATCCTCATGTGGGTTGTCTTGAAGGAAAGAGCAGTGACAAAGGCAGAACAGACCATGATGATGATGCGCTTGGAATGGTTCATATTGATGGCACCCTCTTCCACTCCTGCTCTATCCTCATGGTTAAGCTTTTCCGCCATTCTCCTCAAAATCGACATGCATTTCTCCAGCTGGGAGTGTGTGTCATTCTTCTTCTGCAGCCAACAGGCAATGGATGTGCGAGCCCTTTGGAGGACATGGGCAGAAGGAGAGAGAGCAGGGCCAAGACCGCGAATGGCTATCTGCACACAAGCGTTCTGCTTCCTGATTTCTGCGATGGTGTCCCTCAACAAATTACACACCTCAAGCAGAAGAAGTATGTCATCCATATGCGCGTTCATCCACTTGCTCCCTATGCTCTCCATGCGTATGTTTATGTTCGACAGATTGGAACAGCAATTAATCACCACCTCCACTGCTTGGGCAAGCCAATCTCCTCCAAAACATGAGGAAGAAGCACAGCAATCCTCCAATCTCTCCACGTCACCTGTAAGTGCGTCTGTGAGAATTAGGTTCCTCTGCAGCCTGGAAGGCATGCTCTTTGACCGATTATGCTTATACTTATTGGGAGAATGGAGTGCCATAGCTACCCGAAGAGAGGAGAGACGAGAGAGCGAAGGCATTGCAATACTCATGCTCATTCTATTGTGTATTGCCCCTTGGAATGATGCGGCTTCTTGCTTGGCCTCCCTGCTTGCCTATTAACATGATTTATACAACTCACCTTGACTGGGCACTGCAGGAGACACAAAGAGAGAATCCCGGCCATAAGCATTTACTTTCTGAACAACAATACGTGGTGTTCCCCTGTCCCAGTCTCCCTGGGCCACCCCCACGTGTGGCCCCTCCTTTCAATGTGGTGTAAGTCTAATGATATGCAACCCCACCTTCTGCGCCTCCTTCCCATTCTCTCTCGCACATGCTTTCCACCCCAAAACGCCATGTAACAAACAAATTTGGCTTTACACAGAATAAATTTATTCATAATAGAAATTATGAAAAGCGAATCTAGTAGTGCGAAAAGGGAATCTCCTGCAGTCTGCTTCAGCTTTCAGCAGTTGCTTCAGAAAAGCGTGCAACTTAAGCATTTCTTCATGAATTATTTTCAGATGCCAGGTTTTATCGGCCTTTTCAATTGGCAATCAATGTTCAAATATCATCATAATCTGCAAGAGTGCTGCGCACTAGCTACCAAGGATATATATATATATATATATATAAACGGGACAATGTTGTGTTCTCTCTAAGTTACTTATCTATATGTATATATGAAGTTGAAAACGGGACAAAGTTGTGCTTTCTCTACGTTACTTACGAAATTGGTGCGTAGAGATGTCTTCTATACGAAAGAGATCACTTCGATATTGATGTGTACATGAAATTTACATTTTGACGTCTACAACCTTAATCTTTTTTATATTAAACTTTTAGCTTTTGTTATATATTATCATTTAAATTTAGCTTTTGTTCTATAGTAATTTTAAAACAATAATGAAGGACAAAAAAAAAATAGATGGGTGACAAATATATAAATTAGGCTATTCTAGATGAGCCATAGTTATTTAAGTTCAAATATTCATTGGGGTGACATTTGCTATAGTCTCGTCTAGGCACTTGGATGTTATAGTATTGTCTCCAAAATTATTGCAATTGTTTACACTATATTAATTGGTTAGTGCATCATTAAGAAAGTCAATATTCTTTAATGTCCTCTCAATGGATGCAAGTTGGTCTCTCCTCAAAGATAGGAGAAGTTTCCTCATTTGAATTTAACATACTTGGAATATTCCTCTATTTTTGTTATGCATTTGGTTTATTAACTTCTCTAGAAAATTGGAAACTCTCCTTTCTTATATTGGTTTAATGGTCTTACTTCAAAATTATAAAATCCCTAAAATGATGGCTTTCTTCTTATATATTTTTTTTTCTTTTGAAGTGGCAGCTCCCTCCATCTCAAAGAGAGCTTCAAGCTCCTACTTTATTCCTCTTTTTCCCTCTATTATATTCATTTTCCCTCAGTCTCTTATCCTCTTCCCAAAGTCTCCCAAAATATGAATACTTCTCCAATCTAATTATTGTTCAAGCACTAGATTTTGTCATCAATGTAAAGCTTGCTCAAATGAAACTCCAATTTTAGAGAGATATCCTAGCTACTTTTCCTTTTCAACATTGATGTCTATTTATTATGATTTATAGAGGTTAGTAGATTGGCTTTTGCAACCAAATATTGTCAAAGACTCTAAATTTCTAAATTTAACAAAAACAACAATGGGGAAGAAAATAGAAGATCAAAGGTAGCCAAGAAAAACATTTGGCCATGATGCCTGTACATTAGATTCCATGTTCTATCTTTTTATGAAACTATTTCCATTACGATGTTTCCTTCTCACGTTACTCTTATAAGATTTATATGATATATTCATTCTATATTATGTTTATGTACAGGTTTGATGCTTATGAAATGTTACATGATGCTGAGAAAAAGGGAGAGAGATAGGAAGAGGAGGAGAGATAGAGAAGAGGAGGAGAGAGGGAGAGAGCTAGGTTGAAGAGGAAGAGAGAGAAGATGGGGAGAGAGGGAAACAGATATATAGAAGAGGGAGAGGAAGAGGGGGGAGAGAGGGAGAGCGATACATAGAGAGGGAGAGAGAACAAGATGGGGAGAGAGGGAGAGATAGCTCAATATATATAGAGGTAGAAGGAGAGACATAAAAAGGGGGTGATATAGAGAGATAGAGGGGGATAGTGAAAGAGATGGAGATATAGTAATAGAGGTAGAAATAGACATAGATAGAAAGAGATTAAGAGAGGAGTGAGAGGGAGATAAATAGAGAAATAAGATAGAGATATAGAGTAAGAGAGATGGAGGGAGAGATGGAGTGAATGAGAGAGAGAGAGGTTGGGGTAGAGGGAGAGATAATTCAATAGATAGAGAGGGGGAGAGGGAGTGACATAGATATGAGATATAGAGAGATAGAGAGTGATAGGGAGAGATATATCAATCCCCATCCCTATATCTCTACCTAATCATCTTTATCTCTCTACCTTTCTCCATCTCTTTGTCTCCCTCTCTATATGTATGTTTCTGATTATCTCTATATATTTTCTTCCCTCTATTTATCTTTATCTCCCTATCTCTTTATGTGACAATATCTATCTATGTCTCTCTCCTCTTCTCTCTTTCTCTTTTCCTTTATCTATTCTTCTCTATCTACGTCACCTATTTCTTTGTCCCCATTTTTTCCTCTATATCTCTACCTATCTATATCTCTTTGTCTCCCTCTTTATCTCTCTATTTCTATTTGTATCTCTCTCTATCTCTATATCTATCTCTATCTCTGTCTTTGTCTCTGTCTATATCTCTATCTCTATCTCTATCTCTATCTCTATCTCTATTTCTATTTTTGTTTCTCTCTCTTCTCTCTTTTTCTCCCTATCCCTCTTTTTATCGCTATATTTCTATCTTCATCTCTTTCTCCTCCTTTTTCTCCTTTTTCTCCCTCTCTCTTGGTCTCTTTCTCTTTTTTCTCTCTTCACCTATCTATATCCTATCTCTATCTCCCTCTCACTTTTCTCTTCCTTTCTCTTTCTCTCTTTCTCTCTCTATATGTTTGTCTCCTTAAGTTTGCAATGGGTACATTGAAGAGATCTTAAAGGTGAATTATCATATCCTTAATCAAATGACATGCTACTTTGAGAATAACTCCCCAAGGACACATGTCATCCTTAGATTGTTGACATGAAACAACCAATCAAATGTGAGTTTCTCTTTCCTCTCTCTCATGTTATCTCTCTCTCTCTCTATATATATATATATATGTCTCTTTCTCTCATTATATATCTTTTGAATTTCTCTCTTTATTAGCCAATTGGCTACATATAGTGTGATATTTGAGCCTAAAATAGGTCTCATGCCTACAAACCATTACCAAGTAGTTGGAAGACAAGTTTCAATTGCCATTTAGTGCTAAACCAATTTCAGTTTAATGATAAAATCCTCTAAAATTTTAGGTTAAAGCCTAAAAAAAGCCTCCAAAATCTCACTTATCACATAAAATCCAGATAAATATAGTTTTGACAATGGGATGGGAATGTTCTATCTCCATTTGCAGTATTTCTTTTCAATTTGATGACAACTTTCTTTTTTCATTTGCGTTGGTTTATATTTTAAATTTGTATGCAAATATTTCATAATTAGATAAGATTTAATTTCTTTAAAGAAAAAATATGGATTTGTCTAAATTTATTTCATTCCATTATTTAGAAATTATTATAAATTGTTTAATCTAGCCACATGTAACTACAATTTGTAGCACATCCATGCACAAAGACATACTCTCTAACATATTAACATGCATATACCTGTCTGTATATGGAATTGTCTCCCACTCTATCTCTCTTTATTTTTCCTAATCTTTACAAAGATCAATTAAACTATGAATTCTTTTATATATTAATTTACTTTGTTCTATATAAAAATATATTAATTATTAATAATAATAATTTCATATTTATATTTAATAATTTTTATTATAGAATATAATATATAATAATAATATAACCTATATATACTATTATATATAATAATAGATATAATTATAGTATATATAATTTAATCTCTATTACTTCTATATAAAATATATTAATTATATTTTGTATTACATTTATGTATTAATTTTTGTATTATATAAAAATATAATTATTATTAATTATTAATTATAATAATTTTATATATGTATTTACTCATTTTGTTTTGATTGGATTAAGATTGGAAGGGCCAGTACCCATTACAAAATAACCATTAATGCAAGTGAGTGGCTCATGAGAAATAAAATGCACAAGAAAACTAAAGCAATAACAAAAAACATAAAACTTAAATAGTTTGACTAGTAAACAGGAACAAGGACAACATGATAAAGACCTCACAAGACCATAGAACTTGTTTAGGTCTCCCAACAACTTGAGACCATTGAATTCCTTCCACTCTTGAGCAAGGAAGTGGAGCTTCTCCTCAAAAGATAGAGGACCTTTCTGCACCATCTAAGTATGCATCGTAGCATCCAGAGCTGAGCTATCCATCACCTTTCCTTTCTTTTACTTGTGACCATCATCACTCCTTTCCTCAGCCACCCATTTTTCTTGGCCCTTCTTAATCTCTTGTTGGAAGAGCTGAATGGTGAGGGCAGTGTTCTTCATGGTTGCCTTACTATAATCTATTATGACTTGGATGCATTGAGTGTTTTTTTCCTGGTTCCTATATATTGTGTCAATCTCCATCTATTAATTACTTTTGTCCTCCTTTGTACCAATGATATTGTGCAACTCTTTCAACTCCTTATCTCATTTGGCCTAATTATCAAATGACTTAGCCAAAGAGGCTATCATTTCCTAATGGCATTTGTCCTCCACCTCCCCCTTCGAAGGAACTTGTTGCTCCAATGCCTTATTCTCCATAATTTGAATTTTCTATTTAGCAATAACTAATTGATCTAGGAGCCATTTAAGGATGTCATTTTGAACATTAACCATCTCCAAAATTTCATTAATTTTGTTATAGGGGATCACTAGGAGCATGAGTGTCAAAACCAACTCTAGGTTTAGCATGAGTCCCTTCTAAATTGATGTTGAAATTGGGGAAATTTTGATGGCTAGGGTTAATAATAGAGGGGTGTTGGGGATGCCAGAGGTCTCCACATGAATAGGGGAATGCATGGGGGAATTGACAGGGGTGGGATTCCACAAGTTATCATCTGAGTTGTTTGACTCACTGGACCTAGAAGTACAAATAGGAGTGGTCTCAGACAAGTGAGCATATTTTATGGGGTGCAAAGGGATATCCTCATTATTAGGGGTTTAACCACAACACAGGTGAAACAACAAGCAATAGGAGGGGTTTCTTCCATGGTAATGGAGGGACTAGGATTTCTTATAGTTTTGTTAAAAAATATAATATATAATAAAAATTAGGATAATGATATTATTTATAATTTAATTTTTATTATATAAAATATACATTATATATGAATTATGTTCATTATTAGGATCTTAGCTATAATTTTCATTTTTATAAAAATAATCTAAAACCCTTGTTGAAACCTTGTTTTTAGGATATATCTCTTCAAATTGGAGAAGTGAAAGGTCAATACTGAGGAGGAAGGGTTTGGAGCAGCATAAACAAATAGCGGCAAGAAACGCAACAAAAAATGGTGAAAAAATGACAAAACAATAGCCAAAAATTAATGAAAATGATAAACAATTGACATTCATCTAATCATCTTGCATTGATATGGATGTGAGATAGCCATTGATACACTTTTATAGGTCACCTCATTCATAGAGGGAACACCTTCGACATAAAAATAGAACAATTCAATATTGATGTGTACATGAATATTACATTTCGGTACAACCTTACTATTTTTTAAATTATATTTTTAACCTTTAATATATTTTTACAATTTAAATATATATTTTTTTAGTTCTAAAAATTGTAAAAGAGAAAAAAAGAAATTAGTGATAGTTTTTTAAATCGAGGTATTTTAGACCAATAAAATTCTTTTGGAGGTGATTGGGGTAACATTTGACATATGTGGTTTAGTATTATTTTTTTATCATTTTTACTAGGGCTTTTGTTTGGATGAATGATTAGGACATTTTGATGTTTCTTAAGATCTTTTGTAAAACCATTGCAAATGGTCTTCCTTTGTTGGATGGATAATATGATACTTAATCAGGGAAATTATAAGAAAGCCAAGCCCTTTTTTATCACACCCACAATTTGGAATAAATACTGACTAGTACTAAAGGAGAACTGGAAGAACGTGCCAAACCTAGAAAGAAAAAGGAGAATTTGAGCCCAACTAGTTGGGACTTTTCATCATCACAACAAGCTATAAATTAGGGGCATATTAGTTATACACACCAGAAGGCAAGCCTCTACAGGAGCCCATGAACAACTCCCATCTCAAAAAGTTTTATGCCTAAAATCTTGCAAGGTATAGAATCAAAAAATACAAAAAACATTAGAAAATGTCCTAAAAAATGGTCACCCTGATGAAAACTTGGTAAACAAGAGTCTTGGTAACAACAAAAAAATTCAAAAAATACAAAAATCCAAAAAAATCTGAAAAAATGATTGAAAACGGTAAAGAAAAAAAATCATCCTCTAGCGAAAACCATTTCGGTGGCTCTTTGGAAAAGTACCTTGGTGAAAACCTAGAAAAAAAGCGCCAAGTGTAAATAAAGCACTCTCCGTCCACTAGGATCTCCATGACTTATTCTACACACTTACTTATCCGTTACATTACATTTATCCTTCCACCATTCGTTCACGTCTATACCATAGCTTGATCTTGTGTTCATATCATGTTCCACCCTAGTACTACTTGGTATATTCCCAAGGTTAGATTTTCCTACCTATATCGAAGTAGTCTATCACATCAAATTGGGGGCATGTTACTGTACGTACATTAGATCGTATTCGTGTATATTCTTATGATCTTCCTAAACATCAAAAATATAAAAAAATCAAAAAATGAATCAAAAATCCAAAAAGATTCAGAAAATCAATCAAAAATCCCAACACATTCTGAAAATCAATAAAAAATCCCAAAACATTCAGAAAATTAATCAAAAATCCAAAAACATCCAAAACATGTCAAAAATCATTAAAAAAAAAGAAGAGAGTGATCCAACTGAACTACGTCATCTCTGAGCTTAAACGTAGGCAAGGTTGATCTTTGATCATCCCCTGAGACATTTTAGGTTAGTCCTTTAGGCATCCATCACAATAAAATGGCAATCCATTTGCCCATCTATGTCGTCAGTAATCAGGTTTGTGTCAGTCGAACTACGTGGTCTCTATGTGTATAACGTAGGCAAGGCTAGTCTGTTGATCAGCTCTCGAGACCCCTAGGATATGTCTTTAGGTTAGTCTCTTGGTCAAAATCTTGAAAATACCAAAAAAAAAATTGAAAAATTGAAAAATCCCAAAAAATAGTCTCAAAACATTCAAAAAACACCAAAAACATCCAAATATTTGAAAAAACCCAAAATGGTACACCCGTCTCATCTCGCTCTCACCCGCAATAATCCTCATTCATAATAAATAATCATCACCTTCATCCTTTGGTAGGTCAGTCAGAAGCAAACCTAGCAGTTTTTAAGGTGAAATCTTAAATCGTCAAAGTCTCAAGTCCAGGTCAGTAAGTTAGCAAGTTGGTCAACTCGAAGTATCAATAGCTTATCATCGAGTCAATCTCATCATCCCCTAATCACAACATGTTTTCGGATGCATCCTTCCTACAATGGACATCAACATCAGGCATCATCATAGTTTAGTCTTGGTTGGCGGTACGAAGAACATTAGCTTGTTTGATTATTTTATCTTTGCCTTTTTGACTTATCTTATTTTGCGCTCATTCCAATGACCTATTGATGATGCCTAATCAAAATAGTTTAGAGAGAAAGGAATGGGGAAATGATCATTATCTTTTTGTCTATTATGCTTGTTGGATGTTCTTGTAATATAACTTCATCATTCGTGCTTTGTTTAGTTTATAGGGAAGGTGTCTTAGATGTCTTGTTGACCACATATGAAGGCTTGCTTTTCTATGTTTTGGTTTGAGATGTCTAGAATATCTGAACTGCATTCTGAATAAGGTTTTGTATGTCAGGTTTGAACAAGAGAACTCCTATCTGATTGTCGAGTCAAATTCCATCACACTAGGTGCAATGCCATCCTAGTTCTTTATACCTTGATGAATTGTACCTATGTGTGTCATCAAACATAAGGAAAGTTATGCTCTTTATCTCTCCCATCCTTGGATAATCAATACATCATCATCATTCATCATCATATCTAATGAAATTTTTGGACTTTTGCATCTTCTTGGATTCAAGGGTTGATCCCTCTCATTCTTCTATCCTCTTTCACGCTAACATAGTATCATTTCATCAATGCATTCATCCTGCATAATCATGTCATATCATCATAGGACAACATCATTTACCTCATCCAACCAACTTCCATTGCATTATCATTTAAGTTGTTTAGGATAATATAGATTTGTTATTCTAAGCATCTTACAAAGATCTCATTGACATCATCATTATCATATGGATTTGTTAGTCTAACCATCCATACATCCATCTTGAACCTCTTTGTCACGAGATTTACCCTCAAATTGAACTTTTCCCTCAATCTCTCAAGGGGGAATATACCAACGTACTTCTTTCCAATGGGGCATCCGAAAAAGTCAGAATTTTTTTAATTTCGATCTTGGCGGCATCCTTCTTTGAACCAATGCAACAAGTGAATTGCTTCAAAGATGGGCAAAATGGAGACATGCAAAATTGACATCATCGCTAATGTTTATCTTTTAATTAAATAAATCAATTTTATTTAATTAAATCATAAATCAATCCTAAAGTCGCCCTTTAATTAAATAAATCAATCTTATTTAATTAACTTCCAAAATTCTTCATTTAATTAAATAAATCAAATTTATTTAGTTCAAATCAATAACATCACCCTCTTTGATTTAATAAATCAAATATTTATTTAATTAAATCTAAAATCATTTTCCTCCAATTTGATTTAAACAAATCCAAAAATCTAAATCAAATATCATATCAACTAATCTCTATTTAAAGTTTATCAAATCTTGATTAATGCTAACTCTAATCCATGTCCCATCCTCTAGCTTTTTCCACTTGCACAAATAAATCAATTTAAGTAATTTATTAAATCTTCATTTTCTCTCAACAAGGCATAAAAGTGGAATATTCCTCCATTTAAAATCTCCCTCCGAATGAGATGTGTCCTTCCAACAAGGAATTCATTTCATATTACAAGTCCTTTTGCCTTGAGCCAAGTAGCTATAACTCCATTTGACTCTCCCTCCACCTTGTCATTTCACTAATTTCAAATTTCAACTAATGGCATTTATGGGCACATTCATCAAAACTTGCACATCCTTGGCCCATTCAAATGATGACAAGTGGTTTCTTCCTATTGGTTGGGTTTTTATCCCACATTCATCCCTTTTGCCTCTTCTTTCATCAAATTCTTCTATAAATAGAGAGGTTATCCTTCATTTTAATCATCCACAATTTAGAGAAAAGTTACTCTCTTCACATTGAGAGCTAATTTTATCCACTTCATAGCATAGCATCTTCAAGGCATTTTATGATTCATCTTGTCAAGGATTGGGAGAGGGCTCCTTTACATATCAAAGGTTCACCAATCCATTATGGGATAGGTATACTTCATGTTATCATATTCTTTGATTATTTTGGCTATTTGGTTGCATTTTGAACCATGTTGAAATATCTCGTAGGCATGGTTGTTTTTCTTGTTTGCTCAAAACTTAATTTATTATACTAGCATTTGATTGTTGAAAAGTAATAGAAAAATAAAACTCCATCCTACACCTATGTTGGTTTGTCATAGGATCTTGATCCTAGGGGCTTGGCCACCCTCTTGGTTATTGTCATCCTATCTTACTAGTATTCGTACATTTGAATCCCTCTTGATTCTGTGGTTGGATAATTTAGTGTGAGTTTGAAGCAAGTTCATCCTCTCACTAAAGTGGGGGCTAAATGTAGTGTAGGAAAATGCATACCCTTAAATTTTTACACTTCTTTAGGCCCACCTTACTTTATTTATTCTCATTTATGCCTTAATTGGTCCTATTTTGCATACACAAGCCTACTAAATTATTATTTTTTATGGCTAATCTCAACAAACATCAAAGGATAAATGATAATTTAATGATCTTGGTTGTGTGTCCTTGATTTTTGGACTGGGATTAAGACACCACCTAGGGTGTCTTTTTCCTCCAAAGGTCTTGGGACCCTCTTTTTGAATGTGCCTTAAAGATGCCCCTTTTTGGAGTATGTTCTCCGATTTTTAAGCCTCGTGACTAAGACACCACCTATGGCATCTTAGTCCACCTCAAGTTATTTTTGGGATTTAATTTCAAATCTTGGCAGGATTTAGCATCCTTTAATCAATGATTTCATATGCCGGCTTGTTGTGGTGTAATTTTACGATATTAAACATGGATAATTATAGATACAAGGTTCTTTCACTCATTTCTTACCTAGAAAGTTGATGAGAGAATTCCTAAGAAAAGTTTATGAGATCAAGAGCATTCAAGAGCAATTCATCAATCATTTGGAGCCATCATCAAGATTCAAGTATCATGTGTGTTTTTCAGCTAACATTTGTGATATAGGATTTTGATTCAAGCAAGCAATTCAAGTCAAGATCTATCAAGCACTCAAGCATTTCAAGATCAACATTCAAGCTAGCCACTTCACACAAGTTTGCTAATTTCATAACAAGGGTTTGGTGAGTTGCAACATAGTGCTTTGTTCATTCATCATTTCCCTTCATTATTTTATTTCATTCCAAGGTTTAATTACCAACAAGAGGTTTGACCAAGGAAAAACCCCATTTACTAACAATCAACAAGTTTTTCTTCCCTTGTGTGTTTGTGTTTGCAGATTTTAGTTGAAGATCATTTGAAGTGCAAAGTTGTAAAGTTGCATTACAAAGTTTCATCTTCACAAAAATTCACCTACAAGCCAGATTTGGACATTTCAAGACCTAATATCTGAGAAGAAGGAAGTGCAGTCATTGAACCTCGAGATCACATTTTGAAGTTGCAAAAATTCAGATCGAGACTTAGTCGACAGTAAGGATATCTTGGTCCTCGAAGTGGTATTTTGCAAAGATTGTTTGAGATTGTATTTTGACATCTGAAGATTCTGCATCTTCCCTGAAAAATAGCAATGGGACTAAGACAATAGTAAGGGCATCTTAGTCCTCCCTAACATATTTTGACAACATTTTTGTATTTCTAAAATCCTCATCACATTTCAAGACTTTACAACTACACAGATCATAACTTAAGTTGTTACTTAATTTTTTCATTTACACTCATTATTTTAGTTGCATTACTAGGTTTTGTGAGTTGAATATCAGTTGTCTTTTCCAATCTTTTTCTTTGTGGTGAACCCTTCAAAGCCTAAGGAACATCCCTAGGTCTTCCTTGTTGGGAATTGACTCACCTTTGTGTTGATAGTCAATGCAATTAGGGACCCCATGGCATCTTTGAATGATAATTGGAGAAAAGTGGTGTTCTACGACCTAGGTTATAAAACATCCATTTTCCCATAGTTCACATAAATGCATCTAGGTAACATAAATGTGAGAGTGAAATGCACAAATGTGAAATTACCATGGGGTACAATTTTATGACATTACAAAAACACACAAACATGGATAATCTATCATCCATAATCAACATATGCAACATGAATTATATGGTCTATATACAAATATATTCACATATGATATAACTAATCTTGTACATAGATAAATACATTAGAAAACCATTGAAAGATCTAAATACTGACACACTAAAAGGAGCACCTTTAAAGGTAACCTTCCTTCATTTCAAAAAAATTTAATTCATAATTAAATCATATATTTAACTTGGATTATAGAGATAAAACAAGAATTAGACCTTGCCTTTTTTGACAAATAAAACTCCCCTATCTTTCACTGAGTTTATAATCCTACAAAAAAATGATAAACTTGAAAACATGACAACTTTCTTCTTATTTTAAAAAATATAGTTTGAAGTGGAAAATTCCTTGTCACATAGAGCTCCAAACTCCTACTCCATTTACTTTTTTTCTCCTCCATCCTCCTTATTTTTTCCTTTCCTCTTTTATTTTCCTCTAAAATTCTCCTACCCCTTCTCGTTTAGACACCCATTATTGTCATGAATATTTCCAAAAATCATGTTTATTTATTATGACTTTAAGGGGTTAGTAAATTGGGTTTTCCTATCAAATACTACAAAAGATTTTAAAGTTCAGTTTTTTTTTTAATTACCATGAGCAAGAAAATAAAAGCACAAATGTAGCCAATTTTTTTGGCCACAATGCCTCTACATCACTTTCCATATTCCATCTTTCTATAATACTATTGCCCTTATGATTACATCTTTTGGAATTGCTATAATAAGCTTTCCATGATATATTCATTCTAAATTATGTTAATGTCTTGATTTGATGATAATGAAATGTTACATGATGCTTAATGTGATATAATTGTAGATGAATTTATGATTATTTTTTAAATAGTTCATTCAATGGTCAAGAAGGATATTAATAATAATTTCTTTCTCCATAGTAAAATTTTCTTGTAACATTATGATATTAACAATAGAACTAGAAAGATGGTCACTTTATGATTATTTTTTAAATAGTTCATTCAATGGTCAAGAAGGATATTAATAATAATCTCTTTCTGCATAGTAAACTTTTCTTGTAACATTATGATATTTACAATATAACTGGAAAGATGGTCCTCTCTGAGAACAAGTTATATGAGATACTTAATGATATCATGTAAAAAAAATATTTTTTCAAGATGTAAAGTTCAAGGCTGTCTACTACTTGGTTCTCTTCAATTGAACCGAAGAATACATATTTTTACTAGCTTCTATTACTTTAAAAACTAATTGTTAGATGTTTTAAAATATTAAAATTATTGTGTTTGTTAGTTGTTTTAAAATATTAAAATTATTGTGTTTATTCATGTTTTATATGTAAAATTAAATCTTATATTAATTTATTCTCTTAATATCATTTTATAAAGAAAATTTAAAATATTTTTTAATTTTTTAATTTTTCCTATTCAAAATTTGAATTTAAAACCAAAGTTTTTAGTTAAATGCTATAATTGAAAAAAGGATTAATGAATTGATTCAAAGTAAAATGGATCTACTTTCTAATATATACAGTCCATTCATTTCATCTGGCATTGTAGATTTAAATGACTTCAAACATTACAAAAAATCTATTACTTGTTGGATCAAGAATCTATCATCTTACATTAAAGGAATATTAGACCTGATAAGCGGCTGATTCTAGTAATGGTAATATAGGATAGAAAAGTAAAAATGTGCAAAATAATTTTTAAAAAAAACATAATAAACTGTTTAAAAAGAGTGGGAAGAGTTTTTTAAGGGATTGAACCTCAAGATTGGATGAGACAATGGCGTTGCAGATAAAATTGAATAAAACTTTGTTGATGCCTACATTGATCTTTAGTTGATATTTTATTAAAGAACACCTTAACCTCCATCAAGTTATTTTTTAATCATAAAACGCTGATTTCGATTGAGTAGGTCCTGCGCGAACTTTTAAGATCCTAAGTTCGAAAGAGGCTTCTTGCGTGGCCTTTTAACCCTTATAGTGTAACATTTTTATTTAGCTATATGAAATATGTAAGAAAACAAACACATGAAATTTCTGACCAATGCTTTGTATATTTCTACTAAAGAAGATAAATTTAATCTTTATCCTTGAGTTGATATATACATGTATATTGCCTGGCAAAAACACTCGACTTTTACAATCGAGGCCCCGAACTGTTTAAAAGACCAATTTGGCGGTCTCTTTAAGAATTCCTTTGGAGTAAGTGGGTGATCACTCGGAAGAAAGGGTGTTCAAGAGCGCAACTCTTGTAGAGATTAACAACTTGAATAACTGATTGATTTTGTGCTCAAACAGTGGAAGAACTGTGTCCAAGTCCTGGAGTGCCACGGTGGCGGGCGAGAGATGAAGAGGATGGTGCAACTTGGAGTTGGAGTTTAGAAGATTGTTGAGGTTTCCCAGAGCAATATCTGCTGCCTCTAACTCATGCAACAACCTTGATGATGACGATCGCTTTCTCATTTCAAATGCCTCCCTTAGCTTGTGTTGCAGGGGAGTGAAATCTGGCGGAAGAGGAAGAGATGGCATCCTCATGTGGGTTGTCTTGAAGGAAAGAGCAGTGACAAAGGCAGAACAGACCATGATGATGATGCCCTTGGAATGGTTCATATTGATGGCACCCCCTTCCACTCCTGCTCTATCCTCATGGTTAAGCTTTTCCGCCATTCTCCTCAAAATCGACATGCATTTCTCCAGCTGGGAGTGTGTGTCATTCTTATTCTTCAGCCAACAGGCAATGGATGTGCGAGCCCTTTGGAGGACATGGGCAGAAGGAGTGAGAGCAGGGCCAAGACCGCGAATGGCTATCTGCACACAAGCGTGCTGCTTCCTGATTTCTGCGATGGTGTCCCTCAACAAATTACACACCTCAAGCAGAAGAAGTATGTCATCCAGATGTGCGTTCATCCACTTGCTCCCTATGCTCTCCATGTGTATGTTTATGTTTGACAGATTGGAACGGCAATTAATCACCACCTCCACTGCTTGGGCAAGCCAATCTCCTCCAAAACATGAGGAAGAAGAACAGCAGTCCTCCAATCTTTCCACCTCACCTATAAGTGCGTCTGTGAGAATTGGGTTCCTCTGCAGCCTGGAAGGCATGCTCTTTGACCGATTATGCTTATACTTGTGGGGAGAGTGGAGGGCCATAGCTGCCCCAAGAGAGGAGAGACGAGAGAGAGAAGGCATTGCAATACTCATGCTCATTCTATTGTGTATTGCCCCTTGGAATGATGCGGCTTCTTGCTTTGACTCCGTGGTTGCCTATTAACATGATTTTATACAACTCACTGTGACCGGGCACCGCAGGAGACACAAAGAGAGAATCCCGGCCATAAGCATCTACTTTCTGAACAACAATACGTGGTGTTCCCCAGTCCTAGTCTCCCTGGGCCATCCCCACGTGTGGGCTCTCCTTTAAATGTGGTGTAAGTCTAATGCTAGGAAACCCCACCTGGGACATTCTCACACATGCTTTTACACCCCCTAAACGCCATGAAACAAAGAAATTTGGCTTTACACGGAATATTGTATTGCGAAAAGGGAATCTCCAGCAGTATGCCTCAGCTTTCAGCAGTTGCTTCACATAAACCTGCAACTTAAGCACTTCTTCATGAATTATTTTTATATGCCAGGTTTTGTCGGCCTTTTCAATCGGCAAACAATGTTTTCAAATATCATCTTCATATGGAAGAGTGCTGCGCACGAGCTACGAAGGAAACATACAAAATTATATATATATATATATATATATATACGGGGCAGTAGGAAGCTCAGAGTAGAAGCTGAAAGCGGGACAAAGTTGTGTTCCCTCTAGGTTACTTAAGCATCAACATAGCATGAATATCAATTCAGGCATATTGTGTACATGAATTTTACATTTCCGCGTGTACAACTTTAATCTTTTTTATGTTAAACTTTTAACTTTTGTTATATATTATCATTAAAATTTAGCTTTTGTTTTATAGTAATTTTAAAACAATAGTAAAAGAGAAAAAAAAGTAGATGGGTGACAAATATATAAATTAGGTTATTCTAAATGAGTCATAGTTATTTAAGTTAAAGTATTCATTTAGGTGACATTTGGTGTATTGTAGTCTAGACATTCTGATGTTATAGTATTGTCTACAAAATTATTGCAATTGTTCTTCTTTTGTTTGTCTAACAATACACTAATTGGCTAGCACACCTATAAGAATGTGAATACTCTTTTATGTTCTCTCAATGGATACAGGTTGACCTCCCCTCATAGATAGGAGAAGATTCCTCATTTGAATTTTACTATTTTACTATTTTACTATAGAAGAGTGATATTCAATCTCAATTAGATGTGCATAATTCATACCTTTTGAAGCAAGAGGATGAAGATACGTTTTCGCTAAATAGAAGACAATTGATTATGGGACAACCATAATTATTAAGGTACTCTTTATAGGCTTCAATATTTATTCTTTTATTATCATGATTTTATAACATTATGCCTTTAGATTGAATTACTAGTTGTTTCCATTTTGAGATCAAATATTGGTATTTTTTTTATAAAACATTTAAAATATTATTTTTTATGTTGAAATCAATTTACAAGACTTGAAATCATGATTCCATTCAATTTTCCCCTTCAAAAATTAATAAAATTATTTATTTTTAAATAATATCAATTTGAATAATTAGATATTCAAAAAGAAAGGAAAAATAAGAAAAGAAAACTATTACATGTGTTTGGAGATTGTTTATTAGGCCCTCTAAAGCTAGTGGGTAGGTAAGATAAACATGTTAATGATTTTGAAAAAATATAAATAAGAGGTTAAAAATTAAGTATGTTGTTTTTCTAGCTAAACTTAAAACAAAATGTTATAGATAGTTTAAAAGAATTATAGTATTAGATTTATGCTATATTATTTCCTTAAATATTCCTATTTGCATGGCCTAGTTACCTTCCTATAAATACAATTTATACAACCCATCATAATTGGATAGTTTGAGTAGACAACAAAAGAAAATCCTATCTTAACTAGAAACATGTAACTTCTCAAAATTATTATTATATAGATATATTGTTTACTTAACCCTATATATGTGCCTTCATGACCATTGAATATCGAGTTTCGTTGCTTTTGTGCTTTATATGAAAGCCCAATAATGTGATTTCTTGTCCCTATAGAACATTTTTATTATCTTATCTAATTGCGAATTTCTTTAACTAATATCTTCATTAATTAAATATTTTTTCATCAATTTGAAAATACATTTTCAATCTTCTTTTTCTATTTTTTTTATAAGTGTTGTTGGTGTAATCAATTATTTAATTACACTTTATTAATTTTACTTAGGTAATAATTAGTTTACTTAATTAATAAGTAAGCTTTATTTAGTTGAGCTAATTTTAGGTCAACATTAGGTTTTACCTTTAGGATTTTTCATACTTTGCTTTTATAAAACAATTTATCTTTTGTAATTTATATATTCTTGAATACAATTCATTTGCACATCTTCATGCAAATTGCTCTTGCTTTTTTTGTTTTTCTCTTGTCGAAGGTTTTTTCTGGTTTGCATGTTTGATCTTGTTTTCTAACATGGTATCAGAGCCTTGATTTGCAGCCCCTTCTCATTTTTTTGAGAAATTCATTGCAAAGCACATTCATAGTTCCTCGAGGGTTTCATACCTTGAGCTTATTTTGATAGTTTTTTGCCAGATCAGAGGGTTTTTCCATGTTTTTTAAAGAAATATTGACCTCTCTCTCTCTCTCAAACAGTGCATTTTGGTGCAAAACAGACCTCATAGGTGTGCTCAAAAGGCCCAAAAACCCCTATTTTCATATAAAATATGATAGCGTTTGCTGAAAATTGATCTTTTGTGTTTTTGGGGATTTTCAAAAATGTTGCCAAAAAATTCGTACGACTATACAGATCCGTATGGACAACTCAATTTTCATGCCATTTTGCATCGATTTTTGTGTCATATTTTTTTGGTGTCTAAACCATTTTTGAGCTACCTCGATTTTCATGCCCTCTTGATTTCCATGTTGCCTTCGTTTTCATGCCATGAAGGTACAACTAAATATTTTATTAATTTTTTAATCTTTAAATTAATAAAATATTTCGTTTAAAGGAAAAATGAGCATTTTTAGTAAAATGGTCATATTTTGAGCATAGAGAGTCCGTTTTTCGAAAACGAGATACCGTTGGAAAGTTGGTTCTGAGCCCTATCTAGTGGTGCATGTTTTTTTTGAAATTTTTTCTCCAGATTTATTTTGTAGGCCTTTGAAGTTAGATGAATTTGTTTTCACTTCAGAGGGCATAACTTTTGTCTCGATTATAAGTTTTTTGCTATTCAAGCAGCACTATGAAGCTGATTCATTCCTCTACACATATATGAGGTTATTTTTAATCATGGAGGAAAATGTGAACATTGATTTGTGAATGAACTTTTTCTTGTTTTTATGCATTAGGTTTGCATTTTATCTTTAATTTATGCATGTTTTGCATGTTCTCCTTTTACAATCACGGGGTATTGTAATAAATGAACTTCTATAAAGTTCCATCAGGGGGGCTTCTTGCATAATAATTTGATTAGAGTGTTGTTGCATGACATGCACTTTGATCTCATCTGCATATTGATGATAACTTGCATGAGTTGTATCTGGATTATGTAGTTTCTTTTGGCCACATCTTGCTCATAGCTTGAGACATTTTGGTTCGCATCGGTTCACATCTCAGATTGAGAGCCTATGGTAAATGATTTTGAATCGCATTAGATTCACATCAGGTCACATCTCAGTTTGAGGGCCATTCTTTTTATGGTTAATGTTCCATAATCTTCATGGTACTTGCTCCTATGGATTAGTTTTAGTCACAATTTGGCATCGACATCAAGATTGACATAGCTTCTAGATTCTTTCATCATATCATTCCCTCTTATGGGGGGGGCCATCTATTCATCTACTGTTGCTTCACAGATTCGAGGGTTGTTCCAGTTTGTGAGTTTTCCAATGTTCCTTACCATCGGGTCTGTTGTTGCATTATCATGATTTTTCTTGAGTCTTTTAGTGACTCTCATATGGTTTCTTGTAAATAGAGGTATATTTCCTAGCTTGCCAGATTCAGGATTCGAGTGTTACTCCACTAGTGTTCTTCTAGTGCTTCTTTGCAGCAAGTAATTTTATTGAGGGGGGGGGGGGTTTTGTCCCACTGGGTTTTCTCCTTTTTCCCATTTATTGCATTTGTACATGGGTACCTAACATGGCCTTGTAGTCAGGACCCATTCATGCTTTTATGGACCCATCCTTGCATTATTTGCATGTTTTTTCATTCTACCTAAGTTGCACTTAAGGGGGGGTGTTGGGGTAATTAATTATTTAATTACACTTTATTAAGTTTACCTAGGTAATAATTAGTTTACTTAATTAATACGTAAGCTTTATTTAGTTGAGTTAATTTTAGGTCAACATTAGGTTTTACCTTTAGGGTTTTGCATACTTTGCTTTTATAAAACAATTCATCTTTTGTAATTTCTAAATTCCTGAATGCAATTCAATTGCACATCTTCATGCAAATTGCTCTTACTTTTTTTGTTTTTCTTTTGTGGAAGGTTTTTTTCTAGTTTGCATGTTTGATCTTGGTTTCTAACAATAACGGCTCATTATTTACAACATAACATATAAAGTGTCTCTTGTATAACATTATTGGTTGGAATGCTAAAGAAAAATATTTATTAGGTCTTCATTTAAAAGAGATTATTGATTAGAGAAGAGATATGGGTAAGTGCACCAAGATGGTTCCCAAAAAGGGGACTTAAGTGGATAGTTTTTTTTTTGAAATCAAGAAATATTGACCTTGGATGTGAAATTGAGGATAGTTACAATCAAAATTTTGAGATGGAACAAAAACAAGGATCGAAGTGCTCTGAGTCTAGTTTCTAAACTACTAATATATTTTTAAAATGGTTGAGATTAAAGGGGTTCAAAAGCAGGACATACACAAATTGGTGTTGATTTTGTCACAAAAACATAACAAAGCAACTCTTGTACGACCCTCGTAATGTGAACTTTTTTTTAGTATTTTTAAAATTGCAATGGTCAAAAGTTAGCTAGCAGTATGTAGTTGATGCATGATTTTTGTGATAATTTTTTAATGAATATTTGATTTTTTACTAATTTTCGAAGTGGACACTTCCTGAAAATAGAATTTTGGTGGTGCTACCCCTACAAATTTTGGAAACTAATTGAATTTTTTAATTTATTTTTTAAAATTTGTAGAATGGAGTCTGGTTTCTAAAAATGTAATTTATTTGAAAATTCAATGAATGGTTAATGTATAATGAAAAAAAGACATACAAAAAAAATAAATTATGGATGAAAGGCTTAACATTGTTAGAAAGGGAAAAAAAATTACATCATTGGATAGCTAAGAGAGAACCCAACATTACCCATGTGTTTGATTTTTTCGATATTGAACCACATGCAATATTGAAGGTGAGCACGAATTTGATTATGTGAAATATGGTAGATTTGTAAAAACATGTCTCTGGTCATTGGGAATGCCCTCCAAGCCTTTGGGTTGGTATTCCAAGGCAAATACCAATCCTTGTATATTTGTATGTTTGTATGTACATGTATGCTTGTATGTCATGTATGCATGCTTGTATGTATGTACATATGCCTGTATGTATCAATGCATGTATATTGTATGTATTCCTATATGTATGTAAGATTGTATCTACAAATGCATGTATGTATTCTTTTATGGATGTAGGATTGTATGTACATATGTATGTATTCTTGTATGGATGTAGGATTGTATGTACATATGTATTATGTTTGTATGTATGTATCTACGTATTTTTTTAGAGGGAGGGAGAATTTAGAGAGAGAGATAGAGAGTTTGGAGAGAGGGAGAGGGGAGGGAAGTGAGAGTTTAAGAGAGAGGGAGTGGGAGAGAAGGGGTTGGAATGAAAGGGACTTAGCTAGGTAGGATGGGAGGGATAAAGGGAAGGAGAGAGAGAGAGGGGTGGGAGAGAGAGAATTGAGAGAGAGGGAGAGAGAGAGAGACAAAGAGAAAGAGAGAATTATGTAGGTAGGGTGTCAAAGGGAGAGACTTGAGAGTGTGAGGGGGGTGAGAGGGAGAGACTTCTGAGACAGGTAGTGAAAAGGAGTGTGAGAGAGAGGGAGTGGGAGAGAGAGGGAGTGTGAGTGAGAGACCTGAGAGAGGGAGAGGGTATTGAAGGGAGTAACCTGATAGAGGTAGAGAAAGAGGGGAGTGCATTGAAAGGGACTTATCTAGGTAGGGTGGAAGGGATAGATAGAGAGAGGGGAGAGAGATGGAGAGAGAGTTACCTAGGTAGGTTGCTAGAGGGAGAGACCTAAGAGAAAGAGGGGGTGGGAGGGAGAGACATGAGAGAGAGGGAGAGAGGGAGTGGGAGAGAGTGGAAGAGAGTGGGAGAGAGTGGGAGGGACATAAAGAGAGATGGATAGAGGGAGTGAGATAGGGTGGTAGGGATTGATTGAATGAGAGGTAAATAGAAAGAGGGAGAGGGTAGATAGAGACAATTAGAGAGGGTAGGAGGGAGGGAAGGAGGGAGAGGTGAGATGTATAAATAGAGAGAAAGTGATAGAGGTTGAGAGTATAGGGTTGATGGATTAGGGTGGAGGACCTATAGGGTTGATGGTTTCTAGGGTATTAGGGTTTAAGGGTTGATGGTAGAGGGAAAAGGGTTGGTGGTAGAGGGTATTAGGTTGAGGGTATAGGGTAGAAGGTTTAAGGGTTTAGGGTTGAGCGGTTTAGGGTTAAGCATTTACCTGGTTGAGGGTAGAGGGTTTAGGGTATATGTTTGAGGGTATATGGTTGAAGGATTAGGTTCAAGGTCCAATGTAAAGGGTAGAGGGTATAGGGGTTGAGGGTTTAGGGTTTAAGGATTGAGGGTTGAAGGATTAAGGGTTGAGGGTTGTGAATTCAAGGCTGAGGGTTTAATGTATAGGGTAGAGGGTAGAGGGTAGAGGGTTTAAGGGTTGAGGGTTGAGCATTGAGGATTGAGGGTTTAAGGTTGAGGGTTGAGGGTTGAGGGTATAGCGTCGAGGGATTAGGGTTGAGGGTCCAATGTATAGGGTAGATATTATAGGGGTTGAGGGATTAAGGGTTGAGGGTTTAGGGATTAGGGTAAAGCTTAGATTTAAGGGTGTAAGGGTTGAGGGATTAGGGTTTAGGGTAGAGGGTATTGGGTTGAGGGTTGAAGGTAGAGGGTTTAAGAGTTTAGGGTTTAAGGGTTGAGGGTTAATGGTTGAGTGTTTAAGGGTTTAAGGGTTAAGGGATTAAGGGTCAAGAGGGTTGAGGGATTAGGGTAGAGATTTTACTAAGTGGGTTTAAGGGTTGGGAAATTAGGGTTGAGGGTAGAGGGTAGAGGATTAAGGGTAGAGTGTAGAGGGTTTAAGGGTTGAGGGTTTAGGGTTGAGGGATTAAGAGGTTATAGGGTAGAGGGTATAGGGGTTGAGGGAATAGGGTTTAAGGGTTGAGTGATGAAGAGGGTATAGGGGTTGAGGGATTAGGGTTTAAGGGTTGAGGGTTGAGGGATTAGGGGTTGAGGGATTAGGGTTTAAGGGTTGAGGGTTGAGGGATTAAGAGGATATAAGGGTTTAAGGGTTGAGGGTTGAAAAATTAAGAGGGTATAGGGGTTGATGGATTAGGGTTTAAGGGTTGAGAGTTGAGGGATTAAGAGAGTATAAGGGTTGAGGGATTAGGGTTTAAGGGTTTAAGGGTTGAGGGTTGAGGGTTGAGGATTATTATAGGGCTTGGGGTTTAAGGCTAAGGCTGAGGGATTAGGGTTGAGGGTTGATTAGGGCTAAGGGGAGGGTTGAGGGTTGAAGGATTAGGGTTTAAGGGTTGAGGGTTGAGGGTTGAGGATTAAGAGGGTATAGGTGTTGAGGGATTAAGGTTTAAGGGTTGAGGGTTGAGGGTTGAGGGATTAGGGTTTAAGGGTTGAGGGTTGAGGGTTGATGGATTAAGAGGGTATAGGGGTCAAGGCATTAAGGTTTAAGGTTTGAGAGTTGAGGTATTAAGAGGGTATAGGGCTTGAGGGAACATGGTTTAAGGGTTGAGGGTTAAGGGATTAAGAGGGTATAGGGGTTGAGGGATTATGATTTAAGGTTTAAGGGTTGAGGGTTGAGGGATTAAGATGGTATAGGCATTGAGAGATTAGGGTTTAAGGGTTGAGGGTTGAGGGATTAAGAGGGTATAGGAGATGAGGGATTAAGGTTTAAGGGTTGAGGGTTGAGGGATTAAGAGGTTATAAGGGTTGAGGGATTAGGGTTTAAGGGTTGAGGGTTGAGGGTTGAGGGATCAAGAGGTTATTGGGGTTGAGGGATTAGGGTTTAAGTGTTGAGGGTTGAGGGATTAAGAGGGTATAGGGGTTGAGGGATTATGGTTTAAGGGTTGAGGGTTGAGGGATTAAGAGGCTATAGGGGTTGAGGGATTAGGGTTTAAGGGTTTAAGGGTTGAGGGTTGAGGGTTGTGGGTTGAGGGATTAAGAGGGTATAGGGGTTGAAGGATTAGTTTTTAAGGGTTTAGGGTTGAGGGTTGAGGGTTGAGGGTTGAGGGTTGAGGGATCAACAGGCTATAAGGCCTGAGGGATTAGGGTTTAAGGGTTGACAATTGAAGGATTAAGAGGGTATCAGGGGTTGAGGGATTAGGGTTTAAGGGTTGAGGGATTTAGAGGGTATATGGGTTGAGGGATTAGGATTTAATCACTACCTCCTACCCCCTCTCCCTCTCTTAGGTCTCTCTCTCTCATTGTTCAATCACTCCCACTCTCTCTTTATCCCTCTCTCCCTCTCCCTCCCTCTCTCCCTCTCTCCCTCTATCTCTGTCTCCCTCTCTTTCTACCTCTCTCCCACTCTCTCTCACTCTTATCTATCTCTCCTATATCCTTAACCCTTTACCCTTTAAACCTTTAGACATGCAAAATATACTCATGCATCTAATCATACTTCATTCAAAATTATTTCATCTATTAATTAAATAAACCAATTTAATTAATTCACTAAGCTTATCTCTCAAAATTAAATAAATCTAACTATTTAATTATCTCCTATAGTTCCTGATTTAATTAAATCACATATATCTAATTAAATCACTCATATGCATTTTCCCACTCATTTGATTTAAAATAAATACAAAAATTGAAATCAAATGTCATATCACCTAAACTCATGTTAGATTAATCAAATCCTGATTAGTTTAATCCTAATCACCTAAATCCTCTAGATTCATCCACTTGCACAATAAATCATTTTAATTGATTTATTAAAACACCTATTTTCCCTCACAAGGGCATATTCCCAAAGAACATGCCCTCATTAACTCTCATGTTTGACTTTTTTGGCCAAACACAATTCCCCCCAAAAACCCTCTACCATATTCATTTATTGCCATTTTCAAATTTGAAATGGGCACATTAGCCAAAAATTGCACAAGCATGGGCCAATCCCATTGTGACAAGTGGCTCTCTCTCATTTGATGGGATTTAGTCCCACATTGCTCAATCTTGGATTCTCTTCTCTCAACTTCTCCTATAAGTTCAATACATTTTCTCTCATTTTTTCATCTACATTTGAAGGCATCCTCATTATAGGCAACTTGAGTTGAAGAGGATCTCATTGTCTATCATTTTATTTGTTTTAGCAAGGATTGGGAAAGGGCTCTTTCACACATTCAAGAAGCACAAATCCATCATAGAATAGGTATCTAATATGTTTTCTTGTTTACAACTAAGTTATTTTGCTATGTCACTTATCATGCATGTTGGATTATTCTATGAAGATGTTGATTATTTGTTTTGTTTAGAATGCTAACTATACTAAGACGGGTGTGTGTGTTGAAGGTTTTCTAACCATTTGCAGATTTTCATCATCTACAAAATGGCACTAGAAGGAGGGTTGATAGAATATGAGTCGATGTGTAGAAGTTTTGTCATGTTTATAAATATGACCTTGTTGTCTAATCATTTTCTGCAGGACGACAGTGCCATGACTGTTGTTCTTCTAATTTGAGAATTCATGTCTCTGGTTATGATAAATATTTCTTGAGTTGTGCTTCATTGTTAATGTCTTTTGTCCTACATTTATTTTTATGCTTAAAAATATTCTTTCAGGCAATAAAGTGAAAAGAAAAACTAAGTATCATTCGACTTTATTATTGCTACTATTATCTTTTGGATATGTGGTTCCTGGAATATCTGTTTAGACAGTCTGTTCAGATATGACAGAGCTTTAGGAAATAGATGGCCAAGTTTCATTGAAAAAAAAGAAAAGGCAAATAGAATAATCGTGCCTTCGAAGCTAAATTTTTTTTCCTATCTGTTCCTCCGTAAGGGACTTTATTTGCAGTCCACTATTTTGTAACCACCGACCTATCACTTGTCTACTTTTTCTCTTTTTAAATTTGAAGTATGTTTGAAATAGATTTCTTTGAACTTGAAGACCATCGCTTGCCTGTGTTTGCCTTTGCTAAGATAAAGTTTATTTCTCTCTGAATGCATTTGTGGTTCCTCTATCAGCTTTTCATTTTAGAACAAACTAATCGAAAGAGATCAGATCATAATCTGCACAGGCCTTACAATAAGCTTTATTCTGCACATTATTTCTTACTGGAAGCACAAGGACTGTCATTCAAGAGTTATGCCTTTCTGGACATGTATCAGAGTGTCATGTTTTCGTGCATACTGATGAATTAATGACCATTTCAAAATCTCGATTGAATTCATCATTCAAATTAGTGGACAGCCTTCTTGAATGTGCCATATCTTTTTTTGCTATACATAAAATATCTTCAAGCGGCTATGTGTTGGAGAACTTCGAAATCTAGGACAGTCTTTGTGTTAGATGAACATATTAATGGATTCCATGTTCATTCATTTCACTATGTTAGTAAGAAATGACAAGAGGGAGTTTGGTCGCAACTATGATTATAGTGGTCGGTCTCTATCACATCATACAGGCCGCATATTTTAGTGGCCTCTTCACATATAGATGCAGTTTTCAGTATGTTTTGATTCCATCGACTGGTGATGCTTTGATATAGTGGTTGGCACATCTTTAGCAGTGGGATTTCTTTGGAGTAGAACCATTGAAGGGTATTTGCGTGTACTGCTTGTTTCTACACCCCACACAGGAAATCCACTAAATCAACAACGAGCTTCCCCATAAATTGTCACCTGCACCCTTTAATTGGCGCCCAATTGCTTTATGAAACTAACACACTCATTTCTTCTTGATGTGATATTATTCTTCTTGATGGATTTTTGTTGTTATAATTATTTTTATGGCGCCTTGGGATCTGATTGGAGTTACAATATTTACTTATGATGTCCTACTTTTATTCCATCGAATGAGTGCGTAGATTTGTTTTTTTCACTGGGAAAGAAATCTTGTGGTCCGTATTGGTCTGATTTCATTTATATAAATTTTTTGACTCTTTGGACATCGTATGCTTAGTAAGAACACCTCTATTGCATGTTCATAGACATAGGGTTGCATAATACATATTTGTAATATGGTTTGTGGAAGTACCTAGTGTAGACATAGAAAATGTACAAGTTCGTTTTGGCACACCTGATCCCGATTACTAACAACATTTCCTCTTAAATCACACTCTCAACATTTCATCGTAATTCTATCCCTTAATCTAATGAATCACTATTTATCTGATTAAGTCTATCACCTCCTCTGATTAAATTTATCAATTTAATTTAATTAACCTAACATATCTGTTTAATTAAATAAATCATTTTATTTGATTAAATTCCCTAAAGTCCTCTTACTAAATTAAATAAACTAAACCTAATTTGATTTAATCTAACATGTTCCTTCTTGATTAAATAAATCAAAGCATTTATTTAATAAATCATTTCCTCTCAATTCTTGACTTAAATCAATTTATAAATCTAAGTCTAAATTGTCACGTCATCTAATTCTTCATTAATTTAATCAAAACCATGATTAAGTTAATCCCTTTCATTAAATTTCTCTAGAGAATGCAACTTGCATAGTAAATCAAATACTTTGATTTATTAATTCATCTATTTTCCCTCACAAAACATCAAAAGGGAATATTCCCTCATTTGAATTCAAAAAGGCTAAGTGGACTCGGTCCTTCCAACAAGGCATCTAAGACCTCTTACATGTCCTTTGCATTGATCCAAGTGGTCATAACTCCATTTGACTTCTCATCCACCTTGTCATTTCAATATTTCAAAATTCAAATTTATGCATTTATCATACACATTGACCATAATGTGCCCATTCCTCATCCAATCACATGAGGACAAGTGGCACAATTCCATTTGATTATCTTTTGTCCCACATTGGTCAATCTTACTCACCTCTTCCAAATTGAAGTCTATAAATTGGAGACTTCTCTCATCATTCCTCTTCCACAATCATATGCAAAGTTACTCTCTTCAACTTGAGAGCCAATGTTTCCCATTTCCAACAAGGTTATGCTCAAATTTCTTTGGAGATTTGACCATTTCTCATTCACACACCATTGCTATTTAGGAATTGGGAAAGGGCCAATTGCAGCAATCCATTGGCACCAATTCCCCCATAAGATCATCATGCTATTAGCTTAATTAGGATTTAGTTTAAATTTCAGTTTCTTATATTGTGTTCTTCTTTCCTAATTTAGTTTGAATAGATGGATTTTATGGGGAATCTCTCATACTTGTTTGCATGCATATGATCTAACAACTAATGTGTTTTGTTGCTCTTGTGCATTTGCAAGTTTAGGGGTTCACATTTTGGTACTAGAAGGATACCATAGCAGGTCTCCCTAGGGTCTTTGAAGATTCCACCTTGTTAATGGTTAGTGCCTCCACAGCTGAGTCAAACCAACCAACCCACTAAATCACCTTAGTACACCCGCAAATCATCGATCACGATCAATGAGGAACACCAATTCTAAACTCATTCGAAAATGATGAGGCGCTCTCCAAATTCATGGGACTAAGAGATATAGTTCCATGTGGGTATCATAAGGTAGGCTTCAACATCACATTAGACACCCAAGCATACTATGGGGAGATGATTGAGTCCTTCAATCGCAAAAGGAAAATATCGAGAATAAGCTCAGAGTTATTGAGTGAAAACCACACTGTGGCACTCTCTAACCACAAAATTGTAAAAATAAAGGATGCATCCAATAGTGAAAACCTCCCTAAAGCAATGGAGGATGAAGGATTCAATCTCCCCCCTACCTCTTTACATCAGGAAAATCAGCAGTACTGGCAGAGTAGTGCAACCCTGTCAACTTGGGAACAGAAATAAAGTCACAAATCACTTTCTACGCCGAGTCGCTCTTGACAGAGGAACAAGAACTGTTAGCAGTATTCCTCAAAGAAAGAAAGGTAAACTTTGCATGGACCTATGCTGACATGCCAGGTTTGAATTCTGAGGTCATGGTTCATCATTTGGTTGTTTACCCTAGAGCAAAACCAGTCAGTCAAAAGTTAAGGAAGATGCACCCGCAAATATCCTTGCTCATTAAGATTGAACTACAAAAGCTCCTAGATGTTGGCTTCATATTCCCAATCGACTATCTAGAGTGGGTATCTAATCTTGTGCTAGTCTCAAAACCGAATGGGGGCATCTGCATCTGCACCAACTTTAAAGATCTAAACAAAGCATGCCCTAAGGATGATTTTCCACTACCCAATATTGACATGATAGTGGAAATGACGGCTGGGCATGAGATGCTGTCCCTAATGGACGACTTCTTGGGATACAATCAGATAATGATAGAAAAAGAGGACCAGAACAAGACAACCTTTACATGTCCTTGGGGCACCTACTGCTAGAATGTGATGCCATTTGGGCTAAAGAATGCAGGAGCCATGACACTGATCTTCCATGACATGATCCACAAAACTGTCGAAGACTATGTGGATGACATACTGGCCAAATCAAAGAAGAGACAAGATCACATAGCAACTCTAAGTGCAATCTTTGACAGGCTAGAACAATACAAGGTCAGACTCAACCCAAAGAAGTGTGTCTTTGGGGTACAATTAGGAAAGTTGTTGGGGTACATAATTTCAATGAGAGGGATAGAGGTGGACCCTGCAGAGGTAAAAGCAATCCTTGATATTGAAGCACCGAGAATATTAAAGCAACTTAGAGGATTACAAGGTACACTCCAGTCCATCCAAAGATTCATAGCACAACTAGAAGATAAACATATAGCCTATTCACATCTACTCCACAAGGGAGTGACATTCAGGTGGGACAACAAGTGCGAACAAGCATTCAAAAAGATCAAGGAATACCTACTTACACCACCTGTGTTAATGCCACTGATCATAGGGAAACCATTGATTCTATACATCTCAGCAACAATGGCCGCCCTTGGTGCCCTTTTAGCCCAACATGATGAAAAGGGAACCGAGCGGGAAATTTACTATATCAGCAGAACAATGGTAGGGCATGAGCTCAATTACACATCAATAGAAAAGGCTTGCTTGGCACTGGTATTTGCAGCCCAAAAATTTAGACATTACATGCTAGCTCATCAAATTAAGCTAATTGCCAAGATAGACCCTCTGGAATATCTATTGTCAAAAGCAATGCTTACAGGCAGAATGGCTAAATGGGTAATGATATTATCTGAACATGACATTGAATATGTCGAGCGAAAGGCGATCAAAGAAAAATTTATTGCGGGCCAGCTAGCAGAAGCTCCCCTCTACACAGATAACCCGCTCGTATCAAAATTCCCAGATGAGTCCCTTTTCAATCTCAGTGCAATAGACCACTGGAAACTATACTTTGATGGCTCCCATACACAACATGGATCAGGAGCTGGTGTGTTCTTCATCACCCCCCAAGGGGATTTCATACCGAGGTCTTATAAGTTGACATTCCCCTGTATGAACAACATTGCAAAATACGAGGCTTTAACCATAGGTCTCAAGATCGTGACACAGTGATGAATTATGGCATTAAAAGTCTATGGAGACTCGTAGCTTATCCTTAACCAAGTCAACAGTGAATATCAAACTAAAGATGATAAGCTCGCACCATACAAAAAGGTAGTAGAAAGCCTCAAAGAATCATTCATCGACATCACCTTTGAGAAAATACCGACGGAAAACAACAGAGCAGTTGATGCAATGGAAACGATCGGATCCTTTCTAGATATCCCTCGCAACATCTCAAAACATGAATTCCTTGTAGAGCAGCTTCTCATACCAACTTTCAAGGTACCAGAGTTTGAATATGCATGTGAACTCGTTGGTCCCGGTGATCTTTGGTACCATGACATTTACACCTACCTAAGGTTAGGAATCCTCCCAACTGACATCACCCCGAACCTAAAGTGAACCTTTATCAAAAGGGCCTTATGATTTGTCATCCTAGGAGAGACCCTCTTCCTCATAAATATTGATGGAACCCTGCTACTATTTTTAAAACCTAAGGAGGCCATGATTGCTCTAATTGAGGTACACAATGGCATGTGCGGTTTGTACTCAAGTGGTATGACCTTGGCTAAGAAGTTGCTGAGAGCTGGGTACTATTGCCCAACAATGGAAAGGGAGGCACATGAATTTGTCAGAAGATGCCTACAATACCAGCAGCACGAAGATCTCATTCATGCACCAGCTCAAGAGTTGCATCCTATTGTTACAGCTTGGCCCTTTTCACAATGGGGGCTCGATCTCACAAGTAAACTTTCACCAACCTCATCCAATGGCCATAAGTTCATTATCACCACCACTGAATATTTCACAAAGTGGGTCGAAGCAATTCCCATGACCTACATCACAGGTAAACAAATATCCAAGTTCATCCTGAACTACCTCATTTGCCGATACGATGTTCCCCAATCCATTATCTCTGATAATGGGACACCCTTCAAAAATCAGGATGTTCGTGATTTGTGTGAAAAGTTCAAAATCCGACATCACTTTTCCACCCCATACTACCCACAAGGCAATGGCCAAGCAGAAGCTACCAATAAGATCATTATGAAAATCCTCAAGAAAATAGTCAATGACTCTGGTCATGACTGGCATCTGCAATTAAACCCCGCCTTATGGGCCTACTGCACTAGCATCCACATGCCAACAGGTGCCACTCCATTCTTCCTGGTCTACGAATCAGAAACCATCCTCCCTATTGAGATCAAGCTTTCGTCATTGAGGATATCATTGCAAAACCTCATCATAGATGAGGAATACAGGGTCACAAGACTAAATGAGCTAGAGTTACTGGATGAACGATGCATAGATGCCCTAAATCATCTACAGGTCTACCAGAATCGCCTGAAATGGAGCTACAACAAGAAGATCTGGTAATGCACCTTCCAAGTTGGTGACCTTGAGCTAAAAGAGAACCAAAAGAATGTGCCCAACCTAGATATAAAAGGAAAGTTTGAGCCTAACTGGCTGGGACCTTTCATCATCACCACAAGTTGTAAGTCTGAGGCATATTAGTTGTTGACACCAGAGGGCGAGCCTCTGTAGGAGCCCATGAACAACTCTCACTTCAAAAAGTTTTATGCCTAAACACTTGCAAGGTATAGAAACAAAAAATACAAAAAAAAATTTAAAAAAGTCCTGAAAAATTGTTACCCTGATGAAAACCTGGAAAACAGGCTTCTTGGCAACAACAAAAAAAATCAAAAAATAAAAAAAATCCAAAAAAATTAGAAAAAAGGATTGAAAACAGTAAAGAAAAAAATCGTCCTCTAATGAAAACCACTTCGGTGGCGCTTTGGACAAGTACCTTGGTGAAAACCTGGCAAACAGGCATCAAGCATAAATAAAACACTCTCTATCCACCAAGATTTGCACGACTCACTCATCCATCCATCCACCCATCTGCTCACATCCATACCATAGCCCGAGTTGGTGTTCATATCACGTTCCACCATAGTACTACTTGGCATATTCCTAAGGTCAGTTTGTCCTACCTTTATCGAAGTAGTCTATCGCACCATGCTGGGGGCATGTTCCTGTATCAGCATTGGATCAAATTCATGTGTATTCTTGGAATCTTCTTGAAATTATTCAAAAAATCCAAAAACATGTCTAAATATCAGAAAATCTTCAAAAAATCATCATTAAGTCTTGTCAGTCTTTCATCTTGTCGAACTATGTTGTCTCTGAGCTTGAACATAGGAAAGATTGATCTTTGATCATCCCTTGAGACAGTAGGGCTAGTCCCATTAAGCATCCATCGCATGGGCAATCCATTTTCCCATATAGTCTACATCTTAGGTCGGTCCTTTAAGCAATAAAATGGGCAATCTGTTTGTCCATCTTATCATCAAGTCAGTCCATCGTCAGTTAAACTATGTGGTCTCTGCATGTATAACGTAGGCAAGGATAATCTATGGATCAGCTGCCGAGACCCCTAGGATAGGTCTTTAAGTTAGTCCTTTCATCATAAAATCTCAAAATACCAAAAACATTGAAAAATGTGAAAATACCAAAACCAACCTCAAAATATCTAAAAATCCAAAAAGGTGCATCCATTTCATCTCGCTTTCACTCGTGATTGTCTCACTCATAATAAAATCAATCGTCACCTTCACCCTTTGGTGAGTTAGTCAGAAGCAAGTCTAGCAGGTTTAAAAGTGAGCACTCCAATCGTCAGTCTTGAAAGTCTAGATCAGTGAGTCAGCAAGTTGGTCAACTCGGAATATCAATAGCTTATCACCCAAATTAGTCCCATCAAAACCGTGATCACAACATGTCCTAGGATGAAGCTTTCCTATGATGGACATAAGCATCAGGTACCCCACAGTAGTTAGTCTTGGCTAGCGGTATGAAGAAAATTAGCTTGTTTGGTTTGCTTTATTTGGTCTTTTATTGACTTATCTTATTTTATGCTCATTCCAATGACCTCTCGATGATGCCTAAACAAAACAGGTTTAGAGAGAAATGAATGGGGCAATGATCATTATATTTTTATCTGTTATGCTTGTGGGATACCCTTGCAAAATAACTTAGTCATATATATTTTGTTTGGTTTGTAGAGAGGATGTTTTAGATATCTTCTTGACCACATAGGAAAGCTTGCTTTTTTATGTTTTGGTTTGAGATGTTTAGAATGTCTGAACTACATCCTGAATAAAGTATGTATGTTAAGTGTGAACAAGAATACTCCTATCTGATTGTTGAGTCAAAGTCCATCACACTAGGTACCACGCCATCCTTGTCCTTTATACCTTGATGCATCGTACCTATGTGTGTTATCAAACATAACGCAATTGACCCTTTGAAAATCCCAATTCCTAGCAATGTAAATCGCCATCACCATTCTAACTAACTCATTAATTCTACAATTCTTCTATCTTCCTTCCACACTAACATGGTATCATAATAGTAATTAAAAAATTGCCAATGCATACACCCTACATCCACATAAAAACACATTGCATCATATCATTATCGTAAGTTACGAGGAATAATATAAAGTTGTTATTCTAAACATCTTAAGAAAAGTATTGCATCATACATAATCATTTGCATCCATTACCATTTGCATATCATTACACCACTATCAACATGCATTACATCATTACAACACAAAAAAATTATATACAAAAAGAAATGCATCCATTACATACATTGCATCACATAAGCATAAGAATAGAAACATCTCATATCATCATACATTTGCATATTATACATCTGCATATCATGCATGTGCACCATACATATCATAAAGGGTGAATCATATCATATATATCAAAAAATACTCTTATTCAATACAAATCGGATCAAGTGTACATCGAATACATGGTACAATAAGGCCAAAATACTGCAGCCCGTTTATCAAAATGGAACAAACTATCCTGTGATCAAAAGGGCTAGCCCTGCTGACTGTGGCCCTCACCCTCCCCTGCCTGTCTCTCACCATGATCCTCTGTCGGCCCCCTCCCCATCTGCTGGGAGAAATCTGGCACTCTGCTAGCTGAAGGAATGACCTGTCGGTAGTGCTGCCAATAGTCATCCGCCTCTCTAATGGCCTGTCTGTACTCTCGAATGTCAACTAAACGACCTTAGGATGTGGAAGCGACACTCTTTAACTGCCTCCATTGGCCAATCTCCTGATCCCTCTCGGATCGTGCCAAGTCTCTCTCCACTATAGCTCCAGCAACCTGCTACCGGGCCTCATCTCGCTCAGTTGTCAGAACTTGTACCTGGCCCTATAGCTATTGAATGAATGCATCACGAGGATCTGGCTGTCCCGCTGGCTAACCCGCTAGCTATACGAAAGGCTGTACTACTGGCTGCTATTGTGGTGGCACCTGGGGCTGCCCATCCTATCCTGCTACCTGACATGCACGATCCCTCAAAGGTGACTATTGAGGAGGTGGTACACCTCCCCGAGCTCTTCATGCTGACCTACCTCTAGGCCTCCGACATGGAAGTACTGTCCCAAGAACTATCAATCTCACTAGCGGACTGAACCATGCCCTATAAGTTGGAGGCACCCTTGCATCTACTGGCCCCTGATCATATGGCCACGGTCGATCCACCAACTATATGAATGAGGAAACTGCCTCATCTATTGGAATAAGCGGTGCCCATACTATCTCCTTTGCCATGCGGGAAAAGATGGCCATATACTGAGCATCGGGTATATCTCGCACCTCACCGAACTACCTGGCTACCCTATCAGGAAGGTACCTCTCTATCAGAGTGTTCTCCCAACCCTGCATGAATCTGTCTTGGCGAGCAAAGAAAAGCTGCTCTACATCATCCATCCATGAGGCTATACCCATCCATGGCCTCCATATAAATATTGTCATCTCATCTAAAACTAGTCGCCAATGGGCTATACCATATGTACCCATGTGAGTGAAGTGAATCCTCGCCCCGCCATATCGCCACACCATGGGGTCATCAATGTCTAGAACAATCGGTGTCACAATCGGGTGAAGCACCAGGATCTGCCCCCAGGCCCAAATGTGCAGAAGAGTCAATCCAACCCCAAGAGCCCGACCATCCAAATAGGCGAACTCGTGCAAATATCGGTACAAGGAGGCCAATAGTACTGGTCCCCAGCCAAAGCACACTCAGTGAGCGCACATCAGTTGCCATGCTAGTCCCCAACCTGGACTAAAATATCGGCCATGTCGATCAGGAGCTACAAGGCCAAAAATAATGGCGGCCACAATCAGGCTGTAAGTAGGGGCTATACCCCGGTAGCTCTCCAAATATATCTGACCATCGCAAAGCATGAGTTCGTCCACACCCATGACACCAAAGAAGGCATCCCTACCCTCCTCCAAATCATAAATCACTCGCTCTCCATGAATGGGCAGTTGCAGGATGCGCTAGACATCCTCGAGAGTAATGGTAACATCGTCAGTAGGAAGATGAAAGGATGACGTCTCGCTATGCAACTGCTCGGCCAAGACATGCATCATACCCATATGTGCTTGAATAGGAGGAGCATAAGCAATGAACCATAAATCGAGCATCCCAAGCTGCTCCTGAAGGAATATGTGCATATCCTATAATCTCTCAAATACTGGCCACCGGTGCTCCCTCGAATGAATAACCTCATGCCTCTCCTGCACAAGGAAAGAAGTTGTGTCAGTTTCCCTAAAGAAAATTTGCTGTCCATATCGCATTTCGCTTTTGAAACAACAAAAGCAGCGTTGTTCTCAAAAGTGGCACAGTTTGTAATGTTCCAAACTGCCCCGCGCGATGGACTTAGATAGCTAAATTGGACAAACTTGCCCGCGCGGCGCTGTTTGAGCAAGCGACGGAGTTTACTAACCGAAAATCCCTAAATGGAAAACTACGTTGTGCTACACTCTATGCACAAGCGGTCCTATATAGGACCATGCGGGCCTGTTTGTGAATTTTTCGTTGCATGCCGACTCGACCGTACCTAAGCCCTAATAAATGCATGAATAACAAGAAAAATAAAGGTCAGATAGGGGTACATACCGCAGGTCCTACAGCGACTGGTCGCTGATATACTCATACTCGCTCCAACACGTGCAGAGGAAGCTGTCATTGCACCATTTTCTCTAAGACTCGGAGCTCAACTGTCAAAATTTTCAAGGTTAAGATTGCAAATGTATTGAAAGTGACCCCTCGAGGTCTATTTAAGCTTGAAAATTAGGGTTTTTTGACCTAATTTGACCTTTCGGCAAGGGTTTTGGTCCCCCGAACCCGTTTTCATCCAACCGAGTCATTCTGCATCCCTTTTGGCATTTTAATCCATTTTTCTGGCATTCTGGGGAATTTATGGCCTGTTGGGCACCTTGTCATCTTTTTCGCGAGATCATCCAAAAAATCAAAATTTTCATCCGATCTCTCGAGGGGGCAATATCCAGCAATATCCTTCCGCTGGGGCAGCAGTGGGGCATATGAAAAAAATTGAGAAAATCCCGAACCTTTGATTACAATAGTTTATTATTTGAATCAATGCAACAAGTACATTGCTTCAAAGAGGGGCAAAATGTAGACATGGAAAATGTACAAGTTTGTTTTGGCACTTCTGATCCCGATTACTGACAAGATTTCCTCTTAAATCACACTCTCAACATTTCATCGTAATTCTATCCCTTAATCCAATGAATCACTATTTATCTGATTAAGTCTATCACCTCCTCTGATTAAATTAATCAATTTAATTTAATTAACCTAGCATATCTATTTAATTAAATAAATCATTTTATTTGATTAAATTCCCTAAAGTCCTCTTATTAAATTAAATAAACTAAACCTTATTTGATTTAATCTAACATGTTCCTTCTTGATTAAATAAATCAAAGCATTTATTTAATAAATCATTTCCTCTCAATTCTTGACTTAAATCAATTCATAAATCTAAGTCTAAATTGTTACATCATCTAATTCTTCATTAATTTAATCAAAACTATGATTAAGCTAATCCGTTTCATTGAATTTCTCTAGAGAATGCAACTTGCACAGTAAATCAAATACTTTGATTTATTAATTCATCTATTTTCCCTCACAAAGCATCAAAAGGGAATATTCCCTCATTTGAATTCAAAAAAGCCAAGTGGACTTGGTCCTTCCAACAAGGCATTTAATACATCTTACATGTCCTTTGCATTGAGCCAAGTGGTCATAACTCCATTTGACTTCTCATCCACCTTGTCATTTCAATATTTCAAAATTCAAATTTATGCATTTATCATGCACATTGGCCAAAATGTGCTCATTCCTCATCCAATCACATGTGGACAAGTGGCACAATGCCATTGGATTATCTTTTGTCCCACATTGGTCAATCTTACTCACCTCTTCCAAATTGAAGTCTATAAATTGGAGACTTCTCTCCTCATTCCTCATCCAAAATCATATGCAAAGTTACTCTTTACAACTTGAGAGCCAATTTTGCCCATTTTCATCAACTATTCATCATCTTTCAATATTTGCAACAAGGTTATGCTTAAATATCTTTGGAGATTTGACCATTTCTCATTCACATACCATTTCTATTTAGGAATTGGGAAAGGGCCAATTGCAACACTCCATTGGCACTAATTCCCCCATAAGATCATCATGCTATTAGCTTAATTAGGATTTAGTTTAAATTTCGATTTCTTATATTGTGGTTTTCTTTCCTAATTTAGTTTGAATAGATGGATTTTATGGGGAATCTCTGATACTTGTTTGCATGCATATGACCTAACAACTAATGTGTTTTTTTGCTCTTGTGCATTTGCAGGTTTAGGGGTTCACACCTAGTGTTGGTTATGCTCAAACTTTGTAGGCCTGTGCATAGTATGGTTTGAAGGTGACTTCATTACTATCTTCTCTAAGGGGTGTATTCCTAGAAAATATTGTTTAGCATCATCAAAGTACCCAAAGAAGTAATCAATTAACTATTGAGAGCAGTAAATGAATCATTCTAGAAACAAGTAATACCATACAAGAGCTTTTCATAGGAGGGTGAGGAATTATTGGTAGTACAATGATATAATATAACTTATATTTAATGTGCAATGAAAATTTGAGATATTCAAGTATGGGATGAAGGAATTTATGGAACTATCCCATCATAGAGGAATGACAAGGCCTGACAGTGCTATATTTTTTTGTTTTTGTTAGTATATCTATCTCACAATATTCTGACATGTGACAAGTAGGAACAACATTTAGGAGGAGAGCAATCTGCATTCTAAGTACTTAATGACAAATCGTGAAGCAAGATTTAATATTATTTTGAATAAACTTTATTTGTAGGTTGAAAGGGGGTTCATGAAACAAAGGTTTAAATGAGTTACCTTTTTTTTTTTTTTTAAAGTTGTTGAACTAAATTTTCCTCTTAAACACTCACTTGCAATAGATTGTTTTCTTACTTCAATAAGTTTATGAATTCATTATGCTAAGTTATTATTGAATCTTTGAAATATCATGTTTCTTATTTGTGATCAATTTTTTGGTCTTTTTAGGTTGACATCACGGTTGAATTTGGAATCAAGCAAAAACGAAGATGAACAAAGTGGAGTTGCAGATTTTTTTCAAGACTTGGAGAAAAAAACATTTTTTAGTGCTTGTTTTAACAATTTAGAGCTTCCATGTTCTATCCTTGTCTTCTGTTTTAAACTAACTCACTTTTCAATTTAGGCTTAAAATCGATCACTGATTTGATCTTTTCAAAGTTGGTTAAAAAGAACCTTAGACATTTACTAGATTTCAATTTGGACTTAAAATTGAACAAGGAAAACTTCACATCTCATTTGGTGCTTTTAAAATGAACTCATCACTACTTTATGGACATAAAATGAATAAGTGTTTGTCATTTTTTACAATAGTTTTTACAAATTAACATCATTTAAAATGTGTATGCGCTTCTCTCATGCTTCATAGCGATCTTTAGAATCAAAAGCATTTTGGTGATATTAAGTTGTCAAAAAGATTGCCTTCACATTTCAATTTGGGAACTTAAAATTGAACAAAACATCTTGCGAGTGTGAGTAAACATATTGTGAGTATTATCCCTTTATTTCTAAACGAAGGTTGATCGAACTATGAATATGTTTACTCACTTTTGTTTATCTTAGAGCGCTTGACTTGTGGGAAAAAGTACTCACCCAAGGGAATGACCCAACTGATAACACACTAAAGCCAAGTGTATTTCCAACCGGGATATAAAATTGGGTACTGGAACAAAGGCCAGTATCACGCGGTTGGCTCCGACGAGAAGGAAAGCAATGGTCTCTCGCCACATGGGTTAGCCTCCACGAATGGAAATTTTGAATTAAAACCCTTATTTAGAAGGGCAAATCCTTATCTATTTTGTTGGTCCAAAAGGTCATGTCCTTTGAAGCTGCCCCACATTATACATGCGGTTTTGTTGTAGAGATGAAAAGTATGCCATGAGAGATTCATGGGTATTGATGCTTGGCTGACCTGAGAAGTGTGTGCTGTGGAGAGGAGCCACTATGGTCAAGCATCTAGTCATCTGCATAGAATATGCGCAGCTGGATTCATCCAAGTGGGAACCCAACAAAATATTGTCTCATCATCCTAGGGTTGTACATGTTCTTGGAATCAAAACACTTTCCTTGGTCCTCAAAATGATTGAAAAAAAAACATTCACAAATAACTCCAAATTTCAAACCCCTTGGAAGAAACAAATACCTTTGATGAATTTAAGTACTCTTGCTTTCCCTAGGGATCATATCCTTAGAGGTTTCTAAGTGCTTGGATTCTATCATCATTTGTTTTCAATAAGGATAAACCTAAGAAAATTTAGCCCCAATTTTCTTGATTTCCACATAATGGACCTTGTGGGATGAAAAAGAAAGTGGAGCATTAGACATGCAGTTTGAAAAATAATCAAGCATGTTCTTTTGGTAAAAACAATACACTAAGGAAAGATAAAAGACAAATTGGATTACACATGTGTTTTCTAAAATGATTTCCCGCAAGATCAAAATCCCAAAACCTAAGTTCAAGAAGCTTAGTTTGAAAGCTCGTGAGGAGCATCTTGGGAGAATTTTTGAATTCAAAGAAAGATTGGTTTACAACTTTTACAAAAAAGCTTCAAGAAACAATCCTGAGTTGTATGCATTCTACTATCAACAAAATCCTGAGCTTTTTAAAAAAGGTTTGCTTTCCTCCCATGGGAAGTATAGTGTGTTCTTCAAAACCGAGGTCTTGTAAGAAGAGGTTTCATTTGGGTCAAGTCTAGGATCAACTCAATCACTTTCATCCATCTCTCAACAATCAAAATCAGTCAAAAGTCACCTCACCAACAACTCTTAGAAACTTTGTAAACATTTTTTATCCTAAACTTCTAGGCAAAATCAAATCACTTTGTTTGACTTAACACACTTAGTCAAAGCATCATCTTATACATGATTTTTCTCTAGGATAACACAACTCCCTAGGGTCTACAAGTTCATCTTGTTTGGCTTAACACACTTAGCCAAATTATGAAATCCATTTTCATCTTTGTTTAGCTTAACACACGTAGCCAAATTATTGAGTCCATAAACACCTCATTTGACTTAACACACTTAGTCAAAACCATAAACTTATGTACAAGTCCACTCTAGGATAACACAACTTCCTAGGGTTTAAAAGTGCATTTATCACCCTTGTTTGACTTAACACATTTAGTCAAACTATCAATCCAATCACGATCAATCAAAGTCCTAAAAAGTTTAGCATTTCCTTCAAAGTTTCTTTAAGGGTTCCATTCATCCATATCGCTCATGTTTCGTTTATCTCATCCTCATCATTTCTTTGATCCTTCAAATTCGTAGTTCTTCGCTTCTTTGAACCTAAGGTTAAGACCGATCTAAAGGATTAGAGGTCCATCTCTTACATTCTTGAAAATTGATCTTCATTTTAAGGTTCAAACTCAATCTCAACACAAGAAGAACATGGAGCGAAACAAAGAAACATCCATTTCAAGTGATTTAAGCCAAACTGAAACAACATTCAATTCGACGATAACAATTCAACTCCCAAACAATCTGCCTCAAATGCCTCAAATTTATTAAGAGGAGGGTCATATTGAGGACATCACTGACAATGGAATGACACAATTAGAAACTCTAGAAATAGTGCAAAATCCCGAGAGTCACCGAATGGTCACTACCATGCTGAAGTTGTATCCATCCCAATACATGTTAGAGTTAGCAAAATAAGGGGCTAAACTACCTTCTGACTTTGACATAACCACCCTTGTGGAGAGGTCTCTCGACATCATGCCTTCACCCGCATCCATGCTTCCACTTCAAAATATCACTCAAGACATCCCCCAAATCATATCATCTATCACTTCAACCCCGCTGGTTGTTAACAAAGGAAGTGCCATGTTTTGCGAACTTCAAAAAAATCATCTTGTGAACAACCAAGGGTTTAATGCGGGCACTACATCGGATCGATCCATCCAGCTAAATCCATTGCACCCTTACATCTTGCTCATGTTTCATGATCATACCAATTCATCCTCATTTCACACAACATCGGATTATCCCCTCGACGTACAAACCTCTCTCCCTATCTCGCAAGGAGAAGATGACTTATTTGGAGTAGGAGGAATATTGGATCTCTCATCATCACTTACAGGGATTGCACCACCTGTCTTTCCACCATTTCCACCCTTACCGCACACATCTTCATCATCACTCGGGTTGGGTCTCCCTCCTCTTCCCATCATCAACTTTTCAAATTAGAGCACATCATCAAATCCACCAGCTGTGTCATCTATATCACAACAATAGATGGAAACCGTCCAAGTGACTGCAACAATCAACGTGTCTACCATTCCTCAAAGGATGGTCTCGCAGGGACCAAGCACTTTGATCACACCATCCATACCTCAAACTTTGATCATTAACACGACCGTTCCACTCATTACAATGGTTGGTGTTCTTCCAAATCCACCGCCATTACCACCAAGGCACAATGCAACTAATTCATTGACCATGATGTTGCAAGCTGCTCGACAAGCTTCCCAGCAAAAAGAACTTCAAAATCATCAAGCTACATAATTAGCCGCTCAACAAGCGTAAGCACAAATACCTGCATAATAGGCCGCACAAGCCCAAGCCTTGTTGCAACAAAAACAAGCCAAACAAACACCTCAAGCCAGTCAGTCTGCACAAGCTGTGCAAGACACAGATGCCACTCAAATTGCATAAGTAATCCAACATGCATATGCTCAAGCACGAGCACAATTCAAAGCACAAGCGCAAGCATAATACCAAGCACAATTGAAAGCACAAGAAGAAGCGTATCAGCAATCCTTGCAAGACTACCAATTACAACAACAATACGACCAACAACAAGCATTGTTGGCACAACAAGAGCATGACCAACAAGAAGCGTTGTTGGCACAACTACTGCACTAGCAGGACCAACAACAGGTGTTGTTGGCTCAACAACAAGTGCAGGCATCACTTGCTCAATAGAACTCGCAACAAAACCACATCAACATTCCACCGATCAACCCCACACCTTAGAATGTATTCACTCCACCTCATGATCCGCAAGGTGACGTGACAACACAAATCAAATTGTTTTCGTAGCAAGTGCTAGATCTTCAGTCTGGGAAGACAGTCAGGACACCAAGCAACTTGTGTCCCTATCCATTTGAAAGAAGCTTGGCAATGGTACCATTCCCAAAGGGATTCAAAATCCCCAAATTCGATAAATATCATGGGATAGGAAACCCTGAAGACCACATTAGGGAATTCCAAGTATATTGCATGGAAGTCACCTACAATGACACATATCTAATGCAGCTATTTCCTCGAAGCTTGGGTGGTGATGCTATGGAATGGTTTTCTCATCTTCCTACAAGAATCAAAACCTTTCAAGAAATTAAAGATGCTTTCCTCCAAAATTACGCATTCAACATTTATGTGGATTTTAGTTTGGAAGAACTCTCGGTGCTCAAACAGAGTAAGGGAGAATCATTCACCACCTTTCTCCAATGATGGTGAGTGAAAGCTAATCAAAGTAAGTGGGCCATGCCAAAAGAGAAACAAGTCTATACCATCATCGCCAATACAGACAAAACCTTGGCATTCTATTTGAAGATGCAATGCATCACTACGTATGATCAACTAATCCCCAAGGTGCTCACTATTGAATGAGCTCTCGTTACACAAGGGGGCACACCCACTTATCATGAACATCAGGACAGTCACCCATCCACTAGTTTCAATGGAAAACCTTGTGCATGGGTGAATAATCAAAATGTCACCAATGATGGCATAGTGGATGCCAAAGTTGTCATCAGTGCCCCCAAGAAAAAAAATCAAATGCAACATCACCAACCGTAGAACAACAACCAAAATAACGTGCAAAAAAATGTGGTAAACCAAAAACCACCCCAAAAACAAATCAACAATCTTAATAATCAAGGAGGACCACCTCTACGAAACAAATTCCCCCCCAAACGAAAATTCACAGCCCTTGGGGAGTCAATAGATTCCATCATGAAAAAGCTAGTCAATGAGAACATCATCAAGGTCCCCACCCATGATAATTACAATGAACCCCAAGTGAAGCCATCTTGGTACAACGAAAATCTCCTGTGTGATTATCATAAACTCAAGGGACACATGACTGCCAGCTATATGAAGTTGAAAAACATCATCCAGGACCTCATCAAGGATAAGATCATCAATGTAGAGCAACCAGCAGGTAATCAAGATCTCAAGATATGCACCAATCCGATGCGAAATTATAATCAAGGGAATAATCAAGGCTATAACAAAGGGAAGCAAAATTACGCTAGTGCAAACCTTTTTTTGAAGACATTGTCGCATGTGTAGATGAAATGGTCACTGTCATTATCATCAGAGGAGCCGACACTCATTGTGGAGTCACCTCATGCAGCGAAAAGCTTACTATTGTAGGGGCATCACAGCCATCTAAGATCCCCATTTCAAATACAAGAGTTGTTCCCTATGATTACAATGTTATTGACTAGCTGAAGAGAACTCTCACACAAATCTCCATCATGGAACTATTAAAAATCTCTGCTACCCATAGGAAAATTCTTGATGAAGCGTTAGCAGCCTCCACCATCTCCACTACCCTTGATACAGATCAGTTTCAGGCTATGGTTGGAAATATTGTCACCCAGAATCTCCTAACATTCTCTGATCAAGACTTCCCCTGGTAGCCATCTCATAACCGCACACTCCACCTTCAAGTGTTGGTCCATAAAAAGAAAGTTAAAAGAGTCCTGGTGGATGGAGGTGCAGGCCTAAATATTTTCTCTCTCAAGCTTATAAAGAACTTGGGATTCGCCGAGGATTCCATTAAAAAGAACAAGAGCATCACAATAAGGGCGTATGATGATCAAGAAAGAGTGTCTCAGGGCACTATTAAAATCCCAATCCAAGTGGGACCAGCAACCATGGAGACTACTTGTCAGGTCCTCAACCTCGACCTACCATACAACATCCTCCTAGGATGTGCATGGATCCACAGAATGAAAGCAGTAGCCTCAATATGTCATCAATGCGTAAAATTCTTGTACCAGAATGAGGAGGTCACTATACATGGGGATCCCGAACCATTCACCTACTACAAAAACTTGGAATCCAAGTTTTATAAAATCCCCCAAGTGCCAAAAAATAATGAAGGGCCATCCACTTTATGCATCAACCCAGCTAACCTCGCCTCCACGTCTGTGACAGAGACACCCACCATCCCTAACATATCCAAAATCAAGATCATTATCCAAGACAATGGATGCGGTGACTATAGAATGAAAAGGAATGCATTTGTTGTAGGAGAGTTACCACAATCTCCTAGGTCGCATGGGCAACCTAAGCTAGTTGAAACACCTGTCCACACTGTTAGGGAAGACCCTTCTGGATTCCACCATTGGGGGCATCTCAGTCGGGAAAATGTGGATGAGGGAGACATCTCAAACACATTATACCAGGATGAAGGACCCGCTACCACCCTACCCATGGATGAAACTAACAGAGGATTACAAATGATGTTTGGTATGGGCTATAACAGGAATGAAAGTGTTGGAAGAAATAGTGATGGATGACTGTAACCCATCATTGTAGAAAGAAGAATGAGGAACCTTGGCCTTGGATGTACTCCTCCGATTATAACTATACGTGGCAGAGGTACCCCTAGTAGAGCAGTCAGGACCTCCCTTCGGTTGTCAATAGCCACCCTTCAATTACCTGTATCCATAGGTCTTCCCTTAGACAATTTTACCTTTGACGTAACTAATGTCTGCACCAGTAGCGATGATGATGATGGCACAATAGACCTTCCCAGGCTCTTTGAAAATTCCACTTTCCTCATGATTAGTGCCTCACCTGTTGAGTCAAACCAAAAAAACCATAAAATCCACTTAGTGTACCCCCAACTCATCGATCATGACCAACGAGGACCGCCGATTCTAGATTCATTCAAAAACGATGAGGATCTCTCAGAACTCATGGGACCAAGGGATACAATTCTATGTGGATATAACAAAGTAGGCTTTGACATCACTTTAGACACCCAAGCATATTATGGGGAGATGATTGAATCCTTTAGTCGCAAAAGAAACAGAATGAGAATAAAATTGGATTTATTGAGTGAAAAACACACTATCACACTCTCTAACCACAAAATAGTAAAAATAAAGGATGCATCCAATGGTGAAAACCTCTCTGAGGCACCAGAGGATGAAGGATTCAATCTCCCCCCTGCAGCACTGCATCAAGAGAAATCAACAGTTTTGGCGGAATGGTGTAATCCTGTCAACTTGGGAATGGAGACGACACCACAAATCACCTTTTATGCCGAGTCATTGCTAATAGAAGAACAAGAGTTACTGGTAGAATTTCTAAGAGAAAGAAAGGTAAAGTTTGCATGGACCTATGTCGACATGCCAGGTCTGGATTCAGAAGTGGTGGTTCATCATTTAGCTGTTTACCCTGGAGCAAAACTGGTTAGACAAAAGTTGAGAAAAATGCATCCCCAGATAACCTTGCTAGTCAAGGTAGAGTTACAAAAGCTCCTGGATGTTGGATTCATATGCTTGATTGACTATCCATAATGGGTATCCAACCTTGTACTGGTTTCCAAACCAAATGGGGGCATCCACATCTGCACCGACTTCAGAGACCTCAACAAAGCATGTCCAAAGGATGACTTTCCACTACCAAACATTGATATGATAGTGGACATGATGGTAGGACATGAGATGCTATCACTGATGGATGGCTTCTCGGGGTACAATCAGATTATGATCACAAAAGAAGACCAGCACAAAACAACATTCACATACCCTTGGGGTACCTATTGCTGGAATATGATGTCATTTGGACTAAAGAATGTGGGTGCAATGTACCAAAGAGCTATGACACTGATTTTCCATGACATGATCCATAAAACAGTGGAAGACTATGTGGATGACATATTGGAAAAATCCAGGAAAAGACAAGACCACATAGTAGCCTTGAGCTTTATTTTTGACAGACTAGAACAATACAAGGTCAGGCTCAACCCAAAGAAATGTGTCTTTGGGGTACAATCTGGAAAAATTCTGGGCTACATAGTGTCAATGAGGGGGATAGAAGTGGACCCCGCAAAGGTTAAGGAAATCCTTGACTTGGAGGCACCGAGGACATTGAAACAACTCAAAGGACTACAAGGTAGACTCCAATCCATTCAGAGGTTCATAGCTCAGCTAGCAGATACACAGATTTCCTATTCACATTTGCTCCACAAGGGTGTATTTTATAGGTGGGATGAAAAATGTGAGAAAGCATTCAAAAAGATCAAGGAATACCTACTTATGCCACCAATGTTAATGCCACTGATCGTAGGGAAACCATTGATTCTATACATCTCAGCAATGATGGTTGCCCTTGGTGCCCTTTTAGACCAACATGATGAAAGGGGAACCGAGCGGGCCATTTACTATATCAGAAAAACAATGGTGGGGCATGAGCTCAATTACACATCAATAGAAAAAACTTGTCTAGCAGTGGTGTTTGCAGCCCATAAATTCAGACACTACATGTTAGCTCATCAAATTAAGCTAATTGTCAAGATAGACCCCCTCAAGTGTCTATTGTCAAAAGAAATGCTTATAGGAAAAAATGGCTAAATGGGTTATGATACTATCTGAGCATGATATTGATTATGTAGAGAGAAAATCAATCAAGGGACAAGTCATTGTGGATCAGCTAGCAGAAGCTCCAATATATTTAGAGAACAAACTTGTATCTTAATTTCCAGATGAGTCTATCTTCAATATCAACATAGCTGACCACTAGAAGCTCTACTTTGATGGTTCCCACACACAACATGGATGGGGAGCTGGTATCTTCTTTATTACCCTGCAAGGAGATTGCATACCAAGATCTTACAAATTGGCATTCCCCTATACCAACAACATTGCAGAGTACAAGGCCTTAATCATAGGTCTCAAAATTGCGGCAGAGTGGCGAATCATGGCATTGAAATTTTATGGAGACTCATAGCTTATCATCAACCAATTCAACGGTGAATACCAAACTAAGGATGACAAGCTCACACCTTCCAAGAAACTGGTTGAAAGCCTAAAATAATCATTTATTGACATCACCTTTGAGCAGATATCGAGGGAAAACAACATAGCAGCTGACACCATGGGAATGATTGGACCCTTGCTAGATATCCCTCGTAATGTCTCAAAACAAAAATTTCTGGTAGAGAAGCTTCTTGTACCCACGTTCGAGGTACCAGAGTCAGAATATGCATGCGAAATTGTTGGTCCCGGTGATCTTTGGTATCATGATATCTACACCTATTTGAGATTAGGAGTCCTCCCAGCCGACATTATCCTGAACCTCAAGCAAACCTTTGTCATGTGATCCTTATGTTTTATCATCCTAGGGGAAACCCTTTTTCATAGGAGCATTGATGGAACCCTACTACATTGCTTAAAACCTGACGAAGCCCTGACTGCTTTGATTGAGGTACACAATGGCACTTGCAGTTCACACTCGAGTGGTATGACCTTGGCCAAGAAGTTACTAAGAACTGGATACTATTGGCCAACAATGGAGAGAGAGGCACACGACTTTGTCAGAAGGTGTCTACAGTGCCAACAACATGGAGACCTCATTCATGCACCAGCTCAAGAATTACATCCTATTGTTACACCTTGGCCCTTTTCCCAATGGGGGTTCGATCTCATAGGTAAAATCTCACCCACCTCATCTAATGGCCACAAGTTCATTATCACTGCCACCGAATATTTCACAAAGTAAGTTGAAGCAATTCCCATGAACTACATCACTAGAAAGAAGATATCCAAATTTATCCTGAACTACCTCATTTTCCAATATGGTGTTCCCCAATCGATTATCTCTAATAATGGAACACCTTTCAAGAATCAGGATGTCTATGAATTATGTGAAAAATTCAAAATCCAGCATCGCTTTTCCACCCCATATTACCCATAAGGCAATGGCCAGGCAGAAGCTACCAACAAAACCATTTTGAAGATCCTTAAGAAAACAGTCAATGACTCTAGTCATGACTGGCATCTGAAGTTAAATCCTACCTTATGGGCCTACCCCACTAGCATCTGCATGCCAACAGGCACCAGCCTATTCTCCCTGGTCTACGGATCAGAAGCCATCCTCCCTATCGAGATCGAGATTCCGTCATTAAGGATATCATTGAAAAACCTCATCACAGATTAGGAATAGAGGGTTACAAGACTGAATCAGTTGGAGTTACTAGATGAATGGTGCATGGATGCCCTCAATCATCTACAGGTCTATCAAAATCACCTGAAATGTAGCTACAACAAGAAGATCAGGCAACACACCTTCCAAGTCTGCGACCTTGTGCTAAAAGAGAACCAAAAGAATGTACCAAACCTGGATAGCAAAGGAAAATTTGAACCCAACTGGTTGCGACCTTTCATCATCACCACAAGCTATAAATCAGGGGGATATCAGTTGTAAACACTCGAGGGTGAGCCTCTGGAGGAGCCCATGAATAGTTGTCATCTCAAAAAGTTTAATGCCTAAGAACTTGCAAGGTATAGAACCAAAAAATACAAAAACAATTAGAAAAACTCCTGAAAAAATGGTTACCTTGATGAAAACCTGGCAAACATGCGTCTTGGCAACAACAACAAAAAATCAAAAAATCAAAAAATCCTAAGAAAAAAAAAAAATCAGAAAAAGAACTGAAAACAGTAAAGAAAAAATCATCCTTTAGTGAAAACCACTTCGGTGGTGCTTTGGACAAGTACCTTGGTGAAAACCTAGAAAATAGGCGCCAAGTGTAAATAAACCACTCCCCATCCACCAGGATCTGTGCGACTCGCTCATTCATCCCATCGCATTTCATTAATCCTCCATCCACCCATTCGCTCACATCCATACCATAGCCTGAGCTGGTGCCCATACCATATTCCATCATAGAACTACTTGGCATATTCCTAAGGTCGGTTTGACCTGCCTTTATCAAAGTAGTCTATTGCTTAAATGTTGAGGGCATGTCCTTCAAACTAGCAGTGGATCGAATTTGTGTATATCTTTTGAGCTCTTCCCAGAAATTCATCAAAAAATTCAAAAGCATTCAAAAATTCATCAAAAATCCAAAAACATGTTGAAATATCAGAAAATCTTCAAAAATTCATGATTGAGTCTTGTCCATCTTTCACCTTGTCTGAACTACATCGTCTCTGAGCTGGAACGTAGGCAAGGTTGATCTTTGATCATCCCCCGAGACATTTAGGTCAATCCTTTAGGCATCTGTCGCATTGGCAATCCGTTTGCCCATCTATCTTTTGTTTGAGTCAAGTCTATCGTCAGTCGAACTATGTGGTCTCTACATGTATAACATAGGAAAGGCTAATCTATGGATCAGCTCCCGAGACCCCTAGGATAGGTCTTTAAGTTAGTCTCTTCGTCATAAATCTTGAAAATACCAAAAACATTGAAAAATGTGAAATACCAAAAAAATTTGTAAAACACTTCAAAAATACCAAAAATAACCTCAAAATATCTGAAAACCCAAAATGGTGCATCCATTTCATCTTTCTTTCACCCGTGAATTTTATCACTCATTATAAAATCAATCATCTCCTTCACCCTTTCGTAAGTCAGTCAGAAGCAAGTCTAGCAGGTTCAAAAGTGAACACTCTAATCGTCAGAGTCTTGAAAGTCTAGATCAGTGAGTCAACAATTTGGTCAACTCAAAATATCAAAAGCTTATCACCCAAATTAGTCCCATCAAAACCATGATCACAACATGTCCTAGGATGAAGCTCTCCTACGATGGACAAAAGCATCAGGTACCCCACAGTAGTTAGTCTTGGCTAGTGGTATGAAGAACATTAGCTTGTTTGGTTTTCTTTATTTAGTCTTTTATTGACTTATCTTCTTTTGTGCTCATTCCAAGGATCTCTTGATGATGCCTAAAGAAAATTGGTTTAGAGAGAAAGTAATGGGGCAATGATCATTATCTTTTTATCTATTGTGCTTGTTGGATATTCTTGTAAAATAACTTCGTCATGTGTATTTTTTTTGCTTGTAGGGAGGATGTTTTAGGTGTGTTGTTGACCACATAGGAAGGCTTGCCTTTTTATGTTTTGGGCCGAGATGTCTGGAATATTTGAACTGCATTTTGAATAAGGTTACATTTGTCAAGTGTGAACAAGAGTACTCCTATTTGTTTTGACGAGTCAAAGTCCATCACACTAGGCGTCATGTCATCCTGGTTATTAATACCTTGATGCATCACGCCTACGTGTGTTATCAAACATAAAGAAGAGTATTCTCTTTATCTCTCCCATCCTTGGATAAGCCATACATCATCATTCATCATCATATCCAATAGTCTTGATGACTAGTGGACTTGTTGGACTTTTGCATCTTCTTGGCTTTAGGGGTTGATCCCTCTATTTCTTCTATTTCTCTTTCATTCTAACAATGCATCCATCATTCTTCTATCGTCTTTCATGTTAACAAGGAATCCATCCTACATCCTGCATAATCATATCATATCATCATAGCACAACATCATCCATCAGATTTATCTCATATGCATTGCATCATCATTCAATTTGTTTAGGATAATATAAATTTGTTATTCTAAGCATCTTCCAAACATCTCATTACATCATCATTATCATATAGATCATATATTCTAACCATCCATACATTCATTTTGAACCTCTTTTTCGTGAGATCAACCTCAATATTTTCGCTCGATCTCTCAAGGGGGCAATGTACTAACGTACTTCTTTTCGTTGGGGTATCTGAAAAAATCAGATTTTTTTTAAATTTCGATGTCAGCGGCATCATTCTTTGAACCAATGCAATAAGTACATTACTTCAAAGAGGGGAAAAATGTAGACATGCAAAATATACACATGCATCTAATCATACTTCATTCCACATTATTTCATCTATTACTTAAATAAACCAATTTAATTAATTCTCTAAGCTTATCTCTCAAAATTAAATAAATCCAATTATTTAATTACCTCCTATAGTTCATGATTTAATTAAATCACATATATCTAATTAAATCAATCATATGCATTTTTTCTCTCATTTGATTTAAAATAAATACAAAAATTGAAATCAAATGTCATTACACCTAAACTCTTGTTAGATTAATCAAATCCTGATTAGTTTAATCCTAATCACCTAAATCCTCTAGATTCATCCACTTGCACAATAAATCATTTTAATTTATTTATTAAAACACCTATTTTCCCTCACAAGGGCATATTCCCAAAGAATATGCCCTCATTAACTCTCATGTTTGAATTTTTTGGCCAAACATAATTCCCCCCAAAAACCCTCAACCATATTCATTTATTGCCATTTTCAAATTTGAAATGGGAACATTAGCCAAAACTTGCACAAGCATGGGCCAATCCCATTGTGACAAGTGGCTCTCTCTCATTTGATGGGATTTAGTCCCACATTGCTCAATCTTGGCAGCTCTTCTCTCAACTTCTCTTATAAGTTCAATACATTTTCTCTCATTTTTTCATCTACATTTGAAGGCATCCTCATTATAGGCAATTTGAGTTCAAGCGCATCTCATTGTCTATCATTTTATTTGTTTTAGCGAGGATTGGGAAAGGGCTCTTTCACACATTCAAGGAGCACCAATCCATCATATAATAGGTATCTAATATGTTTTCCTATTTTCAACTAAGTTAGTTTTCTATGTCACTTATCATGCATGTTAAATTATTCTATGAAGATGTTGATTATTTTTTTTGTTTAGAATGCTAACCATACTAAGACAGGTGTGTGTATTGAAGGTTTTATAAACATTTACAGATTTTCATCATCTACAAAACCCTTAACCCTTTAAACCCTTAACCCTTTAAACCCTTAACCCTTAAACCCTTAACTCTTAACCCTCTACCCTCTATCTCATTCCCAGTATGTCTCTCCCTCCCTCTCTATCTCTATCTCTCCCACTATCTCTTTCTCCCCCTCTCCCTCTCCC
>VCHN02000014.1:70313902-70358282 GCA_007115665.2 Sequoiadendron giganteum | reverse complement strand
CTCCCTCCCTCTCTCCCTCTCTCTCTCTCTCTCTCTCTCTCTCTCTCTCTCTCTCTCCCTCTTTCTCCCCCTCCCCCACTCGCCCACTATCTCTTTCTTCCCCTCTCTCACTCTCTCCCTCTCCCTCCCTCTCTCTCCAGGTCTTTCTATCTTTCTCTCAACAATAAACCCTCTACCCTTAACCCTCAACCCTACCTCCCTCTCTACTAGATATGTTTGGTGTCTCCCTCTGCCTCTCTCTCTCTCACACGTAGACTCACCTCTATCTCCTCTACTATAAGGGTACACTACAAAAAAATAGGAAATTAGTGCCTAAAATAGTGCCACATTTTATTGCATTTGATTTCATGAATATGGCACTTCTGCTGGTGCAAAACTTGGCACAAAATGGTATGCTCACTTCGGTGCCAGATTTAGCACCGGATTTAGTGCTAGATTTAGCACCGGATTTAGTGCCAGATTTAGTGCCAGGTTTAGCACCAGGTTTAGCGCCAATTTTTTTTGCTTCCAGTTTGGTTTTCAATTTTGCTTTTAGTTTTTCTTCTTGTGTTGCTTCCACATTTGCTTCCAATTTTTCTTCCAATTTTTCTTCCGGTTTTTCTTCCAGGTTTTCTTTGGGTTTTGCTTCTAGTTTTGCTTCGGGTTTTGCTTCCAAGTTTGCTTCCGGTTTTGCTTCCAATTTTGATTCTAGTTTTTCTTCTAGTTTTCCTTCCAATTTTGCTTCAAATTTTATGTCCAGTTTTGCTTCCAATTTTTCTTCCGATATAACATCACTTCTTGCATCTAGCTTTGCTTCCATTTTTGCATATTTTTTTGCTTCTAATATGTCTTCTATTATTGTATATTTTGTTGCTTCTAAAATTTCTTCCATTATTACTTCTTTGTTTGCTACATTTTTTGCTTCTAGTTTTGCTTCCTAGATATTGCCAAGTTTTTCTTCCAAGATTGCTTCTAGTTTGCTTCTAGTTTTGCTTCCTTTTTTTCTTCTCAAAATGCTTCTTGTTTTTCTTCCATTTATTAATTTAATATGTTTTATTTCAATTTAATTAGTTAAATATATCATGCCTCTTAAATAACTCATATGATTAAATAAAAAGATAATTATTATAACATGATCATCATTTATAATTAAAAAAATGTGATTCAAATATCTATATAAGTAGATCAAAACAAGTGAGTCAAGTATCTATATAAGTGATTAAAAGAAGTGAGTCAAATATGCCACTAGATTAATAACATTTCATTATGATACATGTCCAACAGTCGACATAAGTCAAAATGATACATGTACAAATGATATAAGTAAAAATGATAAATTATATAGCTCAAAATGATACAAGTCAAAATGATACATGTCCAAATGATATAAGTCAATATGATACAACTCAATAATATGGTACTACAAGCCATGAAAATGATACATATTATAGTAACCATTAAAAGAGGCATCATAACGATATATCAACAATGATCTATGATGCAGTCTATATGATCATGACTATCACTGGATACTACTAGCAACTACCTCATCATCATCATCACCATCGTGATCATCATCATCATCATCATCATCATCATCAGCCCTAGTTTATTTTGAATCTACATCATCATCATCCTCTGCCATGTGATTTGTACCAAAAAAAACATATTCTAGATCTATATCATGAGGATCATCTTGATCTTCTGTAAGACCCATTTTCTGCAAAAAAAATCATTTAAAATGAAAAGTTATTATTTATTTCATGCAATAATTAATTTTTTTGTTATATATCTAATATTACATGTGAAACAAAATCATAATCATATTACATCATATCAAAGTGCACATACCATAATAAAATTTCAAAAACGTTACAGCTAATATGTCATTCCAATGATGTAAAACATGCAACAATTCTAATAAAAGATAGTAAAATATGCCAGCATTTGGTTGAAGAGGAAGAAAGATGACTGGAACTTTGGAGGCCCACCATAATGGATTTTTATATTCAACCATGAGAGAAGAATAGAGAGTTGATATCATGTATGAAAACATTAAGCATGCATTCTTCCAGCTAGTGGAGAAGGAGATGATTACTTTGCTTCATTTTCATTTGCATAACCATATCATGGTGTGAACCAAGAAGACCAAGGATGTCTAATTCTATGTGGAGGTAATGGATGTGGTCCAAACTTTAGGATGGGCAAGAAGTTCAATGTATGATCCTGATGAAATTGAGGAAGAACAACAAGAGAGGGACAAGAAAAATAAAATCAATTTAGAGTTTCAAGGATTTTTCAAGCAAGTAACAGAGCTATGGGAGCAGCCTCATCTAAAATATTTTGAACTAGAGTTTGATATATCATTTAGAGAGCTTGGTTTTCATGGAGTTCCTTTCAAAGCATCTATTTTTATTGTTCCTATGATAAACTGTTTGGTAGAGTTGGTGGAATTACCTTTCTTAGTAATCACTATTAGTGAGATTGAGATTGTTAACCTTGAGAGAGTAGGACTTGGTAAAAAGGAATTTCATATGGCTATTGTTTTCATCCTATACAACCATTGCAAGAAAAGTTAAGCTAGCATCAAATAACCAACAATTTTGAAAATAACATGAAAATTTTTAGTTGTTGCTATCTCAGGAATAAATCAAAAGGAAACAATGTTCCTTCTAGTGGCTTGATGATTGTAAATGAGGATTTATTGAATTACAGTGCAGTAAATTGAAAATTAAAATTAGCTGATTCATATAATATATGTACATTAAACAGTTTATGGTGCAAAATTATTTTTGATTCCTTCTATAGCTAAATGCTACACTCATTTCAGGCATTAAGAAAATGCATCCCACCTAGAGTTTGTGTGACATTTTTTTTTCCCTAGAATCCTTTTCAAAATCATCACCCTCAGCCTGATTTAGGATAAAACATCAATAATGAGAAAATTAACAAAAATCCAAAAGTGAATAATACATAATCTATGTTGTAAAGTTAAAAAGTCTTATAAAAATACATATAGAACTCTAAAACATTTTCCATTTGTTCTCTAAAGTTTAGTCCAATCAACCAAAGCAAGAAACATATATCTTATAACTATTTAAATCAAAAGAAGATATCTAATATATAATTCAAAACATCAGCATATGAGCTAATTTGTTAAAGTACCTTTTTCTAGACTTCAAGTACTGATTCCTTAATAAACTCAATTTGATCCTCAAATACATACCTGTCACAAGTTTCAAAGGAATCTATCATGAGAATCTGACCATGACTATATGTAACAATCTAAAATAGTCATAATCAGAGACAAGTGCTTTACAAATTCTACTACACATTAATGCATTCTTCATGTTGAAATGAGTGTTTAGAGCTATGATAACCACACTCATGTCTTGAGGGAATCTCACTATCTAAGGAATAACTCAAAGGGCCTTGGAGCAACAATAGCATTCAACATCGACCATATGGTGTCTACATTTAAATAATTCATAATGGTCAAGTTCACTGAAATGCACCTTGTGATTGAAAAGAAACAAACCATAACTCCCTATAAAATAGTAAATTGGCAAAGAATGAGAAAACAATCCCTTGCAAACTAATTACAAATTAGTAGCGTAAGAAGCTACTTAGAGGCTTACACAAGTGATCTTGCAAAAATCTTTTTTTGTGTCTTTGAAGACATTTGAAGCCCACCATGCTCTGCATCAATCATCTCCATTTTTTTCTTGTTCAGAGAAAAATGAACGTACAAAAAAATTGTGCAATTGTCTTATGAAGTGGGTTTTGAAAAATGAAAATGTAAAATACTTGCAAGAAAGGAGAAGAATATGCAAAATATTACAAACCCATGGTTTAGAGTTTCTAGTTCAAGCCCCAAATGTGGAAGGATTCATTTTTCTTTCTGAGAAGTGAAAGATCGTGCCAAAAGGCTTGCACTCATTTTTATGAGATCTCTTTTTTGCAATAGTAGTCACAGGTTTTCGAAAAACCCCAGATCAAAGACAAACCCAAAATTCCATTGAATAGATCCTGTAGCCATAATCATGGAGCCATGAAGGAGGCTCAGAAATATAATAAAGAAAAGTTTACACTCTATTCTTTTTTGAAATAGAAAAAATATTCTAGAGAGGCCGCAACCAACCTATCACCAAGAAAGAGAAAAAATGCAGAAATAAAAAAATCTTTCATCGTTTGATCAAACCAAATATGGAGAGTATGATTTGTTTCATTTCTTTTTCTAGTGAGCTACGTCTAGAGAAGCTGAGCCAAGATAGGAGGGTTACAAAATAAGGATGCATGGTAGAAATAAAACACCTATTCATTTGTATCTATTGAGTCCAAATCGAGCTTGTTTTGATAGAAAATAGAGGTAAGTTACAAAGAAATGGCGCATAGAAACTTACTCAACTTCTTGTTGTTTGAAGAAATGCAAGCTCTAGAAGTGCTTTGATTTTAGCCTCAAGACAAGCAAGGCATCGACAGAGTAAAGAAAGAGAAAAATGCATGAGAATCTGAGACGGAATGTATTTGAAAATGCATTCAGATAAGTGGAAACAAATGATGAACCGTGAAAGCTTTACCTAATTTAGCCTCAACAAAAAAATTTGTGAGGAAAACTCTCAAAATCAATGAGAAATTTGATAGATACTCCTTCAGAAATCTCGAGGTTTCAAACTCTAATGATGGTGGCATGTGCAAGGCAAGGGATCTCTAAAAAACAAAGTGAAAATGAGAGTTTAAAATTAGGGCTTGGGTATTTTGTTCTAACTCATCATGGAGGCAAAAATATTGATGTGAAAAAACTCAAATCATTGCAACAAAAATATTGATGCGAGCAAACTCAAATATGTTTAATCATTAAATATTTTAATATTCAAACAAATTTAGAAAACAAAATACATATATTTTATAATAAAAAATTACTATTATCTATTAAATTCATAAGAGTTAATTTCATGCTTTTACCTTTGTACCACTAGATGATTATGAGAGAGGTGTGGTAGCATGGTATATCGCCATATCATGGGAGATTTCATACTGCCTGGTGGTAGTGTGGTATATACTACCATACTACGAGAGGATTTTGAGTGTCTCGCGGTAGCATAGTATACCGCCACCCTGCGGAAGCCTTCTAGTAGCGAAGTTGCGGTGTATACTGCTCTACCGCATATGTTGCTCACCTTCTCAGTGGTATAATGGTGTATGCTTTTGATCATTACTTGAAGAGTGTCGATGAGACAATCTTATTTATCTTACCAATATCTCAATGTCTCATCAACATTAGATCTTATGTTCATCTAATGTTGGTTGCCGGTGTCAATGAGACAAATTAGTATCTCTTACTGATATGCCACTGTCTAAATCCGAGGCTAAATTTGGTGCTAAATTTGGTGCTAAATCTGGTGCTAAATCAAACTACCTAATACTACCATACCGCATGAGATTTCTTACTGCCTGGCAGTAGTGCGTTGTATACCACCATACCATGAGAGGATTCTGACTATCTAGCGGTAGCGCGATATACTACCACCCCGTGGAAGCCTTCTAGTAGTAGGGTTGTGGTGTATACCACTCTACCACATATGTTGCTCACCTTCCTGATGGTATAGTGGTGTATGGTTTTGATGATTACTTGAAGAGTGTCGATGAGACAATCTTATTTGTCTTACCGATATCTCAATGTCTCATTGATATTAGATCTTATGTTCCTTTGATGTTGGTTGCCAATGTCGATGAGACAAGTTAATATCTCTTACCGATATGCCACTGTCTAAATTCGGTGCTAAATTTGGCACTAAATCCGGTGCTAAATCTGGTGCTAGATCTGGCACTAAATCTGGCATTGCTAAATCTAGTGCTAAATCCAGTGCTAAATCCGATGCTAAACCCGATGCTAAATCTAGCCCTATAGCTGGTGCTAATTAGCGCCTGATTTAGCACCTACTTGTCCTTATTGATGAGAGCCAATTATGTCCTAATTTATGTCACATTTTAGCTTATCTCATATACTTTCACACCCACTTCCACATTCCATTTTCATTCCATATCATACTATTTCCTCATTTTATGTTGCATATGATTAAATATGTATAAGTTGTATTTAATAGAGTTTTGGATAAAATAAGGAAATTAATGATTGGATGTCTTTACTAGTAAGCATTGTGATTTTTAGATCAAGCTTGCAGCATGCTGATTAGAAGAACTTCCTGTCACTTTTTATGTAGAATGTCTTCTTGTCATTTTCTGGCCAAGATCTTCTATGTATTACGTTATGATCAACAATTTATTAAAGTTATCTTTTCAAAGGTGATGTCAATCTCCAAGCTGGTGTTGGTTACTCCTTTAATTCCAAATTCAAATAAGCACAAAAATCATGGTTATTTCCAAGTGGAGATGCAGTTTCCAGCTATGAAGAGGAAACTCATGTTAGAGATTTGTTGCTAAAACGTTGGAGAAAAATCTAAAGATCTGAATTCACGCATTCTATTCTTATCTGTTGTTATAACAACGTTGTTTTAATCTATGTATTAGTGAATCATAGATTTATCTCTTCTAAGTTTGTTAGCCATAGGAAAAAAAAAACTTAATATTTATTATATTTTGTTGTTTCAAACATGTATATAAATAAGCGCACTATAAGGGAGCTAGAAAGATAGATAGTTTTTAATAAAGAATTTGGTCGACATACTTTTAGAGTGATTTTCTGTATTACTTCTGAATAAATAAAATAACATTTATGCTGATCCATCCAATGTAAAAAGACATTTTATTTCCACTCACCGTGTGAACCAGAGGAAGGGCCCACTCTTGGAATGCTCAGTGAGGTTGTTGCATGTTTGAACTAGTTAGAATTTATATTCTGTGTGGTTTAATCTTCTACAACATTTTATTTTTGTGTGATTTAATTTCCTGTGTTTTATTTACAATATGGTTTAATACTAGTCTTCATTGAATAATCATTTCAGCTATTGATATTTTGTCAACGTTGGTGTGTTTATCTAAAGCATTAAGTGTGAGTTACATTCTGATTTATAAAAGATTTTTCTGTTGTTTGTGACAGTTCCTGTCATTGCTACTCCCATCATAGATTGTTAATAGTTTCTGTCACCATTTTGACAGAAAGATAGAATAGGAAATTTGAACCATATTTTTAGTAGGAAATTTACATGTGTTTTAGTTGCATCCATCCCCACTTGATTCGTTGCTTTCCTCCCTTCAGGTATATTTCCACAACACTTCTCGCAAGCTATGATCCCCAGGTTGGCACTCTTAGACCAAGCTGAAATCCTTCTTATTCTTTACCCCAGTTTTGGCCTATCACTGATCGACGTAAAAAATGCCAAAAATGGCGCCATCTCGATAAATAGCACCAAGTTTTTCAAAAAATTGGAGAAAAATACATTAAAATAGTGGGTGGAAGCAAAAAATGGAGCAAAAAAGGGAGCTAATCATAGGGATTTGTTGTAGTGGTACAGGGGAGAGATATAGAATTAGGATAGAGGGTATAGACAAAGAGGGAGAAAACAAATCTATTAAAAAAACTATATTTCATATAACGCGAGCGCGTTTTGAAGAAGTAGATATGTTACCATTTTAGCAAGAAATAAGATGCTCACATTATAAGGCGAGAGTATTTTTTCTTCCACTAAAAACGGTAAAAAAATCAAAATGCACGTGATGTCAAGGCCTACATTTTACATATTCTCCTAGTTTTGCGCATGCTCTGACAAAAAGTAGCTTTTTGATGATGTTGTGAAGCGTGCAAGCATGTTTTTCACATTCCACCACCTTTTATGTGATCTTTCTACCACCTTTGCATGAAATAGTAGAGTTTCAATGTTGAAAGACATATAATATCAAGTCAAGTTTGAATTCCATTGAAAATTGATATACAATTAAAGTTTGGAGGGGAACAAGCTTTTGAAAAAGTCAAATTATTGTGGAGTTTGAAGAAAGAAGAAGCTAAGGCTACATAATTGGGTTGAAATCCTCCATTTGAAAGTCTGGTTTTTTAGGTATGTGAAGTATTTTCACATTTTCTTTCATTCTATTATGGCTTGCTTTCATTTTTGTTATTTTGCATATTCCATGTTGATCATTGTTTGTTTGTCATTATAACCTTAGGTTGTCAATGCACATTTTAAATTACACAATTATATACACTTGCCAATTACCATTTTAAACCTGATGCAGAGCATCTACCAGGATCCACAAATCATCAAGGGTACTTCTAACCCTAACTTAAATTCAAGAAGATCAACCAACAAACTCAGTCATCTTTGCATCAAAATCCTTCAATTTCACTTGATTTCATATTTCCTTAAAACATTAGAACTTGGCTTCAACTCTTTGTTAGACTCAAAAATAGATTAACCATCATAAAATTGATTGTAACATAGCATAAACCTAATTTGAAACTCATAACCATTCAATTCGTTCATGATTCACTAATTCAAGAACTCAATGCTACAACTTACATGGAAAAATAACAACAGATCATGGAAGGTAACTACCAACCTTTATCCAGACATCCAAGACACTATAATCAGCATGTTATTGATTGAAATAAACCAAATACAGATTCACCAACCACTGTTCCATTAGGCTCTTTAATTCTTGCAGTGATAACATCATTTTGCACAAGGAGTCAACTTTTTGTATTTGTTGAGAGGACAACAACCAAACGATGGATTCTTGTTTTCCCCTGCACAAAACAACATGCACCCACCTTACACAACCCAAAACTAACCTACTCAACCAAATGACAGAGCCTATAATTGACTTACCTTGTGTATTGATACAATCAACGGAGGTCCTGTAAAACAACTCAACACAAAATAAACTGACAACAATAATTAACAAATAACAATTCATACAATCTACAATAGGCTTCTTTGTTACAACTTCATCAAAAATGGATTTATACACCAACTAGGCCTCTTTTACAAAGGACCTTATCTTCAATCCTTTTTCCAAAACACCAAACTCAATAGGGAAGCAGTCTATATGTTATGAAACCAAGGGTTCCACCATTTGTTTTCATAAAATCACTCACAAAAGTGCCAAATCAAAAAACTGATGCAGAGAGGGATGGAGACCTACTCCAAATGACAAATAAATGAGCTCAGATCAACCTCATAAATAAATTCCAAAGATCTCACCAAAATGCACCCTTTAAGCATGCTTCCCCTAGTAGTATTCCAAACCCATGGTGCAGGGGCACCTACAACCATGTTTCAAAATCTACTTTGGTGACAGTTTGTCTTAAGGTGTTTGGGTGAGTTCAAGATTTTTTAGATGCTTTTTCATAGCTTTTATTGAAAATAAGGTCTAAATAGACCAATATTTCATGTATTTAGGAATTTTGTGAGTTTGGTGATCAAATGTGCAAGTATGCACTCTTGCTTCAAAAAATTATGAATTTTTCCATATAATCTTTGAAGGAAAATTATTCAAATTGTAAATGGAAGTGCAAGACAAAAGTCTATAAGTTGTATTAGGGATGAAATAAAGGTGTTTGAGTGGTCTTAGGTGTATTGGACAACAAAGTTGCATAATGTTGCTTATTTAGCAAAAGTTATCAATGTTAGTAATTTTTAAGACAAATGAAGGTTTTGGTAGTTAACAGGTGATTATAGGTTGGTTATGGACGTCGATCAATTAGAGAAGGGCCTAAAATTTTATGTAAGAACCTGATATGGCCTCGTTCAAGAGGTTGGTGAAATTTGAATAAGAAAGAAACTTGCATTTACAATATTATTCTGAAGATCTCATTGTTTTCTGTGTGTTTGCAGACCCTATATGGGTTGTAAAGGCTTAGTAATGTTTAAAATTTATATTCTTCCATAAAGGAATTTTCCTACTTTCATTCGGCTCCCTTTGAAGAGGTTTTCATTGAACTTTGTGCTTGGAATTCATAAATTTCTAGAAACTAGGTTCTTGGACAATCAAGGGTTTGAGGGAAATTTAATGTCTTAGATGGCATACCACCTATTGTGCTCTCTGTGACTCAATGGGGTGACCATGTAGGATGTACTTAGGATGTTCTTAGGAGTAGAGAAGAACAATTTTAAAGTTTCCTCATGAATGATGTTGGTTTAAGGGGAAATATCCTATTTTCTCATAGAAAACAATGATGCAGACCTAAGAAAGAGGGGTGCAATGTTGCCAGAGGGCAATTGAGGGTTCCTTAATCTTGGGCAGACCTATATAGAGGTTTCTGGGTAGTTGGTTTGAATTGGGAAGCTGTGGAAGGTAGAGTTTCAGTAAGGAGGCCTAAAAACCCTTGTTTCCTAGGTTCTAGATAGGGTTTTGAAATTTGTTGATGGATTGAGTACTTGGGGTCCTCAAACCTTGATAATTGTTAGTTTTGAAACCTAATACAAGACAATTTTTTGGTCATAGAGGCCTGGTGGTGGGTTCTTGAGGGGATCCCTTAGTAAAGTTGGCTAATTTGGGCCCTAAAATAGTGAAATTTGTCATTTTGAGGAAAGTGTCTTAAAAGAGTCATATGTGGATTTTTGATATGTCTCGTACCACTGAAATGGATATCTAGATCAATCATTTGTTTGACATGTGTTTTGGGAGGTTTGTGAGAAAATTCCCTAAAATTGGTTTGTGAAGCCTACAAGCCAATTTTGGGTGAAAAGTGTCTTTTAGAAGAGTTTGTTTGATCTTCTTTTTGTAGGTGGTTGAATGTCAAGATGATGACATCTTGAAGGTGTTGACATTCTTTTCCTGCATCAAATTTCAATTTGGAGTCAGTCCTGTTGAGTCAATTGAAGGTTGATGTATTGGTTGGCATATTTGAGAGAAGTTGTGTCAATTTGTATCTTGTGTTACCATCACTCTGCATCAACCTGGTTCCAGGCACACAACATACATTAGAACCAGCGGTGACTTCTTTGGACTATTTTTGACTTCCAATAAGCCTACCTAGCAAAAGGGTTCCCAACTACCCCAAATTTGCAAAGGAAGTACCTTTTAAAGGTGAGGTTTCCACTCAAACACCAAGAACAATCAATGTTCATGATACCAAACCACTAATTTCATGATTACTTTTCCCACATAAGGTCATTACCCTACTGTCCCAAGAAACCCTCCAAAACATAAGCAAAAACAAGGGTTTTCAAGGATTTCACAACTCCAAGCCTCTCCCATTCCTCCCAAGGGTCCAAAAACCTTACAATGCCTCTACACAAATTTATCAAACACTCACAATTCCATTACACTCATTATTTTTTAGAATCACCATCATGGTTATTCACTTTCACATAGAAATATGCTCTACCCAACCTAGTGCATCACTCCACTGACCAAACCCATGCTCTTCCAGACTCCCAAACACATTTAAAATCTACCTTATTATGTTACACACCAATCCACCAAGTTACAAATCCATTATAGTGGTTGGATTGGTGAAAACTAATACATTATAGCCTCAAACCCTTACACTATCAAAATAGGGCAGACTTGGAGAAACAATTGAAAATATCTTCTAAAATGGTATTAAAACACCAAACCTAATTCAAGTGAAGATAAAGTCATGCATCAATTATCTCCCAAACCTTCAAGGCATCACACTCCTATACGGGTCTGTACATAGAGAAAGAACACAAGAAAACATAGGAAAATTACAAAAATCAGAGAATTCCTTTATTTTGTTTGATTCAAATCTTGAAGATCAGCCTCCATTCAAGAATTTACATGATATTTATCTTTTTCCATTCAAACTCAACTCCCCGAACATATCTAATTTTTTTTGTAACTTCTTAACTAACTTATCTATTGACAACTTTGCCAAAAATGTAATTTTTTGCAAATGTCAAGCCAAATCTCCGCCCTAAACACCTAGAATGACTCAAAAGAACTAAATAAATATTAAGAGTGGTATCATAGACCTTATTTAACATAGATCAAGATCTTAGACTCAAAACCAACAAGAACCTTGCTTTTACCCATCTTCACATGCACCAAAAGCCCTCCCTTTTACCCAAGAAACGAGTGGTTTATTGAAAAACACTCATCCAACCCTCACAAAATCTTATGAATACTTCAAATGGGTCTAAAATGGAAGTGCCATGCTTCGTAAACTCCAAAATAATTGCCTTGTATCCAACCGAGAATTGAATGCAATTACCATATCAGATCAATATATCCCGGTAAATCTGTTACACTCGTATGTCCCTCTCACATTCAATGATACCACCAATCCAACTTCTTATCATGTGACACCAATCTACCCTCTAGGTAGGAAAATCTCTCTCCCTATCTCACAAGGAGAAGGTGACTTGATTGGAGTAGGGGGAATCTTGGATCCATCATCATCACTTCAAGGGATTGCACTTCCCGTCTTTCCACCATTTCCACCATTTCCACACCTACCGCTCACATCTACATCACCCCTTGGGTTGGGTCTACCTCCTCTTCCCACCATCAATCAATCAAATTAGAACACCCTATCAAATCCTCTAGCTATGCCATATGTATTGAAACAACAGATGGAAACCATCCAAGAAACTTTAGCGATCAATACATCCACCATTCCTCAAACCATGGTTTCCTAGGGTCCAAGAACCTCGATTACACCATCCACAACTCAAAACTCGATTATCAACATGATCATTCTACTCATCATAATGGCCAACGTCCTTCCCATCTGATCGCCATTACTAAAAAGGTACAACACATCCAACTCATTCAGCATCACGTTGCAAGTTGCTCGATAAGCTGCCCATCAAAAAGAACTCCAAAATCAGTAGGTTGCTCAACAAGCACAACAGGAACAATAGGTTGCACAAGCCCAAGCCCTATTAAAACAACAACAAGCCATACAAGCCACACAAGCCACACAAGCTGGGAAAGTCGCACAAGCTGCGCAAGCAGCACAAGCTGCACAAGTTGCTCAAGCTACACAAGTCACATAGGCCACTCAAATTGCACAAGCAATCCAACAAGCGCATTCCCAAGCACAGGCCCAATCTCAAGCTCAACAAGCACAAGCACAAGCACAGTACCGGGCACAATTACAAGCACAACAAGAAGTGTATCAGCAAGCCTTGCAAGACTATCAAGTACAATAGCAATACGACCAAAAACTAGTGTTGTTGCACAACAGAAACATGACCAACAACAAGCATTGTTGGCATAGCAGCAACATGAGCAACAACAATATTTTTTTTCTCAACAAAAAAAATAGGCATTACTTGCTCAACAAAGCTTGCAACAAACTCCCACCAACATCCCACCCATAAATATCACACCTCCAAATCTGTTCACCCCACCTCCTAGTCCGCAAGATGATCTAACAGAACAAATCAAACTTCTCTCACAACAAGTTCTTGATCTTCAATCAGGAAAAACAACAAGGAAACCCAGTAATTTGTGTCCCTATTCTTTTGATAGGAGCTTAGCAATGGTACCATTCTTGAAGGGATTCAAAATCCCCAAGTTTGACAAATATCATGGGATAGGGAACCTTGAAGATCACATCAGGGAGTTCTAGGTACATTGCATGGAAATCACATACAACAACACATATCTGATGTGGTTGTTCCCTCGAAGCCTAGCTAGTGCCTCCATGGAATGGTTCTCTCATGGTTCTCTCATCTATATAATGGCATTAGAACATTCCAACAAATCAAAGATGGCTTTCTCCAGAACTATGCATTCAACATTATCACAGATGTCAGTCTAGAGGAGCTATCGGCCCTCAAACAAAGAAAGGGGGTTCAATCATTTTCCTCCTTCCTACAATGATGGCGATCTAAGGCCAATTAGAGAAAATGGGCCATGCCAGAGGAACAATAGGTATGCACTATCATTGCTAATTTAGACAAGACCTTGGCATTCTATCTAAAGATGCAATGCAACACCAGCTACGAATAATTGATCCCAAAGTGGTCAACATCAAAAGGGCCCTTATAACACAAAGTTGCATGCCTACCTATCCTGAACATCAAGATAGTCACCCATCCAGGAACTATAAAGATAAACCTCACACATGGGGAAAGAACATGAATGTCACCAACGATGGAGTGGTCGATGCCAAGGTCGTCATTAGTGCTCTAAAGGAAAATAATCAAATCCATCATCATCAATCATAGAACAAAAACTGAAATAACACACAAGCAAATGTGGTAAATCAACAACCACCCCACAATCATATCAATAATCTCAATAATCAAGGAGGGCCACCTCCACGAAATAAGTATCCCCCCAAATAGAAATTCATAGCCCTTCGAGAGTCAGTTGAGTCCATCATGAAAAATTTGGTTAATGAGAGTCTCATCAAGGTCCCGATTTCCTCACCTTCTCCTCACCTTCTCTGATCAGGATTTCCCCACCCAACTATCTCAAAACCATGCATTACACCTCAAGGTCCTAGTTCACAATAAAAAGGTCAAAAGGTTCTTGGTGGATGGAGGTGCATGCCTCAACATTTTCTCACTAAAACTCATAAAGAATTTGGGAATCTCTAAAGATTTCATTAAAAAAGACAAATGCATTAGAATTAGAGCATATTATGACTAGGAAAGAGTGTCTCAAGGCACTATCATACTCCCAATCCAAGTAGGGTGAGCTGCTATGGAAACCACATGTCAGGTCCTCGACCTTGATTTTCCCTACAATATCCTCCTGGGATGCCCATGGATCCATGGGATGAAGGCGGTCACCTCAACATTCCACCAATGCGTCAAATTCTCATACCAAAGATGAAGAGGTCACAATTCATGGTGATCCTAAACCCTTCGCCTATTGCAAGAATCTATAATCCAAGCTCTACAAAGTTCCCCAAGTCCTAAAGAATGATGAGGGCCCCTCAACTTCATACATTGACCCATCCAACATCGCCTCAAATTCTGGGACAAAGGCACCTTCCATCACTGAAATATATGACATCAAGCTCATGATCCACGATAATGGGTGTGGGGAATATATAATGAAGAAGAATGCTTGTCTCATAGGAGAGTTACCTCAATCTCCTAGATCACATGGGTAACCCCAACCAACTGAAACACCCTCTCACATGTTCAGGGAAGACCCTTCTAGATTTCAATGTTGGGGGGATCTAAGTTGGGAATTCGTGCATGAAAGAGATATTTTAAGCTCACTATACCAAGATGAAAGGCCTACGCCTAATCTTCCCATGGAAGAATGAAGAAAGGGGCTACAAATGATGCTTGGTAAGGGCTACAATAGAAATGAATGCCTTGGAAGGAACAAAAATGGCCAACTTGAACCCATCATTGTTGAGAGACAAATGAACAATCTTGGCCTTGGGTGTACCCCTCCGAGTATAACCATATGTGGCTGAGGTCCCCCAGTTAACACAGTCAGGACTCTCCCTCATTTATCAGTAGCTGCCCTATGGTTACCAGTATCCACAAGTCTGCCCCTAGACAACTTCACTTTTGATATAACTGATGTCTGTAGTAGTAGTGATGATGAGGATACCATAACTGGCCTACCCATGCTTTTCAAAGACTCCTCCCTACTCATTATTAGTACCTTATCCTTTGATTCAGACCGCCAAACTCACAAAATAAACCTGGTTTACCCCTAACTCATCGATTATGACCAACGAGGCCCACCGATTCTAGACACGTTCAAAAATGATGAGGCGCTCTCATAATTAATGGGACTAAGGGATACAATACCATGTGGAGATCATAAGGCAAGATTTGACATCACACTAGAGACACATGCCTATTACAGGGAGACGATTGATTCCTTCAGTCGCAAAAGTGAACAATTGAGAATAATCTCATGGTCATTGAGTGAAAACCACACTATGACACTCTCTAACCATAAAATAGTAAAAATAAAGGATGTATCCAATGGTGAAAACCTATCTGAGGTGCTGAAGGATGAAGGATTCAATCTCCCTCCACTGCACTTCATTAGGAAAAGTCAGCAGTCCTAGCAGAGCAATGTAATCCTGTCAATCTAGGAACAGAGGAGCTACCGCACATCACCTTCTACGTTGAGTCACTTCTCATGGAAGAACAAGAACTTTTGGCTGCATTCTAAAAAGAAAGAAAAGTGAACTTTGCATGGACCTACATTAACATGTCGGGTCTCGATCCATAAGTCGTGGTTCATCACTTAGCTGTCTATCCAGGGGCAAATCTAGTAAGATAAAAGTTGAGAAAGATGCACCCCCAGATAGCCTTGCTAGTCAAAATGGAATTCCAGAAGCTCTTGGATGCAAGATTCATAAAGCCAATTGATTATCCTAAATGGGTTTCAAAACTTGTACCTATTTTAAATCCAAATGGGGGCATCTGCATCTACACCAATTTTAGAGACTTAAACAAAGCGTGTCCTAAGGATGAATTTCCACTACCAAACATCAACATGATAGTGGATATGATGGCTGAACACGAAATGCTATCACTAATTGACTAGTTTTCCGGATATAATCAGATCATGATAGTAAAGGAGGATCAACACAAGATAGCATTCACATGTTTGTGGGGGACCTAATACTGGAACATGATGCCTTTTGGGTTAAAGAATGTGGCTACAACATACCAAAGAGCCATGAAACTGATATTTCATGACATGATTCACAAAACAGTGGAAGACTACATAGATGACATATTGGCTAAATCCTGAAAAAGATAGGACCACATAGTAGCCTTGAGCGCTATTTTTGATAGATTGGAAAAATATAAGGTTCGTCTCAATCCAAAGAAATGCATCTTTGGGGTGAAATAAAGCAAGCTCCTAGGAGATATAGTGTCGATGAGAGGAATAGAGGTAGATCCCACCAAATTCAAGGTGATCCTTGACATGGAAGCATTGAGGACACTAAAGCATTTGAGAGGTCTACAAGGCAGGCTCTAATCCATCCACTGATTCATAGCGTAACTAGTAGATAAACAGATCCTATACTCTCGTCTACTCCACAAGAGAGTCGCATACAAATGGAACAAAAAATGTGACCAAAAATTTAACAAAATCAAAAAATACTTACTCACACCACCAGTTTTGATGTCGCCAATCCTAGGAAAACCACTAATCTTGCACATTTCAGCAACAATAGCAGCTCTTGGTCCTCTATTAGCTCAACACGATGAAAATTGAAGAGAGAGAGCAATATACTATATCAGTAGGACCATGGTGGGACATGAGCTAAACTATACTCCTATTAAAAAATCTTGTTTAGCATTTGTATTCGTAGCCAAAAAATTTAGACACTACATGTTGGTTCATCAAATAAAACTAATTGCAAAGATAGATCCCCTCAAGTACCTTCTTTCTAAATCGACTCTCACAAGATGAACAACCAAGTGGGTCATGATATTGATAGAACACAACATTGAATATGTGGAGCACGAGGCCATCAAGGGACAAGCAATTGCAGATCAACTAGCAAAGGATCCTATATATGTAGAAAACCCACTCATTTCAGAATTCCCCGATGAATCAATTTTTAGCCTAAGTGTTGCAGACCACTGAAAGATGTATTTTGATGAATCTTACATGCAACACGGGTCAGGAGTAGGGATTTTCTTCATAACTCCTCAAGGAGGCTGTATACCCGAATCTTACAAGCTATCATTCCCATGCATGAATAACATAGCAGAGTATGAGGCTCTCGTCATAGGCTTAAGGATTGTAGTACAATGGAAAATCATGGCTCTAAAAGTATATGGGGACTCTCAGCTCATAATCAATTAGGTAAAAAAGCAATATCATACAAAGGATGATAAACTAACTCCATACAAGAAGTTGGTCGAGAGCCTCAAAGAGTCATTCATTGATATCACATTTGAACAACTACCTAGAGCAAACAACGGAGCAGTGGATGCAATGGCTACAATTGGATCACTCTTGGAAATCCCACACAATGTCTCAAAGCAAGAATTCCTTGTAGAGAAGCTTCTCATACTAGCATTCGAGGCACTAGAGTCTAAATTCATGTGTGAACTCATTTGTCCCAATGATCCCTGGTATCATGACGTTTACACATACTTAAGAATAGGAGTCTTGCCCGCCGATATAACCCCAAACCTTAAATGAGCCTTCATAAAAAATTAAACTCCCTTTGTCATCCTAGGAGAAACCCTTTATCAAAGGAGCATTGAAGGAAGCTTGTTGCGTTTCCTGAACACTAAGGAAGCCCTGACTACTTTAACTAAGGTAAATAATGGCATTTGTGGATCCAACTCGAGTGGTATGACCTTGGTGAAGAAGTTGCTGAGAACCGGATACTACTGGCCCACAATGGAGCGGGACACACATGACTTCGTCAGAAGATTTTTGCAGTGCCAACATCATGGGGACCTTATTCATGCACCAGTTCAAGAGCTTCACCTTAAATTGTTACACCTTGGCCCTTTTATAAATGGGGGCTCGATCTGATCAGAAAAATCACCCCCACCTCATCCAATGGCCACAAATTCATCATCACTGCCACGGAGTACTTTACAAAGTAGGTCGAAGCCATTCCGATGACCTACTTAATGGGAAAGAAGATATCCAAGTTCATCCTGAACTTCCTCATTTTTTGATATGGTGTCCCCCAAGCCATTACTCAGATAATGGGACACCTTTCAAAAACCAGGATGTCCAAGACTTATGTACAAAATTCAATATCCAACATCACTTTTCCACTCTTTACTATCCCCAAGGAAATGGCCAAGTAGAAGCTACCAACAAAACCATCTTGAAAATACTTAAGAAAACCGTCAATGACACTAGTCATGACTTAAATCTGTAAATAAATCTCGCCTTATAGGCCTATCACACCAACATCCACACACCAAAAAGTGCCACCCCATTCTCCCTGGTCTACGGATCAAAAGCCATCTTGCTTATTGAGATCGAGCTCCCATCCCTAAGAATATCACTACAAAACCTTATCACAGATGAAGAACACAAGGTATCACGACTGAATGAGCTGGACTTACTGGATGAATGGCTTATGGATGCCCTAAACCATCTATAGGTGTATGAAAACTAACTTAAGCGTAGTTATAACAAGAAGATCAAGAGGCGGACCTTCCAAGTGAACATGTGCTAAAGGAGAACCAAAAGAATATGCCAAACTCAGAAAGCAAAGGAAAATTTGAGCCCAACTGGTTAGGACCTTTTTTCATCACGGAAAGCTATAAATCAGGGGCATATCAGTTATCAACACCAAAAGGCGAGCCTCTGCAGGAGCCCATGAACAACTCCCATCTCCAAAAAAATTATGCCTAAAATATTTCAAGGTATAGAACCAAAAATTACAAAAAGATCAAAAAATGTCATGAAAAATGGTCACCTTGATGAAAACCTGGCAAACAAGCATCTTGGTGACAACAAAAAAATACAAAAATCCAAAAAATCAGAAAAAAAAATTAAAAACAGTAAAGAAAAAAAATCGTCGTCTAGTGAAAACCACCTCGGTGGCACTTTGGACAAGCACCTTGGTAAAAATCTGACAAACAGGTGCCAAGCATAAATAAAACACTTTCCATCCACCAGGATCTTCATGACACACTCATCCATTACATCCTAAGATTGATTCACCATTAATATTCCACCATCCGTTCACATCCATACCATAGCTTGATGTTGTGTTCGTATCATGTTCCACCCTAGTACTACTTGGCATATTCCCAAGGTTATTTTTTCCTTCCTGTATCGAAGTAGTCTATCACATCACACTCGGGGCATGTTCCTATACCTACATTAGATTAGATTTATGTATATTCTTGTGATCTTCCTTAAAGTAGAAATCCAAAAACTTCAAAAATCCTTCAAAATATCCAAAAACATTCAAAATTTCAAAAATACCAAAAAAAGCCTCAAAAAAATTCGAAAAGGATAAAAAAACATTCAAATATTTGAAAAAACCCAAAATGGTGCACCCGTCTCATCTCGCTCTCACCCGCAATTACCTCATTCATAATAAATCATCATCATCTTCATCCTTTCGTAAGTCAGTCAGAAGCAAGACTAGCAAGTTTAAAAGTGAATGCCTCATCATCAAAGTCTCAAGTCTAGATCAGTAAGTCAACAAGTTAATTAACTCAGAGTATCAATAGCTTATCATCCAATCAAAATATCATCATCACCTGATCACATGTCCTAGGAATGCGAAATTCATGTGATGGACATCAACATCAGGCATCACCGTAGTTTAGTCTTGGCTAGCGATATGAAGAACATTAGCTTTCTTGTTTACTTTATCTTGATCTTTTTGACTTATCTTAATTTGTGCTCATTCCAAGGACCTCTCGATGATGTCTAAACAAAAATATTTAGACTGAAAGGAATGGGGCAATGATCATTATCTTTTTATTTGTTGTGCTTGTTGGATATTCTTTTAAAATAGCTTTGTCATGCGTGCTTTGTTTGGTTTGTAGGGATGGTGCTCTAGATGTCTTGTTGACCACATAGGAAGGCTTACTTTTCTATGTTTTGGTCTCAGATGTTTAGAATATTTGAACTGCACTCTGAATAAGGTTTTGTATGTCAGGTGTGAACAACAATACTCCTATTTTATTGTCGAGTCAAATTCCATCACACTAGGTGCAATGCCATCCAGGTTCTTTATACCTTGATGCATCGTATCTATGTGTGTTATCAAACATAAAGAAGGTTATGCTCTTTATCTCTCCCATCCTTGGATAAGCAATACATCATCATCATTCATCATCATATATAATAAAGTCTCGATGACTAATGGACTTCTTGGAATTCTACATCTTATTGGATTCAAAGGTTGATCCCTCTCATTCTTCTATCCTCTTTTCACGCTAACATAGTATCACTTCATCAATGCATCCATCCTGCATCCACACTCTCATGCTACATAATCACATCATATAATCATAGGACAACATCATCCATCTCACATGCATTAGACAATCATTTAGGTTGTTTAGGATAATATAGATTTGTTATTCTAAGCATCTTAAAAAAAAAAAACATCTCATTTGTATCATCATTTAATTTGTTTAAAATAATATAGATTTGTTATTCTAAGCATCTTAAGAAAATCTCATCATCATTATCATATAGATCTATTAGTCTAACCTTCCATACATCCATTTTGAACCTCTTTGTCGCGAGATTGACCTCAAATTGAACTTTTCGCTCAATTTCTCGAGGGGGCAATGTACTAACGTACTTCTTTCTGCTGGGGCATCCGAAAAAATCAGATTTTTTTTTAATTTCGATCTCGATGGAATTATTCTTTGAACCAATGCAACAAGTACATTTCTTCAATTAAATTAATCAAGTTTATTTGATTAATCTCCTAACATTACCTCAATTAAATAAATCAAATTATTTAATTAAGCTCCTAAAGTTCTTCCATTTAATTAAATAAATCCAAATGTTTAATTAAATCCAAAAATTCAAGTTGAATGTCACAATCACCTAATATCATCTTAATTAATCAAATCCCTAATTAATGCTAACTCTAATCCATGTCCCATCATCTAACTTTTCCCACTTGCACAATAAATCATTTATTTTGATTTATTAAATCTTCATTTTCTCTCAACAAATCATAAAAGTGGAATATTATTCCATTTCAAATCTCCCTTCAAATGAGATATGTCCTTCTAGCAAGGCATTTATTTCATCTTACAAGTCCTTTTACCTTGAGCCAAGTGGCCATAACTCCATTTGACTCTCCCTCCACCTTGTCATTTCACTAATTTCAAATTTCAAATAATGACATTTATGGGCACATTCATCAAACCTTGCACATCCTTGGCCCATTCACATGATGAAAAGTTTATCCTTCTTATTGGTTGAGGATTAGTCCCACATTCCTCCACTTTTCCTCTTCTTCTATCAATCTCACCTATAAATCCAAGGCTTTCCTTCATCATTTGCATCCACAATTTGAGAAAAAGTTACTCTCTTCACATTAAGAGATAATTTAATCCACTTCATAGCATAGTATCTTCAAGGAATTTTTAATATTGAGCTTGTCAAGGATTGGGAAATGGCTCCTTTACATACCAAAGGTCCACCCATCCAATATGAGATAGGTATACTTCATGTTATCATATGCTTTGATCATTTTTGTTTTTTGGTTGCATTTTGAAGCATGTTGAAATATCTCATAGAGATGGTTGTTTTTCTCGTTTGCTTAAAATTTATTGGATTATACTAATATTTGATTGTTGAAAAGTAAAGCAAAGAGAAAATCCACCATCTACAGTACATTCAACCGGATCGATCCCTTAAGAGTCCAAAGTACTAAATGGTTGCAAACTTCAGCATGTTGTTACTCAGATACTATGATGCTTAGAAAATTATCGTCTGATCTTACAGGATCATGTTGGGCCCCTCTACAAAAAACTCTCTTGGTTTTTGCTATCTTAGAGTGGTTTTCCTGTGGCGGGGGATTTTCACTTGATGGAAAAAGTGTCCAATGCAAGCAATGGAAAGTTGCAAAGTGGTGCAAATTTTTTTCTGCAACTCATGTTACCAAGCAGAATATTCCAACATGTTTGAATAGGTATGTTTACACTAGGCATGGTCCTCTTTTGTACCCAAACAAGGAAAATCACTCTGAGCTACATTCCACCAGATCGATCCCTTTAGCGTCCAAAGTACAAAATGGCTACAAACTTCAACATGTTGTTACCTAGATACCATGATTCTTAGAAAATTCTCATCTAATCCTACAAGATCGCGTTGGGATTCTCTAAAAAATCCTCTCTTGGTTTTGGCTATCTCATATTGGTTTTCCCATGGCGGCAGATTTTCACTCAATGGAAAAATTGTCAAATGCAAGCAGTGCAAAGTTACAAAGCGATGCAATTTTCGTTCTACAGCTCGTGTGACTAAACAAACCATTCCAACATGTCCGAATAGGTATTTTTACGCTAGGCATGGTCCTCTTTCGCACCCAAACACGCTGAATCGCTTTGAGCTACATTCAACTGGATCGATCCCTTAAGCATCCAATGTGAAAAAAGGAAGCAAACTTTGACAGGCTATTACTTATAAATCGTGATGCTTGTGACCTCTCCATCTCAGCCTACGAGATCATGTTGGGCCCCTCTACAGTAACCTAGATCTCAATTTTTTTTTTATCTTGGAGTCATTTTCCTATGGTGTCCATTTTTCACTTGATGGAAAAAGTGTCACATGGAAGTAGTGTAAAGTTGAAAAGTGGTGCAACTTTCATTTTGTAATTTGTGTGACCAAACTAATTGCTCCAACACATCCCGATAGGTAGTTTTATGCTAAGCATGGTCCTCTTTCACACCCAAACACGCGAAATTGATTTGAGTTGCATTCAACTAGCTTGATCCCTTATGATGGCATGCAAAACAATGGAAAAGAGAAACATACAAATGATTATTGAGAAGTCTGAGTATTCCACACAAAAAGCATATGATCATTGGCGCAGAGCACCTTCTTACTCCATTTGATGAAGAAGGTCTAGTTCAGTGGTTTTAGTCATTATAATATCAAATAAGGCCATGATAGCCCATTATGTAATCTTGTTTTTAGTTTTGAGTTAGTGTGGGCTCATTTGAGTCAATTATGTAAGTACAAATAAGAAAATAGCATTGGTAAAGGCATTGGAAGAGATTACTAACATTGCCCCTATTCAAAATTGAGAATTTAGGCCTTAAAAGCAAGGCTAGATGAGGTGAAAAGAAGAAATTGCTTGAGAATAAGTTAGAATAGGTTGGAAATTGGGTAAGGTTGTGGACTTTGATGTGTTCAAATGGTCTACAAGGACAAGGTAGGTCAAAGTATGTTATGGCATGATGCCCTAATTGGGAATAGAGGGGTTTTGAATGAAAAAGAGAGGTTTGAGGGAATAAAAGTGGGTAAAGTCAAGGGGCAGCATAATTTGGTGGTAAATTAAGTTTGTTTAGGTATAATGAAGAGTGTTGGAAGAGGTTTTGAGGTTGTATGTCATTTGGATATGGGGTTTTCAATAAACCCTCATGAAATTTGAGAAGAGTGATGGTTTAGAGGATAGTGGGGATAGAGAGCCGATCATGCCCTAAAAATTATGGATTTTGTGGATTTGCAGACTGGTAAATACTGCCCAATGGTGCTTTGCAATTGGAAGAGTGATTGAAAGAATTTTTCTTTGTTCAATAGACCTATTCGGGGGTCTAGGATAGGGTTGAGTCCATTTCTTATTTGTATTATAAATTATAACTTGCTTTCTCCCGAGCCCATTTCGTATACAAGAAATAATATTACAAAAAGTTGACATATAAAGCTTTCGACGTGTTTATATGGTAACGCATCAAGAACATATTGGAATATTTTTATGAATCATTTCATGGAATACCAATTGAAAACATGTTTTTTTCTCCTAGATAAATTTTTTTAGCATCAATTAATTAATATCTAGATAAACCATGAAGGACAACAATGATCAATGCTAGGGATAACCAATTAATAATTATAGATGTGAATAAGTCAATCATGTACATGTGAATAAGGGAAGCACAAGTACTCAAAAACACGTAAGCCTCAAGAAGTATACACATGAATACATAGTATACACAAATTAATACAAAGTATATGCATGAATACAAGGTATACGCATGAAAACACGTAAGCCACAAAGTATAAATTGGAACACACGTAAGTCACAAAGTATACACATAAGTTGTAAAGTATACACTTGAATAGACGTAACTCATATCTATTGAACCATCAATTTAGAATGCAAATATGGACACCATCAATAAAAGATATTTGTATTAACCAAATAGCCATGTAGGAATACATCAATATATGTCGATATAAGTATGAAATATATGTACAAAATAGCCATATAGGCTTACGAGAATTTCATATAGGCATAGAATGTCAAATATGTCTGATACAAAATTTGTACAAAATTGCCATGTAGGCATACAACAAAGGGCTTTGGAATCAAAAGTCATTGCTCTCCATGCTCTAGAGATAATTTATTTCCCTTTTCTTTTCGATCGGCTGGCGATAGGTCTATCACTCATTTTTGTTGTGCTCGAGGAGTGCTCTTGCTCCTCCTCCTAATGTTTAGTTCATGGCGAAGTTTTAGCTGTTACAATAAGAAGTAAAGACATGAATATATAGAAATTACATTATAAAAAATGATATATTTTACAAAATAATCACTTACCACCATCTCATGATGTCTCTCTATGAGAGAAATATTCTCACGCCCATACTTAGGCATGCTCAAGCCATGTATAAACCATACAAATAGAAATTAAACTACGTGAATCAATAATGGTTTGATTTTTCACTAACTAACATCTATAACAACGAATGTAAATTGAAATTGACTAATTTTCCTCATACCTCCCCTGTCAGAGCCATTGAGGATTGTATAGAAGATGACACACCAATCTCCATTGCTCTCATCACATTCAGAGGTGTTTCGCTGGCAATATCTTAAAATAAACCAACAAATTATTCAACGTAATCAATGATGTGCATATAAACTGCACAAATCTATTAAGTACAATTCATTAGTTAAACTCTTTATTCTATTAACTTTATGTAGGTTTGAGTAAATCCACTGCCACTAGGAAGTGTTCCCTCGATACGTCCAATATTAGCCTGTTTAACATCCAAAATCACATACTAAAATACCACTCGTAAAACAATGCTATTAACATGTAATAAATTTATAATTGTTTACTAGTTACATACCCCAGCGATAGGTGTACTGTATAAATAAGTAGGTGGGGGGCCGGTGTATCTAGTCTTAACATTGTGACCCTGCAATTTTATTAAAATTCATAAAACATTTTTAGTTAATCTTTCATTTGAAAATCAAAATTTAATAAATTAAATTCATTGAACATGCTAAATTTTACCTCACTATCAATTTCATACGCCTCATGCAAAATGCCATCTTCCCTCTCCATCTCCATAGTTGTAGACAAATCCTGCGTAGTAGCCTCCTAATTGTTGGTGGGGTCATATGAACAAGTCACCCCACAAGATTGGCATGCATGGGTTCGAAGGCCACCACTCGAAGAATCCCCTGGATGGCGCTATAGAATAGGGCTAGTATGATGGATGAAACTCTGGGTCAAAGTATTGATCACCTGCAATGTCTCTATGTTAGCACTTACCTTCATGACGGAAGGCATAACAACGTGCTCACGAGGTGACCTAGCGAGATCTCGTCTACCTTGCCATGTAGGATCTAGTTGTGCACTAGGTCTATCATGAGCTGACCCCCCACCTCTCCCCTGGAAATCCCTCATATCAAAATAGTTTGGGATTGTTTTCAATATGAACTCACAGTATAGTTTCCTAAGGAAATATTGCGGGACTTCACAATTGTTGCATGATGGGTAATCAAAGACCATGTACCACCTATCATTAAACTGGTTCCTAATCTATTGGTGGTGGCACCAATGAATAGGAAACCTCTTCGCATTTAGGGTAAGATTTTGATTTGCGCATGGGTCAATCAATAATGAGCAAAAATCACCTTTTATAATTTTTAAATCCTTTACATATTTATATGATAGTTTATTCATGTAATAATCCCTAGCCACTTGCCTCCTATCTTGCCATCTAGTTATTTGTTTCCTAATTGAATCTACGTTTTTTAACATATCTTTCAATGAACTTGCTAGGGTCATTCTTTCTACAGTTGAACCATTAGGATCACTCAACCTACTGATTAAATCCTTAATTTTCTATTTTGTTGTTCTCAATTTCACTCATTAAATTTTGTTGAGTGCCAAGAGGTGGTTGAGTGATTTATGGAGGTTGTTGTTGTTGTGGTTGAATTGGTTGCTCTTCTTGTTCAGGATTTTGAGGGTTTGCAGGTTGATTTGCATCTCCTAAAAATTTAAACAAATATATATCAAATTCAACAAAAAACTAGCAAATTCAACCTAAAACTAACAAAAAGAAAACAATCCTTATCTCTCACACCTCCTCCTCATCATGGTGTCATCGTTGCAAAGAAATATAAATTATTGGTGAATAATTTTGTAGAATGTCTCTTCCTAGAACATGAGCACGAAAAATAGGTGTTTTGGCCGTGGGGAGAAGAAAAAATAGTCGAAATAAAAATGACAGAGTTTCACTTTGTTTTTTCTTTTCACATGCAATAACATGAGCACGTTATAATGCACTTGCGTTATTGGCTTGCTGTTGTCGATCCTCAGGCTTGACACAACAAGCCATAATGCAAGTACATTATAACATGCTCACATTATGACTTTTCAAAACATTTTTTGAAAAGTGGCCACAAATTGGCTACCCATTTCCATGCACCCACCCATATGTATTTTTATCAATTATTTTACACCATGTTATGTATCTCTTCAAATTATTGTTTGTTATTTCAATACATTAATAAAAATTGTGGTCTTTTCTTCAAAAGAGATAATTGATCATAGAGGAGACAATTTTTAAAATTTATTGAATTTAGTTATAGTCAAGTTTATAATATTCTTAAATATCCCACAAAAAACCTTATTTTGGTGTATAGGAAACACTGTAATTTCTTCATCATCTTGTAAGATGGGCTCCCAAAACTCAAACCAATTGTAAAGAAAAATAAATAAAGTTACACTTTGTTAGTGTATATTTTACTTATACGTAGACCATTTGTAAGCCTACTTAGGTGTCCCTTGACACAAGTGCCTTTATGAAGTTTCAAGTTAGTTAGGATATTTTAGACGCGTCAACTCACTTTTGACACCTTATGAGGATTTTTGTCATAGGAAACTCGCCACCACTCCATGAGTGAGGAGTCCTATCCTCATTTCATGGAGGTTGGGTGCCTTCCTCTAGCCTTTATATACACACTTGTTTGACTAATATAGTGGATAACTTTATACATATTTGATATTAGTCATTGTCCTTCTAATTATTCTCCATTGTTGTAGGCTCTTATATGGTATCAAAGTAGGAGGAGATATTTCTAGGCCAGAAGATGAACCAAATTCATTGTATTTTGTTAATTTCATTATTGTCTGTCACTATCAATAATTTGTAGGAAGATCATACCTTTGCATATTTACAGGCAACAAGAGCAGATAATTTGAACCAATGAAAGCTTATTTTACTAGATTTTATTACTAAAAAAAATGAATGTTAATTATTTAAAAATCTTGAAGCAATCATGTTTATTCATGTTTTGTATGGAATACCGAACCTTGTATTTATTTAATCTTTCATATCATTTTATAAAGAATATTTAGAATTAAAAAAATCTTAATTACTACCAAGATATTAATTTTTTTTTAATTCATACTTTAATTTGAATATAAAATTTTAAACTTTTATTCTTTCAAAAGAGAAATAATAAATTACTTCAAAGTAAAACGAAACTACTTAGAATATACTGAAAAATCACTTCATCACTAATTGCATTCTAGATTAAAATGTTTTCAAACTTTCCAAAAAAGAATTCTATTAGTTGTTGGATCAAGCATCTATATCTTACATAAGGGGAGTGTTATACATGCTAAGTAGTGGATCAATATTGACAAGGATAATGAATAGCTTTTAGATTGTATTAATGTAGATATGGGGTATACTATTTGTTGGTGTAAATAAGTATTTTACTTATTACACTTTACTTAAGCATACTTAGGGAATGCATATCAGTTTAGTTTGCACTTGTGACACCTAGCTATTTTTATCATACATCTAGGTTTGTGCATGCATAGAAAGATATGAGTTGGGCACCTAGGGAAGTGTGTGTTGGAGAGATTCCACTCTTTGTGGTGTGATCTAGTTATCACCTTTTCATCTCCACCTTTCATGGCATGATAATTCAACTTTAGGTGGGTGATCCACCTTTCATGAAATTATCTATTATTTCTCTCCACCTACCCTAAAAATGATTGTTCCACTTGTCTCATTCATGTCCTTTCATTGTGTCCTAGCTTTCCTTTATAAGAAAGCCTTGTACATACATATTTTGTCAACTATCTTCATGCATATTGAGAACACTATCATCATATTCTCTCATTCTTTCTCTCTCTCTCTTTTGTGTTATCGTTGATCTCTAGATCCTATTGTTGCTTTTCATAAGTTCTTACACTAGTAAATATGTGCAAAATAATGAAAGAAATAGCCATAAAAAACTATTCAAAAAATAAGAGGAGAGGTTTTCAAGGATTGAAATGGAAAATTGGATGATATTTTGCTGAAATTGTTAAATTGGTGGTTGTTGTTGCGTCAAAAGATTGACATGTTAATGCCCAATACAACTACAAAATTTATACAAGATCCACCTGAGGCGATTAAGCCATGCCACAAACGCAACCGTAGCCCTGCATAAGGAAGACCAAGGGACACACCATCTTGCAACAATTCCCCCCCGCTCCACCTTCTCCCCCCTCCCCCCCCATGCAAGCGAGGGGTTTGAACATGTGACCTCATCTCTGATACCAATTGCTACATTGGTGGTTATTATTGCACCAAAAGATTGATTTGTTAATGTCTGATACAACCACCAGATTTATACAAGGTCCACAGGAGGAAGTTAAGCCATGTCACAAACCCAAGTGTCGTGCTACACAAAGAAAACCAAGGGACACACCATCTTGCAACATAAATAACACCTTCATCATCATTATATCAATTCATTTTCTCATTATAAGTCACGAATTTTGATTAAGTAGATCATGAGTTAATTTTTAAGATCCTAAGTTTGAAGAGGTTTCATGCTTGGCATTTTAACCCTTAGTGTAACCTTTTTATTGGCTATATGTGATATTTTAAAAGACAAACAAATGAAAATTGTGGCTAATGTTTTGTATATTGTTACAAAATAAGAGCAATTTAATCTTCATATTTGAAATAGAATACATGTATGTTACTTGTAGAACCACTCGATTTTTACAATGGAGGCCCCAAACTATTTAAAAGCCCAATTTGGTGGCCTGTTTAAGAATTCCTTGGAAGAAAGTGGGTGTTCAGTGCAAAGAAAGGGTGTTCATGAGTGCAACTCTGGTAGAGATTAGGAACTTGAATAGCTCATTTATTTTGTGCTCAAAGAGTAGAAGAGTTTTCTCCAAGTCATGGAGTGCCATGGTGGTGGGGGAGAGATGAAGAGAACGATACAACTTGGAGTTGGAGTTTAGAAGATTGTTGAGGTTTCCCAATGCAATATCTATTTCCTCTAACTCATGCAACAACCTTGATGACAATGACCTCTTTCTCATTTTGACTGCCTCCCTTAGCTTGTGTTGCACGGGAGTGAACTAGGGAGGAAGAGGAAGAAATGGCATCCTCATGTGGGATGTCTTGAAGGAAAGAGCAGTGACAAGGGCAGAACAAACCATCATGATGATTCCCTTGGAATGATTCATGTTGACTACAACTCCTTCCACTCTTGCTTTATCCTTGCAGTCAAGCTTTTTCACCATTCGCCTCTAATTCGACATGCATTTCTCCAATTGGGTATGTGTGTCATTCTTATTTTTCACCCAAGAGGTAAGGGATGTGAGAGCTCTTTGGATGGCATGGGAAGAGGGAGAGAGTAGGGCCAAGACCACAAATGGCTATCTGCACATCAGCGTGTTGCTTCCTTATTTCTAAGACGGTGTTCCTCAAGATATTACACACCTCAAGCATAAGAAGTATGTCATCCAGATGTGCGTTCATCCACTTGCTCTCTATCCCATCCACGTGTATCTTTATGTTTGAAAGATTGGAACTGAAATTCATCACCACCTGCACTATTTGGGCAAGCCAATATCCTCCAAAACATGAGGAAGAAGAACTGTTGGATGGTGAAGCCCAACCGTTACAATAGTCTTTGGCTATTTTCTTTGTCATTTCATTCATTGCTTGTTACTCTATCTTTGGGAAACGATTTTCTATTTATTAAAGCATGTTCACTATTGTATGATATGGTGTGAGTGGATACATCATTATATAAGTTGAATGTTGTTGTATGAGATAGATAGATCAATAAAAGGAGTTTTCCCTTTTCTCCCGTGGATGTAGCCATTTTAATGGTGAACCATGTAATTGTTGTGTTATGCATTTTTTTTTGTCTTAATCTTTTCATTTTTCTGTTTCACTATGTTTTTATCTTCTCTTTTAATATGCTCAACAATTGGCTTTGCTTAAAAATTTGTTTTGGAAATCATGAATAATTTCTAGGAAAATAGATGTAGCAGCTTTAGATGATTGGGCTCAAGCTCTCATGTCTTGGTTATGTGGCTCTAGAGAGAGTTTTGATGAAGTGGGAGTTGTGGTGAAAATTACAGACAGTAACCTGGAGCTAGATGAAATTGTGCCAATGGAATTCGATGAGCCTTATGAAGTTCTTATGAATGATCTTGCCATTGAAATTCTTATGAATGATGTTGATCTTGATTCCCTGAGCATTGCCCAGATGAGGTATGTGTGGGAAAGACCTCTATAGGATTTGGGAGGCAGGGATATTGATATGCTAGTAGATTCAAAGAGCCTACAGAGGCTAAAGGAAACAAAGGATACAACAACAATGGATGTTGATGTGAAAATTATAACAAAACGTTGTGTACATTGGTGGGATGGCTGGAAAAATAAGGAGGATTCGACTGAAGAGAAGAATACATGAGAAGAGGGCTGGAAAAATATCTCTTTGTGTGAAGTAGAGCACACAAATTGTGAGCAACATCCCTCTCGTGTGGATCCACTTGTCCAAGCAAAAGTAGTGGATGTTCACCCACCACTTGTGGAGGAGCCCAAACACCCCAGTGAAGGTGAACAGAAAACACATCAAGGGGGATTGATGTCTAGTGCTGGGGAAGGTGAAGAAAATGAAGATATGCTAGAGCCGGAGGGGATGAAAGGCAAAGATTGTCTAAGTTGTGAGTTGTGGTGGGAGAAGAGAGGAGAAATGGCTCATGCACCCAATGTAGCCTTGGTTATGGGGTACAATGGTATATTTTAAAATGACTTAGCTGATACAATAGAAGGATCTGGAGAACATTGGAGGGATAGGCGAATTGTGAAGTCTTTAGTTTCCGGTAGGCTAATCCTTCTTGAATTGGAGGATATTGTTGGAAGTCCTTCCTTCCTAGAATATGAGCAAGGAAGGAACCAATTTTGACCAGATGAAGATGCTCATGTTGTGGGTGATTGCATCAAGCATGTGATTAGGGAGCTACTCTCATCACTAGTTCTAGCTTCATGTTGTAATGTGATAATAGAAGCACATAGAATGGAAGGTAAGGAGGCTCAGACTGCTGCAATGCGGTTGGTTGTTGCTGAGACATTTCTTGAGCCAAATCATCAATTGCTGCAGAGGGTTTTGAAGATGATCCATGTTGTGGCATCATATACTTTAGAGAACTGGATAACAACATTTGCAGTTGCAACTTATATGGCACCCTTGCTTCTTAGGCCTCTTTTGGTAGGGGAATGTGAACTTGAAGATGAATCAAACTGAAGTGGGGACAATGTAGCTTACCTACTTGTTGCAGCTACTACATCAAATAATGCTCAAGTAATTGTGACTACTCTTTTGGAGGAGTATGACAAGATATTTGTGGATGATCCTCGGTGTCCAAAGAAGCAGAAGAAGATGAGAGATGGTGAAGAGAGTCTTAGTATTGTTCTGCACGATGATGAGACACACAGGCTAGGCTATGACATTGCGGGCAAAGATGTCCAAACACTGTGGTTTCTTTCTAATGAGTTTTGTCGCCTTTGTGGTGAGCTAGGGCATAGGCTGTATGACATTGGGCCATCTGATTTAGATGCTCTTGCAACCATTGCTAGGTACATGCAACTTGGGGACACTTATTCTTTGGTGGGTCAATATGAAAATATGCTAAATTCTTATGCAGGACTTGAAACTCAGGAGCTAGTTTTAGGAGTGATGGATCCTCAAGTTTCAGAAACATGGAGATATATTACAGAGTCGAATTTGTAGGTTATGTAGTTCACAGAGGCAGAGGAGCTATGTGTCCAAGCTTTGAACATTCATGGTGAATGCAATAATATTGGTACATTGCAAGAGGCTTTAGACAGAAGGCTGATGGCATTGATTCTTTCAAAGAAAGGTGACCACGAGGGAGCTTTGCGGAATCTTGTTCTACCCACTGCAACTCTATTAGCAAATGGAACAGAGATTGAAGTGGTATTTGTGGACTGTAGGATTAGAGATTCTTATGTCGCTCTCGGTCATTTTTGATGAGGCCATATTTTCTTATCATAAAGTACTTGTAGTCTTCAAGTCTGAGTATGAAGATGGGTATACCATAGTAGCATTTGTATATGCCAGTCTTTTTTATCTTTATTTGAAAAATGGAAAATTTAGTGAACCTAAGACCCACTATGAAAATACCTTGATCATTTATGGAAGACAAGGGGCTACTCACTCTAGTGATGAGATTGCTACAGGATTGATAGAAATTAGATGGACTGTTTGAATCTATCGGTGAAAATAAACAAGCACTTAGTCTACTACAAAAATCTCTTCAAATTATGGAGAACACTCTTGGGCAACAAAGTGCACTAGGTGGTATTGAGGCTCAAATGGGAGTGTTACTTTACCTGATTGGAAAATATGAGGAAGCCTTCCCATTGGTCAGCCCAGATGAGGCCAAGGTTGTTATTTCACAAAGTGTAAAGGCAAATTCAAATTTTGTGAAGTTGTGGATGAAAGCAGCAAGGTTAGAGGAAGATGATTTTGACAAAATCCTTTTTGATTCTAACTTGGCTTGGAAAAGACTCATCTGATGTGTTCTTGAACAGAATTTGGCAAAGCAAAAATCTTTGTTTTAGGCTGATATCAAGATATGACATTGAGTCTGGGGTAAGGGAAATTCTCCAAGTAGTCTTCTTTACAGCACTGGTTGGACTTCAAGTGGGAGATTGTTGGATGGTGAAGCCCAACCCTTACAACAGTCTCTAGCTATTTTCTCTTTCGTCTCATTCATTTCCAATTACTCTATATTTGGTAAATAGTTTTCTATTTATTAAAGCATGTTCACTACTATATGATATGGTGTGAGTGGATACATCATTATATAAGCTTAATTTTGTTGTATGAGATAGATAGATCAATAAAACGAGTTTTCCCTTTGCTCTCATGGATGTAGCCATTTTAGTGGTGAACCACATAATTGTTGTGTTATGTGTTTTTTGTTTTTCTCTATCTTTTCATTTTGTTATTTCACTATGTTTTTATCTGCTCTTTTAATACACTCAACAAGAACAATAGTCCTCCAATCTTTCGACTGCACCTGCAAGTCCGTCTGTGAAAATTGGGTTCCCCTGCAGCTTGGAGGGCATGCTCTTTGATTGATTATTCTTGTACTTGTGAGGAGAGTGGAGGGCCATCGCTACCCCAAGATATGAGAGATGAGAGAGAGAAGGTATTGAAATGATCATGCTCATTCTATTATGTATTTCCCCTTGTGATGATGCTACTGCTTGATTGGCCTCAATGCCTTCTCATTAACATGATTTATACAACTCATCATGAGTGAGCATTGCAGGAGATAGAGAGAATCCCAATCATAGGCATCAACTTTCTGCAAAAAAATGTGTGGTATCCACCAGTCCCACTCTCCCTAGGCTAGCTACCACACATGTGTGCCCACCTTTTGATTTGACATAAGTGTAATGATACGCAACCCCAACTTAGCTACCTCCTCCCCATTGTCACACATGCTTTCCAACCATTCTAGCTTACACAAAATAGATTTATTCACAATAGTTGTGCGAAAAGGTAATTACCGATAGTATGCCTCAACTTTTAGCAACTACTTCACATAAACGTGCAACTTGTAGACATGCAAAATTAACATTATGCATTCCTCATAGTTAATTAAATCATATTTGTCCATCAATCATATAAATCAAGTTTATTTGATTAATCTCCTAAGGTTATCTCTTTAATTAAATAAATCAATTTTTATAATTTAATTATCTCCTAAAGTTTCTTCATTTAATTAAATCAAATGTATTTAATTAAATGGCTAATATCCATTATTTCCTCTCACTTTGATTTATTTTAATCCAAAATTAAAAGTCTAAATGTCACAATCACCTAATCCTCTCTTAAGTTAACAAAATCATGCTTAATGTTAATCTTAATGCAAGTCCCATCCTCTAGCTTTTCTGAGTTGCACAAATATAATCATTTAATTGATTTATTAAATCTACTAATTTCCCTCAACATGGCATCTTTAGGGAATATTTTTCCAATTTGAATTTCCCTCTCAAATTACTTGTCCCTTCCAACATAAGATTAACTCCCCTCTTACATGTCCCCCACTTGGCATTTAATACCCCTTATTCTCCCCCAACAAGTCAAAATTTGAAATTTGAAAAGGCCACCTTATGTCATTTATTGGCACATTCACCAAAACTTGCAAAACCTTGGCCCATTCACATGGTGACAAGTGGATTCTTCCTATTGGTTGAGGATTAGTCCCACATTCTTTGACTTTGCCTCTTCTTTCCTCAGTCTCACCTATAAATCCGAGGCTTTCCTTCATAATTTGCATCCACAATTTGAGCAAAGTTACTCTCTTCACATTGAGAGCTATTTTGTCTACTTCATAGCATTTTCAACAATCTTCATCATTTTGGCTTGTCAAAGGGTTGGGAAAGGGATAATTTCTACACAAAGAGTAGCACCAATCCAATATGGAATAGGTATCCTCCATGCTTTTTATGCTTTCAATCAGTTTATTGGATATTTTGATGGCTTTGTTTAGCATGTTGGGTTATTTCATAAGAGTGGTTGATTTGCTAGGTTTTAAAACTAACTATACTAATGTGGGTTAAGTTTAAGCTTTGTTGATTTTCATGCTCACACAACTTAAACACTTATTCATCAATTAATTTTGTATGCCATCTTTTGACGGTCCTTTTAGTCAATGATCATTATTTTCAAATATCATCTTTTGTCTGGAAGAGTGTTCCGTAGTAGCTAACAAGGAAACATGTCAATAAAATAAATTTACAAAAAGTAGTAGGAAGATCATAATAGAAGTTAAAAGGAGGGAAAAGTTGTTTTTTCTTTCAAGTTAAGCATCAACATAGCTTGAATATGAATTCAAGAGTATTGCAGCACTAAAATTATTTTTCTATAGAGAACCAATTACAGAGAGTCAAAGGAAAACTCACATAGATGCATTTTGTATATCAAAATAGAACAATTCAATATTGATATGTACATTTTCATATTACATTTCGGTAAAACATTAATCTTTGTAAAATTATGCTTTTAACCTTTAATATATTTAATAGTTTAAATTTAGTTTCTTTTATAATTCTAAAAGAGAAAAAAGAGAAAAAAAGAAATTACTAATAGTTATTTAAATTAGAGTATTTTAGACCAATAAAAATGTTTTGGGGGTGATTGAGATACCATTTGACATATGTGGTTTAGTATTAAGTTTTTATCAGTTTTACTTTTTTTTTTTGTTTGGGTGAATGGTTGAAAGAAACTCTAATGTTACTCAACATTTTTGTAAAATCATTGCAAATGGTCTTCCTTTGATAGTTGGACAATATGGTACTTAATCAGTACAATTATAAGAAAGCCAAGAATTTTTTCTGTCACACCTAGAATTTGGGAAAAAATAGTAACAATTTGTTTTATAAGAAAAAAAAAATGGTACAATTTCTTCCTATGTCATGATGCCATGACATTCAACATGTCCACCTAGGGGTGTCTTACATGCAACACCACCAAGGCACACCACATAGAAGGTAGGGAGGAGGAGGTAATGAGTGCAAGTGACACAAATCTTGTTCATCCACTCTAAAATGGAGGTAATCCTACTACGGAATGGCGTGGATAAAACAATGCCTCAAAGGGAGTTCAAGAAGGGTCAACTCTCATTACGAATTTCTATAAGATAAGATGGTGGTCAAGTCCTCATGACAAATTCTAATCACTAGGAAAACTTAGATCATCCTAACAAATTTGCATTGAGAATGAGCGCCTTAAATTGTTTGACCTACTTGATGCTTAGTTTTTCTTTTTCCCTATTATGTTTACTTTGATTTCTTTCTCTCCAACGATTTTCTATTATGATATAATTTTTTTGGCAATATTAGAACTGTTTAAGTTTTTCCTTAATGATTCAGGCTCAATAAATCCATTATTTAACTATTTCCTCTTCTATTATAACATTTATTTTATATTTACTGAACAAAATAATTAAAATTCATCTCTCTTTATGAGTAGTTACTTTGATTTAACAAGATGAAATTAAATGTCATCTTTGGAAAAGGCCCTCTACCTAGTGACATTTTACAAATTATCCCTCGTGATTAAATTTTTTTATGATCATTTATCCTAACTAATGTATCTTCCCTATTTATATATGAATGTTCTAAATAGACTTCAAATTTATCAAATCCTAATATATAAATTTTTTGAAAAGATCAATATTGACCAAGTATTTACTTAACAATGTCTAAATTTGATTAGTTCTAAACTTTAAAATTCAATACTCTTTATTTACTTTGATTTTTATGTTGATATAAATCAAACATTTAAAAAGAAGAGACAATTATAGTCACATTACGACCTTATAGGTAATTCTAATTTAACATACCTAAACGACTAAATTTTCTCAATATTTTTGGGCTTACGGTCAGATTGAGGTTAGCGCTTGAACACTCAAGTTCATGGTAGCCTTCAATAACCAAAATTTACCACATATTAGGGCACTTCCATCACTAAGGGAGGTTAAAAAATACCCTAAATTATTTGGTTTCCTAATGCCATCATTTAACATACCCTTCACTCGTTGTTTTTCATTATCATGATGACTCTTTGCAGGATTGGGGTGGTGCTGGATATCGATGAGGTTGCCCTTTTCTTTTCTTCAAACTTCCCTCATTGTTTCCTTTTGTGTCTCGTGCAACATTACAATACCTTGGTTTACTCTTTCTTTTTTGTTCTTAGTGTTTGAAGAATACAACTATCTACTATTGCACAGGTCAAGGAAAAGGGGAGACAAATTATTGAGCTAGAGTGTTTTTTTCTTTTATTTATTTAACCAACACCACTGGGCGATAGATGCATGGTTGATCCCCTAATTGGAACTATGGCTCTCTAAGGGATGTATCCCTACCTTTGAGGGGCGAGACGATTCATTTCAGGTTGTTTGGGGTGTAAACTCCTCTCTCAAGATTATTATGTTGTATCCCTCATTCTGTCTAATCACTTGTTACCCTTTATTCTTTGAACAATTTTCTTAGAGCCACTTTGCCCAAATGTTCTAGAGAGACATGAGCTACAACATTTAGAATATGTTGTGTCTCCTAGGTACAATTAGGAGGCTTTTGAAGGGCATTTACTAATAGTGGTTATGGGGATCGATCTAAAGAGGGAAATGGCAACTAGTTTTCTTCGACTTCCTTTTTTGCTCCCTTAAGGATTCTAGGACCGATCGATGTCCATTGGTATTACGCTCCAACAAAAAGATGATTGAGGGAAATCACATAATAGGAAACTTGATATTATCATGTTCTTCTTGCTCTTGTTTAATTTTGGTTTTTATTTGGCATAAACAAAAAAGAAAAATGGGTTACCTAACGAATCTTTTTTCCACTCACCATGGACTTATGACCCACACTAGGAAATCCCATCATTTTTTTTGAGATTAATAAGGGGATGATATATATTATTTTATTATTCTTTTTTATTTTTCTTCTAGAAACATAATATTGTAGGTTTGAGACCTTCCAAAAGGAATCCATAGTCAAGGTCTAGTTGCATTGGGGTTTAGGATAAGGTCAAGATATTATTTAATATAAACATTCATTTATCATTTTACAAGCTCGAACATTGCCCAAGCCAACAAGGTATAAAAGAATTTAGTTATGGGAAAGCAAAATACTCCTACCTTATGTCTATTCACTCCTGGTAATGAAATATTTTGTTAATTCAATATTAATTTTTCCATGAAGGTATAAGGATGTTCATTCTTGAAAAATTTTGTCCCTTCATAAATATCTTTTTTTGTTTCTGTTATTAATAGTTGAATACAAGTTTTACTTATCTTAACATATAAGTATCTTAAGTGTATGAGGAAATGAAAGTGGCCTCTAATCTAAAATTTTCTTTAATTGAATGAAATGTAATTTGAGACAAAAAGTTGCTACAATTCATTTCAAATATGCACAAAATGAATTCCATTTTTCTTGATTTTCTTTAAATTTACATAGCATAAATTTACCTAAACATATGTGAATATTTTGCATACACTTCAAAAAAGGAACATACACTTTACAATAAAATTATTGACCTGATGGGACTCCAACAACATTTATAGGCACATAACTTTCTTTTCTTTATAATGCTATAACATTCTAGAATATTATTTCCTGATAAGATAAAATACATCAAATGTTCTAAAATGTACATTTCATAGATCTATTATAATTTTGTTCCTAGAATTGGTATATAATATAAGGAATTTGTTAGGAATATTCACTATATTCATCTGTATTCTATACGAACTATCATATTGAAGAAAATTATCCAACATAATTTTCTTTATGGTGCAATGGTGCATTCAAACAATATATTAATATTTCTAAGAACAATACAAAATAGATAACTATTTGATGACCTTAAAATGATACATATCACAATCACATTCCTCACAATGCAACTCCAACATTAAAATTATTAGAAGGATCCTTCTATTGGGTTGTTCAAATAAATTTTACACAACATATTTAACTAGAAAAATAGGAATGGTTTTAAAATAAAATAAGATTTATTTCACAATAATTTCCTTCTCTCTCCTTTTCTTCAGACCTGCTTAATGACCAACAATAAAAAAAATGTATTGGTCATTAGGATCTCACCTCCTAGCCTTAGGATTGTTGTACAACCCACCCCCAAGCTTGGGGAGATGACTATAATGACTATGTGGCCAAACCAACAATACTTAGAACTCTCGCACATACAAATACAATTGTAAAACACAATAGAATATACTCAACTCAACATCCAATAACCCAAGAGAGAATATCTACACAAAGATTCTTACATGAACAAGAAAAAGGAGTGAGGAAAACACTTGTGGGAAGTATAAACAAAAAATCATGTACAACACAAAAATAGCCATCCCTCCATTGCCCAAGCCAACAAGGTATAAAAGAATTTAGTTATGGGAAATAAAAATACTCCTACCTTATGTCTATTCACTCCTGGTAATGAAATATTTTGTTAATTCAATATTAATTTTTCCATGAAGGTATAAGGATGTTCATTCTTGAAAAATTTTGTCCCTTCATAAATATCCTTTTTTGTTTCTGTTATTAATAGTTGCATACAAGTTTTACTTATCTTAACATATAAGTATCTTAAGTGTATGAGGAAATGAAAGTGGCCTCTAATCTAAAATTTTATTTAATTGAATGAAATGTAATTTCAGACAAAATGTTGCTACAATTCATTTCAAATATGCACAAAATGAATTCCATTTTTCTTGATTTTCTTTAAATTTACATAGCATAAATTTACCTAAACATATGTGAATATTTTGCATACACTTCAAAAAAGGAACATACACTTTACAATAAAATTATTGACCTGATGGGACTCCAACAACATTTATAGGCACATACCTTTCTTTTCTTTATAATGGAATAACATTCTAGAATATTATTTCCTGATAAGATAAAATACATCAAATGTTTTAAAATGTACATTTCACAGATCTATTACAATTTTGTTCCTAGAATTGGTATATAGTATAAGGAATTTGTTAGGAAGATTTACTATATTCATCTGTATTCTATACGAACTATCATATTGAAGAAAATTATCCAACATAAATTTTTTTATGGTGCAATTGTGCATTCAAACAATATATTAATATTTCTAAGAACAATACAAAATAGATAACTATTTGATGACTTTAAAATGATACATATCACAATCACATTCCTCACAATGCAACTCCAACATTAAAATTATTACAAGGATCCTTATGTTGGGTTGTTCAAATAAATTTTACACAACATATTTAAGTAGAAAAATAGGAATGGTTTTCAAATAAAATAAGATTTATTTCACTATGATTTCTTTCGCTCTCCTTTTCTTTAGACCTGCTTAATGACCAACAATAAAAAAAATGTATTGGTCATTAGGAGCTCACCTCCTAGCCTTAGGATTGTTGTACAACCCACCCCCAAGCTTGGGGAGATGATTATAATGACTATGTGGCAAAACCAACAATACTTACAACTCTCGCACATACAAATACAATTGTAAAACACAATAGAATATACTCAACTCAACACCCAATAACCCAAGGGAGAATATCTACACAAAGATTCTTACATGAACAAGAAAAAGGAGTGAGGAAAACACTTGTGGGAAGTATAAACAAAAAATCATGTACAACACAAAAATAGCCATCCCTCCATTATTCCATAATTCAAACCATTATAATTGAAACACCCAAATTACAACTTCTTCCACCATAAATCACACACACATATATCTCCCATGAAACACAAGGGTACTCTTACCTAATAGAAAATCTTGCGCACAATGTCACAAATTCACAAAAACCCCCAAAAATGGAGTGCTCGAGCATCATTATGGGAGAGCCTACTCTAACTATCCTTAATTCAAAAAATCACATTGTCATAAACAACAACACATAGGCTAAAAATGTATCCATAAAACCAACTAGAACACCTTACAAACTTGAGAATAAACATATACACATAACAATATTGAATGCATTGAAGTAAAAAAGTCAAGAGGTCTAGGGGAGAAGACCCAGTATCCGCCAGGGCTAACTTCGCACAACCATAAAATCTAAACTGTATGTCGAATCGAAAAAAATTTTATGGGTTTTTTCGCTCATGAGTTAAGAGCTCATAACTAAGGTTTTGGCTTTTGGGAAATTCAGTAGAGTGCGGGAGCGTTGGATATGCGTGCAAAGGTCAAAAAGACACTTTTTAAAGGTGTCATCCGCTCCCTGCCACCTAACGTCCCAGTACCCGCCAGCTATAACCACCAATTTTTTTTTAAAAAAAACCTAAATTTGTCACTATTAACATTTCAATAAAACTATTATATCATTCAAATCTGCTCAAAAGTCAATGGGTCTAATTGACATTGGCACCTTAAAAAATCAATTTCGTTCCCATTAAAAATCACTCCTACATATTAATCTCCTTAGTTTAGCACCGGACACCAAACACATTACACCCCAATTAATCTTCATTTGGGGTCCGATTTCAGCATATGACTAATATTTTTTTGGTGTGCACCCCACTATTTTCCATCATTTTACCACACGCGCTCTATGGAAGGTTCTCATGGTGAAGGAAGTGAACAATGACTGGTCTCCATGGCTCCTGCATGTCTTCAGGTAACATCAAACATCATTTTCCTTTGAATATGCAAACAATGGTACTGGTTAATCATTTTCCTTTGCATCTTTCATGACCCGTGAAGGGTTTATTCGATGATTGAAAAATTATTACTCCTTGTTTATGAAATAAATCATGCCTCTTACATGCATTTTCATCGTGTGCTATTTGATTTTGTTGGGTCATGGTGCTGGTGTTTTACACATGGGTTTTTTTGGGGTTAAATGATTTCCTCTCCTCATTTTACCGCGCGCTTTTAGCCTGGTAAAGTCGATTGTATCATGATTTTGTCTGCAGAAATGATAGGGGAATTTCATGGGTTTGAGCACATGTCTGAAAAAAATGATTAATGGTCTGCATCGACCTTTTTATAAAAAACCCATGTGAATACGAGCATAAATCGGCAAACCCATTTAGTGTACACCATTTTTGCAAAAACCCTTGCTTTGTTTTTCCAAATATGGGTTTTTTTGGGGTTAAATGATTAAATACGACCTTGTAAAGTCAATTGTATCATGATATTGTCTCTAGAAATGATAAGGAATTTCGTGGGTTTTTTACCACATGTCTGCAAAAAATGATTAATGGTCTGCATCGAACTTTTTATAAAAAACCCATGTGAATACGAGCATAAATCGACAAACCCATTTAGTATACACCATTTTTGCAAAAACCCTTGCTTTTTTTTTCCAAATACGGGTTTTCTTGGGGTTAAATGATTAAAGATTACCTAGTAAAGTCAACTGTCTCATGATATTGTCTCGAGAAATGATGAGGAATTTCGTGGGTTTTGACCACATGTCTGCAAATTAATATCGGCAAACTCATTTAAAATACATGTGTATTTGTGAAAACCCTTGCTTGGTTTTTTCCAAATTCATGTGCTTAACGAATTTATCTCATGAAACCCTTGCCTGGAATATTTCGCATCTATCTAATAACACACTTCTGTATTCCTGCGAGTGAGGAATTACTATTATGAAACCCTTGGTTAATTTCTTGTGCACATTTCTCAAAACCCAAGTGTGTAATCGATCTACTTCTATTAAAATTAATATCCTATTGCTGTTGAATATAGCACAACTTCTTTCATTTACTATACAATGCGCTTTGTACATTCTACTTATAGTTATTTTCATGAGTTGTGCATTTAACATTTATATTTATGCACTGTAATTTTACTTTACTTTATAAGTAAATGAAGGTCTTTTTTTTTATCTTTACAAGATCTGCAAAATTAATTCTCTTAAGTTTTGCAGCAATTCTTTTATATCATTTACTATGTTTCCTTTGCATGTCCAATACAATAGACTAGAATTTGAATACCTTTCCTTTGGCTGTCCAATACAACAGACTAGCATTTTTATTTTTATTTATATTTTACATTGCACATACAGTAGGCCAGCATACATATATTTGTCATTTTACATTTTGTGTCTCTTGTTCATTCAACAAATCGATATATATCTGTGTATCCTCTGCCTATCCTTTGGCAATGCAAACAATGGTACTAGTTAATCATTTTCTTCTGCATCTTATTGAATCTGTAAAAGAATGTGTACAATGTTATTTATATATATATATATATATATATATACCTATAAAACACACATTAAGCAGTGTGTTTCAAATTGTAAATGAATTTGTGCAATGTTTTATACATTAATTTACAAATTATGTGTCTCTTGTCTCTTGTTCATTGAGCAGATTGATATATATGTCTGTTTCCTTTAACTATCCTTTGAAAATGCAAACAATGGTACTGGTTAATCATTTTCTTCTGCATCTTTCATGACCCGTGAAGGGTTTATTCGATGATTGAAAAATTATTACTACTTGTTTATGAAATAAATCATTCCTCTTACAAACATTTTCACCATGTGCTATTTGATTTTGTCGGGTCATGGTGCTATTTTTTTCTCCCACATTGCATGTATGTATGTATGTATGTATGTATGCATGTATGTATGTATGCACATACATGCATACATACATATATATCTATACATATATGTTTGTATGTATGTATATATAAAGTTATCTGTCCATGGTGTGAGGTAACAACAAACATCATTCTCCTTTCAAAGTGTATGTATGTATGTATGTATAT